>CM042057.1:63290000-63947500 GCA_023525745.1 Arctium lappa | reverse complement strand
AGTATTTATATATACCTGCATGCTACGTTGAGTAACATAGAGAAAACAGAAAAAAAAAATTCATCATCTCTTTTCTACTTTGAAATACATTTCTCAAGTTCTTGAATTCCGAGCAAGTAAGAAGGGTGCAAGTATTTTCCGGTTTTCTTGAGTGCACAAGAGATCCGAGACAGGTTTCTGGGCTGTTTTATCCTGGGGACAGCATGGTTGATAGTCTGCTTGCACGAGTCTGGGCAGTGCCACGAACGTCTTAAAGAGAGCGACCTAGTCCGCGACTCAACCCAAAACATCATTCGGTAAATTCGTTTCATCTTTATTTTTGCTTCAACAATTTTAAGACGTATTTCGTTTCTGCCATGACTATGGATGATGTTCCTGGTGCTGTCGATATTAACAAACCTTTCCGTTTTGAGGGTGCTCATTTTAAACGATGGAAACAAAAAATGCTCTTTTTCCTCACTATGAAAAAAGTCGCCACGGTTTTATCTTCTTTTATACCCGTGGTATCCGAAACGGCAAAGGAAGCTGAGAAAAAACAACAAGCCGCCCAACTAGAAAAATGGACCGAAAATGATTTTTTGTGCAAAAACTACATTTTAAACGGTTTGTCCGATGACCTTTACGACTACTACAATGAGGAGAAGAAAAGTGCAAAGGATATTTGGGAAGCATTGCAAAAGAAATATGACACCGAAAAGGCCGGAGCCAAAAAATTCGCCGTGAGTCGTTATCTCAAGTTTCAAATGACCGACGAGAAATCGGTAGAGGCTCAATCTCATGAAATTCAGAAAATTGCCCATGAAATAATTTATGAAGGTATGTCTCTTGATGAACAATTTCAAGTTGCTATTATTATTGACAAATTACCTCCTTCGTGGAGAGATTTTAAAAATGTTCTCAGGCACAAAACGAAGGAATTTTCATTAGAAAGTTTGATCACTCGCCTACGCATTGAGGAGGAAGCTCGTAAGCAAGACCAGAAAGAAGAAGTGCTTGTTGTCTCTAACAACACTAAAACATCCACCACTTTTTTGAAACCGAATCAAAAGAATTTTAAAAATCAAAATCGAAAAGTGAATCCAAACCGCAACTTCCAACCTCGAAAAATGTAGATCCCAGTACAGTGTAATCAGCAGCAAGTTATATCAAAGATGAACAGAATATGAGTCACAGCAACTAGTCATATGATTGATATTGAATCAAAGGGTTACAGGTTTACAGAAAGGATTTCTGATCAGAGAGAGTAAACCTATAAACTAGTTGTTTGTAAAATAATGAGACTTCTAATAATTTGACTAATGAAAACGTCTAACCTAATTATGAAACAAAATAGCCTTTATATACTTAGGCTTTACAAGATAATTGGGATTATGGTCTTGGGCCCATCTAATTAACCAACTATTAATGAATTACATTATGCACCCTTATAAATACTTTATTCCACTTTCAACACATAGGACTTTCAGTCCTAACAATCTCCTCCTAAAGTTGAATAAAACATTTAACAACTTGAAAAATTTCAGGCGTTGATCCTCTTTCCCTCTTGAATCTTTGAAAAACTTTGGTGTTGCATGTCTTCATGTCTTTCCATGCTCCCCCTTGAATAAAACTCTTGGTCTTCATAGTATCAACTTTGTAACCAGATTCAATGTACAGTAGCCTCGACTGAACGCACTATCACACAACTTTTAACTGTAGAAACTCAATCACATTGGATCAGCACACAAGAAAGATAATGTGAGAGTTACTTAACATTCCACGGTGCTTCTTCAGTTTAAAACAAAGAATCTGTCTTCGAACCGCGAGTTGAATAAGCTTTCATCTCAAGAACTTGTTTCAATCAGCTCGTAGGAGGAATGTTAAACAAACTTGTAGCAGACACCACATGATACGGAAAGAATCAATACAATCTTTGAAATCTCTTTGAAAATTGAAACAAAATCTTCATCTCTTTGATCTCTAGACTGTCTTCAGAAATAACTTTCTTTCTTTAAAACTTTGAAATTGAACTTTTTCTCCCCCTTTTTGATGATTGTGATCATCATGATCATTAAAACTTCTTCAATTTCAACACTTTCTTTGATCTCCCCTTTATGATAATTTGACTTTCTCCCACCTGTGATCTGAGTATCCGTCAATTCATGAAATGTATATATCTGAATCTTTTCAAATTCAGATATATTAGGAATGGTAAACCTGAGTCAACAAATGATACAGTTAAAAATGCCTGTCAGTAACACAAAGTCACTGTGTGTAACGAATACACAATATAAAGGAGCTTTTATGATGTTCACTCCCCCAGGGCTTCCATTCAATCATCGAAAAACCACAAAGGTAATTTCTATGAACGTTATGACAAAGAAACAAATTCTTTGTGTGTTCATGCAAGTGATAGAAAGAAATAAAGCATATGATGATTGCTTATAAGGCTCAAAATGTGTAAACCACTGAGACAACAGGTAGTTAAACACAGACTCAATGTGCATTAGTGAAGTGTGAAGGTGGGGCAGACTTCCTTCTTTTCAATATCCAGATTTTCCAAATGAAAATCAGATAGCATATGTGTTGCGTCCCATTTGAAAATGAAACATTTTCTTGTTGAGAAGAAAATGAGTGGATGGTGGGATAAAGTCAAGAGTTGGAATGGGCTAGTTGCCTGTTTCAATAATGTTCACCAAGAATTGTGAAGCATTAGAAATGTGGTTTCCCGACTCAGAGAGTAGTTGGTGCAGAGTTGGATATTCTTTTACTCTGATCTCTCACCCTCTTTCTTTTAATCTTTAAGCTTACAGCTAACCGAACTCTCTGTTGACATATTCTCTCATCCCACATCCCACACTCATTTATGTTGACTCCTCACATTTACTCACTAAAGGATTAACTTCTTGGGTAGGAAACACTGGTTAACGTGAATCCATAGAAGTTCAATGAAGTCCTAGCACACTGATCCCATGTTTTCCTATGAAGCATATGATGCTCAGATGATTTAACTTGAACAGTTAAAACTCAATGATGAATCAGAAAACATTTAAAATCACACTTCCAATTCAAGAAATCTGTTTGAGAATCGGGAAGTGGTTTGAACATTTAAGAACATGTTTTCTTATGATTGAAAGTTGTCCTTCTTTCAACCATAAATGAGATGAAGATAAGGAATTATACCTTTTGAGTGCAGTCTTACATCCCACGAAGTCAAGCTTAAAGTCATAAAGATATGATCTTTGAAGCATCTCTCAACCTACAAAAGTCTAAAAGTCTAGTCAATGTAACTTTATTCACAGAAATTGAAATGACATAAAGCAGTAAACCAATTTATGTACGAGTTCTGATCAGAAATTTCAGAAAAGTATGCACTCCTCCTTGATGGTTGACTTCCTCATTAGAGTATTGGAGTACAATCTCTTATCAGCACAGGAGTAAGGTCTTTTGATCACTGAAGTACGAGTCCTAAACTGTTGTGTTTAGAAGTCAAACTTCGTTGAAGTACGGGTCCTAAGTTGATTTACTTAGAAGCCTTAGTTCTTCTACTCCCCCTTGACCGTAGGTGCCTGCAACAAAGAATCATTTTTCGGCTTTGGTACCCACTGGTATTTGGGTCCTCGAATGTTAGTTGCAGTTCTTCTGGGAGATATAGAATAAGAACCATACCAGAAATGATCACTGGTTTTGTGAATGTGATCATGTGTACGACAATAAGAACAATGATATTTCTTACCTGACAACCTGAGTAATTGATCTCTCGAGTAGATATGATCAGGTTTACCTTTACTCGCTTTGTTCTTCTTGGCATTAGATGCATGTACACATGATTCTATTTCTTTCAGCTCATCTTCAACTGGTTTCTTCTTCCAGACCAGTTCCTCATCTTCGTATCTCCTTCTTCTAGGACGTGTACCTGAACCATCTATATTTCTATCATAGAAAAGGTTAGTCTTACGAATCTGATCAAAAGATTTAGCTGACCTTTGTAAAGAGACAGGTTTCTGATTTGAACTTGATACAAACTTTTCAAGCACTTTAATCATTGAAGTGAAGTTGTCTCTTTCTTGAACAAGCAGGTCAATCTTCTTCGTGAACTCAGACTTCGTTTTCTGCTCTTTTAGAGCCTTCTCAGATAGTTCAGATAACTTGGCAGTCAGCTTTTTAATCTCAGCCTCAAACATACTTCTCTCTTCTTCAAATCCCTTCTCAGCATTGTTTCTTTGGCCGGATATTTCTTTGAAGACGCTAACAGTCTTTTGTTCAATGGCCTTCTTTTCTTTTTCAAACTTTTCTCATTCAAGAATGATTACTTTCTGAAAATCAGAAACTTGCTGAGAAAGTTTTATGCATTTCAGCTCAACTTCTTTCCTTTCGTCAGCACATTTTCTCGAAAAATCTGAGAACTTCTTTGCGAACGATTTCTCAAACTCGGATTTATCTTGAGCATGCTTTTGCTCCAAATCAGATATTTGCTTTTGAAGTTCAGCATTTGTATCTTTCAAATGCTCAATCTGCTCCTCAGTACCTTCAACAGGTGCTGCTTGTTGGATTTGGACAATTTGAACTTCCAGATCAGAAATCCGTCTTTTTAGTTCGGAGTTCTCAGTTTCCAAAAACTTTACTCTTGAAGACATCTTTGGTCCTGTCATTATCTTCTCAAGATGTTCCCACAGCTGTTTTCCTGTAGCCTTTTTACTGTCTAGACTTACAGAAATCTCTTTTGAAATCTCCTCGGAAAATCCTTGCAAGATAAAAGCTTTAGTCAATTTATCAGCTTCAAATCTCTTTCTTTGCTCATCTGTGTAATCCTTAAATGGTAGTGTGTACACTTCGTGTTCCGTTCTTCCATTTTCTCCCATAAAATAACAAATATTTGTCGGAGTTTCCATTCTTCCTTCCCGCAGAGATAATCTGATATAATCACCCAAGTCATGTTTATCAATGAAGTCTAAGAACTGAATCTTCCATTGGTCATATTCTCCTCTGTAAAGAACAGGTGGCATCTCATCCATACTTATTGAAAGAGTTTCGCTTGAAGGCATTCCTTTTGATATACAGGGATTGAACTTGACAAGAGATGGAACTTGAAAGTGCAGGGACCAAAAGTGACAAAATGTGAAACTTGAAAAATTTTGGTCACAAATGACACGCTACTGAAACCTTGAAGTACGGGGCCTAAAAGAACTGCACTGCAAAATGACCGTGAGACAAAAAATTTGACCCTTTTTACTCTTTTTTTTAAAACACCGGTCGAGCAGGGTACCGGTCAAGCAAAGGACCGGTATAAGCAATATACTGGTCGAACAAAAGGACCGGTAAAACAAATTCCTGGTCAAACACAATGACCGGTAAATACAATGTATCGGTCGAACCAAAAGGACCGGTATTAACAACGTACCGGTCGAACCAAAGGACCGGTATTAACAACGTACCGGTCGAACCAAAGGACCGGTATAGCCAAAGTATCGGTCAAAAGACAACGACCGGTAATCAGGGTACCGATCGAACACAATGACCGATAAAATCAAAAACCTATAAACAGATAAGCCCGATAAAATCAGATAAAGACCGATAAAAACGAACAGATAAATCGACCGAAGAATACGAAGAACACCGAAGAACACGATGAATTCTGGGATTTGGTCGTAATCAAACCCAGAAATCAAATTCGATGGGCAACTAAGCAGATTCAATCAACTATGCATATAAACCAAATAGATCGATAAACCACAAAATCGATTTTCAAAGGCATATATAGACCGATACTTAACCCAGATACCAAAAATTCAATAGACCGATAAAATCGATTGATAAAAAAACATAAACAGTAATCAATCGACCCACACAGATAATCACTCTTCCAGAAAACAAACAGATCGACCGGCAAAACTCATAAACAGATAATCAATTAAAACACCTAAAAGCGATTAACACAAATAATTGATTATAGGGTTTTAGACAAACCTTTTTCTGGATCAAACCTTTAGTCTCTTTGCTCTGATACCAATTGTAGATCCCAGTACAGTGTAATCAGCAACAAGTTATATCAAAGATGAACAGAATATGAGTCACAGCAACTAGTCAAATAATTGATATTGAATCAAAGGGTTACAGGTTTACAGAAAGGATTTCTGATCAGAGAGAGTAAACCTATAAACTAGTTGTTTGTAAAATAATGAGACTTCTAATAATTTGACTAATGAAAACGTCTAACCTAATTATGAAACAAAATAGCCTTTATATACTTAGGCTTTACAAGATAATTGGGCTTATGGGCTTGGGCCCATCTAATTAACCAACTATTAATGAATTACATTATGCACCCTTATAAATACTTTATTCCACTTTCAACACATAGGACTTTCAGTCCTAACAAAAAATGACTCAGAATTGGAACCTTCAACGGAACCAAAACAATTCTTCGCAACAACCCCCCTAAGAGTGACCAAGAGTGTAACACCCTAAAAATAGGGATAACAAAAATTCGAAAAACGGACATGCGGTATATAAAATTGTCAAAGCAAGAGCCTCCCAACGATGGGGAAAAATACACAAACCTGTTTAAATACAGTCGTAAGTAAACGGACAATAAATAACAACCAACTAATCTAATTTCCATAACTAGAAAAGAGATTACAAATAAGGGTGTCATTTATAGAGCCAAAGGTTCTCCTACCAAAAGTAAGTCCAAATGTAATATTCCTAAGTCTCTCACCCAAGCACCAAGCCAGCTTAGAACCGATGCCGCTAAAACCTGAGATACACATCGACACCAAACAAGTAGACCTGGCAAAAACTGACACGACACGCTAACCTGACACGAACTCGACACGAACTCGACACGAAATAAACAGGTTTGGGTAATAAATTTCAACCCGTTTAAGTAAACGGGTTGACACGACACGACACGAAAATTAAACGGGTAAGGTCAGGGTCAAAAATTTCAACTCGAAAATGACCCGAATAACCCATTTATATATATATATATATATATATATATATATATATATATATATATAAGTTTTCCTTTTAATGTTTTGGATTTTTAGTGTTTTAGATTTGATTATAATTTTGAACTATAAATTTTGGATTTCTAATGCTTTCATTTGAATTTTGTATTTGTATTTTTTTGTGAATTTTCGATTTTTAATTTTAATTTTATAAATGTTAAACGGGTTAGGCGGGTCATGGCGGGTTAGGCGGGTCGGGTTAGGGTTGGGATTTTCTGACCCATTTATTAAACGGGTCGGGTTAAGGTTAGACACTTTCAACCCGTTTAACTTTGAACCCGACACGATACGACATGTTTGCCAGGTCTACAAACAAGTGTTAGGCCAAAAAGCCTAGTGAGTTGAATAAGTAAAAGCATACCAGAAACAGTTACAGTTCTTATCAGCAGTTAACCAATTAATCACGTAGATGTGGAGTCAACGGGAGCGACCCATATCTCCAATCCGGTTCACCCAAAAAGGCAATGCACCTTGAAGCCACTTTCACTGGCAACCCAAAGGCCCGACACGCACCGGGGACTACCGCTTAGGAAATTCTCCAAATGTCACCCACCTACATTCCTATAGTGAATCACAGACTTGGTTCGTCCACATAATGCATTTAGGAGGTCTCAAGATGTGTTTCAATCCGTCAAAATTTCGGATATCAACCAAGAACACACTATTACCATCCTAATCATGTAGATCCAATATATGACATAATATCCATCCAAATACTTCGTGAGAATATAAGGTCGCCAAAAAGGCATTCCAAGGAGGAATCATCAACATACCAAGATATACACATATAAAACATGGTAACTTTCATATACATAAATCCATGGGTAAAAACCCCCAAATACTTGAAACATTAAATATGAACATTTGAGAGATGTATTAACATCAACAAGTAGAAGATAATGATGTGTATCTAGTTTTAACAAAGGTTAGTAAACTCACCTTGCTAGATTTAGACTAAATCTAGATTTTACCCACTTAGAGCTTTCCTTGAAGAAACTTGGTTTTTCAAACCAAATCTTCCAAAACCTACTTTCACAAGGTTCCAACCATAAATATACATATTCCACCATAAATAATTGTACCCCAAACACTTAACATCAATATCTCTATTTTGGGCAAAACCCTAATTTAGACCCAAAACTCCCAAAATTAACCAAACCGAAATTTATAGAAATCAAACACTAGGAAACCATCAATGGATCATTTTATAACTTACTTCATGGTTTAGAAATGGAAGGGGTACACTTACCACTTAGGTTTTGATGAAAACCTAGAAAACCCAAAATAAGCTTGAGGTTGAAGATGAAGATGGAAATGGTGAATCCTTGACCATAGCTTTCAATGCTACCACTTGATGATGTTTTACCTCCACAAAATCTAAGGATTTGAGCCAAAATAAGTTAGGGTTTGAAGGAAAAAGAAGGGAATCAGTTTGGGAGAGAGTAGAAGAAGTTTGGATGAGGAGAAATGAAAAAAATGGTTGAAATCTCGAACTTAACAGCCTCTGGCCATTTTGGGCGACATTGCCCAGGGCAATGTCGCTGGTCATAGTCGCAGCTTCTTCCAGTTTTCTTCTCGTTCACTGTTTTGGCCGTAACTTCTTCGTTATAGCTCCGTTTTCGCTCCGGAAAGAACCGCTGGACTTGTAATTGAATCCTTCATCTATCAAGACTATAAAATCAAGGATTTAAGTCCAAAATCAAATACCTTACTTTTACTTAATATATCGGTTTCTGTATAAACTTGAAATGATACCTTTCGAAAATCGGGGTGTTACAAGGAGTTTATTTGTTACAATTGTGGCAAACCCGGTCATATGGCACGAAAGTGTCGGAACAGACCAAGCGCTACTCCAAGTGCTAACCTGATTGAAGAGTCACCTTTGGTGGCTATGATTTCTGAGATCAACCTTGTTGGTGGATCCGATGGGTGGTGGATAGATACTGGTGCTGCACGCCATGTTTGCTATGATCGAAATATGTTTAAAACATATACCGTTGCTACCGAGGATAAAAAGGTGTTGTTGGGGGATTCCCACACCACTAAGATTGCAGGTATTGGAAATGTGGAATTAAACTTCACCTCTGGAAAAATTGTGATTTTGAAAGATGTTTTGCACACTCCAGAGATGAGGAAGAATCTGGTCTCTGGCTATCTTCTCAACAAGGCGGGGTTTACTCAAACTATTGGTGCCGATGTGTTTACTTTAACTAAGAATAATATGTTCGTAGGAAGGGGTTATGCTACTGATGATATGTTTAAGTTGAACGTTGAAGTTAATAAAGTGAATGTGTTTACATGTTGTGTAACTTTAATACTTGGCATGCTCGACTTTGTCATGTTAATAAGCGTATTATTAAAAACATGAGTACATTAGGTTTAATTCCTAAGTTGTCAATAAATGAATTTGAAAAATGTGAATTTTGTAGCCAAACAAAAATCACGAAAGCACCTCATAAATCTATGACTAGGGAATCGGAGCCTTTAGATTTAATTCATTCGGACATTTGTGAATTTGATGGAACGTTGACTAGAAATGGGAAATATTATTTTATCACTTTTATAGACGATTGATCGGAATACACTTTTGTGTACTTAATGAAAAATAAAAGTGACGCTCTTGATATGTTCAAAATATTTGTTACCGAAGTTGAAAATCAATTTAATAGAAAAATCAAGAGACTTCGGAGTGATAGAGGCACAAAATATGATTCGAGCAATTTCATTGAATTTTATAATTTACATGGAATTATTCATGAAAAAACTGCGCCTTATTCACCTGAAATGAATGGAAAAGTTGAAAGGAAAAATAGAACATTTGCTGAATCTGTCGTTGCCACTTTGCTCACCTCTAGGGCTGCATCTCATTGGTGGGGAGAAATTTTATTGACTGTTTGCTATGTGCTTAATCGAGTACCTAAATCTAAGAGTAAAACTTCTCCTTACGAGGTCTTGAGAAATAAAGCCCCTAATTTGTCTTATTTCAAAACTTGGGGTTGTTTGGCATATGTTAGAATTCCTGATCCTAAAAGAATTAAGCTTGCAAGTAGAGCATATGAATGTGTGTTTATTGGATATGCTGTAAACAGTAAAGCATATAGATTCTTTGATTTGAATGCTCGTGTTATTTTAGAATCTAATGATGCTGATTTTTATGAAAATAAATTTCCGTTCAAATTGAGAAATAGTGGGGGTGCATCAAATAGTACATTGCTTATGTTTTCAAACAACGAACAATATGATAGTTTGGAAACTGAACCTAGAAGAAGTAAGAGACCTAGAATTTCTAAAGACTTTGGTTCTGATTTTTGTGCTTACACATTAGAGGAGGATCCTTCTAACCTCCAACAAGCTTTAACTTCATTAGATGCTGACTTGTGGCAAGAAGCGATTAATGATGAAATGGACTCTCTAGAGTCAAATAAAACATGGCACTTAGTTGATCTACCACCTGGTTGTAAAACTATTGAATGTAAATGGATTCTTAAAAAGAAATTGAAACCTGATGGCACAGTTGATAAATATAAAGCTCGTCTAGTTGCCAAAGGTTTTAGACAACGAGAAAATATAGACTTCTTTGACACTTATTCACCTGTCACTAGAATTACATCTATTCGGGTTTTGATTGCTCTTGCTGCTATACATGATCTTGTTGTGCATCAAATGGATGTAAAAACTGCTTTTTTAAATGGTGATCTAGACGAAAAGATTTATATGGACCAACCAGAAGGATTTGTGATTCCTGGCAAGAACATAAAGTATGCAAATTAGATAAATCTTTGTATGGCTTAAAACAAGCTCCTAAACAATGGCACGAAAAATTCGATAATCTGGTTATCTCACATGGTTTTAAAGTTAACGACAGTGACAAGTGCATCTATTATAAATATGAAAATGGTATTTGTACTATTATATGCTTATATGTGGATGACTTGTTGATATTTGGATCTAATATTCATGTTGTTAATAAGGTAAAATCTTTTTTGTGTGAAAACTTTGATATGAAAGATTTAGGAGAAGCCAATGTAATACTTGGTATACAAATCACTAGGTCTGAGAAGGGACTTTCTTTGGATCAGTCTCATTACATTGAGAAGATCCTAAAGAAATACAATTACTTTAACTGTAAACCAACATGTATACCTTATGATCCAAGTGTAAAGCTATTTAAGAACACTGGCGATAGTGTAAGACAAGATGAATATGCGATCATCATTGGCAGTCTTCGGTATGCCACTGATTGTACTAGACCCGACATTGCCTATGTTGTGGGATTATTATGCAGGTTTACTAGTAGACCTGGTATTGAGCATTGGCATGCTGTTGAAAGGGTAATGAGATACCTTAAAAGAACAATGAACCTTGGATTACATTATTATAAGTTTCCACCTGTACTTGAAGGGTACAACGATGCTGATTGGAACACTTTGTCGGATGATTCCAAGGCAACTAGCGGGTATATTTTTAGCATAACTGGTGGAGTTGTTTCTTGGAAGTCTAAAAAACAGACTATTTTAGCTCAATCAACTATGGAGTCAGAAATGATAGCATTAGCCACGGCTAGTGAACAAGCAGGTTGGTTGAGAGGTCTACTAGTTGAGATCCCTTTATGGGAAAAACCGATTCCATCAGTATTGATCCATTGCGATAGTACCGCGGCTATTGCGAAAAATCAGAACCGTTATTATAATGGTAAAAGATGACACATTCGTCGTAAGCACTGTACTGTTAGAGAATTTCTCACTACGGGTGCTGTGAGAGTGGATCATGTACGTACTAATGATAATTTAGCTGATCCTTTGACGAAAGGATTAACTAGAGAGAAAGTCCTTAACACTTCAAAAAGAATGGGACTTATGCCCTTATATAGATTGACGAGTCATACATAATGGTAACCCGACCTATAGACTGGAGATCCCAAGAAATAGGTTCAATGGGTAATAACAAGTTATGATGTGATATGAGATAGATCATACTAATATAAAGTATGAAATCCCAAAGCGATGAGGTTGAGTAAATAGAAACTCTTAATGAGATCTATACTCTATCTATAGTGGAGTACTGAGCTATGGGAGTACTCTTGATAGACTCACCTATGTGAATGTGCAAGTGCCCCGCTTCCTATGAAATTAAGGGCAAATTTCTAATACATTCACTATACCGGGATAGACGTGTATGGCCATTAAAAGCACAGGCTTTTTGGACTACACCCTGAATAGGTTGAACGTGGTACAATGTTATAGATAGCGTTCAAGACTACGAGTTACTCTAGTTAAATCTAAATTGTAATCACTACACAAAAGTTCAAGTTGAAAGACACTTTTGTTTATGTTCGATCTTATGATTTTAGAATACTGCTCGATGAAAAGCTATTTTATTTAAAATTCAAGTGGGGGATTGTTAAAATTTTAATGGGTTTATCTCAAATATTTTAACTTTGATGAATTTAAAATAAAGAAAAAACAATTTAGATTTTGAATTTAAATTTAAGACTTGGTCTTTAGACTTGGCCTTCCACTTCCCTTGGAGTTCTCCTAGAATATTGCCATGATCCATTTATTTATTTATTTTGATTTTTTTTAAAGAAAAGGAGAGCTTTTATTTGGAGTATATATATATACCTGCATGCTACGTTGAGTAACAGAGAGAAAACAGAAAAAAAATTCATCATCTCTTTTCTACTTTGAAATACATTTCTCAAGTTCTTGAATTCCGAGCAAGTAAGAAAGGTGCAAGTATTTTCCGGTTTTCTTGAGTGCACAAGAGATCCGAGACAAGTTTCTGGGCTGTTTTATCTTGGGGACGACGTGGTTGATAGTCTGCTTGCACGAGTCTGGGCAGCGCCGCGAACGTCTTAAAGAGAGCGACCTAGTCCGCGACTCAACTAGAACATCATTCGGTAAATTCGTTTCATCTTTATTTTTGCTTCAACATATCTCCACCACCATTTTCACATATAATGTCTTGAAGTTTCATATGGAAGAAAAACAACTCCGTGTTTATAGAATGGATGAGGCATCTATCTTATCTTAACCGAATCAACATTGCCTTTACTTGATTAATTAGTCGGCCTCTATGTCTTCCTCTTCAATAAAGGATTTACAAAACCTTGATATTTTTTATCGATATTCCGGTTTCAATGTATATCTTACAAATACTGAATATTTTTTCCATGTAATTTCATTTTACGAGATAAATTATGAGAACAAGAGCAATGTAGTGGTTATTCTAAGAACCCTCTGTTCTACACAAAAACAAGATAATAATAAATAAAAATAATAGATGAAAATGGTAAATATGTCTTTTGATTTTGTGTCTCAAATATGGCAAGAAAGGTTTATTTTATTTAGATTATTTGAAACCAAAAATAAAATTTACCATGCAATCTAAATTTTGTTATTTTTTTTTACTATGAAAACGAGGAGCATTTGTCTTTTCATCAAAAAAAATTATTTTTCTTTTAAAATGTAAGAAAATATTTTTTTAATTTCATTTTATTATAAAATTTCCCACGCAATCTAATATTGTGATGAAACAAAATGAATTTGTGGATTACAGATTTCATATTTCATTGGATTACATATTTCATTGGATGATAGATTTCATCAGGTTTATCGTGTTAGCATTATTGTTTCATATTGAAAATAGATTCATCAGGTTCATCGTGTTACCATTATTGTTTCATAATGAAACATGATGAATTTGTGCCATTTTTGTTAACTTCCCATTTTTGTTTCATTACCTGTTCAGTTGCATATCCGTATATGAAAATAGATTTATCAGGTTCATCGTGTTAGCATTATTGTTTCATAATGAAAATAGATTCATCAGGTTCATCGTGTTAGCATTATTGTTTCATAATGAAAATAGATTCATCAGCTTTATCGTGTTAGCATTATTGTTTCATTATTACCATATATAAGATAAATTAAAATTAAATAATTTACCTAAATTAAATATCTCATGTTTAAATTAATCAATGATTATTATTACCATATATAAGCTAAATTAAAATTAAATAATTATTAATAACAGTTACCATATATATTATGAAATAATGTAAAAGACAAAAATAACCTTTTCAATTAAAAAAAAAGAAATTCACTGATTGGTGGATTTCGGTTTCCAAAGTTTCCAATGTAATTCTGGTTTCCAATTGATCACTCCCCTATTTACTAAGGTATGAATTTAGTCCTTATAATTAAAGATGTAATACTTGTGTGAGTTCGGTGTTATGCCATTGCTAGCATATTCTTAATGATTGGTCAAATGTGTGTTTGTTCAAACGATTAACAATACAATTCTTTGGTATTGTTAATTTTGTTATCCTGGTCAAAATGTTTGTTCAAAATTATTTACAGGTAAAGACGAAGATTGCTCAACAACCATCATTCCATCTGATCAATTATTCCCAAAGAAGACAAAGAGATATGATACGATGCTTTGTCAAAAGACTCATGATTAAAACAAGACAAATTGACTTTAGCCAATTTTGTCAAAAGTATGCCACGATTGTCAAAAGGTAAACAATGTTGTCGGCCATTTGTCAAATGGACTTCAAAGTTTTATTTCAAATCCGTAGCAGCCGGTTTCAAGTAACAGGCATGTTCAATTATTACTCTTTTGAAGGACAGTTACCGGTTTCGCAAGACTCAAGGCATCTATATAAGAAGACTTAAGATTAGATTCAAAGCATCGAGTTTTTAGCCAATTCCAATGTTAAGCCAAAACCCTCTCTTAGATTTACAATGGGTCAATGTTCCAAATCCTTAGAATTCCAATTAGTCATCTCTCCTAATATCTGTTCCAATTGTATCAATCAAGCTTGTACAAACGATTGTGTAATCAAAGAAGGTACTTTTTGATTCAAACCTGTTTTATGCTTGCCTTATTATGAATTTGATTGATGAATTAATTTTTATAATTATTTTAAAAATGATTGTTAGATCATTTTTAGTTGTAACCTTTGTATTTATTTTAATTTGAGGGTATATAAACCCTTTTCTTAGTTGTTTTTAAAAAAACACAAATTACACTTTCATATCTTGAATACAAATCTACTTTTGGCTCCTCATTCACTCTCTCTCTCTCTAGCTTTCTCTCTCTAGAATCTTAAGATCTTGAGTTCACAATTGGTATCAGAGCAGGTTAGATTTTGAGAGATTTGAGAGTAGAGTACTAAATTTCGTGTTAATCAGTTCAATTGATTTTCGAATTCGTCAGAATTTTTTTTCAAGAAAATAGTTTTCTGGACATTTTTTTCTAGATCTATGTTGATTTTCTGAACGATTTTCAGTGAATTTGGATTCAATTGCTTCGGAATTCAGTGTAGAACATGTTTTGTTCTTGATTCGTGCAAAGATTTGATCATTCTGTTATCGAATTTGTCATTTTTGTAATTTCCAGAAAAGTTCTCGAGTTCTCTGTTCTTCTCGAATTCTTGCTGAATTTGGATGTTTGATCTATATTTGGATTAGTTTTGGTTTTTGAACCTGTTTCTAAGTGAATTCCGTGAGAGTGTTTTGAGAAATTTTGGACTTGTGTGATTTTCTTCGTTCGTAAACTGGACAGAATCGATTTTCGGTTCATTCATAAGAGTTTTCGGGTTATTCATCAGGGTTTTCGGTTCTTTCTTCAAGTTTTTCGGTTCATTCATCGGGATTTTGTTCTTTTCGGCTAAGGTTTTCGAATAAGGTTTTCGGCTAAGGGTTTTCGATCTTTTCAGTATCAATTTTAGTCTTTCGGTTTCCTCTTCAACCGAGAAGCTAAGTTTTCGGTCTCTTATACAACCGAAAAGTTTGGTTTTCGGTTTCCTCAACAACCGAAAAGCTTGGTTTTCGGTTCTTATTTTTCTTCAGCCGAAAAACTCTCTGCTACTATTCAGCATGTCTCTTCAATCTCAAGTCTATAAGAATGAGTTGATGATGTCTCTCGGGACAGATACACGTCCCCCTGTGCTTATTAATGAGAATGAGTATTCTCATTGGAGAGACCGGTTTATTAATTTTCTTGAGAGACAACAAAATGGGGATTACATGGTTCATGCTTTAACCAATCCTCCTTTTGAGAGACCTGTCAAGATCATTCCAGCCACTGCTAATACTGAACAATCCACAATACTAAAGCCAGTTGATGAGTACAATGAAGAAGAATCTTTAAAGTACAACGGAGAAAGAATTGCTAAGTCTAATCTCATTCTTGCCTTGCCAAATCACATATACAATCGTGTAGATTGTTACAAGAACAATCTAAAGCTCATGTGGACTCATTTGGAGAAAATCATGCTTGGCTCAGTGGTGGCTACTCAACTTCGAAAAACGAGATACATGAACAGTTTTGAGGAGTTCAAAGCAAAGAGTGGGGAGGATTTGAAGATTGTCTTTGATAGATTCTGTGCTGTGATAAATGATTTATACAAGATTAGTGTGGAAAAGTCCCCGTTGGAAACAAACTTAAAGTTTCTGAACGCTCTTCAACCTGAATGGACAAAGGCATGTCATAGACTTCGTATTGATCCAAAGATTTCAATCATGCCAATTCAAGAAATGTTTAAAATTCTCCTGAATGAAGAAAATCTGATTGTGGAAAAGAAAGAAAAGTAAGAAAAGAAGAAGAAAGGAAAAGATGTAGATCCTATTGCTCTAATGACTGCAAAATTTACTGAACAAGCTTTTGAGAATACTTATGATGGGAATATTGATGATGAAGGAGAAGCTCTTCAAAAAGCAATAATCTTACTTTCTCAGCAATTTGCACGAAAGTTTCCTAACCGGGCCAACTCCAACAACAATCTTCGACTTTCATCTAGGTCAAGGAAGGTGGATTTTTCTGGGTCAAAGACTATCTATCCAAAACCTGATCATCCAAAGCTTGTGGAAGAAAAGAGGGATGAGAAGAAACCTCCCACATGCTACAACTGTGGTAAAGTAGGTCATTACTCTAAAGAATGCCGAACAAAGGTGGTTCGAGATTCTACCTACTATCAAAAGAAGGCTGATATGATGAAAAAGAAGGAAAGTGGAGCTGTTCTCTTAGCTGAGGAAGAATCATTTATTGATTTCTCTGATAATGAAGAAGAAAAAGAGGAAACTGCAGCAATGTGCTTTATTGGTGATGATCAATCTGATGATGAAGATGATGATTCAACTGATGAGTCTGAGGTATATTCTGACTTAAATATTAAATTCATTAACTCTCAGTTTGATATTATCATTTCTGCCTTGCAAAATTTTCGAAAAATGCTTAAATCTGAAAAGGAAGTGAGTCAAGAAAAGTCTTATAAAACTGAAAAATTACAAATTTCTTTGGAAGATCAAAAATTGATACTAAACGATACCAAAGAAAATTTGCAAAATAAAATAAATGAGCTGGAAAGTTCAAACAAGACTTATCTTGATTCATTGACTAGCTTGACCACTTCTAAAAATGAGCTTTCAAATAACATTGTTGATTTAGAAGAAAAATTATATATGAGAGCTCAATCTGAACAAACAATTAATATGAATAAACCTCGTAGTTATGAGTCCATTAAAGAAAAGTGGGGGCTTGGATATGAAAGTCCTAAATATTTAAATTTAGCCATTAACAAATCCCCCACTATATATCACTTTGAATATTTGAGACTTGCTCGTTATGCTCCCCAATTTATAATAGATTGGATGAATGAACAACAAATCTTAGATATTGAGGCTAAGAGAAGAACGGAAAACACTAGAATGGAACTCCCATTTGTTTATTCGCGTGAAAATGCAAAATATTTTCCTGATCCTCAAAAGAAAAAGAAATCTGGGATATTTTTAAATACAAACTCATCTAACAAAACAACTTTACCAAACGACTATTTTGATTCTTATATTGTAAACAAAAATGAGGATAGTGTTTCTAAAACATCTTATGATACTAAGAAATACGTTCCTCCTTTGATTTTAGAATCTAAAATTGTTGAGTTGGAAGATAAGATAGATGATGATTTTATTCAAAACAGTTTGGAAAAAGATATCATTTTTACTGTTTTTAAATCTAGTTTTAAAGAGAATGTTATTTCTGAAAAACAAGTTTCTGGATTTTCTGAGGTTTCAGTTGAAAATAAAATGGGATTTTGTCAGGATCGAATTCTTAACAAGAATTAATTCTCAGAAACTAATATCAAAGAAGTTGCGGAATAACACTTTGATATTTGATAAAACAGTAAACAAAACAGTATATGATTAACAAACTGTAAACTTGTATTCAATGATTAAAATCACAAGATTACACACTCAACCTCAATATTGATGAACAGGCTCACCAATACGAATTCTACTTCTCTAGAATTAGGATCTATGCCTTGAGGTTGATTTTCTCTCTTTCAAAAAAATTATCAGAAAACTAAATCAATCTATTCTATACATTCTATACATATACTGATCAAAAGATAATTACAAAGAATAAACAAATCTTCAGTATATCTTCCATGTATATCTTCTATGTATATCTTCAGTATATCCTCAGTATATCCAGCTGTCATGCTTTCCATCCGGATCTCTTAAGCAGCACTAATAATGCTCAGCAGCATTAACTTCTTCTAGCAGCATTAACTACTAAGCAGTACTAACTACTAGCAGTACTAACTAGCTAAGCAGTACTAACTTTGTTCAAGCAGCACTAACTTTGACTAGCAGTATTAACTAACTAGCAGTAGTAATACTCAGCAATATTAATCTTCAAAATACTCTGGCAGTAGTAACCATACTTAGTACTAGCAGTAGTAACCACACTTGGTAGAATCTTCAGTTCCCAACAATCTCCCCCTAACTTGACTTTTAGAAGAGAAGTCAAGTTCTTCAGATACTTCTTTATAAGCTCTCCAAGATGCTTTCAACACCTTTGGTTCAATTTCCCAAATTTGGGTCTAGGCCCAAACTTTGATTCACAGTTCTTCTCACCACAATCTTGGCCATCTCTGAATCCTTTGTACAGACCAGTGTAGCTTTAAGCATCCCTTCCAACTTCTCCTTGCTATGCTCATATATTTTGTCCACCAGGTAGTATTCATGATAACAGTTATCAATAGTAATCATGTATACTCCACAGTTTTCAAATAGTATCCATTTGTCAATCTTCTTGAATATGAACTCATGCTTATGATCTTTAATCCTATGATGTACTCTTTCTGGATCAAACATCATGCACAAGTATTCTAATGTCACTTTGAGAAGATTCTCTTCAGTACCTTTCAACACAGGTTCATAAAGTTTCATCCCCACTTTATGTAGTTCTTCAATGTCAGCTCTGGAACAACTTCTGATAACTTTCCCCCATGTTGAATAAGCTTCAAATGAACCATCAGCTCTCTTGATTTTAAAGAAATTCTTTCCATTGTCTCTTAGAATATCCCAGAAGATGATCTCTGGAGCTTGCATAGAGATTGGATCAACCTTCAAGGGGTTCACTATGGTCATGTATGTATCCATATTCTCATCTGTTGGCTCACTAGACTGTTCTGGAAGTTGAACTAATTCTGCTATAGGTACCTCTGAATGTTCTGTTGTAGTACCAGCTGTTTCTTCTACTCTGGGCCTTTTAGACTGCCTTTTGGAAGCAATTGTCTTCACCCTTTTTCCAGCTTTGGTTTCAACACTAACACTCTCAGGTTCTTCTATCTTTTCTTCAGCTTTATCCTTTGAGGGTGTGGTCTCCTCAGGGAATGGTTGTTGGATGTTGAGATCATGTCTCTCTTTCATCCTCCTTTCTGCTTCTTCTCTTTGAGAGGAATCCCCTTGAAGCTTTGTCATTTCTTTCCTGTATAGCTCTTCAACCTGAGAGTATGCCATATGGGTAAACATCTCCCCCTTAACACCAATTGCACCTTTCAGGAAGTTTATCATCTTTCTTCTTTCCTGATTGGCCAAAAAGGTCTTGGAGGGTTGTCTTTTCTGCTTTTTGAATGACATCCTTTTTACTTGTACTTGCTTGGCCTGAGCTGCTGTTTTCATGCTCTTCTGGTATTCTGCATTTAACTTCTTGGCCATTATTCTTGCAAGCTCTCTATCAGTTTCTGTTTGCAGCTGTTCCTCCTTTTCCATTTCTGCCTGAAGCTGCTTTGCCACTTCTTCATCCAGTTCTATCTGATTTTTCTTCTTTGCAGGTTGTTCAGGTTCAATAATCTTAGCTTTACCCTTTGTATCCTTCAACCCTGCCTCACTTCTTTCTTGTGTCTTCTTTTCCAGGCCTCCTTCATTTATGACCACTCCCTTAGCCTTTTGAGTAGCCTTAGGAGTGTCATTCTTTGCTTTTACTAATGTTTCAGCTATTTCCAATTCTTCAACAGATAGCCCTGTTGCTGCTTGAACATTATCTGTTTCTTCTTCTTGTGCTTCTGTTTCTGCAGCTTTCTCCCCCTTACCATCAAATCCCATCTCAGAAATACTTTCTTTTTCTGCTTCAGCCTCTGAATTCTCCCCCTTGTTGAAATCATCTTGAACACTTGTCCTCCTCTTTAACACAAACTGCTTCCTTCTCTTTTTCTGTAACAATCTTGTCACCATTTTCTTTAGTTTGGTGATCTGAACTTGTTGAGATAGGATAACCAGCTTCATCTCTTCTATTTCTTTTCCTTGCTTGAGGACATCCTGGTTGATGTTTCCCATGGTCTCCATCAATTCCTCATAGTTATATCTGTCCTCACCTTCTCCAGGAGTGTTACCCCCTATTGAAGGATCATTGGATCTTTTATTAGTAGATGTCTTCTGCCTAGCAGAAGCACTATCCACCCCCTTGGTTTCTTGGCACCAGGGAACTTCAAATGATTGCTCATTTAAAGTTGCCATGGGGGAGGTCTTATTGATGTTACCCCTTTCCTCCTCTGTGCTAGCAGGAGTAGTGGCAACCTCATCACCCATATGCTCTTCCTCCTCCTCAGAGAGCACCTCCTTGGGGCTGGGAGGCACCCCTGTGGGTTCCCTATGGATATTCTCTAAAGGAGAATTCTCCTTTAGAGGGCTTAAAGGCTTGGGGGATTCTGGTACAAGAAGGGAAGGAGCCTTCTTTACCTGTTTTCTCTTGTAAGTTTGGGTAATTGAAGAGGATGGTTTTGCAAGAAGAGACTGGGGAATTGTTTTTGAATGGGAAGGTTGGGCTTGGCTAGCAGTGGGATGGTCTAATGGGGGCCTTGACCCTGCTTCCATACCTTCAGTGGTTTGGGACACCACCATCATTGTAGAGAACAATGGGGTGTCAACTCCTTCCGAGTCCCCAGCAGATCTTCTCATATTTGAGAAAACCTTGCCTTTGGGGGGTTTAGGTACATATACACCAACAGGTTGTGGTATGTCCGTCAATTCATTGGTAATAACTTCTTGGACAAACCTGGGATACATATAGAGACTCTTTTTGTTTCCCATGTTTGATACAAGATCATTGAATATCATTTTTGAGAAATTATACTTTCTAGCTGTAGCCAAGCAGACCAAAGCATAGGCAATTGGACTGCTGAACTCACTTCATCCAGTAGTCTTTTTGGAGATGCAATGCATCAAGGTATGAACAAGAAAACGCCATTGGGGTGAAAATTTTGCTTTTGAGAATTTGAAAACACCCAATGGGCCTCCATACCCCATTCTTGTAAGGGAAGAAAACAGTTCATCATTGGGAATAGAAGTTATACCAGAAGCATCATCTAGACGTAGACTGATGCGAATAACTTCTTCAGAAACTGTCAAAGGCTTGCCACACACTGTCGTCTTTATCATTTGCACACCATCCTCAGTAACAATGGTGGCATGTGCCCAGAATTGCCTTTGATGCTCAATATAAATTGAGGGAGACACTGTTAGTGCGTAGGCGATATGACTAGCTTTCAGGAAATCCACAATCTGATGAAATCCTGCAGCTTGCTTTGGCTTTTGGAGCATCGCGATTTCATTGTGCTCGTCAATGAATGCCATTGATGCCATTGATCGTTGAAAGTTCTTGCCTGAAAACTTGATACTTGAGAGAGAGAGAGGGTTTAGAGCACAAGAGAATAGTAAGCAAAGAGTCGTTATGAACGTTTAGGCGGGCAAAGGGTATTTATAGTATTCGGATTAAAAGCAGTATTAACCTAGAGCAGTATTAACTAACTAGCAGTATTAACCGCGAGCAGTATTAACCGCGAGCAGTATTAACTAACTAGCAGTATTAACTGCGAGCAGTATTAACTAACTAGCAGTATTAACTGCGAGCAGTATTAACCGCGAGCAGTATTAACTAACTAGCAGTATTAACTGCGAGTAGTATTAACCGCGAGCAGTATTAACTAACTAGCAGTATTAACTGTGAGCAGTATTAACTGTGAACAGTATTAACTAACTAGAAGTATTAACTGTGAGCAGTATTAACCGCGAACAGTATTAACTAACTAGCAGTATTAACTGTACTTACTCCTTGAAGCTTAGGCTGAATTGAGTACTGCTATGTATGCCCTGCAAAAGATAGATTAGAAGTACCAAGAATCTATAATATTCAGATATTTATTCACTTTGAGATAATGTTTATTCAGAGTTGATCATTCCCACACTTGTTACCAAGAAAGTGAATCTACCCACATCAAAAGCTTTGGTGAATAGATCAGCAAACTGGTTGTCAGTATGAACTTTCACAACTTGAATAAGTTTCTTTTCATTACAGTCTCTTATAAAGTGATACCTGATCTCAATGTGCTTTGTCTTAGAGTGCTTGACAGGATTATTTACAATGATGATAGCACTGCTATTATCAATAAAAATAGGAGTGTGTAGAAAGGTTACCCCATAGTCCATCATTTGATTCTGAATCCATAAGACTTGAGAACAACAACTTGCAGCTGCTATGTACTCTGCCTCTGTTGTAGATGTGGACACTGTGGTTTGTTTCTTGCACTGCCAAGAAACTAGTCTAGCACCCAAGAACTGACATCCTTCAGAAGTAGACTTTCTGTCCAAGTTTGCCCCACCTAGATCACTGTCTGAGTATGCAATTAGGTCAAAGGGTGATTCATGAGGATACCAAAGTCCCAATCTGGGTTGTTCTTTGAGATATCTGAATATCCTCTTAACAGCTTGAAAGTGAGATTGCTTTGGCCTAACTTGGAATCTTGCACACACACAGACTGGAAACATTATATCTGGCCTTGATGCTGTGAGATACATGAGCGAGCCAATCATGGATCTGTAATGATGCACATCCATATCCTCCCCCTCAAGATCTGCTGTTATCTGTTTGTGAGTTTCCATAGGTGTACTAGCAGGTTTTGAATCTGAGAAACCAAACTTGGTTAGAATGTCCTGCACATACTTGGATTGACATATGAAGATGCCATCTGACTTCTGTTGAACTTGGAGTCCAAGGAAGAAAGTAAGTTCCCCCATGGAACTCATTTTAAACCTTTGATGCATTAGATCCTCAAACTCCTTGCACATGTTATCTCTTGTAGATCCAAAGATAATGTCATCAACATAAATTTGGACCAACAAGATATCCTTCTTCTTTCTCTTGATAAATAGAGTCTTATCAATGACTCCTCTTTCAAAGCCATTGTCTAAGAGATAGGATGACAGAGTGTCATACCATGCTCTTGGAGCTTGATGCAGTCCATAAAGAGCTTTCTTCAATTTGTATACCCTGTCTGGATAGCTTGGGTTTTCAAACGCTGGTGGTTGGCAGACATATACCTCTTCTTCAATTGAACCATAGAGAAAAGCACTCTTTACATCCATTTGATAGACTTTGAAGTTCATGTAAGAAGCATAGGCTAGGAATAATCTGATAGCTTCTATCCTAGCCACAGGTGCAAAGACTTCTTCATAATCTATACCCTCTTCTTGAGTATACCCTTGAGCCACTAGCCTTGCTTTGTTCCTTATGACAATTCCTCTTTCATCTCTCTTGTTCCTGAAGATCCACTTTGTGCCAATTGCTCTGTGACCTTTAGGAAGGTCTACCAGATCCCATACATCTTGTAGTTTGAACTGCAACAATTCTTCTTGCATTGCTTCTATCCAGCTGGATTCTTTCATTGCATCATGTGCCTTTTTGGGCTCAAGCTGGGATAGAAAGCAAGAAAGCACTGTATGTTGTTGATCTTGCATTTCTTGAATTCTGCTCTGATGTCTAGTCATCATAGGAGATGATATATCTCCTATTACCAGCTGTGGAGGATGATTCTTTTGAACTCTGGTGTTGTGACTAGGTTCTTCATTAACATCATCTTCTAGATTGGAGTCATTCAACTCAACTGAAGTATTTTCAGCTGCTACTTCTGATTCTTTATCTTCTTGATTCTCTTCATCTCTACTCTGACTTGGTCTAGTAGATTGTTCTATTTCACAGTCTTCAAAAGAATTCACTGTGGGTGTGGGAAAGATCACTGATTTAGATACACTTTCTTGAACTTGTGTAGTCCCTGATCCTTCACCTCCTGAACCTGCATGATCATTACTACTGAAACCAAAGGAGTTAGTTAGTGAATCAATGTCAAATAGCCATTGAGTACCAGTTCCAATAGGATTTGGTGTGTTCTCATTGCATTTGACATTGTCACTTTCTTCAATTATTCTAGAAGATGAATTGAAAACTCTATAGGCCTTACTTTGAGATGAATAACCAACAAGAAATCCATCATCTGCTTTGCTATCAAACTTACTTAAGTGAGTTTTGGTATTGAGAATGGTACAAGGACACCCAAAAGGTTTGAAAAATCCAATAAAGGGTTTTCTTTTATTTAAAAGCTCATATGGTGTCTTGTTCTTTGGCTTAACTACTAGAACTCTGTTTTGGACATAACAGGCAGTATTAACTGCTTCAGCCCAGAAGGTAATTGGCAGTTTTGAATCAGCCAACAGAGATCTAGCGGCCTCTATTAATGTCCTATTTCTCCTTTCAGCAACACCATTCTGTTGAGGATTCCTAGGAGCACTATACTGTCTCTCAATCCCTTTCTCTTCACAAAAGGTGTTTAGATCAAAATTTTTGAATTCAGTCCCATTATCTGATCTAATGACTTTTACTTTTTGATTAGTTTGGTTTTCAATTCTCAGGATAAAGGACTTGATCAGTCCACTTGTCTCATCCTTAGTCCTTAGAAAATATACCCAGGTGAATCTAGAGTAATCATCAACAATAACCAAGCAGTAAGATCCATGTGCAATAACTGGAGACAAGAAGAAATATAATTTATCTCTTTGGTCTTATGAGAAGTTTTATGTTGTTTGCCTTTGAGACAAGCAACACAATGATCATCACATGAAAAGACTTTAGAAGGTAAACCTCTTACAAGGTTGTTTTTAACAAGTTTGTTCATAGTCTTAAAATTCATGTGACACATCCTTCTGTGCCATAGAGAGGATTCATCTATAGAAGCTTTTGAAACAAGACAATTTAGAGATGAATCACTTTTAACATTTTCCATATCTAGACAGTAAACATTGTCCTTTCTTGGAGTTCTTAGTAGTATCATGCTTTCATCAACTACTTTGAACCCTGGAGCAAGGATCATACATTCAATATTTGTAAATAATATACTATGTTGTTTGTCACAAACCTGTGATACACTTAACAAGTTGTATTTTAATTGATCAACATAGTAGACATCCTCAAATGTCATCTTACCTTTGGTGACATTACCTTTTCCACTTATCTTACCACCAGTAAGATTGTCTCCAAAAGCAACATGTCCTCCATTGATATGCTTGAAATCCTGAAGGCATGACAAGTTGCCTGTCATGTGCCTTGAGCAACCACTATCAACATGCCATATGCTCCTTCCCTTGAGCTGTTGGTTGCCCTGCACATAAGATAGATCAATTAGTATGAATTAGGAACCCAAGCCAAAGTGGTCTTGGGTACCCCTTTCTCATCAAAATACTTGCATTCCTTCTTGACAAGATTTTTGAATTTTAACTCCTCATTCTTGGAGTATTTTGTCACAATAATAGGTTTGGAAACATTTGTGCTGGAAACAGTACTGGTTTTAGAGGTATTAACTGCCTTAGCAACACTTGCATGCTTAGCAGTACTAATCTTGTTAGCAGTAGTAACTGTGTTAGCAGCAGTAACTGTGTTAGCAGTATTAACCTTTGAAGAGGTACTAACTGTATTAGCAGCATTAATGTTTTTAGCAGTACTAACACAGGTAGCAGCAGTAATACTTCCAGCAGCACTAACCCTGTCAGCAGTACTAACAGTTTTAGTGCTTTTGGGCACCCACATTTTAATGCTTTCTTTTAAAATCTTTTTCTTTATGGGGCCTTTCTTTTCACCATGTTTCTTTCCAGCCTTTCTATAATCAACAAACTTTTGCTTACATCTTTGAAAGGTCATCTGTTGATTAATAGGATTGAAAAAACAAGATTTAGCCAGATGATTTAACTTGCCACATATGAAGCAAGGTTTTGGTCTATTGATTTTATTCAGATCAACTCCTTGCTTCTGAGCCCATTGATTATTCCAGTTTCTTTGATTTCCTCTTTTTAAACCAGAATTTAGGCTCTTGGCTTTACTGCAATCACACTGTTTACCAGATGCAGGATTCACAACTGTGGTCTGTTTGTAATGGACCTTGTTGTCTTTTCCTTTGGTCTTTTCTATCTCCTTGGACTTTATCCAGTCTTTCCCACATCCCTCATTGGTGATTATATTGTTTTCTTCATGGATTTCTTTACCTATATCATTATCTCTCTTCTTACTGGCTTCTTTCTCAGTTAGATCCTTAATCACTACTTCATCCAAAGGGTCTATCTTAAAGGCTTTTTCAGATAAGTCCTTTTTCTCCTTGGTTTCTAACAAGTCTGAAGTAGGAGATATATAATTGTTGTTATAAGGAGGAGGTGTACTGTTGTATCCAATACCAGGCTTCATTTTATCATGAATCTGAGCCTTTAGAAGAGAATCCATTGCCTTTGAAGCATATGAAAACTTCTCTATGTCAAGTTTAACTTTGGACAATTCCTCCTTTAGCTTATCACTCTCTTCTAAGGATTTAGACAGTTTGGTCTCTAACTCATTCTTTTCCCACTTCCAGTAGTTAATGTCATAAGAGTGTTGAAGTTCATTAGCTTGAAAGCCTTTGATTTGTTCTTCAAATCTCTCAACTATTAGCACATAATCTCTTCTATCTTTTTCTAACCTTTTGAGGTCATCACACATACTTTGATTGTGATCCCTGTATCTTTTGACAGTGTCAATGCAAGTTTTAGTGCAAAGATTAGAAGTTACCTCAGATGGGAGATCAGACACTTCTGCCATAAGAGCTTGATTCTGAATGGCTTCTTCAGCTTGATCACTCCAATCAAATCCCATTCCTTGTTGTGAAACAAGGGCTTGAGCAGGATTCTTGTTCTGAGTGTAGCTACCATTCTGAGCTTGTTCGTGGTTGTTGTTAGGAACAACACTCCTGCATTCTCTAGCAAAGTGTCCTTTCATGTGACACTTATAACATTCCACTTTGGTCTTGTCAAAACCAGCTCCATCCTCTCTTCTTTGAGAGAAATTATTCCTTCCTGTTCTTTTAATGAACTTCTTCACCCTCATGGATAGCATGGCCATCTGCCATTTGATATCCATCTCCTCCAGATCATCAGGGTGAAGTTGATCCAGATCATCATTGATTAATGAGTTGTTACTATGACTGGACAAGAAGGCTTCAAAGATTGTTTCAGATCCTTTTTCTGAACTTGCTCCACCAGCAGTACTAACTGCTTCAGGGATGGCAGTTGTATCAGTGGCTGCTGAAAGAAGTGCAGAATTGTGGACATAACCAGTAGGCTTCTTCTTGATCTCTACCTCAGTTTCAAAAACTCTTAGATCATTGTATAGATCATCAAGTTCTTTCTCCTCCAGATTGTCACTCTGCCTATAAGAGACAGTGTACATAGTCCACTCATCCCCAAGAGATCTTAGGAACTTCCTGTTGATGTCATCTTGATCCATCTTTACTCCAACAGTGGCCAGTTCTCCAATGAGTTTGTTGAACCTATCAAAAGTTTGAGTCATAGACTCATTCTTTGAGGAAGTAAAATTCTCATACTGCTGCTTAAGAACATCTCTTTGATTTCTTTTGATACTCTTAGTTCCAGCAAATCTTTTCTCTAGAGAATTCCAGAGAATTTGAGCATTAGTGCAATTGCAAAATTGATGCTGATATTCATTGGGGATTGCCAAGAGCAGAGTGCTCAAGGCCTTCATCTCTGTCTGTCTGATCTTTCTTTCACCATCTGTCTTTGGTGGAGGTCTTTTTCCATCTGGTCCTATCCTTCCAGCTTCAGAAGGACCATTCTCAATGATATCCCACATTGAGTAGTCAGTGAGAAGAATATATTGTCTGATTCTTATCTTCCACATGTCAAACTCACTGGGTTTGAGCATTGGAACCTTGGAGACCAATGTACTGCTTGATTCTGTAATATTTTCCATGATAGAAAGATGTTTCTGAGAGAGTTTGGCTTTGATACCACTTGTCAGGATCGAATTCTTAACAAGTTAATTCTCAGAAACTAATATCAAAGAAGTTGCGGAATAACACTTTGATATTTGATAAAACAGTAAACAAAACAGTATATGATTAACAAACTGTAAACTTGTATTCAATGATTAAAATCACAAGATTACACACTCAACCTCAATATTGATGAACAGGCTCACCAATACGAATTCTACTTCTCTAGAATTAGGATCTATGCCTTGATCCACAATACTAAAGCCAGTTGATGAGTACAATGAAGAAGAATCTTTAAAGTACAACGAAGAAAGAATTGCTAAGTCTAATCTCATTCTTGCCTTGCCAAATCACATATACAATCGTGTAGATTGTTACAAGAACAATCTAAAGCTCATGTGGACTCATTTGGAGAAAATCATGCTTGGCTCAGTGGTGGCTACTCAACTTCGAAAAACGAGATACATGAACAGTTTTGAGGAGTTCAAAGCAAAGAGTGGGGAGGATTTGAAGATTGTCTTTGATAGATTCTGTGCTGTGATAAATGATTTATACAAGATTAGTGTGGAAAAGTCCCCGTTGGAAACAAACTTAAAGTTTCTGAACGCTCTTCAACCTGAATGGACAAAGGCATGTCATAGACTTCGTATTGATCCAAAGATTTCAATCATGCCAATTCAAGAAATGTTTGAAATTCTCCTGAATGAAGAAAATCTGATTGTGGCGAAGAAAGAAAAGTAAGAAAAGAAGAAGAAAGGAAAAGATGTAGATCCTATTGCTCTAATGACTGCAAAATTTACTGAACAAGCTTTTGAGAATACTTATGATGGGAATATTGATGATGAAGGAGAAGCTCTTCAAAAAGCAATAATCTTACTTTCTCAGCAATTTGCACGAAATTTTCCTAACCGGGCCAACTCCAACAACAATCTTCGACTTTCATCTAGGTCAAGGAAGGTGGATTTTTCTGGGTCAAAGACTATCTATCCAAAACCTGATCATCCAAAGCTTGTGGAAGAAAAGAGGGATGAGAAGAAACCTCCCACATGCTACAACTGTGGTAAAGTAGGTCATTACTCTAAAGAATGCCGAACAAAGGTGGTTCGAGATTCTACCTACTATCAAAAGAAGGCTGATATGATGAAAAAGAAGGAAAGTGGAGCTGTTCTCTTAGCTGAGGAAGAATCATTTATTGATTTCTCTGATAATGAAGAAGAAAAAGAGGAAACTGCAGCAATGTGCTTTATTGGTGATGATCAATCTGATGATGAAGATGATGATTCAACTGATGAGTCTGAGGTATATTCTGACTTAAATATTAAATTCATTAACTCTCAGTTTGATATTATCATTTCTGCCTTGCAAAATTTTCGAAAAATGCTTAAATCTGAAAAGGAAGTGAGTCAAGAAAAGTCTTATAAAACTGAAAAATTACAAATTTCTTTGGAAGATCAAAAATTGATACTAAACGATACCAAAGAAAATTTGCAAAATAAAATAAATGAGCTGGAAAGTTCAAACAAGACTTATCTTGATTCATTGACTAGCTTGACCACTTCTAAAAATGAGCTTTCAAATAACATTGTTGATTTAGAAGAAAAATTATATATGAGAGCTCAATCTGAACAAACAATTAATATGAATAAACCTCGTAGTTATGAGTCCATTAAAGAAAAGTGGGGGCTTGGATATGAAAGTCCTAAATATTTAAATTTAGCCATTAACAAATCCCCCACTATATATCACTTTGAATATTTGAGACTTGCTCGTTATGCTCCCCAATTTATAATAGATTGGATGAATGAACAACAAATCTTAGATATTGAGGCTAAGAGAAGAACGGAAAACACTAGAATGGAACTCCCATTTGTTTATTCGCGTGAAAATGCAAAATATTTTCCTGATCCTCAAAAGAAAAAGAAATCTGGGATATTTTTAAATACAAACTCATCTAACAAAACAACTTTACCAAACGACTATTTTGATTCTTATATTGTAAACAAAAATGAGGATAGTGTTTCTAAAACATCTTATGATACTAAGAAATACGTTCCTCCTTTGATTTTAGAATCTAAAATTGTTGAGTTGGAAGATAAGATAGATGATGATTTTATTCAAAACAGTTTGGAAAAAGATATCATTTTTACTGTTTTTAAATCTAGTTTTAAAGAGAATGTTATTTCTGAAAAACAAGTTTCTGGATTTTCTGAGGTTTCAGTTGAAAATAAAATGGGATTTTGTCAGGATCGAATTCTTAACAAGTTAATTCTCAGAAACTAATATCAAAGAAGTTGCGGAATAACACTTTGATATTTGATAAAACAGTAAACAAAACAGTATATGATTAACAAACTGTAAACTTGTATTCAATGATTAAAATCACAAGATTACACACTCAACCTCAATATTGATGAACAGGCTCACCAATACGAATTCTACTTCTCTAGAATTAGGATCTATGCCTTGAGGTTGATTTTCTCTCTTTCAAAAAAATTATCAGAAAACTAATTCAATCTATTCTATACATTCTATACATATACTGATCAAAAGATAATTACAAAGAATAAACAAATCTTCAGTATATCTTCCATGTATATCTTCTATGTATATCTTCAGTATATCCTCAGTATATCCAGCTGTCATGCTTTCCATCCGGATCTCTTAAGCAGCACTAATAATGCTTAACAGCATTAACTTCTTCTAGCAGCATTAACTACTAAGCAGTACTAACTACTAGCAGTACTAACTAGCTAAGCAGTACTAACTTTGTTCAAGCAGCACTAACTTTGACTAGCAGTATTAACTAACTAGCAGTAGTAATACTCAGCAGTATTAATCTTCAAAATACTCTGGCAGTAGTAACCATACTTAGTACTAGCAGTAGTAACCACACTTGGTAGAATCTTCAGTTCCCAACAGATTTTCATCAAGTGTTGGTTCTCGGTCCAAGCTAGAAACGAAAACTGAATATTCTCGGTCTCAGTTGGAAACGAAAACTGGAATTTCTCGGTCTCAGTTGGAAACGAAAACTGGAATTTCTCGGTCTCAGTTAGAAACGAAAACATCAGTTTTCGGTTCATCCTTGGAACGAAAACCAGATTCTTACTCTTATCACTGTGATAATTTTACGACTTATGCTACTGAAGGTGAATCATATAAGTTGTCTGATCAAATGGATGATTCTTTGATTTTCAATGATTTTTATTTTTCAAAGAAAAGAAAAAGAAGACGGTCAAGAAAGTCTAAGAAGAAAGATAAGGATGAGTCTGATAAATATGATTCTGATTATTCCTTTTCAGATCGGCCTTTGAGAAAAGAAATCAAGATGGAATGGCGGGTGAAGAATAGAAAAATAGATGATATACATGTATTAGATAAACGTGATGATACTTGTAATAAAAACACATTTGCTAGTTTGAATAATGTTCAAAAATATTCTCGTGAGCAAATGTTGATTCTTCAACATGATATCTCATGTTTGTCTTCTCCATGTGATCTATCTTCTATTGCTTTACACATTTCATCTAAATGTACTAACTCTTCTTTGTTTCACTATGCAAAATCTTTTGTGAAAAGTACAATTTTCTTTAACAGACTCATGGAATGTTCTAATAAAAAGGGACCCATTATGAAGTGGGTTCCTAAATCTTTGTGAGTTTTTTCTACATGAATGCAGCCTAGTCATCTCTGGTATATGGACTCTGGATGTTCAAAACATATGACTGGCAATAAATCTTTATTGTCAAATTTTAAAGAACAGTCTGGAGGTCGTGTGAGGTTCGGAAAAAAAGATACTTCTCCTATTCTTGGCTATGGCGATCTTGTACAAGGCAACATAACGATTAAAAGAGTTAGCTATGTTGAAGGCCTCGACTTCAATCTCTTTAGTATTGGGCAATTATGTGATAAGAATTTGGGAGTCAATTTTAAATCAAAAAGAGTTACAGTCAAAGATGACAGTGGTACGGAACTTCTCATCGGTAGAAGACGGTCAAATCTTTACACTATTGACTTCTCAACAGCCAAGTTTCCTTCCAAGACTTGTCTTCTTTCAAAGGCTTCAGTTCAAGAAAGCTGGTTGTGGCATAGACGGCTAGCTCATCTCAATTTCAAGTACATTGATCGTCTTGCTAAAAACGACTCAGTTCGTGGTCTTCCGACTCTTCGATTTCAAACAGACAAACTTTGCCGAGATTGTGAGAAAGGCAAAATGAAGAAAGTTGCACACAAGCCAAAGCCTGATTTTTGCACAAAGGATATTCTAGAAATCCTTCATGTAGACTTGTGTGGCCCAATGAAGACAAAGAGCATTGGTAAGAAACGATATGTATTGGTCGTTGTTGATGATTATTCAAGATACACTTGGGTTCGTTTTCTGAAATCCAAAGACGAAACCCCAGAGATACTTATCACTCTCATCAAGACTACTCAGACTAACAAGCAAAAGCCAGTCAAGATTGTCCGATCAGACAATGGTACAGAATTCAAGAACAGCATTTTACAAGCTTTTTATAATGAACATGGCATCCAACAACAGTTTTCTGCCGCACGTACACCACAACAGAATGGAGTTGTTGAACGCCGCAATCGTACGCTTGTAGAAGTTGCTCGTTCCATGCTTGCTTACTCTGGACTTCCTATTTCTCTTTGGGCCGAGGCTATCTCTACTGCTTGTTATACTCAGAATCGTTCGATTCTTCATCGCAGATTCAATAAGACTCCATACGAATTGATGAATGGAATCAAGCCCAATATCAAATACTTCAAAGCGTTTGGGTCAAAATGTTATGTTCTGAACGATCGAGATAACCTCAACAAGTTTGCACCAAAGGCTGATGAAGCAATTTTTCTTGGTTATTCAATTTCTTCAGTTTCTTATCGAGTATATCTTACTTCTTCGCGCAAAGTCATCGAGAGTGTCAATGTCAGATTTGATGAAGCTGTTGGATTGGCTTCTGACCATCCTGGATCAGAACCCGGTGTTATTAAGAATGCTTCTGATCAATCAAGATCAGAACCAGTGAAGATTTCTGATAATCAAGATTTTTTATCTAATACTTCATCTATTATTCTTACTGATCTTGATTTATTATTTGAAATTTTTTATGATGATGCACCTAAAACTAATTCTTCTAATGTTTCTACTGCTGTATTACAGGAACCTGGCATTGCTTCTACAAGTTCTTCCGCTGCTACACAAAATTCGGATGATGCAATTCCAGACTGTGACTGAACTTCCTACATCAGCAGTTGAAACTACATCTCAATTGGAACCATCCATTGTTATAGAGCTGAATTTTTCTCCACCAGTTCAATCTGAAGATGCTCCAGCTATTTCTGATGACTCTCAAACAACATTTCCAGATGTTACTTTATCTGAATCAGTTGAAGTAGTCCCTCCTCCAACAATTAATACTACACAGATTATCTCTTCTGATTCAGAACCTCTCATAATTTCATCTCATGATATTCAAAGTGTTCAAGATGAAATAATTCCTCTACCTCATACGACAAAATGGACAAAGGCGCATCCTCTTCATCAAATCATTGGTGATCCTGCTTCTTCGGTATCAACTAGGTCAAAAGTTGCTTCTTCAAATGAATGTTTGTTCACTTGTTTTCTAAGCAAGCTTGAACCTACAAAAATTTCTGAAGCATTGGCCGACCCAGACTGGATCATTGCAATGCAAGAAGAACTGAATCAGTTCAAGGCATTAAAGGTATGGCGTCTTGTTCCAAAACCACGAGTAAAGAGCATTATCGGAACAAAGTGGTTCTTTAAAAACAAGAAAGATTCAGAGGGTATTGTTGTCAGAAACAAAGCAAGACTTGTTGCAAAAGGCTATCGTCAACAAGAAGGGATAGACTATGATGAGACATTTGCTCCCGTTGCACGTCTTGAAGCTATTCGAATGTTTCTTGCTTTTGCTGCTTATCAGAACTTTAAAGTTTATCAGATGGATGTAAAGACAGCGTTTCTTAACGGTCGCCTAAAAGAAGAGGTATATGTCTCTCAACCGGAAGGTTTTATGGACAAAGATCATCCAGATCATGTTTACATCCTAGACAAAGCATTGTATGGCTTGAAACAAGCTCCAAGAGCGTGGTATGACGAATTTTCTGCATTTCTGCTAAGCTCAGGTTTCACAAAAGGTTTAATTGATACTACTCTGTTTGTTTTTAGAAAAGATTCTGATATTTGCTTAGTTCAAATTTATGTTGATGACATTATTTTCGGCGCTACTAATCCTTCACTTTGTACTTGGTTTTCCGATCTCATGACTTCTAGATTTCAGATGAGTATGATGGGAGAGATTAAGTTCTTTCTCGGACTCAATGTTCAGCAACTTTCAGATGGGATATTCATCAATCAAGCCAAATATGTCTTTGATATTCTGAAGAAGTTCAATATGGATAAATCTACAAGCATTGGAACTCCAATGTCTTATGGTGCAAAGATAGGCTTAGACCCAGATGGAAAAACTGTTGACATCAAGACTTACAGAGCCATGATAGGATCTCTAATGTATTTAACTGCCAGTAGACCGGACATCATGTTTTCAACATGCTTACTTGCACGATTTCAGGCGAATCCAAAGGAATCTCATCTGTTAGCTGTAAAACGGATCTTCCGTTACATCAAAGGAACACCATATCTAGGTTTGTGGTATCCTAAATCTTCTGATTATTCATTAACAGCTTTTTCAGATGCAGATTACGGAGGTAATCAGCTTGATCGCAAAAGCACTTCCGGACATATCCAGTTTTTGGGAGATCGTTTGATTAGCTGGTCATCAAAGAAACAGAACTGTGTGTCAATCAGTACTGCTGAAGCAGAATATGTGGCTGCTGCAAGCTGCTGTGCTCAAGTGTTATGGATGAAAACACAGCTGCGGGACTATGAGATGAATTACAACAAGAATCCAATCTATTGTGATAGCAAATCTGCCATTGCTATTTCTGTAAACCCGGTTCAGCACACTAAAACAAAGCATATTGATATGAGATATCACTTTATAAAGCATCACGTCGAAGAAGGTACGATTAAACTTTATTTTGTACCTACTGAGTATCAATTAGCTGATATCTTTACTAAAGCATTGGATGAAAAACGCTTTAAATTTCTTCTGACGAAAATTGGAATGCTTAATTTAAAGATTCAAAATGATTAACAAATATTGTTTAGCAGAATAGAATTTTTATAAATTTTCTATCTTTTGATTGCTTGTGCATGCCTAGGAAATATTTACAAGTTTATTGTTTATAAATGAGTGTTATTTGTTCAAATTTCAAAATTTCTGATCTCGAATGGTCCACTTCATGAAAATTTTGATATGTGTTTTAAGATATGTAGGTCAATATATAATAGTCATCAAGGCTTTGAAATCCTATTATACAAATTTTATGGATGATTATGGATATATAGGCTAAAATAATTAGTTAGTTGATCATAGTGATTGAGATGATAAAATAATTCATATTTCATAATACAGAAATCATTTAGTTTGATAGTTCATATCTGTGACCTTTCTGGTTTGGAAGAGTAAGATCCGCGGGTTGCTTGACAACTGACCCCCTAAGGCTACGGTTTGGGAGCGGTCGATCAGAAATTCTGCTATAAAATCAGTTAGAAAGTCATGTTCTACTGATATGAATGGGCTTAGGGAATATCGATATAGCCTTTCTGATCTGGGTAAGTAAGTTCCGTGGGGTGCTTGTCACCTAGTCCCCTAAGGCTATGGTCTGGGAGCGGCTGATCAGAAAACCTGCTATAGGATCAGATAGAAAGTTATGTTTACGATGTTTTCCAGGCTTACTAAACTCTCTGGTTAAAAAGATGCCATAGTGCACAAATGCAAAAGATGCTATAGGAGCACACTCATTTGAAGATGCCAATGTGCACACTGTACAAAAAGATGTCAATGAGCACAACATCTCATGATACTTGGTGAAACTGCTAAGATGTGATAAACCTGTAAATCTATGAAAGTTCTATTTTTTTGGTGTGAGTAACAGCTGCTTTTACTCTTATATAGTGAAATACATTTTTTTCTTAAGACTGGTCATTTTTTCTCATGTTTGTCCACCTATTAGAAGGATGAAAATATTTGTTTTCGAACTTATATAAACTCTTTATGCAATAATACATGTCTATAGTTCCAAAAGCATGCATAGGATTTCATTAGATGGTTTATTTTATGAAAATTTTATTAGGTCAAATTTTATTTGTCAATTATTTTTTATTCTTTAAAATACTCAGTAATTACAAAATCTTGTTCAATTTTATTTTCTAAAAAAAAAAATGTTGATGTAATATTAAATGATTTTCTTTTATCAATTTTTTTTGTGTTTTTCTAGAAAACCCGGGTCTTTTAAACGTTTTTCAAAATTTCACTTTTCCCAAGGACACTATTTATCTTCTTCTTCATTTTCTTTTTCCAGTCGGTCTCTTTGGGTTCCATATCTTTTGAAATATCAGTTTGTCTTTGACTCATTTTCATTTCACTTGTGTGTTTCGTGGTTCGCCGATTCTTCTACGAATCGATTTTCTCATTTCGGTGGTGGTGAAGTTCAGGGGGAGTATACGAATCGTCTGGTTCTTCTAGATTTTAAGTCGATTTTTTGTTTGTTAACAAATTCCGCATTACAGGTATGTTTTTCTACTCTTATGCTTCGATTGAAAGGTTTTATGTATGCATTTTTGTAGGGGGAGCAAAGGAAGTTCTTTCGATTATAATCTTAACCGAGAAATTCACTTTTCGGTTCACTCATAACCGAGAACTTAACTTCTCGGATTATTCATAACCGAGAACTTCACTTCTCGGTTCTTTCATCAACCGAGAACTTCACTTCTCGGTTCTTTCACCAACCGAGAACTTCAACTCTCGGTTCAATAACTAAACTTCATTTCTCGGTTCATTCCATTCAACCGAGTACTTCAACCTTGGTTCACTTTATATTTTTTCCATCTTTGCTTCTCGGTTCAATCCATACCCGAGAAGCTCATTTCTCGGTCTATGTTATAACCGAGAACCTCTCTTCTCGGTTCTTGGTACAACCGAGAACATTGCTTTTCGGTTCTTGTTTCAACCGAATTTTACCCTTTTCGGTTTGTTCTACAACCGAAAACATCACTTGGTTCTTTCAGATTGATTATGTTCTAACTTTTTCACTATGCTTACTTTTCAGACTTAATGGTTGATGTTCAAGTACAACAAGATGAGAATGATCTCTTGGATCATCTTAATGATCAAGAACAGATTTCTAGGCTTCGTCCTATGCCTTCTCAGCCTTCAACAACAGCTGATCAATCTGCTCAAGGACTAGTTCCGGATGATTTTCTGCATCATTCTCACTTCCTTCCTTACAAGGGCAATAATCATTATGTTGATTTTGGACATCTGAACATACGTGGAGTGGTGAAAGAAATTTTAAGAGGACATCCCCTTGCTTATGCGTTGACAAAAACGGTTGATGTTCCTGAGGTATATGTGCAGCAAGCCTGGCACTATATTACAAAGAATGATAAAGTAAATCCTCCACATTTCCTGATAAATGTCGATCAGTTTGAATCTCGGCTTACTTTCAGAAGGTTACGTGTGCTTCTACAATTTCCAGGCCCTGATTCCAGACCAGGCAAAGTTGCTTATGATCCGTTCCCTTCTGATCAAACTGTTCTTGATGGCATTATTGCACTTGGTTATAATGGTGAACTCAGGAAAGTGACTCAGTTTCACAAAGCTAAACTTCCACCTCTCTGGTATGATTTCTTCTCTATATTCAATCGGTGCTTAACTTCAAAGGCTACTGGTACAGATAGCACAAGCATGCCGATTCTGAAACTATTCTACTGTGTTATTCACGATCTTCATATCGATTATACTTTGGCCATCTGGACTGGTCTTTCAGAAGTTGTATATGCTAAGGCGACAAACAATAGGAGAAAGTTTGTGCCGTTTTTGCAATTTTTGAAGATCTTTGTTCGAAGCATTATGGATAGCACAGAGAATTTTCCTGCTCGCACACAGTGGCCTCGCATTGCTGATTATCAGTGTAAATACTTCAAGATTCAAAAGCATACGTTTACGAATGAAGATCAATGGATGCCCATTCCAGCAATTCTTATCGTGAATTATGCAGATTTGACAAATGAAGCTGTGGTCGAATACATGCAAGATCATGATTACGAGATTCCACAGTCAGAGAATGCTGATACAGATGTTCAAGTTGCTCAATTACAACAACAAGTTCAAGACCAGGTTGCAGAGGAACATGTTGATGAAGTTCAAGAAGTTGCAGAGCAAATTCAGAAACAACAACAGGCATTCCCTGTTGGTTCTCGTTTGGTTCAGGCAATCCCTGAATCAGGTTCAGATATTCACTTTGTCATTGAAGATGAACTTGAGGAATTACATGCTGATGATGATAATCAAGAGTTTGTTGATTTTCAATCCAATCAAGAAGGTTCTGATGATGAGTCTGTTCCAATAAATCCAAGTGTTGGCCATCTTGCTGTAGACGAGCTTGATCTTTCACTGAAGAAATTTTCTGCTGCTCATGAATCTTCTACTGTTGTTGTATCTACAACTGATTCAACATTGGCTATGGGGTTCACTTCTTCTGGTTTGCACTCTTCTTCAAAATTAAACGTTGTTCATAATCTTCTACGGACAACAAAGGCTTCTATGGATGCAGAAAGGGATACTCAATTAGCCAGGATGGAGGCGTTTCTGCAAGGAAATCTGTCAAATATTGATCCTTCTATTATCCCTCCACAGTTATTGACCGGTAAACCCATAGAACTTCATCTTTCTCATTCAGCAGCTCTGGGTTCTGCACCTTCACTATCTACACCGATTTTTTCGTCTTCTACTATGTCATTGGGTCTTCAATCTTCTTCTGCTCAAATGGCTTCATGTGCTACTATGTCATCAACTTTTGCGGGTGCATCTTCTTCTTCTACTCCTGCAGGTCCTTGTATTGATGATCTTTCTGTTCAGGAAGTAGGTGAGCACTTAAGAGCTCGACTTGCATCTATGGCTCCAGCAAATCAACAGTCCATCGATCTTTTGTCTCTTCTCAGATCTTTTCAGCCATCATTTCGACCACCTACAACTGAAGATTCTCTCTCTGCTTTAAGATCAGATTTTGAGAAATTTAGAGATGAGGTACAGTTAGGTTTGGGTCAGTTGCAATCCACTGTTTTTGCAATTGCTCAACACTTGCAGGTTCCAAATGTCTCGTGTCGTGCTGAAGCTGGACCATCTAACAAGCGTTCACATGATCATGATGATTCTCAACCTGATCATGAGGGGGAGAAAAAGAGACGCTTGGATGAGTCTGCAGCTGATCTTTCTAAAGAAAATAAAGCAGAAACTGCTCCAAGTGAAACATGCTCTGCTGATAAAGAAAAGCCTAAAGAAGCAGAAACAGAAATGCAGTCTATGTTTGAAGACATGTTGAGCAAAGTAAATCTTCCAGAGACTGACATTTCTACAGAAAACAATTTACAACTGGTACTTTATGTTGATCCAGATTCTGAGCCAATTTCTTCTGTTATACCAAAATCTGTGAATATGACTGAGGCTGAAGCGTTTGAGAATTTCAGAGCATCTTACGAAAATATTATTGATGTGGATTCTGAAAATGAAATTGATGCCAAGTTTGAAAGCTTTTGGAAAGTCAAAGAAGAAGAAGAAGAAGATGATGATGATAGTGATACTGATGTATTGTATGCAGATCTTTCATCTCAAGAAGTTAGATTTCCTTTTCAAGATGAACAGAATTCTCCACAAGATGATTCTTCTTAGATTCAGTCTGAAGTAGTTTCAAATCCTCTGATTGTCTCTACAACTCTTATATCTTCTACATCAGTTGTCTCTGAGCCTCCAGCAATTGTTTCTAATGTGTTTATTCCAGTTATGATTCCACCTACCAAGATTCCTCGTGCTCCAACAAGTAAATCTGGTAAGTCAGTGGATCCTAATTTTATGGCTCCTGATTTTATTCCAGAAAATCTTAGATCTTCAGGAATTCCTATTTCAAGGGAGCATAGACGACAAAGGTTTGAGGCTAGAGATATGAGACAAGTGTTTCGAAATGTATACCTTGAAGATACTCACAGAAATATTTTTGTGAAACACAAGACTGCTTTGAGTTTTGAGTTTTTCTTGGGCATTGAAAAAGAGTCTGATCTTGTTAAACAGAACTATTTGATGGCCATGAGGTATTTGAGACAAGGGAAAGAAACAGTATATTCTGAGAAGGAGATTGTACAAGTTAAATGTGTTTCAATGTTCAACATATTCAACATCTGGGTTTCTAATTTCACTGTTCAACGAAGAGACTGCAAAGACTATACCTTCACAGAAGCATATTTTAATGAAGTTCATATGGATGATATTGAGTTTCTATTCAATTTCTTCAGCTCTCTCAATGAACGATCAGATGATATGAATAGAGCCTTCAACACTGTCAGAAGACATATTATCAGAACAATTCACTTTTATAGCTTATTTGACTTTCAGTTGGGTGTTGAAAATCATCAACCTACGGTCAACTTGCACAAGCCAAAACAGAAGCTCGACAACATTGAAAGTTTCTTATTATTTACTGTTGTTGATGAACCGTATGGTGTGGTGTACAGAAACTTGAAGGGTCGTCATTGTTTTATGAGATTTGAAGAAGTCTGCAAGTATTCTGATGGAACTTTGAAGCTTATCAAGATGCATCTAATTCAGAAGTTGAATTATGAAAAGCAGAATGTGGCAAACAGACAGAGATTCAATTTTTATCCACAAAAGGAAGGAAACAAAGAGTTACTGAGATTGGAGAAGGCAATTGATGTAATTCAAGACCGAATCAACTTTCGAAATGCTTTACGTCGCCTTGAAGCTCAAGTAGATATCAGAAGATTTTCTTGATTTTAGAGCTCGGTGCCAAAGGTTACATAGGGGGAGATTGTTAGATCATTTTTAGTTGTAACCTTTGTATTTATTTTACTTTGAGGGTATATAAACCCTTTTCTTAGTTGTTTTTAAAAAAACACAGATTACACTTTCATATCTTGAATACAAATCTACTTTTGGCTCCTCATTCACTCTCTCTCTCTAGCTTTCTCTCTCTAGAATCTTAAGATCTTGAGTTCACAATGATTATCAAAATGTTTAGAAAACAATACAATGATAATTATTATTGTCATAATAATGATAATAATGATTATGATTGGGATGATGATTCTTACCATAATTTATATCAAGATTAGTTAAAAATACTTCAAAAGTTTTCAAATAACACATATCCTTAGAATTTGTATCAAAGCCATGTTAGCTTTCCAAAGGAGGGTATATATGGTTATTATGTGTTTATTGAATAATGTTGCTTTCTTTTTGAAGAGGAAGGTCCTTTGAGAGGTTCATAACCATACTGTTCACAGAAATCTCCTAATTCATTCTTTCCTGTTATCTTATCTTTTTTAAGTTTAGCGTTGAGTCTTAGGTTTGAACAAATAGCTAATCCTTCTTTATTAATATAACTAATTATTTCTCCATATGTTAAATCTTTATAAGGAATTTGGCTATTACCATTCTTATTAAGAGTCGATTCTAAATCAGCAAAACCGATTTTAGAAAATGATGTCAAAAATATCATTTCAAAACAGATTTTTGCAAGATGGCAAGCCTTGCTCTCAAACTTTGATTTTCAAATAGAATTTATCAAAGGAGAAAATAATTCTCTTCCAGATTTTTTATCTAGGGAATTTTTACAGGGAAAATGAAGCCTCAAACTCCTTCGCCTTCTAAGCCTGTTCAAAAAATAAACACATAATAACCATATATACCCTCCTTTGGAAAGCTAACATGGCTCTGATACCAATTCTAAGGATATGTGTTATTTGAAAACTTTTGAAGTATTTTTAACTAATCTTGATATAAATTATGGTAAGAATCATCATCCCAATCATAATCATTATTATCATTATTATGACAATAATAATTATCATTGTATTGTTTTCTAAACATTTTGATAATCATTTTTAAAAGAATTATAAAAATTAATTCATCAATCAAATTCTTAATAAAGCAAGCATAGAACAGGTTTGAATCAAAAAGTACCTTCTTTGATTACACAATCGTTTGTACAAGCTTGATTGATACAATTTGAACAGACATTAGGAGAGATGACTAATTGGAATTCTAAGGTTTTGGAACATTGACCCGTTGTAAATCTAAGAGAGGGTTTTGGCATAACATTTGAATTGGCTAAAAACTCGATGCTTTGGATCTAATCTTAAATCTTCTTATATAGATGTCTTGAGTCTTGTGAAACCGGCAACTGTCCTTCAAAAGAGTAATAATTGAACATGCCTTTTACTTGAAACCGGCTGCTACGGATTTGAAATAAAACTTTGAAGTCCATTTGACAAATGGCCGACAACACTGTTTACCTTTTGACAATCGTGGCATACTTTTGACAAAATTGGCTAAAGTCGATTTGTCTTGTTTTAATCATGAGTCTTTTGACAAAGCATCGTATCATATCTCTTTGTCTTCTTTGGGAATAATTGATCAGATGGAATGATGGTTGTTGAGCAATCTTCGTCTTTACCTGTAAATAATTTTGAACAAACATTTTGACCAGGATAATAAAATTAACAATACCAAAGAATTGTATTGTTAATCGTTTGAACAAACACACATTTGACCAATCTTTAAGAATATGCCAGCAATGGCATAACACCGAACTCACACAAGTATTACATCTTTAATTATAAGAACTAAATTCATGATACGGATCTTGAGAATCTTGAAACAAGTTTGGAACATTCTCTTGTTCAACAGAACTTGGAGGGGAGTTCTGTGCAGCATTCTTTTTAATTTCTTGGACCAACTGTCTAAGTTCTTCTTTGGTAGGAGCCCTCATTAAACGGAGAAGCTCTTCTTCTTCATCTTGAGTCGATAGCAAGCTTGGAGTTGGATCAAGTTGTGACTGTACTCCAAAACCTGTTGAATCAGTAAAATAATTGACCACACCCTGAACCGTCATGTTTGAAGCTTGTTGTTGTGGAAGCTTCTCCCACCATTTAACACTCACTGTGCGATACAAGAGCGACATCAGTGGACTTCCTTCTCCTTCTTCTCTTTTTTCTTTGACTAAGAACTTCCAAGACATGATCCAGGGAATCTTAAACAGTATAGTGAACTGTAAAAGATATTCATGATTTGGAATTCCTTGTGGAAATAGCTCTTTGAACTTTTTGAATCCATCTTGAATCGGTCTGGGAAAGGTATCAAGAAGATTTCCCATAAATTTGAACCATTTGGAAATCCATTCTGGGTAACCGTGATTGAAATCAAAATTTTTATCGAAGAAGATGAACCACGAATGTGAGTAACATCTAAGATAAAAAACGTTATACCAGGCTTCTTTGTAATCATAATAATTGAACATCGGATTTTGAGGGTAGTTTGACAAAGTCTTGTTGGTATGGGGTTTGATTTGCCAATCTGATAAAGAAAGAATTCTAAGAATTTGAAACTTTGAATAATCAATTTGTCGATTTGAATTTGGATTTCTAATATGAGTAAGATTCACAGAACCAGTGTCTATCAATATTGCCTCATAATAGCTTCTGGGTTTACAACCAAAATAAAGAGATTCTTTTGGAAACATAAATTCTATAAGAGATTGAAAACTTTGTTTGAACAGACGAACTTCTTCTTCTTCAAGAGTTGTGATGAATTGATACATTAGGATTTGTGATGTAAGAACTGTTTGAAACGTTTGATGAGGAAGCGAAGTTTTTGGAAGTATTTGCAACAAACTTGGTTGATCCTAAAGTAACTAGAGTTTCTTTTTTGGAAGGAGTAGTTGGAGAACACATAACGGGCCTTTGAATCAACTGAGAATAAGTTGTTTGAGTGCTGGTATTAGAAATTGGTGCAAACCTATTTTGAATCGGAAGATTTGAGGGATTTGAACCAGCGAATGGAGTTAAGGCCACCATCTTTGATGTTTGATCAGACTTTTGAACAGGCTTAGAAGGCGAAGGAGTTTGAGGCTTCATTTTCCCTGTAAAAATTCCCTAGATAAAAAATCTGGAAGAGAATTATTTTCTCCTTTGATAAATTCTATTTGAAAATCAAAGTTTGAGAGCAAGGCTTGCCATCTTGCAAAATCTGTTTTGAAATGATATTTTTGTAACACCCCGAATTTCGTTTGGCCGTTTTGCGAAGTTGTTAAGAGAAATGGAGGTTTCTGCGTCTGTCTACAGACCCGTGCGCCCTCCTTCAGAAAAAACGCACGGGTCGTGCGCAAGGGTCAGGGGCCGGCAGTGGTATTCGCACGAGCCGTGCGCCATCCCCCTTTGAAAAAAGCACGGGCCGTGCGCTGTATTGGGATTTGTGAAATGCCTTGTCTAAATATCTCTTTTGAGAGATATTTCCTAAAATATCTCTCAATCTCAGTTTCTCTCTCTCTCTCTCTCTCTCTTCTTTTCTTTCTTCTTTCTTTTCTTCTTTTTAATCTTCAAAGTGTCGTTGGTTGCTTGTTTTCGGTGTTTCTAGCAAGGGGTCGGTGTTTTAAGCTTCACCTCTACGTTGTGATCGTTATCTGGTTTTCCGGGTTTTATTCTGAAAACCTACAGGTGAGTTCCTACTACCATTTTACAAACTTTATACATGTCAAAACTCTTATTTGCGAAATCTGAAGTATTTCTACGGTATGATTTTATGTTCTAAACATTTTGATATAAATGAAGTTTTTGGTGAATCTCGGGGTTCCCGGTCCGATTTGACCAAAATGACGGGTTCCGCCTTATTGAAGTAAAATGATGTTTTACTTGCACATTATGTGGTCGTTTGAAAAGGATGATTATGAACTTATTTTTAATGGTTTTCGTTCTTACCAGAAGTTGAACTGGAAATGACATTTTGGTTATAAAATGTGTTTATACCATATATTTATTTATGGTTGGTCACATATGTTGTTGTGACGAGTCCTTACCATTACTAGAGGAACCCTAGGTTTTGGAGTAGACTGTTTTGTTGGGAGGTAATATTCCCCATTTTGTAACTATGGATGCATATGTTCCTAGAGGGCAATTTGGTACGGTTATGTGAGGTCGGATACTAGCCATGGTTTATAGTGATCCTAGTGAAGGAGTATACATTGGTTTCCCTTGGGAGCGCGATCTCACCTCGTAGCACGGACTCTGGGTTCATTGCTGAGGACTCCAAGTGTTTAGATCATAACTCGGATTTGTGGTCTACTTTGTGTTACACCACTATCCTTGGTAAAATGGTCCTTTTATCACCGTTTAAGAGTTTTGGACCGAAGAGGCCCGGTTGTGGCGGAATGTTATCTTTACGAACTAAACCTTTATGAAAAGATTTCTTTATGATACTGATGTTTATATCTTTCGAGCTTTATAAACTGTATGTTCTCACCAGGCTTTAAAGTCTGACACTTTTTCTCAAATGATATGTATAACAGGTTTCCCTTAGCGGTGGGTTGCACAGGGTCTTTGAGAGTCGAGCGTGGACTCGAGGCATATTTTGAGATGTCTAGTATTTTGGTGTTGGGCATTGTTTAAGTCCCACCTTTTAGTGAATTCTGGTTCGTCAAGTGTTGTAGTCTAGACGGTTATGTTTAGATTAGTATTGTTGATAAATTCTATATCCGTATGAGTTTTGTATAGTCTTAAGGACTGATCCCCTTTATGGGAAGTTAATATCATCACGGATGTCTCGTTGCCTTATTTCCAGGTTTTAATTTACTCTGAATTTTAGAGTGTTATAATTTTTGACATCATTTTCTAAAATCGGTTTTGCTGATTTACAATCGACTCTTAATAAGAATGGTTTCATATATAAATCGTCTTCAAATATTTTGATACATAAAACAATACTTAAAACTTCCTTTTTAACAGTCGAATATTTTTTTTGAGTATCATTCCAACTTCCGGAATAAAATCTAACTAATTCTTCCTTTGATTTGACTCCTAATTTTTGTTTAAGTATTCCACCAAATCCTAAATCACTAGCATCAGTTTCTACTGTAATTTGAGAATTTGGTTGGGGTATATTGAGACATGGTAAATATTTTACCTTTTCTATGATATGTTGAACAATTTTCGTATGTTGTTCAGTCCATGGTTCTGGTTTCTTTTTTAATCTTTGATACAATGGTTTGCATATTATTCCTAGATCTTTGAATAAATCATGAACATAATTGAGACATCCTAAAAATCTTTGTAATTGAGTTTTGTCTTTAATTTCATCTGGAAATTTATTTGCAAATTCTAAACTTCTTTGAATTGGTCTGATTGTCCTGTTGAAAATTTCATGTCCTAAAAATCTTATTTGAGTTTGAAAAAGACTCATTTTTTAAGCAAATACAACTAATCCATTTCTAAACATTAAATCATAAAAAATATTTAAATGTTTGAAATGTTGATCAATCGATTGTGAAAATATTAATACATCGTCAATATAAACAATTGTGAAACTGCTTATAGGAATAATAATATCATTCATAATATTTTGAAATTCTGAAGGAGCATTTTTGAGTCCAAAAGGCATGACATTCCATTCGTAATGACCAAAAGGAACATTAAAACCTGTTTTGTATTTATCTTCTTCATGAATCTGAATTTGCCAAAATCCTGATTTCATATCAAATTTTGAAAAGATATTTGAATTGTGGAGTTTTTTGAGTAAATCTCTTTTATTTGGAATAGGATATCTAATCCATTCTAAAACTTTATTTAACGGTTTATAATTTATTACCAATCTTGGGGAACCTCTTTCTAGTTCAGCTGCATTCATAACATAAAAGGTTGAACAAAACCATGGTGATTGTGAAGATCTTATGAATTTCTTATCTAGCAAATCTTTGATTTCTTTCTTACAATGTTCTTGTAATTCTGAAGACATATGAATAGCTTTAGATTTTGAATGAATATTTCTTTCACTAAATTCTTTAATATAAGGTAATTTGACAATATGTTGTTTTCTATTCCAAAAAGCATTTGGGATATTTGAACACACATTCTTTTCAAATTTTTCTTTGGGTTGTTTTATTTTATCTTGATTAAATCGACTTTGAAGCTGATCATTTATTCTTAAATTATTTATATCTTCTATTAAATAATTTACTTGATTAATCTTATTATTTAAAGTATTTAATTCTGTTGAAACTACTGGATCAGTAAATTTGAAAAATATTTCTTTGTCTAATACCTTTGTACTAATACCGTATTCTGTTACTATAAAGGGATATAATTTAGTTAAAAAAGTTTGGCCTAATATTAAGGTTGACATTAAATTCTTAGCAAGTATTAAGGATGTATTATAACAATAATCATCTTTGCAAATATGTACATCTGAGACTTTGTATTTGATATTAAGAGGTGAACCACCCGCACCGGATAAATGAGCAGTTTTTTGATAATACTTTGTAGGAATAATTCCTTTTTGAATACAGTTCATATCAGCACCACTATCCATTAATGCAACTACTGGGACTTTAAATTCGTTTTTGATACATAAATCTATAATAGTATACCATCTTTGAATATTTATTCTTTTTGAGATTTTATGAATAATCTCTTGAACCTTAGGCTCTTTTATCCCAGTTGTATGAATAATTTCTTTGTTCTTTTCCACATTGGATAATCTATCTTTAATTATTCTTATTTCTGTTTTGACATTATTTAGTTCTTCTTTTAAATCTTGAATAGTAATTTCTTTTGGTTTACTAAACCTTGAAAATACTTCTTGGAGATTAAATGAATCATTAGTTTGAATAACTGGCTCCTTTGGTTTATTTAGGTCAAAAAACTTATCTAATATTTCTTTTTTAATTATTGTATCAGATATTTTATCTAATATATGTAACATTCCTCTTTCATCATCTGTGATTACATTTATTTGATTGCATGTACATGTACCTACACATTCGCATTCTGAATCAGTTTGATCTGATATTGAATCGTTTTCAATTATATTCAAATCATTTCCTTCATAATCTGATAAACTAGATTCACTAGAACTATCTTTATTTAATAATAATCTATTTAATTGATGTCTTAATTGTTCTGATATATATAATTCTCTAATTCCTTTTTTGACATAACAATTTTTTGCCATATGACCAGTCTTACCACATTTATAACAAATGATTATATCTTTTGAAATTGGTTGTTTATCTTTCTTATAGCTTAATCTTTTAGAATATTTATTATAAGGTTTTTTATAGGACTTTTGCTTCTTATAATCTCTATAATTTTCTTTCTTATCATACTTTAATAGATATCTTTTGTTTGAATATTTTTGTTTTGAATAATGTTGCTTTCTTTTTGAAGAGGAAGGTCCTTTGAGAGGTTCATAACCATACTGTTCACAGAAATCTCCTAATTCATTCTTTCCTGTTATCTTATCTTTTTTAAGCTTAGCGTTGAGTCTTAGGTTTGAACAAATAGCTAATCCTTCTTGATTAATATAACTAATTATTTCTCCATATGTTAAATCTTTATAAGGAATTTGGCTATTATATTTTTCTCTTAAATTATTTCTAATCTTTTCAGCAAACAGATTTGGAAGACCTGCAATAAATATTTCTTTCTAATAAGGTTCTTTACAATATAGATCTTAACATAACTTTGGTTAAAAACATATCTTTATACCATCTAAAATCTTGAAGCTTTCTACAAGTTAAATTAAGTAAAATCTCTTGACTCTTTTCTTGGAATATTGTTGGATCTCCGATAAAGTTTTTGACCATAGAATATAGCAACGTATTAAGACTATCATCTTCTTGAGTAGTTATTTGTTGATTATTTTCTTGTTTGATGACAGTTTTTCTGGCATTGAGAATTAGAGCCTTTTCATCTGAAATAACATACATATCCCACCAGCTTTTTAAAGTGCCAGCGAATCCTGAAAGGAGTAAAGTGGCAATTTGATTTGGATTATTTCCTTTGGCTTTGTATGCGTTAATCGCCATATTCATTTCTTGAATAATATTTAATATTTGATGTTCTGTACAACCATCTATATTCCATTCATATACTGAAGTTCCATCGTATTGACTACGAGTCAATGTTGAATCTCTATCTTCATATTGGACATCTGGAAATGTTGGTCTTGGATAATAATTTAATGTATTTGGCCTACTTGTTGAAACTGTATTTCCTCTAAATCGAAGTCTATTTATTTCGTTATTTGGATTATTTGAACTATTCATGAATTGCTCTTGAATTTGAGAAATCTTTGATTCTTCATCATCTGATGAACTATCACTATTTCGATTGATGACATTTATTTCTAATTTTGAATTTAATTTTAATTCTGATAATTTTTTTCCTAGTTCTTTGACTAATTTTTGACTACATCCTAAATTTACATTATCATCTATTTGTTGGGGGTATGAATAAAGGATTTGATTCTGGTTTAATTATTGGTTTTGATGTAGAGACTTGTTCAATTTTGATTTCTTTTTTATTTTGATTGTTCTTAATTCTATTTAATTGTTGACTCATTGTATTTAGAATTTCATTTGTATAGTTATGTTGATAGATAATATCTTTTGTCATGTCTATTTGTAAAGTTCCTGCATTTACTTTGGTAAGTGGTATAGCTAAATATTCATTTTGAATTATTAAAGGGGTTTTTGGGGGATGGATAACTGTTATATCTTTGTTAGTTGCTGTTTCTTTATATACTTGAGTAATTTTTGGCGTTTGGTAAACATTCAAAAAGGGATTGTCTATATCTTGTTGTCTACATCCTAATTCATACCAATCGAAAAATGTTATATGAGTATTATGTTGACTTATAAAATTTCTCCAATCTATTTGATGCTTTAATTCTATATAATGATTATTAACAAACTTTGTATACCATTCTCTCTTTTCATTGTTATGCTCAGCGAAAAATTCATCACTGAGATATTTCATATTTACTTTTGGTTCCATTAACAAGTAAATTGGGTTATTTCTGAAGAAATCTCTTTTATTCTATTCTGGATATATTTTAATATCCTATTGGAATGTTCTATATTAAAATGAAGGTAATCTAGATGACCTATATCATGCAGAGGATGATAGAGATCTTCTATAGGCATTTCATTTGTTATTGGATTATTTAAGAAATCTATTTCTAGCTTTAATCTATAAATTTCATTTTGAGTCTTTATTAAACTTTTCTGTAGAAACTTAAGATATTGGATTCTTTTTTTATTTTGAGGATTACAATTAATTTGAACTTTATTACTCATATTTGGTTTTTAGTTCGATTTACTTCTGATTGGAAATCTGATTGAGTTGGACTATAGGTACTATTATTATCTTCACTTTGATCATCATATTCATATAGCGGTTGAGGAACTGATTTATTAAAATCTACAAATTTTAATGATTTTGATTTTGCAATTTGAGGATTTCCCAAATTAATAGTACTGCTAGTTGATCCTGTAGAAAATCTTGAAGGTATTGAATGAGCATTTTGAAAATTAATATCGACTGAACCATCTTCATGTTCAACGATATTTGATATTTGTTCAGATTCTCCTATAGATTTAGGAGTACCTATATCTTGAAGATTCCAATTACAGGACTGAGTAATTTCATTCCATTTTAATTTTTTTGGAGTCTTAATTTGAGTATGTTTTGGATTTGATTCAAATACTATTGTGACATCTTTTGGGCTAGCTAATTTTGTTTTAGGCTCAATAGTGGTTGACATAGTTTTGTAACAAACTCTATAAATAACTGCTATCGCTTTTGTGTCTAAAGTGAATTCTAAATTCTTAGTCTTAATAGTTAAAACTAAAGTGTCTAATATATTTGGATCAAACAATATACTGAAAAATTTGGATAACAATTAAAATATATAGGACCATTTGATATATTTGTTTCAGCCATAGCTAAAATTGAATTTTGAAAATTTGTATGCCTAGCATCTCTTAATACTAAAAGTACTGGGGCATCTATTCCTAATCTAAAGAGTGGTTTGACAACAACTTGAACTAATCCTATATGCATAAACTTATATTTTTGCCTATGTTGGATGATAGAATGTTTTTATAAAAGCGTGATATTTTCATAATCTGTATTTATCGAAACTGTTTGTTCATTTGCTTTAATTGAATAACCTTGTAAAAAGTCAAAAGTTCCAATTTGATAAATCGTACTGAAACTTTGTTTTGGAATCGTCTAATTTGAAAGACTTTGTTCGATATCTGAGATATGAACTTCAGAAGAATTCATATGAAGATCATGTTCTTCATTGATTTATTTGTTTGAATTATGTTTTTTAGAAAATAAACTCATCATCTTTTTGTTAAATAAAAGTATAGATAGTGATAATCTTGATTTGTAAGAAAACTTGGTTGTCAAATGATTCTTTGGTTCTTAACTGGACCACCTTTATCCGGGTATGGTTGCGCGTCTTACGCCTCTAGAGCACGCCTTACTCCACTCCCACAAGGCTAAACCAACGTCGAGCTAAACCAACGCTAAGAACACAATTATCATTTGATAACTGCGTTTTCTTATAAACTTTGATTATATCTAAACAACTTTGATTTATACAAGCAATGTATGATTTCATTTTGCTAAAATAGAGATAACTCAAACTCTAAAATGCAATAAACACATAATAACCATATATACCCTCCTTTGGAAAGCTAACATATATATATGTTTTTAAACGTTAAAAGAACAGGTGGATGATCCTATAAAACAACCTATTAACACATTTAAATGTACTTGATGTTCTATAAATCCGGTTTTGCTATAATGTACGGTTGTGTATCCAAGAAAAGGGCTGCTAGGGCAGCAACGGTAGTGGCGTTGGCCATTTAAGGTTAATTGGTCCAATGCTTGACGTAATATTCACACGTAAGACAACATTCAAACCAAATTATAAAAGAGAGATTTGACGAGGGCAAAATATAATATCTTAAACTAATACCGATATTCACCAACATTAATGCCCTCACATATACCAAATTTCTTATAACTCTCGCTCTTTGTTTAAATGTAAATAATCGTTCACCCAATTTCAAAAAATGTTGATCTTCTTGTTTCTCCCACGGTGCTAAACTGCTAATCCTGTTGCTAACAACCCTTTACAATTATCATTCATCATGGAAGAATTGAATTATTAATGTATATCGTGGACGTACAATTAATATACTACTTAACATACATTAAATAGGAAGTACTACTCCCTTCATGAAAAAAATAAAACATTAATTTGTAAACATAGTTTATTGAAATATCGATTTTGATTACCACACAAATGTCTAGAACACCAGCAACTTATTAAATAAGAGGCATTTTACAGAGTTTTGTCTAAACGTATAATCTTTTATATTGAAGGAATGCATAATCGACATTAAAGTTCCATTGCCTTCTCGTTTATTAATCATTAGACTTTAATGTACAATGTCATCGTACATTGATTTAATGTTGATTTACACATAAATTTTGTCTCTACTTATCTGGCGCACGATCATTTGTAAGCATATGAACCTAATTGTATATATACTTAACAATAAAACTGTTATTCACTTGTTGTGTTTACATAGACGTTTATAAATATTTTATAAGTACGACTAGGTTGGATTTAGGATGTTTGAAGAAGAGGTTTATATTTTAGGTCTTTCAAGTTACGGAATTTCAAATGAGATGTAAGAGATGGTCAGTGGCTGGATTAAGACACATATCTCTGTCTTCACATTCTGACATGTACATATGGAAGAAAAACAAGTATGTGCTTATAGGAAGGCCGAAACATCTCTAATTTTAACATTTATCGAAATAGTTGTCCTATTATTAGCGTGTTTTTTGTCTACCGAATCACGATCTAACGTAATTTTGGTTGTTGATTGTGTACTAAATATTGGCAATGATTTTGATTGTAACTAATAATTAAATTAAAATACAATTGTTGGTCAAAAATCAAATTTAATATAGATTTCTTACATCTTTATTTCTTTTCCAACTTATGCCCCTATTCCTAGCTAGCCTTGGAAATAAATGTTGGGGAGTGCTATTTACACCAAAATTATGTCAAATCAGGTCAATTCGTGCATTGGGAATGTAATTCATGCATTGGAAATGTAAAAAGTAGATTTTGATGTTGATGGGTGTGAGGAGAAAATTAATCATATGGGTACATTTAGCAAAGTTAAAGGTGCATTTAGCCTCCCCCTAAATGTTTTCTTCAATAAAGGGTTTATCCATATTTCGAAATGTATACAAACACTAAAGTTTTTGCCTCGAGTGAATTTCTTTTTACGAGTACAAATTAAATGCATATGGATAGGCGTAGTTTGCCAATTAATGACGATGCATAAATTAAGAGACAAGAGCCACTCCTATATATATAGGGAAAGATTTTTGAGAAATGATAAATATATGAGAAATAGAGAAGTTATCTTAGCCATTCATCTGGTTAACATTTGCGGCTTTGACCGCAAAGCACCGAATAATTTCTTGCATGGTCTATAGAAGGTAGGGTAGTTCCGTAAAATACGCGGGATTGGTTCATATATGAACCTATATGATTCACGTTTGAACTATACGTTCATATGTGAATCAGTTAATTAGTTCATATATCAAGAGTCCTGATCTGTAGTGACCAGAAGTCATTGATTCCTCAGTCCTTCATGATTGGTACATCTTCCATTTTCTCTTTTCCTTTTTCAACCTGCACCACAGGTTTAGGTTTGGGTACCCAGACAAGCTAGGGTCCAGTTTGGTCAGATTTTGAGAATTTTTTTGAGTGATTCTCATACCTGTGATAAGCACTGTGATGATAAGATCTACTATATGCGTGTGCTTTGTGGATGAATTTATCATTGTAACAGTAAGAGCAACATAACTTTCTTTTTGCTATCCTGATCAAATGTGTTGCTGATTTAACAAAGTCAGGTGCAAAAGACTTACTTCTTGAAGCTCTGTTATGTTTCTTCTGATTAGCTCTGTGAAGCTTTGCTGCCTCCGGAGAACCTTTAACAACCCAAACCATTTAATCTTTCTTTGGAAGTTGAGTTGGAGATTTTTGAAAATGATTAGCATTCTTATTAACTGATTTCACATAAAAGGATCTTGGAGTTTTAATCTGCTCTGATTCAGAAGCTTTGGATTTCACATCTTGTTTTCTAAAAACCATTTTCTGAAAATATACTTGATACTGTTTGAAAAGAACACACTAACTCAGCAGAATCATCATCAAAGGAAGATGAGTTCGATGCATCAGTGTTTATCTTGTGAGATAAGTCAGTATTATCAATCTCAAGTTGTTGAATTTTATCACACAACTTGGATTTCTCATTGCAGAGTTTATCAAACTTGCTTTGAATTCCAGATTTTCTCCTTTTCTCCTTCATGATCTCAGTAGACAAGTTTGTTGGTCCCGGAGGTGCTTAACAAGTTTGTAGAATGGGGGGGGGGGGTTGAATACAAACACATAAATTTAAAAGTTTAATAAATTGTTTATTGATAAATCAAACACAATTTACAAGTTCGTTGCGGAATAAGATCAAGACAGACTCAATCTAAACAAACTTAAGAAACACTAAGATGGTTGCACAAAAATTTCAGAGAATGGGGATTTTAGAAGTATAGAAAGCAAAGGTTTCTATATTGGTTCAATAATTGAGCACACCCTCAAAAGGAGAGGTGATCTTTCTATTTATACCCTATGCATTAAATGCATGGAAAGGTACTTTATACGTGTCATTCAGTGATTGGATTTGGTAGTCTGACTTTTGGGAGACATGCTTTCGGCCGTATCATGAACAGTGTAGTTGACAGAGTTGTTGTACGATTTGTGGCAGAGATATGTCCATTCTGACACATCGTACTGGTTTGTGCATGGTAAGACAAAAGGAAACTTGAGGTATAAGCGAAGTGATCATTTGATCGCTGAATATCTCTTTCTTCAGAGACATCAAGAGTTCAGCGATCGCTGAAGCTTTTCTTCATGTTCCTTCGCGTATAAGTAGATTCGTCTTTGCTTCACTGATATCCGCATCAGGTCACTAGTAGACTTGTCTTTGTTCAGCAGCTTCGTCTTCGATTCAGCTATGAACATCGTTGACGTGAGGCTTGTCTTCAGGGATTACGTTAGCTGTTTACATCAGAAACTATCAGCGATAACTGAACAGGCTCAGTCTGATTGCTGATAGTGAAACACTAATACATATGAATGTTTGTAAGAAAGACTATCAGCGATAACTGAACAGACTCAGTCTGATCGCTGATGGTAAAACACTAATACATATTAAACGTAGTTTTCACTAAGTATAAAAGAGGGTCGTTATCAAATCACTGAGAGAGCTTGGATCAACAAAGTTTGCCAATTTGCTTGTAAGCTTAGAGATTTCCTCTTCAAAAACGTTTCTCTCTTCTTCAAAATCCTTTTCCAAAGTCTGGTTTTTATCTGAAATTTCTTTGAACAAATTAACATTTTTGCTATTAAGATCTTTTCTCTCATCATCAAAGGATTTCCTTTCAGATATGATGAGTTGTTCAAAGTCAGAAACTTATTTTAAAAGATTTGAGATTTTAATATCCAATTGTTTCTTCTTAGACTCAGATTTCTTGGAAATATCAGATAGTCTCAGGTTGAAGGTCTTTTCCAGTTCAACAATTTCTTTGTTCTTTCTGTCATCCACTTTCTTAAGCCATTCATGACCTTTGTCTTGATACCGCTTCACTTGAACTTCAACTTTTGTCAATTTGACATTTACGGCATCCATGTCATCTCTCAATTTCTTGTTTTGACATCTGAGAGTTTCAAGTTCAGCTTCTATCTTGGGTATCTTTGGCATGTAAGATAGAGCACAGTCTCTTGGAGTGAGCACTGTATTTCCCTTATCATATGTATAAGGCATCTTTCTTGTGTATCTAAAATATGTTCTTGAAGTGATCTTTAATCATAAATTCAGATATTAAGTACAGAAGATAAGCAATTATGCAAAAATGTGAAAAAGAAGGTAAAAATTCGCAAGTAATAAGCAAGGATACTTAAAAGGATACAAATTTCGCAGATGAAGCAAGTTCGAATCAGGATTCGCATGTGCTTGAGTTGAGAAAGTTGTGGAATTCGCAACTTTGCAAGGTAGAGGTCTGCGAATTCTGTAACTTTCGTAGGCTATACTCTGAGAATCCTTGAGAATTCGTAAGTAGATATTCTGCGGAACCTTCAACTTTCGCAGGGAACTGTTCTGCGAATCTTATACTTGGATATTTTCAACTTCACTTTGTCTTTCGAGTTTCAGGAACCTTGCGAGTTCTATACTGTATTTTGCGAGTTCTTCACACAGACTTGCGAAAATTGCCTATTTCGAGCTTTAACTTCAATTTTTCAACAGATCCATGGCAAAACTTGTTCAATCAACACCAAAATTTGACACAATGCTCAATAATCAATCGTGAACAAATCCCAATCACTGTATTTTCTGAAAACTTAACAGATCTAACTTTTCGAATCTGAACAGGTTGCATACGACTAAGTTTAAAAATCCAAAGAATGATTAAATAGAACAATCAAATGTGTGTACACCTGTTTCTAATTAATATGAAACATGTTCATAATCATCATACGCATCTATTGAGCCAAAGATTGCATTCAAACAATCTTTAATTCTCAAAAAGTCTAATGGAACAGTGACTTTTTCGAAAATAATAAACTGAGATTGATTTCTGCACTATACCGATTGATTCTGATTTCTGATGTAGCTCCGATACCAATTGTTGTTCCAGAATCAAGCACACATAATCATTATCAGAGTGATAAACAAGAATGAATCATAGAAGGATGAATGATTAAAAAGTCATACGATTCAATGAGAGGAAAGATGACGGCTACAAGATGATTAAACAATGATTGAATATTGTAGCTTAACCTAAAAAGGTAAAAACAAAGACTATATATAATGTCAACAACCTTGACACCTATACAAGCCAAACTAACGAAACTACTAATAAAACATAACGACGGACTAACTATTACAACTTGATTAAACTGTATCTAACAACTTCTGATCAGAACTCGCTCTTAAAAGTTTTATTGCTTTCATGTCTTTATTTTTCATTAAAGTTTGTGAATAAGACTTTGGACTTTGACGACTTTTTGACTATTTGAAAATGTTGAGGGGGAGCTTACACGATCAAATTTATCTTGACTTTGGAGCTGACTTCATGAGATTAAAGATGAACGTAAGGATTATTTTAACCTAAATCTCATACGCGTTTGAAAGATGGACAGCTTTCAGATATGAAAACATGTTTTTAAACGTTCAAACCACTTCTCGATTCTTAAACAGATTTCATGAATACAGAAGTGTGATTTTAAATGTTTTCATTTTATGAACTTTAATTTTTAACTAACCATGTGTTTCCAAAGATTAATACTCGTGTATTATCTTTTCTATATACTGTCAAGTATTAACATACACCGGTTTAGTACTTTTGTTAACCTTTTTCTTACCATGTCTCAAATTGAAACTAATTTTCGATGGTAAGACACCCTGTTTGAAATTCAATGATAGTTGAGCGTTAATTCATTCAAAGAATTTCTTTCAAGAATGTCTATACTTGTTCTTATAGACAACATCCATTTTTTCATGACCTAAGCTGTTAATGATAAATCATTCATATTTTATCTTTTCATACATTGTCAGATTCTCAAAACATATCTCTTGATTTCATTTCATTCATTCAATTTCTTTGTTTTGAGAGAAACTTTCATGATTAAAATGCTCAAATCTTCATGATTATCTTCATGAGCATACAAATATCTGACATGTATTTTATACTGTGATTTAACTGTTAGAACATAAATGTTCTATTTAGAAGTTTAGTAAAGTAATCCTTTTGTATTTGTATTGGGCCTTGTACTTTGGGTTTGGGCTTTAATGTGTACAAGGGTATTGAGGTATAAATATGATCTGTTAGTATTGTGTTTGTAACTTTTCATTCTGTCACAATGTAGCTATACGAATTATCTGTATTTTCTCTGTAGTGTTTGTTTAGATTTGTGAATAAAACTACAGATTTCCTCCTAATAATCCTTGTCTATTTGTTAATCAATTCAACAATGATCTCAATGGACCTCACAAGTGGCATCAGAGCCTAACGAAGAAATCATTCTACGTACGATCGAGATCAAGATGATTTGATGAACAGTCGCTGTGAAAATTTTCGAATTCTCCAATTTGTGTTAATTTGGATGTTCTTTGTTGCCAAATTGATTAAGTGGATAAAGTCGAACTATATGGAATCAATTACAAGCTGTAATTTGAACAATTTTGGACAAATTAGATCAATTTTGAGATTTTTGTTCGAAAATATGTTTGTCACTGTGCTGAGATCGAATGGTACTTCAGAGACGTTTTTAGACATGATCATCAACAACAATTATGCTCCATTGTAATTTTTGAACTTGCTCACAAAGTCTTGTGACCCAGAATTACTAGCATATATTCAATCAACACAGATTATCAAACAATCACTTGTATTAAAGTCACAAGATTACAACGAAATCACAAGTCTAAGTGTCACAGATCTTACTATGTATCTATACGAATTCTTTCTGTGTTCTCTCTAAGTGCTTGACTTGTGTGTCTGAATGAGCGTATCTTAGGGACTACAAAGAAACCAAGTATTTATACCAAGTCAACATTTGTTGACTTTACAACCAAACACTTGAACTAACAAACAATTACAAAACAGACTCTCACTTTTAATCTTGAATAAAATACTAGTCTAACAAGTCTCATCTCAAAATTCGAAATATTGAAGCTGAATTCGAAGAAATTTGGAAGAACCATCGTTGATCCAAAGAATTCGCATGATTTTCAAAGAACTCGCATAGAAGATTTCGCATGTCATAATTCGCACGATGAAAGACATTGAAGATGAAATTTTTTGAAGTGTGGAATTCGCATGACTGTGATATGCGAAATGTACAGAATTCGCATGGAGTCATATTCGAAAAGTAAGAATTTGCATAGAAGAGTTATGCGAGAAGTTAAGAATTCACTTAAATAGGGATGCGAATTGTGAGAAATTTGCACGTAAGGTCATGCGAGAAGTAAGGAATTCGCACATAGGCATATGCGAAAAGTAAGAATTCGCAATTAGGCCTATGTGAATTATGAGGATTTCGGCTAAGCCTCATGCGAATTCTGCTAAATGAATAGTGATCTCCGAATTGTGAAGCTTATGCGAAAAGTGACTGTTCTTAACCCATTTTGCTACAAGTTTGCCCTGTTCCCGATATTTTTCGCTTAATGCATATGTGACATCATTCCTATCTTCTGTCGGTCACATATTTTTCGCAACTGATGTAAATTTTCACGAGTGCTCATGTTTGTCAAGATTTACAGATACTGGATGTTTGGATTTAGTCACTGATTGGATTGGATTGGATTGGATTAGCAGCCTGAGTATCTGTACTCATCAATCTGGAGTGCTTCTTATGTTGTTAGACCATTGAGTGCTCTTGATAATTCTTCTGACCTGATCAATCAGTAGTGTGAGCGACTGCAATCATTGTTCTGATGCTTTGGTTGTGATTCAGAATTCTGAGTGCTTATAATCATACAGCTGAGTCGTAAAGAAAGGAGTTATGAGTTTGATTGTTCAGTATTCTGGAAAGCTATTAGAAAATGAGTGTCTTTCATCAGTTGTTGAACAATTATCAGAGTTGTCTTATAACCCTTGCATTGTAGTGTTTGCTACCAGATGCTACCTCCTGCAAGCTAATCAGAATAAGTTCTTAAGTTGAATTCTTATTCAACTCATGCTTCAAAAACAGATCAGATGTTATACACTAAAGATACACTTTGGTTGTCATTCCATAATCCGCACATTTCATTCTTGTGGGCGTAACGAATGTGTTGGGTTTACAAAAGTTAAAAGTTGTTTTTATGTGCACTCATTCGAGGTTACTGTCTACATCAGATATAATATTAAAGTTGAAACTTCAAGGATAAGAGCTATATTCAAGGGGGAGCTGAGGATACTTTAAAGTTTATGCAATGCTAAGTTTTCTAAATAAATCAAGGGGGACAGGAGCTGAAGCTGAGCTGAAGTGGATGATTAGTTTACAAAACTTAGGGGGAGAATGTTAGAACATAAATGTTCTATTAGGAAGTTTAGTAAAGTAATCCTTTTGTATTTGTATTGGGCCTTGTACTTTGGTTTTGGGCTTTAATGTGTATAAGGGTATTGGGGTATAAGTAGGATATGTTAGTATTGTGTTTGTAACTTTTCATTATGTCACAATGTAGCTATACGAATTCTCTGTGTTTTCTCTGTAGTGTTTGTTTAGATTTGTGAATAAAACTACAGATTTCCTCCCAATAATCCTTGTCTATTTGTTAATCAATTCGACAATGATCTCAATGGACCTCACATAAACCAGTTGAGAAACATTTTGCTTTTAGGACTAAATACATGGGGATTGTGTAAGGACTTAATTGAACTTCTATGGATTCACGATAACCACTGTTTCCTACCCATGAAGTTATTATTGAGTGATCGAGATGAGACGAGGCAATATTTGAGTATGGGTGTGTGTTGAGATAAAATGAAAAGAGAGTTTGGTTAGAAGTGAACTCAATGTTGAAAAGAAAGAGGGTGAGAGATCAGAGTAAAAGAATATCAAACTCTACACCAACATTTTCTGAGCCGGCCAGCCATATTAATGTGGTTTCACATTTCTTTCGTAAACATCATTGAAACAGGCAACTAGCCCATTCCAACTCTTTTTCTTTATACCCCACCAGCTACTCATTTCTTTCTCAACAAATAAATGTTTAAATCTTCTTGGGGACCCATCACATAATCTATCTTATCTTCATTCGGAAGATGTAGATATTGAAAAAGAAGGAAGTCTGCCCCCACCTTCGCACTTCGATCATGCAAAATTGAGTCTGTGTATTATTATTGTTATCTCAATGGTTTACACATTTTGAGCATATTAAAAGCAATCTTATGCTTAATTTTTTCATACACAAGTACGAACACACATAAAATTTGTTTTTCTGTCGGAACGTTCATAGAATAATCTTGTGTTATTCGATTATTGAATGGAAGACCTGGGAAGTGAACATCAATAAAACTCCTTGTATAGTACATCCGTTGTACTAAGTGACTTCGTGTACTTACAGACATCTTAACTGATTCATTTGTTGATTTAGGTTTACACTCTTATTTGTCTGAATTTGAAAAGATTCGGATGTATACCTTATGAATTGACGGATGATCAGAGACTCATATGAAAGGATCATTGTAATAATCGGGTTAAAAGTATAGGAATTTTAAAGTTTGGGTGAGAATTTGAAAGGTTCTTTTTAAAGGGGCCATTTATGGAAAATGGGGAATAAGGGATAAAACCCTAGGGATTTGGGCTTTGTGGCGGCTGATAAGTTTTGGCATAGGGAGATGACTCTTGAAGGAAAACCGATCGAAGGAGAACAAAGGAGCTGAGGTTGGAGTTCTTCAATTTTTGCAAGGTAAAATTCTAATCCTAATCTCTTTATTGGTAAAGGTTAGTAATAATTTCCAAATCTGTTAAAAGGGAGATTGATTTTAAAGTCAGTCCTGAAGCTGGGAATCCCTGGATTGAGTATGGAGTCTAAGATAATTAGAACTTGTGCAGAAAGTAAAATGGTTAATGGATTGTTAATGAGATAGAGTTGTTGCTTATGTTTTTAGAGTATTGGTTAATCTGTTGTGGGATTATTTTGGGTTTATTCTTTGATCTGTGTAAATGTATCGCAGCCTCTGGGGTTTCGTTCGATAGTCCGGTCGTTATGTATAGACACCGATCGTCTTAGAGTCCAGTCGAGATTCATTCTTGGCATCGGTCGTTTTAGTGGACATGTGGTCCGGTCGATGTTATGGGGGGAGACCCCGGTCGATGTTGTGGGGGGAGTCCCGATCGCAAGTAGAAGGGGGGGCCCGGTCGGCAAGCCACCCCGGTCAGCCCAGCCTGGTCCCAAAGTAATTATGGGTCAAAGCCCAATTTAGGTAATTATGGGCCGAAATAATCAAAGGAAGCATAACATAAGTTAAAGTTTGGTTAATTAATTTAGAATGGCTCTTATCTCGTGTTGTGATCCATTTTCCGGTGTGGAATACTAGGATGTTTCTTTTATGAGTTGACTTAGTTAGTAGCGAGTTGGGGTTTCGTATTAATGAGAGACCAATGAGGTTTTGGGTTAAGGTCGGCTTGGTTACATGCGAAGTATCGGATATTTATCTGGAAATATCTTGTTTTATAGGTTCCAGTTTGGATATTAAAAGTAAGCGCAAGATTTAAGCTAAGGATTTCAGGTGAGTTTTTCTGAACTAAACCTTTGTTGGGAACTGAAGAAAAGCTTAAGTATGGTTAATTCTGCTAGTTCAGATTTACTACTGCTAGAAGACTTCAAAGTTAATACTGCTGAGTATTACTACTGCTAGTAGAATTAATACTGCTAGTCAAAGTTAGTACTGCTTGAACAAAGTTAGTACTGCTTAGCTAGTTAGTACTGCTAGTGGTTAGTGCTGCTTAGTAGTTAATGCTGCTAAGACCAAGTTAATGCTGCTTCAGAAATAATGTGAAGATAATGATGAAGAGATCGTGGTTAAAGATAAACATGGAAAGCTGAAGATATTCATGGAAGATATACTGAAGATTTTTTATTTTTTTGTAATTATCTTTTTGTTCAGTATATATATATATATATAGTATTGTTTAGATTTGTTAGATAACTTTTGAGAATAATTAATTCATTCTAAATTCTAGAGAGAAACAACCTCAAGGCATAGATCCTAATTCTAGAGAAGTAGAATTCGTCTTGAAAGAGTCTGTTCTTCAAGATTGAGGTTGAGTGTGTAATCTTGTAATTCTAATCATTCAATACAAGTTTACAAATTGTTAATCATATACTGTTTGTTTACTGTTCCATTGAATATCAAAGTGTTATTCCGCAACTTCTTTGATATTGTTTCTGAGACTTTATTCTTGTTAAGAAATCGATCCTGACAAGTGGTATCAGAGCCTTTTCTCTCAGAAACATCAATTCATTTATCATGGAAAACTTTGCAGAATCAAACAGTACTCTGGTCTCAAAGGTTCCAATGCTCAGACCCAATGAATTCGATATGTGGAAGATCAGAATCAAGCAGTACATACTCCTCACTGACTATTCTATGTGGGACATCATAGAGAATGATCCTTCTGAAGAAGGAAAGATTGGTGCAGATGGAAAGAGAACTCCACCAAAAACTGATGCTGAAAGAAAGATTAGACAGACAGAGATGAAAGCCTTGAGCACTTTGCTCTTGGCTATACCCAATGAATATCAACACCAGTTCTGCAACTGCACTGATGCAGAGATGCTCTGGAATGCTCTGGAGAAGAGATTCTCAGGTACCAAAAGTACCAAGAGAAATCAGAAAGCCATTCTGAAGCAACAATATGAGAACTTTATGTCAACCAAGAATGAGTCCATGACTCAAACTTTTGACAGGTTCAACAAGCTTATTGGTGAACTTGCTACAGTGGGAGTACAAATTGATCAAGATGATCTGAACAGAAAGTTTCTAAGGTCCCTGAGTGATGAATGGACCATGTATATTGTGTCTTTCAGACAGAATGATCAACTGGAAGAAAAGGAACTTGATGATCTCTATAATGATCTAAGAGTTTTTGAATATGAGGTAGAGGCTAAAAAGAGGCCTTCTGGATATATTCACAATGCTGCACTCCTTTCAGCATCAACTGATTCTACTTCCAACCCTGAATCAGTTAGTGTTGCCAATGGAGCAAACCAAGAGAAAGGCACTGAAACTGTAATTGAGGCCTTTCTGGCAAGTCATGGAAACTCTTCTCTCATTAATTATGACTTGGAACAACTCCATCCAGATGATCTTGAAGAGATGGACATTAAATGGCAGATGGCCATACTCTCTATGAGAGTTAAGAAGTTCATCAAAAGAACTAAAAGGAACAACTTCTCACAAAGAAGAGAAGATGGAGCAGGTTTTGACAAGTCTAAGGTGGAATGCTATAAATGCCATCAGAAGGGACACTTTGCTAGAGAATGCAGAAGTGGAATGCCTCAAAACAATAACCACCAACAAGCTCAATCTGGAAGTTTTAATAATAACAGAAACTCTACACAAGCCCTTGTCTCTCAACAAGGCATGGGGTTTGATTGGAGTGATCAAGATGAAGAGGCCATCCAGAACCAAGCTCTAATGGTAGAGGTGTCAGATCTCCCAACAGAGGTAACTTCCAATCTTTGTTCTCAAAATTGCATTAACACTGTTAAAAGGTATAGGGATCACAACCAGACCATGAGTGATGACCTGAAGAGATTAGAAAAGGACATAAAAGATTATGTTAGGATTGTTGAGAGATTTGAAGAGCAGATTAAGGGTTTTCAAGCCAATGAGCTTCAACACTCTTATGACACAAACTACTGGAAGTGAGAGAAGAATGACTTAGAACTTCAACTAACTAGATCCAAAGAAGAGAGTGAAAAGCTAAGAGGAGAGCTAGCTAAAGTCAAACTAGATGTAGAAAAGTTTTCCAATGCTTCCAAAGCAATGGATTCTTTGTTACAAACTCAGATTCATGATAAACTAAAAAGAGGAATAGGGTACAATACCACACCACCACCCTATAACAACAACTACATCCCTCCTAGTTCAGATTTGTTAGAAACAATGGATAGGAAGGACCTACCTAAGGGAGCCACTGAGATAGATCCCTTAGATGAAGTAGTTGTTAAGGATAAAACTGAGAAAGAAGTTGTCAAGGATAAAGACAACACTGTGAGTGGTGAGATTCCTATAGAAAACCACATAATCACCAATGAGGGATGTGGAAAGCATTAGATCAAGTCCAATGAGATAGAAAAGACCGAGGGAAAGAACAAGAAGGTTCACTATAAGCAGACCACTGTTGTGAACCCTATCCCTTGCAAACAGTGTGCATGCAGTAAATATGAGCCCCAAAAACATGATAAACCAAGGGGAAATCAGAGAAACTGGAATAACCAATGGGCACAAAAACAAGGCATTGATCTGAGTAAAATCAATAGACCAAAGCCTTGTTTCATTTGTGGAAAGTTAAACCATTTGGCTAAGTATTGTTTCTTTAACCCTATTAACCAACAGATGAACTTTCAAAGATTTGTGCAAAAACCTGTTGGTTATAGGAAGGTTGGAAAGAAACATGTGATGAAGAAATCTGTTGAAAGTAAAGGCCCCATGAAGAAAAAGATTTTAAAAGAAAGTATTAAAATGTGGATGCCTAGAAGCACTAAAACTGTTAGTACTGCTGACAGGGATAGTGCTGCTGAAAGCATTACTGCTGCTACCAGTGTTAGTACTGTTGAAAATATTAATGCTGCTAATACTGTTAGTACCTCTTCAAAGGTTAATACTGCCAACACAGTTACTGCTGCTAACACAGTTACTACTTCTAACAAGGTTAGTACTGCTAAGCATGCAAGTGTTGCTAAGGCAGATAGTACTTCTAAAACCGGTACTGCTTCTAGCAAAAATGTTTCCAAGCCTATCATTGTGACAAAGTACTCCAGAAATGAGGAGTCAAAGTTTAAAAATCTTGTCAAGAAAGAATGCAAGTATTTTGATGAGAAAGGGGTACCCAAGACCACTTTGGCTTGGGTTCCTATTACATACTAACTGATTTATCTTATGTGCAGGGAAACCAATAGCTCAAGGGAAAGAGCATATGGCATGTTGATAGTGGTTGCTCTAGGCACATGACAGGCAACATGTCATGCTTTCAGGATTTCAAGCATATCAATGGAGGACATGTTGCATTTGGAGATAATCTTACTAGTGGTAAAATAAGTGGAAAAGGTAATGTTACAAAAGGTAAGATGACATTTGAGGATGTCTACTATGTTGATCAGTTGAAGTACAACCTGTTAAGTGTATCACAGGTTTGTGACAAACAACATAGCATATTGTTTACAAATACAGAATGTATGATCCTTGCTCCAGGGTTCAAAGTAGTTGATGAAAGCATGATACTACTTAGAACTCCAAGAAAGGACAATGTTTATTGTTTAGATATGGACAATGTTGATAGTGATTCATCCCTGAACTGTCTTGTTTCAAAAGCTTTTGTGGATGAATCCTCTCTATGGCACAGAAGGATGTGTCACATGAATTTCAAGACAATGAACAAACTTGTTAAAAACAACCTTGTAAGAGGTTTACCTTCAAAAGTATTTTCATGTGATGATCATTGTGTTGCATGTCTTAAAGGCAAACAACACAAAACTTCTCATAAGACCAAAGAGATAAATACAATTTCTTCTTGTCTCTAGTTATTGCATATGGATCTGTTTGGTCCTACAAATGTTATGAGTATAGGCAAGAAATCTTACTGCTTGGTTATTGTTGATGATTACTCTAGATTTACATGGGTATATTTTCTAAGGACAAAGGATGAGACAAGTGGACTGATCAAATCCTTTATCCTAAGAATTGAAAACCAAACTAATCAAAGAGTAAAAGTCATTAGATCAGACAATGGGACTGAATTTAAAAATCTTGATCTAAACACCTTCTGTGAAGAAAAAGGCATTGAGAGACAATATAGTGCCCCTAGGACTCCTCAACAGAATGGAGTTGCTGAGAGGAGAAATAGGACACTAATAGAGGCTGCTAGATCTCTGTTGGCTGATTCAAAACTGCCAATTACCTTCTGGGCTGAAGCAGTTAATACTGCTTGTTATGTCCAAAACAGAGTTCTAGTGGTCAAGCCAAAGAACAAGACCCCTTATGAGCTTTTAAATAAAAGAAAACCATTCATTGGATTTTTCAAACCTTTTGGGTGTCCTTGTACAATTCTCAATACCAAATCTCACTTAGGTAAGTTTGATAGCAAAGCAGATGATGGATTTCTTGTTTGTTACTCATCTCAGAGTAAGGCTTACAGAGTCTTTAACTCTTCTTCTAGAATAATTGAAGAAAGTGACAATGTCAAATGCAATGAGAACACACCAAATATAATTGGGTCTGGTCCTCAGTGGCTATTTGACATTGATTCACTAACTAACTCTTTTGGTTTCAGTATTAATGATTATGCAGGTTCAGGTTGTGGAGGATCAGGGACCACACAAGTTCAAGATAGTTTATCTCAATCTGTGATCTTTCCCATACCTACAGTGGATCCTGTTGAAGACTGTGAAAAGGAACCATCTACTGGACCAAATCAGAGTGAAGAAGAAAATAGAGATGAGGAGAATCAAGAAAATCAAGAACCAGAAATAGCTGCTGAAAACACCTCAGTTGACTTGAATGACTCTAATCTAGAGGTGGAACTTAATGAAGTACCTAGTCATCACACCAGAAATCAAAAGAATCATCCTCCACAGCTGGTAATAGGAGATATATCTTCTCCTATGATGACTAGAAATCAAAGTAGGCTTCAAGAAATGCAAGACCAACAGCATATAGTGCTATCTTGTTTTTTATCCCAGCATGAGCCTAAAAAGGCACATGATGCTATGAAAGAGTCCAGTTGGATTGAAGCCATGCAAGAAGAGCTACTGCAGTTCAAGCTGCAAGATGTTTGGGATCTGGTAGACTTTCCTAAAGGCCAAAGAGCAATAGGAACAAAATGGGTCTTCAGGAATAAGAGAGATGAAAGAGGCATAGTAATAAGGAATAAAGCATGGTTGGTGGCTCAAGGGTATACACAAGAAGAAGGAATAGACTATGAAGAAGTATTTGCACCTGTGGCTAGGATAGAAGCAATTAGATTATTTCTGGCTTATGCTTATTATATGAAATTCAAAGTCTATCAAATGGATGTCAAAAGTGCATTTCTTTATGGCTCAATTGAAGAAGAAGTATATGTCTGTTAACCACCAGGGTTTGAAAACCCAAGCTATCCAGACATGGTATACAAATTGAAGAAAGTTCTTTATGGACTAAATCAAGCTCCAAGAGCATGGTATGACACTCTGTCATCCTATCTCTTGGAAAATGGCTTTGAAAGAGGAGTCATTGATAAGACTCTATTCATCAATAGAAAGAAGAAGGATATCTTGCTGGTCCAAATCTATGTTGATGATATTATCTTTGGATCCACAAGAGATAACATGTGCAAGGATTTTGAGGAACTAATGCATCAAAGGTTCAAGATGAGTTCCATGGGGGAACTTACTTTCTTCCTTGGACTCCAAGTTCAACAGAAGTCAGATGGAATCTTTATCTGTCAGTCCAAGTATGTGCAGGACATTCTAACCAAGTTTGGTTTCTCAGATTCAAAACCTGCCAGCACACCTATGGAGACACACAAGCAGATAACAGCAGATCTTGAGGGGGAGGATATGGATGTTCATCATTATAGATCCATGATTGGCTCTCTCATGTATCTTACAGCCTCTAGTCCAGATATTATGTTTCCAGTATGTGTATGTGCAAGATTCCAAGTTAGGCCAAAGCAATCTCACTATCAAGCTGTTAATAGGATATTCAGATATCTCAAAGGGCAACCCAGATTGGGACTTTGGTATCCTCATGACTCATCCTTTGACCTACTTGCATACTCAGATAGTGATCTAGGTGGAGCAAACTTGGACAGAAAATCTACTTCTGGAGGATGTCAGTTTTTGGGTGCAAGACTAGTTTCATGGTAGTGCAAGAAACAAACCACAGTGTCCACATCTACAACTGAGGCAAAGTACATAGCAGCTGCAAGTTGCTGTTCTCAAGTCTTATGGATTCAGAATCAAATGCTGGACTATGGGGTAACCTTTCTACACACTCCAATTTTTATTGATAATAGCAATGCTATTAGCATTGTGAATAATCCTATCAAGCACTCAAAGACAAAGCACATTGAGATCAGGTATCACTTCATAAGAGACTGTAATGAAAAGAAACTTATTCAAGTTGTAAAAGTTCATACTGATAACCAGTTTGCTGATCTATTCACCAAAGCTTTTGATGTGGGTAGATTCACTTTCTTGGTAACAAGTGTGGGAATGATCAACTCTGAAGAAGCCCCTTCTCAAAGAGTGGTTACATACCTGTATATTGTGTATTCTTGGTGTTACTAATCTTCTTTTTCAGGCTATGTATAGCAGTACTCAGCGTATCACAAGCTTAAAAGAGTAAGTATGGTTAATACTAATACTGCTAGTGCACAGTTAATACTGCTAGTGGTTAGTACTGCTCTCAGTTAATACTGCTCTCAGTTAATACTGCTCTAGGTTAATACTGCTTATGTCCCGAATACTATAAATACTCTTTGCCCGCCTAAAAGTTCATAACGACTCTTTGCATTCTGTTCACTTGCGTTCTAAACCCTTTCTCTCTCAAGTTCAAAGTTTTCAGGCAAGAACCTTCAAGATCAATGGCATCAATGGCTTTCATAGACGAGCACAATGAAATCGCGATGCTACAGAAACCCAAACAGGCTGCTGGTTTCCACCAGATTGTGGATTTCCTCAAGACAACCCACATTGTTCATGCTCTCACTGTCTCGCCATCAATCTTTATCGAGCATCAAAGGCAATTCTGGGCACATGCCACCATTGTTACTGAGAATGGTGTGCAAATGATCAAGACAAAGGTGTGTGGCAAGCCATTGACAGTTACTGAAGAGGTAATTCGCATCAGTCTACGTCTAGACGATGCCTCTGGTATAACTTCTATCTCTAATGATGAACTGTTTTCCACTCTTTCAAGAATGGGGTATGGAGGCTCATTAGGTGTTTTTCAGTTCTCAAAAGCTAAATTCTCACCCCAATGGCGTTTTCTTGTTCATACCTTGATGCACTGCATCTCTAAAAAGACTACTGGATGGAGTGAGTTCAGTAGCACCATTGCTTATGCTTTGGTGTGCTTGGCCACTGCCAGAAAGTATAATTTTTCTAAAATGATTTTCAATGATCTTGTCTCAAACTTGGGAAACAAAAAGAGTTTTTATATGTACCCCAGGTTTGTTCAAGCAGTTATCACCCACGAATTGACGGATATGCCTCATTTTGATGGGATATATGTACCAAAACCCCCTAAAGGCAAGGTTTTCTCAAATATGAGAAGATCTGCTGGGGACTCGGAAGGAGTTGACACCCCATTGTTCTCTACAATGATGGTGGTGTCCCAAACTGATGAAGGTATGGTAGCAGGGTCAAGGCCCCCATTAGACCAACCCACTGCTAGCCAATCCCAACCTTCCCACCCTAAATCAATTCCCCAGTCTCTTCTTGATAAACCAACTTCACCAATCACCCAAACATACAAAAGGAAACAGGTAAAGAAGGCTCATTCCCTTCTTGTATCAACAACCCCTAAGCCTTTAAGCCCTCTAAGGGAGGATTCTCCTTTAGAGAATATCTACAGGGAAACCACAAGGGTGTCTCCCAACCCAAAGGAGGTGCTCTCTGAGGAGGAGGTTGAGCATATGGGTCCTGAGGCTGCCACTACTCCTGCTAGCACAGAGGAGGACAGTGGTAACATAAATAAGACCTCCCCCATGGCAACTTTGAATGAGCAATCATTCAAAGGTCCCCGGTGCCAAGAAACCAAGGGGGTGGATAGTGCTTCTGCTAGGCAGAAGGCTTCCACTACAAAAAGATCCCATGATCCTTCAATAGAGGGTAACACTTCTGGAGAAGGTGAGGACAGATATAACTACTATGAATTGATGGAAACAATGGGCAACATCAACCAAGATGTTCTTAAACAAGGGAAAGAAATTGAAGAGATGAAGCTGGTAATCCTGTCACAACAAGTACAGATTGCTAAGTTGAAGAAGATGGTGACCAGGCTTGTGCAGAAGAAGAGGAGAAAGCAATTTGAACTAAGAAGAAGGAAATCTGGGAATGATGCTCCCAAAAAGGGGGAGATCAACATGGAAGAATCTATAGAAGAGGCGGAGCTTGATGGGATGAAATATGGTGTTGAGGGGGAGAAAGCAGCCGTAACAGAGCAAGCAACAGAAACCATTAATGCTGCTAGTTCAAGTAAAGCAGCAGAAATGGTTAGTACTGCTGAAATAAGCAAAGCAGCAGAAACAGTGAAAGAAGTTCTAACAGAGCTGGAGATTGCAGAAACCTTACTCAAAGCCAAGCATGATACTCCCAAGGTCACCTCAAAGACCAAATGAGTAGTCATCAAAGAACAAGGGGAAGTGCTCAAGAAAATAAATGTAGAAAAGAAGGTGATGAGCAAAGAAAAAGGCAAAGCTAAGCTAGTGGAATCTGATCAACCAATCAAAAGGCAAAAGTTGGTTGAATCAGATGAAGCATTGGCCAGAAAGATAAAAGCTGATATTGAGCAAGAAGAGAGGGTTCAAGTAGACAAAGACAGGGAGATGGCTAAGGCTCTAGCTGTTGAACTGAATGAAGCTTATCAACAAAGTCTGGCAACTGAAATAGCACAGAAGAAAGCTGCAACTCTGAAGAAATCAGTGGTGGTAAAAACAGCTGCAAAGAAGGGACAACCCTCAAAGACTTTCCTTGGTACTCAAGAGAGAAACAAGATGATAATTTTTCTCAAGGGTGCTGTAGGAGTCAGAAAGGAGATGTTCTCCAAGATGACATTTGAGCAGATCAAAGAGCTGTACAATTCTGAAATGACCAAGCTTCAAGGGAATGAAACTACCAGGGTGGAGATGGAGAAGAGAATGAAAGAAAGCAATGATTTCATGATAGAAAAATCTTTTCCAGATGAGCAAGAAACACCACCAAAGAAAGAAGCCACTCTGGGTGAAAGTCTAAGGACTTTAAAGAGAACCAAGATGATGGCAAGGAAAAAGTCAACCAAGAAGCCTAGAATAGCTGAAGGAGAGGCTGAGAAGGTTGCTGAAGAAGAAGGGGCACCTGAGTCATCTAAACAGAAAGAGCCATCAAGTATAGATGATGTAAATATGTATATGGTAGTGATGGACAAAGTGCCTGAACCAATTTCAGCATAACCTGTAGGAGTTAAGCCTCCTGAGGTCATTCTCTAGGATACATTGACAGTGGATGGAAAGAAATACATAAGGCTCAATAGGAAGGATGAAAAGTATGAGGTGTTCAATACTTGGGCAAAGATTGTAAGAACATGCTCTAGGTCAGATCTTGAAGAAATGTTTGAGATACGAATGAAGTTGTATGCAGATATACTGAAAGCTCCAGAGATTTCAATTACAAAACTGGTGATGGAGTATCTGTGTATGATGTTCAAGCCTGATGAAGTAGAGCATGTGATCAGGAATGTGTTCAAATCAGTCAACAATTGGACTCTATATGAAACTAGTGGAGTATATGCAGTGACTTTGGATTTAAATCATACTGAGTACTTCCTAGTGGATAGAGTGTACAACCATAGCAGATTGAAGCTTCATGCCATGCTGAAGAAGAAGCTAAGGTGTATTCCAGATTCAGAAATGGCTAAATATTTGATTCAAAGAACAATCAATCAGAGTTTGGGGTTGGATGCAAATACTGGCATTTAGGCCATAATGGAGTTTTGGGAGCATCTTGAAGAAAATCTGAAGAAACTTGACTTCTCTTCCTAAAAGTCAAGTTAGGGGGAGATTGTTGGGAACTGAAGAAAAGTTTAAGTATGGTTAATGCTGCTAGTTCAGATTTACTACTGCTAGAAGACTTCAAAGTTAATACTGCTGAGTATTACTACTGCTAGTAGAATTAATACTGCTAGTCAAAGTTAGTGCTGCTGGAACAAAGTTAGTACTGCTTGGCTAGTTAGTACTACTAGTGGTTAGTGCTGCTTAGTAGTTAATGCTGCTAAGACCAAGTTAATGCTGCTTCAGAAATAATGTGAAGATAATGATGAAGAGATCGTGGTTAAAGATAAACATGGAAAGCTGAAGATATTCATGGAAGATATACTGAAGATTTTTTATTTTTTTGTAATTATCTTTTTGTTCAGTACATATATATATAGTATTGTTTAGAATTTTTAGATAACTTTTGAGAATAATTAATTCATTCTAAATTCTAGAGAGAATCAACCTCAAGGCATAGATCCTAATTCTAGAGAAGTGGAATTCGTCTTGGAAGAGTCTGTTCTTCAAAATTGAGGTTGAGTGTGTAATCTTGTAATTCTAATCATTCAATACAAGTTTACAAGTTGTTAATCATATACTGTTTGTTTACTGTTACATTGAATATCAAAGTGTTATTCCGCAACTTCTTTGATATTGTTTCTGAGACTTTATTCTTGTTAAGAAATCGATCCTGACAACCTTTTTGGTAACGAAAGAATGTGAAGTTTAATTTTAAACTTTGATTTATTTACGATGTCAAGTTTACAATGATATGATTTAAGTGTGTTATATATTGTTGGTGTTTAAATGTATGCATATATTATTTGCGAGATATGTGACCTAAGTCGGGGAGTGTGGCCCGCCTACTCGTGCCGGGGAGTGTGGCCCGTTTATGTCGTTGGGGGTGTGTCCAAACATTAAGGCAGCGTGAGTTAGACACATCGTATTTGACTGTCGTGTGGTCCATAACGTGTTTTACTTATGTGCTATTATCAACTGTTGATTTTAATTTTGGAAAGTAATTTGTTGCTTATCTGTTAGAGGGAACTCACTAGACCATCGGTCTAACCCTCGCTCTTTTAAAACTAAAATTCTTTTCAGGCAAGCGTGATTTAGTGAGATCAGAAAGGGGCAAAGAGAAGATGTAGCGGGAAGAGTTAGAAGACCGTTCCCTTAGTTATCCTTATTTTATCTTAGTTGTGTAGGTTGTTTTCGAAGACTGTGAATTTTAAATTGTAAGCTTGGGGCCGTTGCGGCATGAATTTTATTCTATTAATAGAAATTATATTACCTTATTGTTGTTTCTAGTTGGGTTGTTATAATTGGTATCAGGGCCATAGTTTAAGGGATTTAGGTGACCGGATGGGCCTAAACTTAAACTGTGGAGTAGATGGACACAACTGAGATTTAGGAAGCCTTTAAGAAAGACCTTGATCATCGTGAGATATGATAATAATAGTGAGTACTCTCATGTAAGGTAAATTCAGAATCGCATCTGGCCAATGCCGTTATGAATTTACAGGTGCATGGGCATACTCAATTGTTATTGTTGAGTGTGGTTCAGGGTAGGGAGTTCTATCCATAGATTGATAGTGTTAGTCTAGCGTGTGTTGGAAGTTCGTATCGAGCGGGATGTAGATATTTCGTTGAGAAAGGACCTCCTGAGTCCATAAGGAGGGGAATGATGATAGGAGGTGGAATTTTTTCTCCAAGGGAGTCTTCGGTTTGGTAGAGTGGTATGTTGAATACTGAGAAGCAGGAAAGTGGTAATCCAAGAGTCGAAGGATAGAGATGAGGCTTCTAAGTCTGTAGATAATAGAAGGGGGTTAAGAGACGATATCGGTGTTGACTGCTAATATATAGAGAGGATATGATGGAAATGAGTTATTATCAGTGGGTTTGTTTAGGCCAGAATAAGGACGCTTGATTTGTAAATCCATAGTCACGGTGATGACTAGTTTTTGGGCTTCCAAGGTTGTTAGAAGGCGATGGTGCCGGAGGTTGTGGCTTAGTAGAGAACCACGACTGGTTGGTCGGAAGCGAGGAATCTGGGATAAATTTTAGTGAGTGTAAACAGTTGACCTTGTTAGAGTAAATAGCCTTCAATGTCATTGAGTGTCATGCATGGTGTGTCAAATAAATCGCTGGAGCTTTTCATATCTTTCACATCAGATATTTTGGCATGTGTGTGCCTTACGAGGTAGTTGATTTGAAAACGTGTTGACGCGTGCAAATATGTGATTGAATTGAAAAGACAAGTTTATGGCATTGAGTGCTAAATTTTGATTTTTGGTGTGGGTGAAATATTATATACAATTTTTTTATAAATGAGTTACCTTTTGGTTATAAAAATCAAAACAACATTTGATCGCATGAATTTATAAGTGGGTTGGTATAAACATGTGTTGTCATCTCAACAAGGGTGAGAGTCGTTGGCACGCTCAGTGTAAGCAATTTTGGGGTATTTTTATAAATTGTGTGTGTAGAGTTCATTGGAAATATTTTCAAATGTGCCAACCCCGTTATTGGGGTGGTAAAGAAAAATTGTAGTGGAGTTGAGGTAGAACGATTCTTCAAATCGTTGTGTATGGCTAAGTCAGTGTTGTGTCGTGTACACGTAAGTTCGCTTCCGAATGTAGGTATCTTCTAAATTTTCAAACGTATCGAGAGTTTAATTATTTGTGTGTCATGCATGAAGGCTATGAATTCTCTAGGTCGTGGGGAAGGGTTGCAATTAAGAATGATGAAAGTTTTGAGAGTGGAAGTGTGTCGCTCGATCAGAGGGTAGCAAATTCCTGATATTGGTATTCTTCTAAGGGTGGTAAATAGCGGAGGTGGTTAATGGAGGTTCTGATCTATGACACTAAGAATGATGGTACAATAGTGGCTTACCGTTAGTTTCGAGTCTTGAGATGAGAATGTCGGCAAATCGTTGTGTCGGGAGTGGAACATGGAGTCTTAAAGATATTATTATCAGTTAACTGTCGCAGTGGAAGAGGTAGATTTCATTGGGGATCCTTGCTGTTTGGGAGACATAGTGGAAGTATCTTAATGTCGATTGTTGTCGTGGAAATCAGAAACCACTTTTGTGGTGAATGGTGGAATGCCAGAAATGAAGAAGTATTTATGGTTAGTTTTGAAGAGTTTTTGTGAGGAAGCGAAGAGTTATTCGGAAAAGGTGTGTATCTAATGCGATGTTTGATAACATTGTGCGGCTCTTTTAAAAACGGAAGATCTTTAGTTCGGTCAGATGGTTCTTTACCGATGAAGTTTTGACGGTCATGTGGGAGTGAAGTTCAAGTACAACGCAACTGGAAAAAATTGTGCTTTAAGCATTTAAATCTTCGAGGTAATATGCTTAATATTTCAGGCTACTGGAGTTTGATTCCAGCAGGTCGCGATGAGTCGACGATTAGCAATATCTTGTTTGGGGGTTTGAGGATCATAGTTTTGTGAATTATTCTGGTTCGGGAAAGACAATGTCGTGAAATGTCTTGAAGTCCAATTTTAATATTATGACCAGTGAGAAAATGACGGTATTAATATGCGTGGCAAGTGGTTGTGGAGATTTGCAGTTTTCTGGGATGAGGTAGTAGAGTGGTGGGTGCAATCATGTGTTGGTGATGCCTTTATGGCATATCTGGTAGTGTAAATCATTAAAGTGGTAAGGAGTTTCCGGGAGGATGGGTAGATTTCTGGTGTCATTGTTATCGGAAGAGCGTTCTTGTTCGAAGATGTATGGGGAATGATTTGTAAGTGGAGAGTATGTAGTTGGGATGTGTGAATGTTTGGGTTATTGGGGTATTGCTAAGTTGGGAAAAATTTACAAATGATGGTTGGCGGTTATCTAAGAGAGGAACTGTGTGTTCTGGTTTTTCGGCAAGTTTTAAGGCGGGATTATCTTATATCCCAAGAATGATTATTGAAAGTGTCTAACCGCTTAATTCAGGGGGTTATGTAGTATGTAGGAAATCCGTGGGCATGTTGAGGTATTATTTGGGGTGAAAGGATTCTAGTAGTTTGGGCAATCCTGTTTGGAAGGCGAGAATTTGTGCAGCGCTTTCGAGTAGTGGGTAATGCTTTGAGAGAGTTGGGTTGACTAGCTCGCGTAATAATTGTGGATGGACGGTTGATCAAGCAAAGTAATGTAAATATGTTTCGACATTTGGGAAATCATCGAAGAATAGAGTAAGTAATGTTGGGTGATCGGTGATTGTTGCATCGAGAAAAGAGTAAAGATATCATGTTGGAAAGGTGGGAAGTCTGAGGCAAGAAGTTTGACAAGTGGATCAAAATGTGGAGATATGATTTAGATTCTTCTGTTAGTAAGTTTCTAAATCCCTCGCGTGGGTATGAGTAAGAGTATGGCGTTGGTGCGGTGTGAGTGTGATTAATCAAAATCGTGCAGCTACCCAAGAAGTTCACACTACTAATCAGTGAGTCGATCGTTAGAAGTGGGCTTGAAATCCTCAAGGAGGAAGATAGAGGTGTTGAGATATAATGCTCGAAGCGAAGGACTATAGCGTCAGTTTTGGCAATACGTGAAGAGTGGGTTATTTTATTGCGTTTTGGTCGGGTGATTGAGGATGCAATGGGGAAAGAAGTAGGCGTCGCATTATTTGACTAGTTAGAACTGGTGGTTTATGAGGGTTTTGGAATTGTGGAAGTTTCTCCCAATAAGTAAGAAGTTGAAATGATGACATTGGGTGATGTATAGTTAACGTGTAAGATTTGGATAATACCGAAGAGATTAGATCTTTGTGGTTCGAAAAAGAAAGTGCTTATGCGTATGACGTATGCCGTACTAAGAAGAGTTGCTTACAATGGCAAGTTACTTGATGAAGAAATTTGTGACTGTGATTTGTTGGGGATGTCTACAGTTGACGATATGTTATGTTGGCAAATTGGGTGGTTAATTAGTTAGGTTGCATGTTATCGTGGTGTTGACTCCGATAAAAAAAATTCTATTAGTGAAGGAAGTTGTTGTAATCGAGGGGTAAATTTGTTGGTTAAGTACGATCATATAATGATCAAAATGGTTGGGATAACCGAATGGCATTAATTTGGGTAGAATGAGAATTATGTGTCATTAGTTCCAAATGGGGACAAAGGTAAATTTACCAGTCTCACCTTGGAAGGGTGTGATCCGATTCGGAAAGATATGGAAGATAAGACCAAGGTTCATTGGACTATTCTTTATCATCCAGTGAGTTGGGAGAAGTAGTCTACAAACTAAAGCTACCGAGGATCTTACTGGGAGTCATCCCACCTTCCATGTGTTTAATCTGAAGAAGTGTTTGTGGAAGCTGATGTAGTGGTGCCTTTGGTCGATATTTGAATAGACGAGAAGTTATGCTATGTTGAAGAATCAGTGGCCATTTTAGATCGTGAAGTGAAGAAATTAAGGATCAAGGTAATTTATCTGGTGAAGGTTCAAGGACAATTATACAAAGGTCAAGGGGCGACTTGGGAGCTAGAGTCGGTTATGAGGAACCAATATCCTGGTTTGTTCAACGAAGGAATTCCGGGGACGGAATTCTTTTGAGGGGGAAGTATTGTAATAACCGGGTTAAAATTATAGGAATTTTAAAGTTTGGGTGGGAATTTGAAAGGTTCTTTTTAAAGGGGTCATTTATGGAAAAATGGGGAATAAGGGATAAAACCCTACGGATTTGGGCTTTGTGGCGGCTGATAAGTTTTGGCATAGGGAGAGTGACGGATGTCGAGTCCATCAAATAATAATTTCAAACTAGCACACGATTTTACAATAAAAATTGCAAAAGTGGTAAGTTGGGTCGAATCCACAGAGACTCGATTCTAACCTCTTTTATACCGAATCAACAAGTACAAAATTATTTACTTAAAAGTAACTACGAAAAAGGGGGGTTTGTTTGTGCAAGAAATTAACGTACGAAAGTTAAAAACTACGTGAAATTGCTTTAAGTGCTTGTTGGGGTCCTCATTTTCTAACCCGTGATACGTGGGTAAGAGATGGACCAAGCCAGTCTTAAGAACGAAATTTTGATTACCTGTTGGATACCTGATACAAATGGGAGTCTGAGCAACATCTTGGGTCGCTAGTTGACGTAGCGTCTGCTCCGCATCACCCATGTTGACCTTCAGCTCTTTCTCCTCTTCTTCTTCAGATTCCGTCCTCGGCTCCTCGACTTCTATTTTTGGGTTTTCTTCTTTTTCTTCGTCTGAATCGCTCGATAGGTTAATATCTTTCCAGATATTTACCCCTGGTGACGAAGGTCCCTCGCCTAACTTCTTCCGAAGTTTAGCTTGTTTCCTTAGTCTTTTGGCGGTCCGTTCGATTTCAGAATTTATTGGAATGGGTGTACCTGTACGTGAAGATCTTGGCATAAACCGTTAGAAATACCGAGTCCCCGGCAACGGCGCCAAAAATTTGACGGATGCCAAGTCCACCAAATAATAATTCCAAACTAGCACACGATTTTACAATAAAAATTGCAAAAGTGGTAAGTTGGGTCGAATCCACAGAGACTCGATTCTAACCTCTTTTATACCGAATCAACAAGTACAAAGTTATTTACTTAAAAGTAACTACGAAAAAGGGGGGTTTGTTTGTGCAAGAAATTAACATACGAAAGTTAAAAACAAGTTTAAAAACAAATAAAGCGATAATGAACTCAACTTTGGGTAGCAAACACTAATGCAATTCCATTCAAAAGTTGTATCATAGATAACGTATACGATTATCGCAACTATTTCGATTAACCCGGTTATAATTGTTAAAAAGATCTAACAATCAATTCCATCATAATTAGCATTTGAAAGGAATAAGCTCTCCTACCAAACCTTAGTATGCAATTAGTCTCAAACAAGCTCTTGAAGACTTAATTGATATTAGCATGAAAAACTAATGGAACCCGGATCCGGATAAATTAACACATAAGCTCGGTTAATTCAATTCTTCCGTTTCATCCAATCTCACAACAAAAAGTAGGAATCTTTGACAAAACCCACTTCGTTGTTTGTCACTAACAAATGTTAACTAAACAATTACGGATTTAGTAAACAAACTAACAACAATCAATTTCCACACAATTGATCAAAAAACATGAAAACTAATTTTATAAACCATAAATCTTAGAAATTGGATGAATAATCAAAATAAAGTTGGATTGCACCATCTCAAACAACCATATGAATTATAAATTGCAAAAGTTAACAACCCAAAGTCGAATTCTAAAGGAAATTAGCCACACATGGCTAATTTGAAACAAAAACTAAGAAATTGGGAAGAAAAGTTAACCTAATTTACCAAATTGAAGAACTTGCAATCATGAAATCTCTCCAAAATCGATCTCTTGTTGCTCCCTTCCTCCTCAAAATCGACTTCTGAAAAAATTGCCTCTCCAAGAAAAATCGATCCCCCTTTATACCTCCATGTGAAAACCGTAAAAGAAACGAACGTGGGCACGATTTCGGACCCTCGCGACTTACGGGGCGGGTTAAACCTGCGGAAGAAGTCGCCCGGTGTAAAAATTGGAGTCGAACACAGCGCCCGACGCAGGTTTGATCGCGAGTTCACTCTGCAGAAAGCCGCGATCGTTACTGATGAATCAAGAGAGAGCGTACGAGAAAGAGACCTGGACTGACTTTCTTTCTTTTCTTTTCATTTTGGGCTACTGCTGTTTTGGGCTGCACAGAAAACACAAGACCCAAAATAAGTATAAATATATTTTTTTTCTTTTTCGTTTGCTGCAGGAACAAATTCAAGGACCAAAATTAAATTAAACTTTTTATTTGTTTTCTTTAATTATAAAACACACACACACAACTTAGCTAAATTATAAAAGTTATTATTTTTTTTTTCTTTTTAAACACTAATAATAAAATATAGAACTTAAACTAAAAGGGTATTTTAAGCATCCAACAGCCACAAATTTTAGGATAGATTCGACATAAAAGTGTATAAAAATGACACTTATCAAATCACCCCACACTTGGATCATTGTCCGTCCCGGCAATGACTTATGTTAACACGTAGTGATAAAAATGAATCAAATGAGAAAATCAACACATATAACATACCATGAGTTTGAGATTTGAAACTTAGCACCAAAAAGTGAGTACACACAATTAAGTAGACACAAGCTAATCACGAGAACCCTCACGAATGGGAAAAATAGAACAATCACTCGATTCGCTCTTGGGTTAAGGTATATCGCTCAAACCGTCAATACACTAGTATGTACTTACCATAAGCTTGAAACGCCTCTCACCTTACACTACTTGTATAAAATACATGCATATAAATCAAAAGGACTTTGTAAGGGTTGTAATGTAAACCAAGGCTTTGGGAAAGGTGGAGATATATTTGGGAAAGGTGGCTAAGGACCTCACACCAACGGAGAAAACGATTATTCAAGCACGAAACTTTCTTTTCACAAAGGGATTTCTATATTTCTATTTTTGAAGCATAACCCCCTTTTTTTCGATAAGGCATAGAGATTAAAACACTTATAATCAACCATATCATCATTTTCCGTCGTCTTATTCATTTATTTACTTTTTTTTTAGACGACATATTTTTTTCCTCAAATATTCTTTTTTCTTTCTTTTTGATTTTTTTTCTATTTTTTTTTCCAACACATAAGTTCACTTCCGAGCATATAGGGAATTCACCGAAAAACTCCATTGGTGATTGGTCGGGTGAGTCGTGTTTGGATTGGCTTATGATGTGGGTGACAAAGAAAATAGGCTAAGGCTCAAAGTGGTGTACAAAATGGTAATAATAACATAAGGGTAGGCTTAAGGCTATTGGGTTAACATGAAAATAAGCAAATGATGGCCTTTGTCATATTTATTAGCATGTAAATATCATGTAGTCTTAAGGAGAGGCAAATCAAGTTCTAGAAGCACGTGACTACGCATGACATATTGACACAAGAAATGAAATTGAGACTAATATCAAAATGTTTAGTCTAGTAGGCTCAAAGTCTCACGATGTTCAAGTTGTTCAAGGGATTAGCAAGGGTCTAACTTTAACCGGTATACTATCACTAGTCGACTTTAAGTGCTATCAATCAAACTCAATCATGCTATACATACATCCGAACTCATCATCATCAACAATTTAAGCCATAAAAACATGCTAACACATTGTTAAAACGAACAAAAATTCACATTTAAGCACATACTTTTGCAAAAAATTACCCCTAAAAACACCCTAAAAACATTTATCTACCCAAATCATGCAGACCTCCCCACACTTAGACCATACATTGTCCTCAATGTATTCAAATAATGCAAAGGACATTCAAAGCAATTAAAGAACGAGAGGAAACAGTAAACTCCCCTGATTTGGTGAATAGTCCTCTAATGTATGAGTCTGTGAAGGTAGATGCGTCCTTTTAGCTCCAACTCCGGGGTGAATCCTGAAAATAATCAAGGGAAACGCGAGAGTGAAAGAGGAGAATCTAACAAACTAAAACAAATATGAAAGCAATTAAATGGAAATCCATGGGTTGCCTCCCATGCAGCGCCTTTCTTTAACGTCTTTGGCTAGACACCTTCATGGTCTAAGGTGCTCCTCCTTCCGGCACCCCTATCTCGAAAACCTCGACATCGAGAGGTTTGAAACCTTCATAAAACGACTTTAGACGATGGCCGTTAACCTTGAACACTTTTCCTGTTTTCTCACTTTTTATCTCTAGTGCACCATGACCAAACACATTAGTAACAACAAATGGTCCCACCCATCGGGACCTAAGTTTACCGGGAAACAATTTGAGACGAGAGTGAAATAGTAAGACCTTTTGACCTAAAACAAATGTCTTGCGGGAAGACATTTTGTCATGAAAAGCTTTGGTCTTTTCTTTATATGAGTAACTACTCTCGTATGCATCATTGCGTATCTCTTCCAATTCTTGGAGTTGGAGTTTTCGGTGAGTACCGGCTTTATCAATGTCTAAGTTGACATTTTTCACGGCCCAAAAGGCCTTATGTTCCAACTCAACGGGAAGATGACAAGCTTTCCCGTAAACTAAACGAAAAGGGGACATACCTATCGGGGATTTGTAGGCGGTCCGGTAGGCCCATAATGCATCGTTGAGCCTCAAGATCCAATCTTTCCTACTCGGGTTGACCGTTTTTTCCAAAATTTGCTTTATCTCCCGATTTGACACTTCCGCTTGCCCATTTGTTTGTGGATGGTAGGCGGTAGATATACGGTGCTTTACACCATACTTTTTGAACAAATCCACCATCATTTCATTCACAAAATGGGTTCCCCTATCGCTTATAACCACCTTCGGAACTCCAAATCTGCAGAAAATATTATCCTTCACAAAATCTGAAACATCTTTAGCACTGTCAGTCCTTGTCGCTTTCGCCTCTACCCATTTAGAGATGTAATCGACAGCAAGTAAGATGTAATAAAACCCAAAAGAACATAGAAAAGGGCCCATGAAATCAATGCCCCAAATATCAAAAATCTCACAAGCATGAATGGGAGTCAAGGGCATTTGGTCCCTACGGCTAAGATTTCCGGTGTGTTGGCAACGAGGACAAGCTTTACAAAACATGTATGCGTCTCGATGAATATGTGGCCAAAATAGGCCACTCTCGAGAACCTTACGAGTTGTCCTTGTTGGGCCAAAATGGCCACCACATGCATAAGAGTGACAGAATTCTAGGATAGAAGTTACCTCATCGTCACTTACACATCGCCGGATGATTTGATCGGATCCTTGCTTCCATAAATAAGGATCATCCCACATGTAGTACATGGAGTCACTTTTTATCTTGTCTCTCTTCGATCTTGGTAGCTCCTTAGGTGTGGTCCCGGTGACTAGGTAGTTGACTATGTCGGCGTACCAAGGAACCGCGGTCTTCACTTCAAAAAGATGCTCATCCGGGAACTTATCCTTTAATGGTAGCGGCTCTTCGTTGGAAACTATTCGGCTCAAGTGATCCGCCACTAGATTTTGTGCCCCACTCTTGTCTCTCTAATCTCCAAGTTGAACTCTTGGAGCAACAAAATCCAACGGATGAGCCTTGGCTTAGCATCCTTCTTCGTCATCAAATACCGCAACGCCGCATGAGCTGTAAAAACAATGACTTTAGTACCTAAGAGATATTGACGAAATTTTTCCAAAGCAAAGACAACCGCAAGCAATTCCTTCTCCGTGGTGGAGTAGTTTGCTTGCGCGCTATCGAGGGTCCTCGAGGCATAATAAATAACATGTGGGTTCTTTCCAACCCTTTGCCCGAGTACCGCTCCAATAGCATAGTTGCTTGCATCACACATAATCTCAAAGGGAAGGTCCCAATTAGGCGGTTTCATGATTGGGGCGGATGTGAGCATCTCCTTAAGCTTATCAAAAGCTTCCTTGCACTTCTCATCAAAATCGAACTCCACATCCTTTTGAAGTAGAATGCACATCGGTCGGGTAATGCGTGAGAAATCCTTGATGAAGCGCCTATAGAAACCTGCATGACCCAAAAATGACCGAACTTCCCTCACGGAAGTGGGGTAGGGTAAGCTTTTAATCACATCTATTTTAGCTTTATCTACTTCAATCCCCTTGCTAGAAATAATATGTCCTAAAATTAGCCCTTGGTTTACCATAAAATGACACTTTTCATAATTTAAAACCAAGTTGGTCTCTATGCATCTTTGAAGTATTTTAGTGAGATTTTCTAAACATTCATCAAAGGATTTTCCATAGACGGTAAAATCATCCATGAAAACTTCAATGATGTTTTCAACAAATTCAGAGAAAATACTCATCATACACCGCTGAAAAGTAGCCGGTGCATTGCATAGGCCAAAGGGCATTCGGCGATAAGCAAAAGTGCCGAAAGGACATGTAAATGTGGTTTTCTCTTGATCTTCCGGTGCAACCGGAATTTGATGAAAACCAGAAAAACCGTCTAAACAACAATAATGGGACTTACCTGCCAGTCTCTCGAGCATCTGATCGATAAATGGTAGAGGGAAGTGATCCTTTCGGGTTGAAGCGTTCAACCGCCGGTAATCAATGCATACCCTCCAACCACTTTGTACTCTCGTTGGAACCATCACTCCCTCGGCATTCTCCACTACCGTAACTCCGGCCTTCTTCAGAACAACTTGCACCGGGCTCACCCATTTGCTATCGGAAATAGCAAAGATCATGTCCGCATCAAGTAACTTTTGAATCTCTTTCTTCACAACCTCTATCATGGGCGGATTCAAACGTCTTTGAGCTTGACGAAATGGCTTGAAATCATCCTCCATCAAGATTTTATGCATGCAAGTTGATGGACTCAAACCTTTGATGTCGGCTATCGTCCACCCAATGGCTTCCTTGTACCGTTTGAGCACAAATATAGCTTCTTCTCCTCGGATGTGTCTAAGCTACTTGAAATGATCACCGGTAGTTTCTCTCCTTCTCCTAGATAGGCATACTTGAGGTGATCCGGGAGTTGCTTTAGCTCTAATTCGGGTGCCTGCAAAATAGAAGGAAGTAGCTTTTTGTTAGATGGTGGTAAAGAAATTTGAGCAATATCATACCGTACAATCTTCTTGTGATCCATAGAAGCTACTAGCTCGTGAAACTCGGGTCCGAGCTCAATCCTCTTCATGAATTTAGTCACCCCCGTTTCATCTAAAGACCTACTCAAAGTTGTGTTTAAAGCATCAAAATGGGTTAGTTCAAATAACTCTTGAGAAATGGGTTCAAGAATGTCAATGGCACAAAGAGAGGATACATCACTTGGAAAACGCATGGCTTCATAGATATTAAAATGAATGGTATTACCATCGAATTCCATAGAAAGTGTGCCATTATGAACATCTATCTTTGTCTTCGAAGTTTTCAAAAATGGCCTCCCTAACAAAATGGATGTGGATTTTGGATGAGAATCCTCCTCCATATCAATGACATAAAAATCCGCGGGGAAGACAAGTTCATTCACTTGAACCAATAAATCCTCTAATACACCTTTTGGGTGTACTACGGATCTATCGGCCAATTGAATGACCACCCCGGTTTCTTGTAAGGGGCCTACATTTAAAGTCTTAAAGATAGAATATGGCATCACATTGATAGATGCACCCAAATCAAGCATAGCCCTATTAACCGTGACATTCCCCAATTTGCAAGGAATGGTGAAAACACCGGGATCTTTCCCCATTTTCACTCATATTGATCGTCTCGTTACCCCTAAGTTTTCTTTATGTGTGCACAATTCTTTCAAAAACTTAGCGTAACGAGGGACTTGCTTGATTGCATCTAAAAGAGGGATATTCACCTCAACCTTCCTAAATGTTTCTAAAATCTCTTTTTCTTCTCTAGCCTTGCTAGACATTTGAAAATGTGTAGGAAAGGGTGGTGGAATTACCTTTGTTTTTTCACTTACATCAACAGAAGATTCCGGTTGTTTCTCACTTTGAACCGGTTTTGGACTCACCTCCTTCTCTTTCTCCACTTCTCTACTCTTCGTCAACTTTGGTTCTTCAAGCTCTTTTCCACTCCTCAAGACGATTGCACTCACATTTTGCTTCGGGTTCGTTTCCGTTTGGGAAGGCAACTTTCCTTGAGATTCCAACCGGCTCACGGAAGTAGCAAGTTGTGTCATTTGAGCTCCCAAATTTTGGATACTCGCTTCCGTTTTCTTTTGGAATTGAAGAGTGTTAGTGGCTAAGTTTTTAACAATGTCTTCAAGAGACATACCTGAGCCACTAGAAGTAGCTTGATTTGGATTGAAGGGTGCTCTTTGCTGAAATGGTTGTTGTGGCGGCCTTTGCACAAAATTCTGAAATTGAGGGGGTCTTTGGTTGCCAAAGTTGTTGTTGAAATACCTTTGTTGCTGTTGTGGCTGACCTTGAAAACCTCCTATGGCGTTCACATCTTCGGCCGTCACCAACACATCTTCTTGAAGTTGTGGGCACGCATCAGTTGGATGGCTTGTTGCTAAACATATCCCACAAGCTTTCACCTGTTCTTTGCTAACTACAAGCTGTTTAACCAAGTTAGTAAGATCAAATAAACGACTCTCAATGCTCGCTACATTTACCTCATTGGCTCTTGGTGGCTCTCTCCTCATGTCACTCCTCACACTAAAGTGTTGGGAGTTTTCGGCCGTAGTAGTGATTAGAGCTCTAACCTCGGTCGGGGTCTTGTTAAACATGGCACCGCCACTTGCGGCGTCAACCATTTTTCTATCCATAGGTAGAAGACCCTCATAGAAATATTGCAAAAGCAATTGTTCCGAGATTCCGTGTTGTGGACAACTCACACAGAGATGTTTGAATCTCTCCCAATACTCGTGGAGAGTTTCAACATCTCTTTGCTTAATACTACAAATCTCTCTACGGAGGTTAGTGGCTCGGGAGGCGGGAAAAAATTTATCTAAAAATAGCCTCGCCATTTGGTTCCACGTCGTTACCGAATCGGGGGGTAACGAGTACAACCAATCTGTAGCACGGTCCTTTAAAGAAAAAGGGAATGCCTTTAACTTTATAAGGTCCTCCGTAACCTCACTTGGTTTCATGCTAAGGCAAAATATGTGAAATTGCTTTAAGTACTTGTTGGGGTCCTCATTTTCTAACCCGTGATACGTGGGTAAGAGATGGACCAAGCCAGTCTTAAGAACGAAATTTTGATTACCTGTTGGATACCTGATACAAATGGGAGTCTGAGCAACATCTTGGGTCGCTAGTTGACGTAGCGTCTGCTCCGCATCACCCATGTTGACCTTCGGCTCTTTCTCCTCTTCTTCTTCAGATTCCGTCCTCGGCTCCTCTACTTCTATTTTTGGGTTTTCTTCTTTTTCTTCGTCTGAATCGCTCGATAGGTTAATATCTTTCCAGATATTTACCCCTGGTGACGAAGGTCCCTCGCCTAACTTCTTCCGAAGTTTAGCTTGTTTCCTTAGTCTTTTGGCGGTCCGTTCGATTTCAGAATTTATTGGAATGGGTGTACCTGTACGTGAAGATCTTGGCATAAACCGTTAGAAATACCGAGTCCCCAGCAACGGCGCCAAAAATTTGACGGATGCCGAGTCCACCAAATAATAATTCCAAACTAGCACACGATTTTACAATAAAAATTGCAAAAGTGGTAAGTTGGGTCGAATCCACAGAGACTCGATTCTAACCTCTTTTATACCGAATCAACAAGTACAAAGTTATTTACTTAAAAGTAACTACGAAAAAGGGGGGTTTGTTTGTGCAAGAAATTAACATACGAAAGTTAAAAACAAGTTTAAAAACAAATAAAGCGATAATGAACTCAACTTTGGGTAGCAAACACTAATGCAATTCCATTCAAAAGTTGTATCATAGATAATGTATACGATTATCGCAACTATTTCGATTAACCCGGTTATAATTGTTAAAAAGATCTAACAATCAATTCCATCATAATTAGCATTTGAAAGGAATAAGCTCTCCTACCAAACCTTAGTATGCAATTAGTCTCAAACAAGCTCTTGAAGACTTAATTGATATTAGCATGAAAAACTAATGGAACCCGGATCCGGATAAATTAACACATAAGCTCGGTTAATTCAATTCTTCCGTTTCATCCAATCTCACAACAAAAAGTAGGAATCTTTGACAAAACCCACTTCGTTGTTTGTCACTAACAAATGTTAACTAAACAATTACGGATTTAGTAAACAAACTAACAACAATCAATTTCCACACAATTGATCAAAAAGCATGAAAACTAATTTTATAAACCATAAATCTTAGAAATTGGATGAATAATCAAAATAAAGTTGGATTGCACCATCTCAAACAACCATATGAATTAGAAATTGCAAAAGTTAACAACCCAAAGTCGAATTCTAAAGGAAATTAGCCATACATGGCGAATTTGAAACAAAAACTAAGAAATTGGGAAGAAAAGTTAACCTAATTTACAAATTGAAGAACTTGCAATCATGAAATCTCTCCAAAATCGATCTCTTGTTGCTCCCTTCCTCCTCAAAATCGACTTCTGAAAAAATTGCCTCTCCAAGAAAAATCGATCCCCCTTTATACCTCCATGTGAAAACCGTAAAAGAAACGAACGTGGGCACGATTTCGGACCCTCGCGACTTACGGGGCGGGTTAAACCTGCGGGAGAAGTCGCCCGGTGTAAAAATTGGAGTCGAACACAGCGCCCGACGCAGGTTTGATCGCGAGTTCACTCTGCAGAAAGAGACCTGGACTGACTTTCTTTCTTTTCTTTTCATTTTGGGCTGCTGCTGTTTTGGGCTGCACAGAAAACACAAGACCCAAAATAAGTATAAATATATTTTTTTTTCTTTTTCGTTTGCTGCAGGAACAAATTCAAGGACCAAAATTAAATTAAACTTTTTATTTGTTTTCTTTAATTATAAAACACACACACACAACTTAGCTAATTATAAAAGTTATTATTTTTTTTTCTTTTTAAACACTAATAATAAAATATAGAACTTAAACTAAAAGGGTATTTTAAGCATCCAACAGCCACAAATTTTAGGATAGATTCGACATAAAAGTGTATAAAAATGACACTTATCAGAGATGACTCTTGAAGGAAAACCGATCGAAGGAGAACAAAGGAGCTGAGGTCGGAGTTCTTCAATTTTTGCAAGGTAAAATTCTAATCCTAATCTCTTTATTGGTAAGGTTTAGTAATAATTTCCAAATCTGTTAAAAGGGAGTTTGATTTTAAAGTCAGTCCTGAAGTTGGGAATCCCTGGATTGAGTATGGAGTCTGAGATAATTAGAACTTGTGCAGAAATTAAAATGGTTAATGGATTGTTAATGAGATAGAGTTGCTGCTTATGTTTTTAGAGTATTGGTTAATCTGTTGTGTGATTTTTTTTGGGTTTATTCTTTGATCTGTGTAAATGTATCGCAGCCTCTGGGGTTTCATTCGATAGTCCGGTCGTTATGTATAGACACCGGTCGTCTTAGAGCCCGGTCGAGATTCATTCTTGGCATCAGTCGTTTTAGTGGACATGTGGTCCGGTCGATGTTATGGGGGGAGACCCCGGTCGATGTTATGGAGGGAGTCCCGGTCGCAAGTAGAAGCGGGGGCCCGTTCGCCAAGCCACCCCGGTCGGCAAGGCCACACCGGTCAGCCTAGTCCGGTCCCAAAGTAATTATGGGCCGAAGCCCAATTTAGGTAATTGTGGGCCGAAATAATCAAAGGAAGCATAACATAAGTTAAAGTTTGGTTAATTAATTTAGACTGGCTCTTATCTCGTGTTGTGATCCTTTTTCCGGTGTGGAATACTAGGATGTTTCTTTTATGAGTTGACTTAGTTAGTAGCGAGTCGGGGTTTCGTATTAATGAGAGACCAATGAGGTTTTGGGTTAAGGTCGGCTTGGTTACATGCGAAGTATCGGATATTTATCTGGAAATATCTTGTTTTATAGGTTCCAGTTTGGATATTAAAAGTAAGCGCAAAATTTAAGCTAAGGATTTCAGGTGAGTTTTTCTGAACTAAACCTTTTTGGTAACGAAAGAATGTGAAGTTTAATTTTAAACTTTGATTTATTTACGATGTCAAGTTTACAATGATATGATTTAAGTGTGTTATATATTGTTGGTGTTTAAATGTATGCATACATTATTTGCGAGATATGTGACCTAAGTCGGGGAGTGTTGCCCGCCTACTCGTGCCGGGGAGTGTGACCCGTTAATGTCGTTGGGGGTGTGTCCCAACATTAAGGCAGCGTGAGTTAGACACATCGTCTTTGACGGTCGTGTGGTCCGTAGCGTGTTTTACTTATGTGCTATTATCAACTGTTGATTTTAATTATGGAAAGTCTTTTGATGCTTATCTGTTAGAGGGAACTCAATATAACATCGGTCTAACCCTCGCTCTTTTAAAACTAAAAATCTTTTTAGGCAAGCGTGAATTAGTGAGATCAGAAAGGGGCAAAGAGAAGATGTAGCGGGAAGAGTTAGAAGACCGTTCTCTTAGTTATCCTTATTTTATCTTAGTTGTGTAGGTTGTTTTCGAAGACTGTGAATTTTAAATTGTAAGCTTGGGGCCGTTGCGGCATGAATTTTATTTTATTATTAGGAGTTATATTACCTTATTGTTGTTTCTGGTTGGGTTGTTACAATCATTGTTAGAATATGTTGACATTTCTTGAAAAAGTTTTGATGATTTGTTCGTTTTACATCATCAAAAAGGGGGAGAAGATCAAGAAATGTTTGAATTTGAGAATGTTACATGTTAGATATAGGATAAATTATTTCAAGAAATATGATTTGGAGAAAGTTAGTTGCAAGAATTTGTCAAGGAATGCAAGTTATGAGGAGTTTGTACAGAATTTGTAAGAGAAAGTTCGTGGAATTCTGATAACTAGCTTAAATTTGCTGAAATTTTCTTTGAAGAATATTTGTTGAAGAGAAGTGAGCTATATCTGAAGATAATTTTATTTTCTGAAGTCTGAGAAAGATTTTATCAACTTGGGGGATATTGTTATAGTTCTTGATGAGCATTTTCACAGAATTTAGAATAGATTATCGAAATTTTTGAAGACAGTTCAAACAAAGAAGAAGATTGTTTGAGAATTGTGAAAGTTGATTTTTCTTATTCGAAAAGGGGAGATAAGTGTTTTTGAATCCAAAGGGAAGCTTAAGATCTTATTCTTTGAAGGTGATCAGTTGTTATATTGAAGGGAAGATTAAATATGTTAAAGATCAAACAAAGGGGGAGATTGTTTATCTTTGCTATTTTTCCTTTTGAAGATGATCTTGAATCTAAAGGGGGAGATTGTTAGTGTTTAAATATTTTGGATCAAAGATCATGAAGATGAAAGTCAAAGTAATTGCTCAAGTCAAAGCCTCTCAAGCATAAAGTCAAAGTCTTTGTAATAAGTCAAAGTCAAAGTGTTTGTATTTTAGTTTTGTGTTTGTATTGTAATAGAGTATAAATAGTTTTTCATTCGTAGACTCATTAGGCTAAGTGTATACGATGGATATAGAGAGAGAAATATTCAGACATCATCCTGTACAAATCGAAATTAAATTGAAATGGAAACTATTGACTGTCATCTTGATTGCCAATTCTGATAAGAACTTGTTATTGTAGGACACACAGTTGGGGTTTCGAACCTGTACGCCGTGAACTCGAGACCGGTGTCGATGTCGTAACAGAAGAAGAGGGTGTCGTATTTTAGGTGACGATGTCGTTGATAATGTAGGTGGGTAGGATTTGGAGAAAATTGAGGGACGGAGGCATATTCGTTTGCAATGATGAAGAAGAAAGGAACGGCCACAAGAAAAAATGGAGGATGGTGGTGGGTTGGTTGTAGCGACGAAGAAGAAGGATGGAGGATGAAGGGTTACTTGAGTAGGGGAATTAATTTAGGAGAAAATTCTTTTCTTCTCTTTAAAAATCTTTAATTACTTTACATAGCATGGAGATGATATAGCATCTAAAAATCCACATAATTTTTTTTTAAATTTACGATTTGCCTCATCATACTATGGTCAACAAGTCCCTTAAATAAATGTAAGCTTTGCTCCTGACCCTTAAATGATGATTTTAATTGCTAATTCCTCAAAACATAAATTAGGGCAAAGTTGTTTTCGTTTTATATATAACTTGTCTTCCATTTTTATAATAGTATATAAATATTAATACATGAGAGATTTTTATAATCTTATTGGGAGAGTTTCAAATACAAATAATATAAATGTTACAAATGATAGTAAACGATGTAAATTAATTTTGGTTGTTGATATATTGAGTAACATTACTAAATCGAAACTTTTACCTACGAAAATTTCCCTCAGAAATATCGTCGCGAAAGGGGAGATTTGTCACAAAATCGTTACAAAAGTTGATGGAAAATTCAAATTAGTGAAAGATTACCCAAAGATTTTATAGTTGATCCGTGGATGATCACCGAAACCATTAGTATTTTTTAGGTGATCCATCATCACCAACAAAAATTTCTCTAGGTGATTTTTGTGGATAAAAGTAATTTGTTTTGTAGTGTAAAGAATTGAAATGATTTGAAAATACATTTGATGGTCAAAGTCGGACTTATTTGGGCCTCATTCGATCAATTACTTAAACAATCAACTTTAGCATTGCTTAGTTTCCAATGATTTTTTGTTTGGAAAGGGTATCCTGGGCCTATAGCCCAGACTAATCCCTAGCAATTAGGGCCTTTGGCCCAGCTGCTAAAGCGTGCAGCCCTGAGTTTATCCTCAGTGGCCACAAGTGTTGCTAGTGGGGCTCGAACCCGGGTTGAACGCTATGAACTCCCCAAGCCTTTACCACCATACCACAGCCCTTCTGGTTTAGTTTCCAATGATTGTTTTAGGCAATTTTTCATTTATAACTTGGCAAGTTTGTTAAGGGACCTAGAGCGATTTGAACTTCATTAAGGGAAATAGAGCTTCAAACTTATGAAGTTTTATAAGGTATGACGGATTCTCGATGGATTAGGGAACATATCTTCATTCTTCATTTTTCATCTTCATCTTCATCCAAAATGTCTAAAGTTACATATTGATAAAAATCAAATATGTGATACAGAAAGACAAAGACGTCTCTAATCTTAACCCTAATTATGTTGCCTTCCTTATACGTCAACTTCTTCGATATGGTAATCATGATCAACATAAACTACTTTTGGTTGATTGTGTAACTAGTAATAATGATTTTGATTGTAACTAATAATCAAATAGAAATGCAGTTAACGTTCAAGATCAAATTTAGTAAAACTTCCTATATCTCTCTTTCTTTATCTATAATTGCCTTGAAGCTTATCCTTGAAAATAAATGAGTTTTCTTAATCTTTACATGTATAGTTTTATTTAACCCTCTTGTACTATCAAATTATATAGAATCGGCGGTAGCAAAATTTATTATATTAATTTGCCTGATAAGACTAAGGATAACAATTTAGAGCAAGATCGACACCCTTCCTATTCAATAAAGGGTCTATAAAAACACTTAAAACATATAGCCATATTTTGTGTTTTAACATATATCTTACGAACACATCATTAATATATCTTGTTACTAATACAAATTAAATGCTTATGGAAGAACATGAGCATTTCAGTGCTAGTTCTAAGGATCCTTATTTTCTACACAAAAACGAGATAGTATACTCATCGAACCTTAAAAGAAACAGTGTCAGGTTCTCTAAGTAAATAAGATATATTTCAATATTTGATCCATGATGCGAAATACATTTTATAACCATGCTTAGCTATCCTTAGGCAAAGGGCTTACATACGTATTTCAACTTCATTTTGCATTCATTGCACTGCTTGGCCTCGTTTCATCATTTACTTGGCCACAACCAACTTTTATATGACATAGTTGCACAAAATTGTTTAGATGATTTTCCATCTATAGCTTAGGTGAGTTTGTTAAGGGACACATAGAGATTAGAACTTCGTTAAGGGACAGAAATTTTAACTTGTGATGCTTTATTATATATGTATTATTTATCACATATAATGAACCATCTAATTCTTCAATCTATAACTTTGATGTGACAATGAGGATGCCTTAACCTCCGAGAAGCCACTTGCTACACCCCATTTTTCATTAGGGTCATAACGCCACATTTTAACTTAAAAAAATATAAATAATCTATCACATCACAGCGGAAGACTTACACATCAATTTTTTTGCATAATCTTAGACATTGAATGCAAATTCTTACCCCTTCAACTTAGAGAGAACCAATGCTACAAAGCATAAATTATGTAACGTAGGTTCATACAACCTAAGTCTTACGTGCACGTGTCATACCTTTTCTCTTATAGATCTCGAACTCCGCTACATCCTGAGATATACGCTAATGTTAGCTTTACGCTAAGTGAGCTCATGGTTTCTTCATTTCATTTCTAAATCGTCACAACAATGTAAATAGGAAATAAATCATTTATGTAATAAAACATTCACAAAATGTCATGTTTATTCATGCCATCTCATGCAAATATGGTACATGCAACTTACCGTCTCATTATAGAGATCTTATACGTCCTGTTGGCATTGGCATGGTGGCCTCCGTCAATCAGTCCATCACTAGTCAAGCTCAGAGGTGTGCACAAGCACATGTCTTAACTACCATCCCATAGTGCAATCTCAGAGGTACCCCTTCCGGTACATGTACTAACTATCAATAATCATATGCGGTTTCGCGTCGTCCTCTACCGGTAACCTCGTATTGAGCCCCACACAGGCCACACTTACATCCACATAACATCTTCCAATGAAACCAGTCATGAAATTAATGTGTATCATATGTAACATGCAACTCTTCTCGTATCAAGTATATCGTACTCACAAATATCTCAAATCATAAAACGTCCAAAATCATTAGCATGTAAAACAAGGGTATTAAAACGTCACAAGCAAATAAACATCACAATCGTACTCGAGAACAATTAGATACATATGTGTATCTCATGTCCAAAAGTCACATGAAACTCACTTCGATTTAATGTAGGTTTACTCGTAACTTGATTGCTTCCAATCCTATATAAATCGTACAATTTTTTTCTAAGTACTTGAATAAGTATGACTCAATCCACGAGTTCTTGCATAAGTTCTAAAACTTCTTAAATTCTACATTGATCAAATAGTTGGAGGTTATACTTTATCCCTTTCATACTTTCACGACAACAAAAAAACTCAAACTACCAATGGTTGCTTTATTTTGCAATATATATATATATATATATATATATGTAAGAGAACCCAAAGTACAGATCACTCGGAAGCTTTCTTGGGTCTTCTTTTGCATCTCACGGCTATGCTCACACGGTCACTCACGGCAACGCAATGTGGCAGTGTGCTGGTGGAACACGGTCCATCGTTTGGTTCGTACCATAAAACTATACATGTGACCGAAAACAGCCCCGTTCATCCCTCTGATCAAGTAATCGTGACCTCATTTCACTTTTTACTCTAGCATATAACTTCTGATTTGAACCATTTTATGATGTTATTAACATCAATCGAGAGTCTATATTCGACTCAACAAACATGCATGCAAATGTTAAACTATTGGGGAAGCACCAAACTTCAAAAATAAACTAGAGAACTCTTACCTTAACGTCACTTAGACCTGTTCTCGGATAAGTAATGCTTCTCGGCTTCTCTGTGTGTGTATGTGTGTGTGTTTATGTTTGGCATCAACCGTGTATGAAAAGAGATGACATCTTTTTGGCCCTTTGGTTCCTTAGACTAGGGGTGACCAAATTTCCGACCAACCCGGCCAACCCAACCCGAAAAAACGTAAAAAAACTTAAACCATGGTAAACCCGATACATAATCGATAGAAATTTTGCCCAAACCACATTATTGGATTGGAAACGGGTTGGGCCCAAAGTAATCCCGACCAATCCGTCAACCCGACCAAAACTTGTACGCTTTTACTTTTTTATGGTCTTAGACTTTTAGCTAGAGGCGGAACACAGTGGTGGCATTTGGGAGCCAAGGCCCTGCGTTTTTTTCTCACATTAAGTAGTAAGTACTAGGTCTGCAAGCGATAATTTTTTTTTATTTGGGTCCCCCACTCCAGCTGTCCAAGTCCATGAGTATTAAGTGATTTGAGTCCAATAAAAAATATTAGTCCAGTCCATGAATTTAGAAACTTGACTTTTCTTAGTCCAAGTTACGTTTGGTACAAAGAATGAAATTGTAGAGAAATGATTGCATAGAATGGAATTGCAGAGAAAGAGAATTGGTCTGGAGAATAGGAATTGACTCTGCTGTTTGGTAGCACAGAGAATTCAGAAGAGAAATGTAACAGGAAATAAATTTTCTTGTTTGGGAGCACAGAGAAATGTACCAGATAATTCAACAACAACATTTGCTTCAAAACTTTCACATTGAACAAAACCCAAAACCCAGATGGTAGAACTACAACAAAACCAGCATATACGAAATCGATACATCAGAAGGTCTAAACATTCTTTTCAAAAGATTATGCAAAACCCATTCATCTTCAAATCAAACAAAATCCAATTCCAAAAATGATTAAAATTACAACTAAATCAGCATATACTAAGACAGACGATTCATTTGTGTAGAATTCATTTGTGTGGATTCATGTACGTGAGATCTGAAATCAGAATTCATTTGTGTGGATTCATGTACGTGAGATCTGAAATCAGAATTCATTTGTGTGTAAACGAGATGAGATGGGTTAACTTCGCTTGAAGACAAAGACGATTCTTTGTGACCGTAAATGAGCATCGATTAAAAGATAGGAAGACACTTGATCTGCGCCGAGAGATCGCCGGAGAGGAAGAGCGCCGAGAGGGAGAGTGAGAGCGACGAGATGAGGAGACGATGTGTTTTTTACGACGAGGGTCTCTGTTCGAAGGTCAGCGCTAACGGGAAGAGAGAGCGACGGGAAGAGAGATCGACGGGAAGAGAAGGAGAGCGCCGAGGGGAGAGAGGGAGCGGCGATCTGTAGAGAGAGGGAGAGGGATGATGGTTCTTTTGAATTCTCTATCTATGAAATCTCCCCAATTCTCTAAACTTTGTGGAGAAATAAAACTAGGGAAAGGGAATTGGTTTTTTTCTCAATTTCCTTTTCTCAGAGTAACCAAACAAGAGAAATGGAAACCAATTCCATTTCTCTGTCCTCAACTCTCTGTACCAAACACACCCTAAGTGTCTTTTTTCTTAGTCAACGATCGTTTCTCATCTCCAATCACTCCCATCGCTCTAATCACTCGTCTCGGGCTCTCCCCTGTCTATCGCTATCGCACACAGAAGATAGTAGTAGCACACACAGCAGGTTGCAGGTACCACAACCGACTACAATTCTCGGGAAGACAGGAACACAACAGGTCATCAGGAGGGAACACATGTTACACAGCAGACAGGTCACTCTCCAATCTTACACATTAGGTCAGTAGGTCACTCTCCAATCTTACACATCAGGTCAGTAGGTCACTCTCCAATCTCCATTCTTGAATCTTGATTCCCCAATCTCTATGATTTAAACTCGAACGGTATGTTAAACTCCAATCTAAAGTTTAATATGTAAATCTCTAGGTTTTCAATGGAAGAGAAACAACTAAATCCTACAAATGGAAGTGGAATCCCATTGATTTTAATTTCATCTTCATCAAATAATCCTCCAACAGCCCCAAAATCACAGGGTCTTTTTTCCATTTTATTCAAGTTATTAAATATCATTGCCCAATGCTTATTTGCTTGTTTGCGATTAAAATTGTTTGATTTTCTAGGTTTAGATTTATTTGACATTGTTTGATTGCTTTGATCGGATTGACATTGTGAGTTGTGTCTATGAAATATGACATTGTTTGTTTAATTGAGATTGTTTGTTTGATTGAGAATTTGAGATTGTTTGTCTATGAAATATGAAATGTCTACCGACTAGTAATGAATTTGGGATAATAAGATTAGGATGTTTACTTGTTTCATTGTTTTTGTATGATTAAATAATGGGTTGGGTTCCGATGAAGATTGAAGATATGGTGAGAAGGGATCTCCACCCTTGGATGCACATTAAGATGAGATGCATCGAGAGTCACCGGATCAATTCACGTATCAAGCGCAATTCATGGGTGTGTATTTAGATTAAAAGTGATCAAGGGTCCAGGTCCCTTCTTACCTTCTCATCTTAATACCCATTGATTTTAACTTCATCTTCATCATATAATCCTCCAACTGCCCCTAAACATGGACGAACCTATAGTGGTGCTCCGTCGTAAGGTAAAAAATATAGGTTTGTGAAAGGTGCAACCGTATCATTTTAAAGAAGTTGCAACTGTATTATTTTAGAAGTGCAACCGTAATCAACCAAAAAAAAAAAAAAAAAATACTGAAAAAAACCAAAAAGAACTCTAACAAAAAAAACCGAAAAAGTCTCTCGAAATTGATAAACCTTTAAAATTCTTGAAATCAAGTAAAAAAAATTAAAAAGCCCTCGAAATGGTAGAGTGAGGCTAAAAACACATATGGTGATATTAAACGTTGGTAAAAGAGGACATGTCGATAAAAAATATCGCATGGAAACCGCCCTGCGGTTGGAAGGCTTGTGTTACACCCTTACTTTTAACGGCTCTTCTTTCTATCAATTCTCAAGTCTTACTATCTTAGCCGTAATTTAGATCTTCTGCATAACAACGTCGATAAAATCGCATGAATCTAACCTTCAAGTCATCAAAAATCTTCAATATCAACATAATCAAGAGGCAATCAAGAGGCAATCAAGAGGCAAGAGACACTCTTATGCTACTATTTTAGTAAATTTTAGTTTGGTATATGTCTTTCCGATTAAATTTTAACAACTTCATGAAATATGGATTTAAGTTTCGATTTTTGGGTATAAGAGAATGAAAAATCATCTCATTTCATGAGCATGAGTAACCTTAAACAAAAAGGAGTGCACAACAAATTTTCAAATAGCTTCCTGACAAGAACTCACATCTTAACCACAAGGGTTGTGGTGTGGTGGTAAAGGCTTGGGGAGTTCATAGTGCTCAACCCGGGTTCGAGCCCCACTAGCAGCACTTGTGGCCACTGAGGATAAACTCAGGGCTGCACGCTTTAGCAGCTGGACCAAAGACCCTAATTGCCAGTGATTAGTCTGGGTCATAGGCCCAGGATACCTTTTCCAAAAAAAAAATAGAGCTCACATCTTGGTTAGGACATATTTGTTAGTAGCTTAACGAGTTTAATGAAACTGAGAGCTTATTCAATCAGTTATGCACGATTGTTTAGTAATGCCTTGATTTTTAATGATATAAGAAGTGGCTTATTCAGTAAGCTTCAAGGGAGAACTTTATACATAAAGCCAAGTTTTTTTTTTCTAAATATGTCATTCCAATTGAAAAGGACGCTCCTTCCATCTATGAAAAAACCCTTCCAAACAAATCATATCTGATCTATACAGACGGATTAATCCAGACAGACAATTTTATACATACAAAAACTTATTGGAAAACCAATCAAACATCCCCTTAATGTCTCTAAACGCTGGAATAGAATTTACTCATGCACAATTTTTGCTCTTGCTGGCAATATATAAACATAACGGAAACGATTGTTATCCCTAAAATAAACAAATTGTGATTATAATTTATCATGAAAAGAAAGACTCCATCCCCTTTTCCCAAAAAAAGCAAACATCAAATGAGCAACTAAACAAACAAATCGTCAATTCAACAATTTAACAATTAAAAAAAAACTAAAGGGTTGTGGCGTAATTAAGACCCTAGGAGATGTTGTGCAATATCTCATCTTGTTCAGGTTCAGGCGTACACAACACTTGTGGTCACTGAGTTTTAATCAGAACTGATGTCTTACGGTCATAATTTACCAAGAGATTAGTCTAGACATAGATTAAGTCACCTTTCATAAAAAAAAACAATTAGAAAAAACCAATTAAACAAATTAATTCATAAATTATAACAGTTTATAATTTATAGTCAATCAATATTCAATAGACACACACACATCAGACGGTGGTAAAGTAATTTCGTAATTTAGTCTCATGGTTTATGGTTTAGGTTAACACACTTTTATCTCAATCTGTCTCGTGTCATCCCGATTTAAAGTCTCGTCAAATGTGAGATAATGATATTAATTGTGTTTTATTTTATCTCATATACTGAAGGCATTATGAAGGTAATATATATATATATATATATAGAAGTTTTTATTATGGATAATATTTATCCCATTTAATTTTATTTCTTAAAGAGAATTAGTAGGTTTTGTTAAAACTTTATATATTTGTTCTTGTTATTAATTATTTCAGGTAAAATGTATCATAAATAACATCTGAGAAAAGTATACCACTATAAGAGTTCCATTTTCTTTGTAATTTCTATCTTTATTTTAACTATAAAATATTGGCTTAATGTTGAGTATTCATATTAAAGTTTTCATGATATTTATGTATTGGAGAACCATGTGTAGAGATAGACAACTAATTATATACTGGCTTGAATTATGGAAGTAATTATATATAGTTGAATTGGTGAATTGTTCATCTGCAATTTTTAGTTGTGTTTCTGTTTCAGAACCTATGAATGAATGAAAGAAACATACACTAAAACTGTGAATTCCTTCGATAGTAGTTGAAAGAAAAACACTATAACACATTCAAACCCTTCATATTTGTTTCGATTATTGCAAATACTTGATATACGATAACTTAAAGGAAATACATACGAAATCCGATTTCGATTTGTATTACAAAATAAAGAAATATTTCTGGAAGATCTAGAGGAACCGACCCAAAGCTAGCAACGACTCAGACCTACTAAGGTGTGTTTGCCTAAAAGTCGACAAGCATAACTTAAAGGAAATACATATGAAATATGATGTTGATTTGTAGTACTAAATAAAGAAATATTTTCTTGAAGATCTTGAGAAACCGACTGATGCTAGTAACAACTCAAACCTACTAAGGTGCCTTAATTTGCATAGAAATCGACACAAGTTCGGCAGTTACGAACGTGCCAAAGGTTGCATCCGAAACATACACAATGGACGCAACCCTTGCATCTGATGTCGTAGCAACACTTCGGGGCTTTGAGCTGATTCTCTCCTCTAGATCTTCATAAGCTCGCCCACCTAAACCAAAGTTAAAAGATCATGGTTAAGATACAAGAGAGCATGTCACTCTAACTGTTAACTCATTTGAAGTAGCACCATCATTAAAGAGCAAGAGGCATCGGATCTGCGCCGGACGAATGAGCTAACAAACAAAATGATAAAAGCTAAATTCAATATAAAGTCGAAACACTTAGATTATACCTAAATTGAAATGCAATGAACATTGAGGGAGTGAAGATACGATGTGGAAGTATCCAACATGCCATCATCATGCCGCTAAGTTGTAACAAAACACAAGAAACGAATTAACAAGCAGTTTAATTTGATGGAAATAAGAACATGATGGTTATTAAAACTCCTAAAAATCGAGTCGTAGGGCCACATACGTCTACAACAATCAAGAGTAAAACAAGGATTAGAGATAAAAAGGATGAAAGAAATCTCACAAATTTCGAAGGATAAAAGTTGGGGCCACCGAAGGTGGACCATGGCGCGGCGTATGTTCCTCCATGAAGAAGTGGTCGTGAATGAGAGATGCCTTGGACAAAGAAAGTGATGACGTATTTATAGACTGGATTTGGAGTGTTTAGGATTTTGGATAGAGGGAAAATGCAAGGAGTTGATAGCAAATATAATATACTTTTATAATATTATATAATTATTTTACATAATATATTTCTATAATATAATATATTATATATTTCTATTAATTAATACTAGAAGCATGGTCGCGCGTAATGTAGCGAGATAAATCACGATTTTAATGTTTCATTTTATTTTTTATTTTTTTATCGATTTACAATACGATTTTGGATACTTTTGAAAAAGTGATAACATTTTTTTTATAAATTTGTTTAATTTAGGCATAATAATATAATGTTTTTATATAAAAAAATTAAGTATTTTATTACAATTCAATGATTATCTTAAATATTTTAATGACATCTAGAAAAAATAACTAATTACATATTTAATAATATAATTAAAACAAATTTATAGTAATATAATATATTAATTAATAGTGATACATTGAAATGTTTGCATAAAAGGAAGACCCTGCACATACCAAATTGGTGGGTATTAGAAGTCTGCAGTAGTAATATGCATCTTATGCTTTGATACTTGTAAATTAAGAGATTTTTAAAATATTGCATAAAATGATGGTATATTGGGTCTAATAATTTGTATTTAAGAGTTTTTTATCCCGACTTTATAATATAGTATAGATAGAGATAGAGATAGAGATATATAACATATAAATATACTTTTTTAATATACAACAATATTTATAGTATAAATGTATATATATATATATATATATATATTGCAAGGATATTTTGCAACCGTTAAAAATGTTGCAATCCTTGCAACCCACATCTTAACCGTTGGATTCATGATCGACGGCTATTTTATTTTTATTTTTATTTTTTTAATTAAAAATGTTGGGCCCCATATCAATTGTAACCGCCGATCATGAATCCGACGGTTAAAATGTGGGTTACAAGGTTTGCAACATTTTTAAGGGTTGCAAATTAAACAACCCCTATATATATATATATATATATATATATATATACCCTTTATTTTACAAACCATACTAGTAGTACAAACTTTGCAAATCAATCCAACCTATTAATTTCTTTGATCTATGGATGGTAATAAAGGAACGATATTTTTGGTAATAATTTGGATATTCCTTTTTTCTGGTTTTAATTATTGAAAAGAGTAATCCGTTCTTTTTCTAGTTGATTGGATAATGTCTTGATTAATGACAAAAATTACCATATTTTTTGCTTACTTTATTGGGATTTTTTTTTCAGTAACCTCCTTTTCAAAGATAATGTTATTCAAATTTCATATTGTTGAAGTCAAAAGAAAATGATTGATAAAATATTTTTCTAGTATTAGAATTCACCATAATGAATGTTTTCTTTTCTTTGTAAACTCTTCTCTATTTAAAGGACTTATGATTAAAGAGAATTACAGATTTCATTCTCTCTATTTACTGTTGTTCTGTCATTTTTTCCTATAACACGTTATTAGCACGTACGCTCAGTCAGTTCACGAATAGATTTTCGAGCTTTCAACTTCATCAATCAATCTCGAATACTTCTACAATTCAAGTAAGAATTTTTCGACTTCTAACTCAAATTTGTTAGTATACTTGTTTTAAATCCACATAAATCTTGAAAATTAATACTATAAGAAATAAATATGGTCTTTGCTTTTATCATTATGCTTACGACATAATGCAAAAACCCTATGCTTTGATGATATAATATAGATAATCATGTAACTTGATGATGTTGTTTTGCCAATCTCGAGATATCGTAATTGATATATTGTTTCTGTATGCTTACAAAACTTCTATATAAATTTATTTGCTTTTATTTAAATTTATGATTAATATTTGTATGATGACAATTAAATATGGTTATAAATATACAGGACTATAAATATATGAATATATTTTTATTTTTATTATTTTATTCATCTGATTGAGTTTTTAAAAATAAAAGATAATTTTTTTTTCTACCAATGGGTTTATAAGGAAATATTATTTTATTGAAAAAAGATGATGAAATTCGAGGTGTTCTTTTTAATTATTTTATTTCTTAAAAGAATCAACTCATGTTTTTAAACATAATTATAAAATTATTTCTAACTATGATTTTAATTTTATCAATTAATCAACATAAGTCATCTATTAAATATGATCGCTTGATGATCTTTATTATTATTTTTTAATTAAAAAAAAGATCTTTGTTATTTTATATTAGGAATTGATCGTTAAATATAATTTACTTATTTTATATTTCTTTTAAATTGATTGATTATTTATTTTGGTATGTTTATCTTTAAGATTGTAGTCAACTATAAAATACATTCTTTTACGATTTTATTTCCTAAATGTTATTTAATAAATTTATTATTATTCTTATTTCAATGGATATGTATATACTTGAAAAAAAAATCTTTTTTTTAAATCTTTTTTTATTATACATGAACTCATTTGGCAACTAGATATAGAATTATTAAGGAAGATTATATTTGAATGAGAATATTTGAGTATTTTAATCATTGTATCTAAATGCTTATTAATTTAATTATGTATGTTACTTTTTGCATTGATTTATCCCTATAGTAGTCAGATGTATACATTATTCAATTTTTTTAATGTTGATTTTTTTAAAGATTTAGCATTTGAATTTGATCTCCCACATAATATATTCAATTAATACCTTAATTATAAGTTCCTACTTATAATTTCAATCATATAATTAAGTTTTTAGAAGTTACACTCTAACCCCCATATATTTTAGTCTTTTACCAAAAGCTCTAAAATTGTTATTAATATGTTAAAAGTTTGAATTTGACTTTATGTAAAAATCAATATTTATTTGTCCAATGACAAAATCTCCTAAAATACTATTAATGTATTAAAACACTGAAATTGGCTTCATATGCCAAACTCATATTCAATTTGTCCTCATGCCAAAAGCTCTATGATTAACAATGTTATCTTCAAATTAAATAAATCGCAAAATATCGTTTGAATTTTGTCAAACGGGTGTAAATAACCCTAAGGTTTGTAGGGATTTAAAAAATCCATGTGATTCTTCTACTACCTGGAAATCCAATAGATTGAGTGATTTTTTTTTCACAAATTTAAATATTATCAACAAAATATAAGCATACAATAATCCAATATTATTATGATAATGAACTTTCATACATAATATAATGATTATAGATCGTGATTTATTGTTTTAGAAAATCGTACATTATATCTTATACACGTAAAATGGTTGAAACAACCCATCTGTGATTTAATGTCCTAAACTCAAAAGAACTTGAGTACAAATATGAATATCCAATGTAAAAACAATTTTTGTCAGAAGAGTACAAGAATATACCTAAAGTCCATCAATTCCCTATTGACCCTGAAACCAACCTCTTGAAAAATGTACAAACAAATACGATCATATTTTGAGACTTTCATAGGAATACCTTTACTAGAAACCCCCAAAGAACTGTGGGATGCCCCAAAAGGAGAATAAAGAATATTCATGAATATGTACTTCCAGAACTAATCGTACAGCGAAATGAAACACACTTACTCAATTACAAAAAGGTAACTAATCTCAACAAAGAAATGTTATATCCAAAATGCGTCTCAATCTCTGTGGCAAGGAACTCACATAAGATGGCATGATTTATAACAGGTTAGTAAATATATCAGTAAATATTAATGAACCAATATAAGTTGGAACGTAACCTTTAGACAAACTCATCAAACTACTGCAAGTGGTTGAGAGACACAACAAAGTTCTTTCAATTAACAACACCAGATATGTCGAGACAAAGAAAAATTTCCGAGATCAATAATGAAAATGTTAGAGGTGGAAAGAACTCCAAAGAATAGTGAGTGAAAGACAATTTCTCACACGTGGCATCTATATACCATGTGGACAAAATCGTAGAAAGGGTCAGGGTCATGACAATAGTTGGAAGGATTTTTCAATCCTTGGAGTAGAAATGCAACTACTGCCTAGTTGATATTGGATAGTCAAAGAAGAAATACATTAATCACTAGTTGTTTCAAAAAAGGAACAAATTGAAAATAAACTATATCATATTAACTTAATATTGATTAAGCATATGTTTCCTTGAAATTTATGTTAAGTATAACATTAATATACACACTCAAATCAATAACCATTATAGATGTAAAGAAATACATTAAAACAATTACAAAACTCTCAATATTCTCCATTCCGTGTAGGAATGTATCGAGGAGAACTTGAGTTTTTGTAGGACTTTTCTCACAATCTAAAGAGATTGACTAATATTTATTTTATAATTCATCCAACCAAAATACTTGGACGATGTACTGTCAATTACTTGTTGGTACAAGATTAATAGTCACTAAAGCACTATATTAATGAAAACATTGTTAAGATATTCATATTATCTAGAAATCATATTATAAGAATGGAATTGAGTATATGTTCATCAACTCTAATGATATGAAATGAACATATATTAGAGAAATTAACATGTCAAATTAGTGGATTATCTTGGCCACTAGATCATATTTTGTCACCAATAAAGAATTTTTGGACAGTGGCACATATAGGTTTTGACATGATCACATGGGACACCATGGTCATGACATAGTGATCTGTGTTTGCAAAATATACATAGACACATTCTCTTTCGAGTGAAACACAAAATGAGGCAAATTGTAATTGTTGACTTCTGCAACATAAGAAGCAACTCCATTATCATAATATGCCCACTCGAATACCTAAAACTTTTGTAGCCAAGACAAGAATGAGACCATCCTAAAACTAAGCACATAATACAAAAACATTTCATTCTTACAACGAATACAAGATGATATTTATGGACATAAACATCCAGAATGTGCGCCATTAAAGTACTTTATGGTTCTGGTTTCGACACGATGAACGCATGTCGTATTATTGTCCACATGAAATGCTACACTCTGAGCACTACCTATACGTTTAACGGCTCACCACCCTGTTTATCTCATCAAGTCTACATGACTTGGAATGATAGAGAATTTACATCATAATGTAACACTCTAAATTTTTGTTAAGGCAAAATATGCAAGAAGTAGTGCCCCGTGCGGGTTGCCGCGCGGGTTAGGCTGCGACACAAGTCGCGCGGAGCACTGTCCAGGTGAAGATTCCAGTGCATGGCGCGAGTTACCACGCGGTTCAATCCGCGCCACAAGCCGCGCGGCACCCCTGACGGGTTTAATTAGGTTTTCAGCCCTCATTCACTTCACTTTCTCCAAACCTTTTTCTCTCAAACTCTCTCTTCATTCATTGTTTCCCAAAACCGAACCCTAACTCTCCAACCACCAAATCTACCTCATTTATTGCTAGAATCAAGCCTCCTCAACCAAGGATTTCAAGCAACGATCTCAAGCTTCAAGATCATTTTCTTCCTCTACCCATTTCTAGGGTTTCTTCCAAGTTTCTAGGGTTATGGTATAAAACCTAGATAGTGAGTTTTCTTTACTAAAATATTTAAATGGGATACATATCTTGTATGCTTACTTGTACTTCTTTGTACGTGTGCACAAATCCGATCACCTGATAAGTTTGACCTAACTGCTACTTGTATGAGTATTTGTGGGTTTTGGCCAATGATTCATATATGGACTTGTTGAGTTGTTAATATTGTTATTATTGGGAATGATGGGTAATATCATGGATTATGTGAAGATTATTGTTGAACCTACATGCTTGGGTGTTTTGGGCCTAACATGGGATTGAAGTCATGTGTAATCTTATATATGTATCTTGTTGATGCGAGATATGTATAGGAATGGATAGTATATGTATGTATCTTGTTGATGCGGGATATGTATGGATATGGATAGTATATATATATATATATATATGTATGTTGGAGGAACCGTGAGTATGTGCCAGGAGGATGTAGCCTTAGGTGCCACCGGGACGGTATGCACTTAATGCCTCCGCCACCGGGACGGTGTGCCGGGCCTTTGGGATGTTGTTCATACGAACTAAACATCAAGGTACATTAACTTGAGGTAAAACTCATTGGTGTGATGGATCTCCCCCATTGATTCTAGTATGGCCAAGTGGACTGAGTCGTTATTTATGCTATTATATGTCTATCGAATATCATGCCATGCTTTTGTACAACTCACTAGGCCCGTTTAGCCTAACACTTGTTTGGTTTGATATGTATCTCAGGTTCTAGCGGCGCGACCGCCAAGAAGGTCTAGATGACATAGATGCGATCTTGGGGACATTTCTGGGACGCTTTATGTTCTTGTGGACGGAAACTCAAGAGAAAGCCTTTCAGACTCTCCAAAGGAAATTATGCGAAGCACGGATCCTATCCTTACCCGAAGGTTCCGAAGACTTCGTGGTTTGTAGTGACACCTCTAAATTGGGTCTTGGGTGTGTTTTGATACAAAGGGGGAGGGTGATCGCGTACGCTTCACGGCAACTCAAGGATCACGAGAAGAATTATCCTACGCACGATTTGGAGCTAGCAGCGGTGGTGTTTGCGTTGAAGCTATGGAGACACTACCTTTATGGGACGATGTGTACCTTATTCACTGATCACAAAAGTTTGAAATACATCTTTGACCAAAAGGACCTCAACATGCGACAACGAAGGTGGTTAGAGCTCTTGAAGGATTACGACTGTGAGTTGTTGTACCATCCCGGTAAGTCCAATGTAGTGGCAGATGCGTTGAGCCGAAAGAGTTACGGGAGTGAAGCCAAAGTAACTCTTACTAAAATTGACGTAAGGTCGAGTCTAATGGAGGATATAAAGAGGAGTCAAGTGGAGGCACTTCGAGAGGAAAACCCTAAAGATGAAGTCATGGTGAAACAACGGGAAACACTAACGGAAGATAGTCGCGGCCTAAAGCTTTTCCAAGGGAGGATTTGGATACCGAAGATTGGAGGGAATCGAGAGTTGTTGCTAGCAGAAGATCACAAGACCAAGTACTCCATACATCCCGGTAGTACCAAGATGTATAGGGACTTGAAACTTCATTATTGATGGCCGGTAATGAAGCTCGACGTGGCCAAGTACGTGGAAAGGTGTGTCACATGCCTTCAAGTCAAGGCGGAACATCAAAGACCTTATGGAAGTTTACAGCCTTTGGCTATTCCGGAATGAAAGTGGGAACACATCACAATGGACTTCGTCACCAAATTTCCGAAGACCTTCAAGGGTCACGATACTATTTGGGTTGTAGTGGATCGACTCACGGAGAGCGCACACTTTTTAGCAATGTGGGAAACGTTGCCCATGGATAAATTGGCCAAGTTATATATAGATGAGGTGATATCACGGCACGGTGTTCCACTATCCATAGTTTCGGATCGGGATAGTTGGTTCACCTCTATGTTTTGGGATGGATTGCAAAGGGAATTGGGTATGAAAGTCAAGTTGAGCACGACCTATCATCCTCAAACCGACGGACAAAGCGAAAGGACCATCCAAAATCTTGAGGACATGCTTCGGTCTTGCGTCATAGACTTTGGAGGAAGTTGGGATTCCCACTTGACATTAGTGGAATTCTCTTACAACAATAGTTATCACTCGAGCATTGGGATGGCACCGTTCGAGGCACTCTATGGGCGAAAATGTAGGACACCGGTGTGTTGGGTCGAGGCGGGAGAAAAACAGTTTGCGTGACCGGAGATAGTTCAAGAAATGGCGGACAAGTTCAAAGGATAATTCGGGAACGTTTGAAGGGGGCACAAGATCGTCAAAAGAGCTATGCGGATAAGAAGAGGAGATCGGTTGAGTTCAAAGTGGGAGAACGAGTCATGTTAAAGGTTTCACCGTGGAGGGGGATCATTTGGTTCGGGAAATACGGAAAACTTAGTCCTTGTTTCCTTGAACCCTTCACAATTTTGGAAAAGATTGGACTCCAAGCTTATAGACTAGACTTTCCAACGGAAATGAACGGGATTCACCCTACATTTCACGTATGCTACCTTCGTAAGTGCTTGGCGGAAGAAGAGAGCGTTATACCATTATCAGAGATTCGGGTGGACAACGGAAACTGATGTGTGGAGGAACCGGATGCCATATTGGAGTCTAAGACGAAACAATTGCGACACAAGGAAGTGACCATGGTAAAAGTGGAATGGAAACACCACTGGGGTACGAACGTGAAATGGGAGTCGGAATAAGATATGAAAATGAGGTACCCCAATTTATTTGGTCAGCAGTGATTTCGGGGACGAAATCCTTATTAGGTGGGGAGGATTGTAACACTCTAAATTTTTGTTAAGGCAAAATCTGCAAGAAGCAGTGCCCCGCACGGGTTAGACCACGACACAAGTATGTGTGCACAAATCTAATCACCTGATAAGTTTGACCTAACTGCTACTTGTATGAGTATTTGTGGGTTTTGACCAATGATTCATATATGGACTTGTTGATTTGTTAATATTGTTATTATTGGGAATAATGGTTAATATCATGGATTATGTGAAAATTATTGTTGAACTACATGCTTGGGTGTTTTGGGCCTAACATGGGATTGAAGTCATGTGTAATATTATATATGTATCTTGTTGATGCGAGATATGTATAGGAATGGATAGTATGTATATGTATCTTATTGATGCGTGATATGTATGGAAATGGATAGTATATATATATATATATATATATATATATATATATATATATATATGTTGGAGGAACCGTGAGTATGTGCCAGGAGGATGTAGCCTTAGGTGCCACCGGGACGGTATGCACCTAATGCCTCTGCCACCGGGACGGTGTGCCGAGCCTTTTGGGATGTTTTTCATACGAACTAAACATCAAGGTACATTAACTTGAGGTAAAACTCATTGGTGTGATGGATCTCCCCCATTGATTCCAGTATGGTCATGTGGACTGAGTCGTTATTTATGCTATTATATGTCTATCGAATATCATGCCATGCTTTTGTACAACTCACTAGGCTCGTTTGGCATAACACTTGTTTGGTTTGATATGTATCTCAGGTTCTAGCTACGCGACCGCCAAGAAGGTCTAGATGACATAGATGCAATCTTGGGGACATTTCTGGGACGCTTTACATAGAAGGCTTATTTTTGGGTTGGATCACAACTTGTACTAATCTTGTTCCTAGTTAGGATTTAGATTAAAGGGTTGTGTTCCCTTACATTGTTATTCATTACAAACTTGTAATCTTAACAGGCGTTTGTTGTCTCCCTTTTTGGGAGCTCGTGCTATGGCATATTTTGTTACCATGTTTCCCTTTTATGAAATTTTTTGTTATCCCAATTTTTAGGGTGTTACACATAAGAACTTGATGATTATTGCATATGTATTGGGATCAATGTAGAGTTTCCTATACCCCCCTCCACATATATATATATATATATATAAAACGGTCTCATATAAGTTGTCATCAAAAGAATATATAGATGGTAACCAAGATATTAGTTATGCGCACCAATTTACCTACATGTGTCTGGGGTTATGCAATACTATACGCAACTTTACTTCTTCATAGAGGTTTTAGCAACGACTTTTGTCGTTGCTAAAAGTCAATTTATCGTCAAAAACAGTTTATAGAGACGACATGTCGTCTCAATAGCCTCTTGCTGAAACCTTTTGTCGCTAAAGGCCCGTCGCTGAAACTCATTTTTCTAGTATTTTGAGACCTATTACTAGCTAATCAATCTCATGTGTACCAGTTGATAACTAGATATAAGTCTGATACTTTACATTTACACATGTTAGTTTGTGCAGTATATGTGCCAAATGCGCCTCCAAAGCACACCAAAATGGGTCATTAAAACGATTAAGTATATTTGTTAGATATGAATCTCCAAAAATTACCCGCTAATTACAAGCCTTGACGAGTGATCTTTTTACCGCTAGATTTGCAGATTATCACTTTGATGAGACAGTCTTCCCCTCGTTAGGGGGAGATAGGAAAAACGATTTTCCATAGGAACGACAGGAAGTGTCATTGAATAATCCCACACTATCTCATGTTGATCCCCAAACTTCATAATGTAAAGTTGAAGTCAAACGAATTAGATTCGATACCTGATACGTTTTAATGTTATTCTAGAAGTGACAAGATCACATATACGAGCTGCAAATATACTTGCAAGGTTAAAGTCCCGAAACAAGGGCACAACGTCGTTGGAAAGTGCGTTGCAATCACACATGGTGGAGGCGTGGCTGAGGTCGTAGCTCCCAAACATAAATGGGGGAAGCTACATGGTTCGATAGATACTCATCTAAAGGAAGAGAAGAGTAAGGCACAACTATTTGTCATCAATACATAAACCTCTCATGAGATTGTCTCTGATTAAACTATGTATATAAATCATTATTGGAGGACGCTTCGAAGTTAATATTGATTACAAAGATCAAAGAAATCTCAAATGAATTATGAGAGTACATATGAGTTGTATACATACCCATTGATGATATATTTCAAATATATTGTTGCTTATGAGATGATAGAGCACATTGACAGCGAACCATGCTCAGTTGAAAAATATCAACAAAGAGTAATGTAACACCCCAAAAATATCGATAACAAAATTCCGGAAAACGGAAATGTGGTATATAGAATTTTCCATATCAAGAGCCTCCCAAAAATGGGGAAATACAAATGACTTGTTTAATTACAATTTATAATTTAACGGAAGGGTGAACGACCACCATCTAATATAATTCCTACACATAAATAAGATTACAAAAGGGGTGTCACCTATAATTCCCATGTTTTCTTCACAAAAAGTGCACCCATTTGCATTAAACCGTCTTAGGTGCGGCACTGTTAGAACTTGAGATACATGTAAAACACCAAGCAAGTGTTAGGCCATAAAGCCCAGTGAGGTTTAATGACATTTAACATATGCATAAAGTTAATTTAAACATTTATCTTCCAATGATGGGTTTCAACAAACGGAATCAATGGGGGAGACCCATAGCACCAAACAAATTCCACCCAAGAGACGAGATACCCTAGTGTCAACTCCACAAGTGACATCTCAAGGCCTAGCACATTTGGGGGTACAACATAGGCATTGCCCCAAACGGCGGGGATCTAGGCACATACCAACGAGGTGGCACCCAAGACTATGTCCTCCTAGTGGCCATTTGTCTTGATTCATCCATACCACTCCATTATGACCAATGGCACATTTAATTCTTACAAACGCATTCAACATCGACGCTTTGCCCATAAACCAATAACCCATGTTTATCATCAAGTAGTTGCATGAACACCATAGCTTACACTTTACCACTATTTATTCATACATTCATGAAAGAGCTTACTCATAAAGGGGATATGTCCCAACACTTAATTGACAAAATCATAGAGCCATAGTAGTACAAAATACCATTCAATAGTTCATTCATGTTACTAACATGTTCTTAATCCTCTTCTTCAAGACTAACCTTCTACATTTCAAAGGCACATTAGTTTCAATATTCAATTATGAAGAAACCCTAATTTTATAGAATGGAGGAAATCAATGTTAAGCAAATAAAATACATGTATCTCATGGGTGAAAGGATTAAGAACACTCACAAACTAGGTTTTAGATAGAAACCCTAGAAAATTGATGGAATGAGAAGGAAGTGAAGTCTTGAGATTTCAAGCTTGAAAGTTAGCCCTTAGATGCACCCTAGGAGTAGTTGAAATGGATATTTAATGCACCCACCAATCTCTAGTGTATTAATGGAGGAGAGAGTGGGAAAGAGAGTGAAAATCGCCTCCAAGGATGCTCCAAACGAAACCCCAAAACCCGATTTTATGAAAAGTGAAGTGAAAATAGGCTGGAGGTGGGTTTTAATCAGACATACCACACGGGCGATAGTGCCCCGCGAGAGTTCCACTGACACTATCGCCAGGGCATAATCGCTCCCTCCTCCCTACTCTCGGTACAATCTCTGCAATTGTGACCGGCTAGAATGCCCAAAGGCATAATCGTGGTCACTCTCGCGTGAGGTGTACCGAGACTCGTAGACCCCTCGCGATAGTGACGTGCGACCTTGACACATGTCACTGTCACTGGCAAGGTCGCCGAGAGTGTCTGGCTACTCGATTTTCGTCCGAAAGCTTCGTTAACTGCTGAGAGTATTGAAGGATTAATTCTATGCATGAAAGGCAATTTAATATGCAAATAAAGTCCCTTAAAGTGACACAAACATAACTGGACTCCTAACTTATTTAAATAAAATTTACGGGTATTATAATCCTCCCCACCTTGTATAGGATTTCGTCCCCGAAATCCCATCCTACGAAAATAAGCGAGGATAACGCCGTCTCTTGTCCTCTTCCGATTCCCAAGTGACATTGGAACCACGATGATGCTTCCATTGAACCTTGACCATTGTCACCTCCTTATGACGAAGCCTCTTCGTCTTGGATTCTAATATCGCCTCCGGTTTCCATTCTCCACCCGAATATCTGTGAATAGGATGACACTTTCTTCCTTGGCTAGGAACTTGCGAAGGTAGAAAACATGGAAGGTAGGATGTATTCCGTCCATTTACGGTGGTAAGTCCAACCGGTATGCTTGGAGTCCAATCTTCTCTAAAACAACAAAGGGTCCAAGGAAACGGGGGCTAAGCTTCCCGCATTTTCCAAAACGGATTATCCCTTTCCACGGTGACACTTTCAACATTACTCGATCACCTACTTGAAATTCAATCGGTCTTCCCTTCTTGTCCGCATAGATTTTCTGTCGGTCTTGGGATGCTTTTAGCCGTTCTCGGATTTCCTTCACTTTATCCGCGGTCTCTTGAACAATTTCCGGCCCGGAAAATTGCTTCTCCCCCGCTTCAAGCCAACAAGTCGGGATCCAACATTTTCAGCCGTAAACAACTTCAAATGGAGCCATCCCGATGCTCGAATGGTCGCTATTATTATATGCAAAATTCTACCAACGGTAGGTGCGAGTCCCAATTTCCCCCGAAATCGATGACGCACGACCTCAACATGTCCTCGAGGGTTTGAATGGTCCTCTCACTTTGCTCGTCCGTCTGAGGATGGTAGGTCTTGCTCAAATTGATCTTTGTGCCCAACTCCTTTTGTAAACCGTCCCAAAATTTCGAAGTGAACCGGCTATCTCGATCTGACACGATAGATAACGGAACACCGTGTCTTGACACAATTTCATCAATGTACAGTTTGGCTAACTTGTCCATGGGCAACGTCTCTCGCATCGCCAAAACGTGCACGCATTTGGTGAGTCAGTCCACCACTACCCAAATCGTGTCATGACCCTTCAAAGTCTTCGGTAGTTTGGTGACGAAGTCCATCGTGATGTGTTCCCACTTCCATTCCGGAATTGACAAGGGTTGCAAACTACCATAAGGTCTTTGGTGTTATGCCTTCACTTATAAAAAAGTGACACATCTCTCCACGTAATTGGCCACGTCGAGTTTCATCACTGGCCACCAATAATTCAACTTGAGGTCTCTATACATCTTCTTGCTACCGGGGTGTATGGAATACTTGGATTTGTGAGCTTCCTCTAGGAGGAGCTCACATTTTCCTCCCAACTTTGGTACCCATACGCGGCCTTGGAATAACTTCAATCCGCGACCATCTTCCGTCAATAAACCTCGTTGCTTTACCATTACTTCGGTCTTGAGGTTCTCTTATCGAAGTGCTTCGGTTTGACACCTCTTGATGTTCTCGACTAGGCTTGACACAATGTTAATCCTAGTGAGTGACAAAACAACACCACTACCATGACTCCGTCGACTAAAGGCATCTGCCACCACGTTAGCCTAACCCGGATGGTAATGCAACTCACGGTCATAGTCCTTGAGTAGTTCGAGCCATCTTCGTTGCCGCATGTTGAGCTCCTTTTGATCAAAAATGTACTTCAATCTTTTGTGATCGGTGAAGAGGGTACATTTGGTTCCATAGAGATAGTGACACTACAACTTCAACGCGAAAACCACCTCTGCTAGCTCCAAGTCGTGGGTCAGGTAGTTCTTCTCATGATCTTTCAATTGACGTGACACGTAGGCTATTACCTTCCCCCTTTGCATGAGTACACAACCGAGGCCCATTTTGGAGGCGTCACTATAGACAACAAAATCATCTGATCCCTCGGGTAGGGATAAAATCGGCGCTTCACACAACTTCCTCTTAAGAGTATGGAAAGGTTGTTCCTGAGTGTCTGTCCAAAAGAACTTGACATTCTTCCTTGTCAATGTCGTAAGTGGCGAAGTGATCTTTGAGAAATACTACATAAATCTTATGTAGTAGCCCGCCAATCCCAAGAAGCTTCGGATTTCTGTCGAAATCTTGGGCGGTTCCCAACTCATCATTGTCTCGACCTTTTACGGGTCCACCTTCACTCCGTCTTTGGACACCACGTGGCCCAAGAATTGCACCTCTTGAAGCCAAAACTCGCATTTCGAGAACTTTGTGAATAAATTTTCTTTTTGGAGAACCTCCAATAGTTCCCGTAGGTGTTTCTCATGCTCGCCTCGTCCTTCGAGTAGATCAATATATCATCAATGAAGACAATTACGGATTTGTCCAAGAAAGGGCGGCTCACGCGGTTCATCAAATCCATGAACACTACCGGAGCATTGGTAACCGGGTAGATCTCTCGGGTAACATCCGGGTACTCTCGAACAATTTTCACATTTTTCACTGACTTCTTTTCCAACTTTGCATCCACGATGTAAGCCAAGTACGATGAACATCCTTTAGCTAGGTGCTTGTGAGCCTTCAAGTAAGAAATCACGAGAGTGGATCCTTTTCTTTTCTTTCCATAAATAGTGAGCATACCACTCGACACCGGTACTCTAATCATCTTCTTGGAACAAATAATGTCGGCGCAGTTTTCATTCAACCAATCCATGCCTATCACTACGTCAAAACCTCCAATGGACATTGGCAAAAGGTTTAACTAAAAAGAATTTCCATCTATCTCTATAACAAAGTCATGGTAATAATCCCAAATCAACACATGTTCCCCATTGGCCACTTCTACTATCAAGGCATCGGAAAGGACACTAACGGGAGTAGAAAACATTGCACAAAATGAATTTGACACAAAGGATCGATTTTCACTCGAGTCGAATAAAACATGAGTTGGCAAAGAGTTTACAAGAAATGTACCCGATACCACATCGGCGGTCTCCCTTGCCTCCTCGGCAGTCATTTGGAAGGCTTGGCTCGGTACTCTCGATGGATTCTCTTTCTTCGGGGTTAGGCCACTTGCGGGGTTGTGGTTACTACCAAACAATTTTGGACAATGTCTTTTCATATGTCCCGGCTCTCGGCATTCGTAGCAAACGAGTCCTCGGATAGGACAGTCGCGGGTCATGTGGTCCTTCTTTCCACATTTGGCGCACTCGGGAGGACCCGAATAGATTCTTTGATTGCATGGGCCACTGTGTTTGCTCTTACACCAATGGCACCACCTCACTTCCCGTCGGGGGTCATTTCCCCTTCCCCCAAATGCCGATTTGAATTGACGATTAGGTCTGGATGACCCTCCCACTTTCTCTGCTCTCCAACCATTCCCTTCTCTTCTTTTCCCGCAATCATGTCGTCTTCCACAAGCAAGGACTCTTCAACTACCTCTTGAAGTGTCGACCCTCTAGCATTCCTCACGGCCATCCTTATCTCGGCCGGTAACCCACGCTGATAAGCTTTGATTTTTGTTCGCTCATCGGGAGCCAGATGCCCCACTAAGTTTAGTTTCTCCAGGAAGAGCTTGGAGTAGTCAGTGACAGACAAGGCCTCTTTCTTCAAGTTTTTGAATTCTTCTTCAATCTTGTCCAATGTTCTTTCACTACAATATTTGTCCAAAATCTTCTGCTTAAAAATCGGCCAAGTTAACTTAGCAAGAACTTAGGGAGTAAGAATGGATCGGGTGAGATTCCACCAAATCAAGGCCACACCCTTGAGTAGTTAAGAGGCGAATTTAACCCGTTGCGAGTCGTCACACTCGCTAGACTCGAAGGCCATTTCAAACTCTTTAAGCCAATACATGCAAGCGACCGAATTTGCAGAGCCCGAAAACTCTTTTGGGTGGCACCCCATAAACGCTTTGTAGGTGCACCCCTTGGCTTTTCCCTTGTTACCGACCACTACATGCTCTTTCGTGCTGGCCACAATCGGTCCACCACCCGCCCCAATCACGACATTATCCGCCACCGTCTCAGGTCGTCGGTGACTCGTGTCGCGGTCTTCTAGAAGCTTCATGAATAATTCTTGTTGTTGTGCCATGACCGAATGCATGGATTGCATCACACTGTCTCGGATCCTTGTTTCCATGGTCACTTCCTCCATGATCGGTTGAGCGGAGGCAAGATTGATCTGCGGTATGTGTTCGGGTCCCCCACCCAGTACATTGGTTGCGGGAGGCCCCGTTGAGGTCACGACCAAGGGAGGTTGGTCGGCGGTAGATTCATCCTCTAAATGACCCTCATGCGGGTTCTGTACCATGTTTCGAGTATTTACCATGATTGTCTGCCACACATGCACGAGAAAGAAGTTGAGAAAAGACTAAGTGAGTTAAACTCATTACACGTACTAATACACATTCCAATCATCATAATAACGACATTTGCAAGTATGCTTACGTAACAATGTATTCATAATAACAGTAGTTAAGTGAAATAATGAACAAATTATACACAAGGATTCTTGTTACCACAATTATGACTCTTAATCTGCGTAATTCCATAAGTCCTAACACTCTCCCCACCTAAGATTCTACCCATTGGTGGGAGTCTCAACATAACCACCTACAGTCTAAGTCTAGGCATGTTAAGGTCGATACCTAGTTTACTTAAACTAAAAATCTTATACCAACTTGTAACACCCCAAAAATGTCGTTAACAAAATCCTGGAAAACGGAAATGTGGTATATAGAATTTGCCATAGCAAGAGCCTCCCAAAAATGTGGAAATATAAATGACATGTTTAATTACAGTTCGTAATTTAACGGAAGGGTAAACGACAACCATCTAATCTAATTCCTACACAGAAATAAGATTACAAAAGGGGTGTCGCCTATAATTCCCATGTTGTCTTCACAAAAAGTGTGCCCATTTGCACTATCCCCAAGCTCTCACCAAGTCCGCCTAAACCGTCTTAGGTGTGGCACCGTTAGAACCTGAGATACATGTAAAACACCAAGCAAGTGTTAGGCCATAAATCCTAGTGAGAATTAATGACATTTAACATATGCATAAAGTTAATTTCAACATTTATCTTCCAATGATGTGTTTCAACAAATGGAATCAATGGGGGAGAGCCATAGCACCAAACAAATTACACTCAATTTTCGTCCGAAAGCTTCATTAACTGCTGAGAGTATTGAAGGATTAATTATATGCATGAAAGGTAATTTAATGTGCAAATAAAGTCCCTTAGAGTGACACAAGCATAACTGGACTCCTAACTCATTTAAACAAAATTTACGGATGTTACAAGCAAATTGGCCTAAATGAAAAGAAGAAATCCAGGACAATCATATTATTTGACAAATGAACAGGTATTTGGTTTGGTAGTGCTAACCCACCAAGTGTAAAGCCTGTAAGACATAGATAAATCATTTGTCATAAAGCGTAATGAGAATAATTAAGTCATAATGTATGAGGCTCTCCTTTGGCGCAAGGTTTCTCACAACGCCCTGGATTGACCACGAGAAGACTTACTCTCCCGTGATGAACGTTATAATGTTCTGCTAATTAATTAGCCTAGTGGTTTTCGAAGAACAGGAAATGCAACTCATGAATGTGGTTATCACATATCTCTACGGGGATCTAAATTCAGAGATATATAAAAGTGCTTGATGATATTACATTACCAAAATCAAGTAACTCTAAACCACGAAATGTGTTTGCAATAAAATTAAAATTTTCACTTTATAAATTAAGGTAATCTATGCGGTATGGTATACCTAGCTAAGTGAATAGTTAATTGGGAAAGGGTATATAAGAACGATGAATTGTACCTTTGCGTATTTATTTAGGAAAACAAGTTCCAGATTTTCAAAGTAGCTTTATATGTCGATGTTATGAACATAATAGGCATTCTTGATGAAATAAGAGAAACCATAAGCTACTTGAAATCTAAATTTGAGATGGAAAATCTTGTGAAAACTTGGTTTTGTCTAGCTATTTGAGTTATGACACCGAGTTTGTGAAATATTAATTCATCAATCGCATATGTCTAGAAAATAATCACGAAATTTAATATGGAGAAATCGCATCTGGTTAGCACTCCCATGATCAGTCAAAGTGTTGGATATACGGAAAGATCCATTTCGTCTAAAGGATGGTGACGAAAAAGTGTTGGGAGATGGAATTCCCTATCTAAGTACAATAAGTGCATTATCGTACTTAGCACAATACACTTAATCGTATATTGTATTCATCAGTGAACTTGTTAGCTAGAGTTAGCTCAGCGCCAACGCAACGTCATTAGAATGATATCAAATTAATCTTTTGGAACCATTGACATAGGCTTATACTTTCCCTATAGAAAGAAAAATGGGGTTGATAATGGAACCTCAGTACCTACTTATAATGTAAGTAGCAAAAGTACTAGCTCTTATAGAAAAACACCAAACAATATCTTGGTATATCTTTGCTGATATTAGGTATTTGCTGGACGCATACAAAGGTTGTTCCCAAACTGGATAAGAAATTACTTAGGGAATACGCCGATTGCTTGGTAGTAAGCTAAGCAAACCCTTGTAACTACCTCATTGAACTATTCCAATAATATTACTCTCCATGAGACTATTCAAGAATGTATATGATTAAGGACTATCATTACACATATTAGAGGAGCTAGTAACTTTGATTTCAACCACTATCTTACTTGCATATATGGAAATAATGCATCATGTATCGAATAAATGAAAGTAAGATTCATCAAGGGAGATAACACAAAGCATATTCTGCTTAAGTTTCTATACAATCAAGTAAGATGTCAGGAGAATGTGACATATTTTACCAAATCATTACCTAAAACCATATTTTGGAAACATGTAAAAAGTATTAAAATGCAAATGTTTTACAAACTCCTGTGATTAATGTACAAATCAGGGGGAGGAGTAGACAAAAGGTTTATTTTTTCCACTGGGTTTTGTTCCTTGGTGCAAGGTTTTAGTGAGGCAACAATTTATAAATCATATTGGTTTATAGACCTCTTGATTGATGTACAAATCAAGAAATATAGTAAATTAAAGGAATTATTAATTGGTGCCTTGTACTCATTCTGTCGTCCACAGTTTTTTTATTTTTCCTATTGGGTTTTGTTTCTTTGGCGTACAGTTTTAATGAGGCAAAAACTATGCATCATCACTCATTTGACTCGACACAAGGGGAGTGTTGAAGGATTATGTGCTATCATCAAAAGGAAGTGATTGACAGCATATTTTCCTAGTATTATAATTTACCATAATTAATGTTTCATTTTATTTGTAAACTCCTCCCTATTTAAATGGCTTATGATTAATGAGAATTAAAAATTTCATTCTCTCTATTTACTGTTGTTTCGTTCTGTTTTTCCTATAACACATATCTTTCTTATTCATATTTTTCCAAATTTTTGTTTCGGTTTTGCGGTAGTTTTGGGTTTACTGGTAGAAAACTCAATTTCATTATTAAAACCAGATATAAAACCAAATATACAAAACCTAATTTCATTTATGAAACCAGATACACAAAACTCAATTAGATTACTGAAACAGTACAAAACTCATTTTCGTTAATAATGAAACTACAATCGATGATGATATTTTCCATGAAAAAGAGCTACATAATAAAAAAATCAATCATGATACTTTCCATTAAAAAAACAAGTGAATCTTCACTACATAATAAAAAACTTTACAAGGAGTTAGTATTAAACGAGGTGGGATTAATGTCCGCGCGTTGCTGCGGATGGAAAGAAATATTAAGACCATAAATTTGAGCATGACCAATTATGAGAACAAAACATTTTGTGTCTGTTAGCAGCATGACTATAATTTACAAAATGCCCTATGAGGATGATGTGTGTGTATGATAGGAAGTGAAAATAAATTGGCAAATGGTACATTACATCATTAAACCTAAAAAAAGTTACATTGTTATTAAACCTAAATTAAATTATAATAAAAATATGAAGTAAACAAATTTTAAATCATTATTAAACATAAAATAAATTATGATAAATTACTTTATTAATAAATAAAAAATTGGTGCGTGAATCACCTATGACTATGTGCTTGGATTGATGGGGAAGGCGGAAGGTTTTGGGTTGGAGAAGACACAGTCATTGAGATGCGATGCATGTTAAGGGATCTTTATTTTATGCTTATATAATAAAAATAATTTTTATAATATAACTTTTATTTATTTAAATTAGAAAATGAAAAAGTTATAAATGGTCGAAATGTCATTTACTTAACGGTCAGGAGCTAACAACTTTTAGTTTCGAAGACCAAAACGTTACGCAAATGCAAAATCAAAAGTCTATTTTGGAATCAACAAATTATGGGGACTAAATCCAAGAGGAAAATAAAACTATAGGGACCAAATCTGTAACTCTACAAACATAGGACTAAATCTAACAGGAAGATAAAACCTCAAGGAACAAATCTGTAATTTACTAAAAACCTCAAAGACCAAATCTGTATATTACTGTTCATCATTCATGTTAAATGTTGATATATATAATATGATATATTTTTATAATGTTATATAATTATTTTACATAATATATTTTTAAAGTATAATATAAGAATATATGATATATTTATAATAATTAATATATAATATATAATATAATTTTTTAATATACCACTATATTTATAGTATATAAATGTACACAAATATATATATATATATATATATATATATATAGATATATCATTTGTTAACCAAGTAAATATTATTAACTTTGTTAACGGATCTGAAATGATATTAAATGAAGGGCATTTTTGGAAGAAGTTGCTTTACATTTTTGGAATATAAACATTTTTTATTTTTGGAAAATAATCAATAATAGTATTTAAATAATTTTTTATTTTTTAAATATAATCACATTTTTATTTTTGAAAGACAATAAATATTAATATTTAAATGATTTTTTTAAAGTTTATTTCGAAACTAGATAATCAAAGTTCATAAATGAAACCAGAAGGTGCATTAGTGAAACAAATATTTTCATTTAAATTTCACCGGTGAAACAATAATTTTTTATTTAAAGTTCATAGGTGAAACAATTAACCTTTTTTTATAGGTGAAACCAATGATTTTTGTTATAAAATTCATAGGTGAAACAATGATGGTTATTAGAAAGTTCATATGTGAAACAATAATTTTTGTTTCTTGTATGAAATTTGGTTATTCTAATTTTTTCTATCAGAGTGCATATTTCTATAAAAGTGATTATTCTGAATAGTTGCCTTGTGGGATGTAGTCTTTTGAGCCTACATTGTTTTTACTTGATGTATTTGTTTTATATTAAAGTATTGTTTACCGGATTATTTCACTAACTAGAATTCTCACTAGACCATAGGTCTAACCTTCATTTTATTTTTACAAATATGCATTTCAGGGAAAAATCGTTTAAAGGCTAAAGGAAAGGTTAAACTGAGAGACTTGCATAATTGGACATTCTTATATTTAGAAGCTAGTCAAGAGAAAATCACCGTTTTTGATCTTATTTTCTCTTTTGTACAAAAGCTATGCTGGAACTTTTTGATGTGATATTATTCAGATAATTATATAGTTTTGTAGAGTTGGACCAAGTTTGTAACTTTGATTAACTATCAATGTAAAAATTCTTATGTTATGTTTAACCGGAACACGAGAGTTCCTTAAAGTCGTGTTCTGATACCAATTGTAACAACCCATCTATATGCTAAGAACCCATACAGGCCATGTATGGTAAATTTAAATTACATATGACCAATGTATTTGTGAGTTTATAGGTGTATGATTATGCTTAAATACGTTATTTTATTTGGAGTTTGTGACTAAAGTGCATCTATATTGTGGAATTTCAAAATGGTGAATGCATCTAGACATTTAGTGAGGACGACATAAATTACCCCAAAGGGAAAAATGCTATGGTCGATAATATACATGGGATATCCACGAAAGCTTGTGGAAGGGGTAGAGGATGGGCAAGGGAAAGTCATGCGCCGGAATGCATATTGAAACCATAGTTACTAGGACTCGAAGTCGGGGAAGAAGCCATGGGCAAGGACGAGGAGTGAATCGAGGGTTACAAATTAAACCATAAGTTTCATTTCATAAAATTTCAACCAGTCGTAGAAGTGAAAGTCGATCTAGAGGTCGTGGTCGAGCTCATAATCCAGTGTATGTTACGGGAGAGGATTTGGCTGCTGAAATAGGTAAACTTCAATCCACACTACAAACATAGTTGGGTGGGTCATTAGAACTGAAGTGATTGAACCAATTGTTACTCCTTCAAATAGTCAACCTGTTCCAACACCATCTGTTACCGTTGTTCAAGAGGGATGTATGAATCCTAATTACAAGTGCATGTATCAATAATCAATCAATAACGCAATGATAAGCCACAAAAACTGGTCATATGATTGAACACAAGGAGTTTACACATGAAAGGATTAAACCAAATGTTAAGTGTACAAAACCCTAATTAAGCAAAGTATATATACCATTAAGGTATTTACAATATCAGCCTTAAACTTCAATTCAATTAAACTTTTAGCCCTAACAATCTCCCCCTTTGAATTGAAGTTCAAAAATGCCGGTCTATAACATAACGTCTTTTGATAGCAAAGAGAATATCGAATATTCTAAGCATGTTCCTATATTTCAGTCTTCCTTTGATCATCTCCAACGCTTTATCAACCAACCCCCTATCTTTCGGTTCTAGTTTTTTTGACCCTTTATCATCCAAGGCTATCTTTCTTTGTAACCGATTTCGAAGAAGATATAGGGGTTGTTCGTTTGTGTCTTAATGTACTTTATGGTGGATATGGCTTATTCGCACAACCATATCCAGGTGTTCGGTAATGGCTTATTCAGTAATGGCTTTTCGATCAGCCGGTGGGTGAATCGGCCAGTTAAAAAACATATGTCCTATAGGTTCTGCCCTTTATTCAACCCATTATTCCCTTTTTACCCTTTCCCCTTTACTTCTCCTTCATCCGTCCCATCCCATTTATCATCTCAATCTCCTTTTTGCTTCATCTTCTCATCTCATCTTCATCTCCTTTTTGCCTCATCTTCTCATCTCATCTTCATCTCCTTTTTTGCACTACCTGGTTCATCTCTCTTTTTTTCCCCTCTCATGTCATCTTCATCTCCTTTCTGCACTACATGTTTGCTTCCTCTTTTTCCCCTTTTCTCATCTCATCTGCTACACCCTTGCACCTTCCACCGTTGTGAGTTTTTTTTCTTCTTCTTAATTTGGGTTTTGCAAAACCCATATCTCTAAGCACTTTTTAGGGTTCAACAATTGGGAAGTTTTTTCCGGTTTGTTGTTTAATTTGGGGTTTTATTTAATTCTACCACTTTGGTACATTTTTTATTTAGGTTTTTTGTTTGATTTGGATTTTTTTTTTGAAATTATGCAATTTGATTTACAAATATTATTAGTTTTAGTTGTAAAATTTGATCTATTGATGTCGGTCACAGTTGATGTTTAATATTAAATCAAAGGGCAAAATAGTCATTAATATTATTCAGACTGTTTATTCAGCAAATCAACAAAACAACAATTTAGCTAAATGCATACATACAACTTTATATATACAGACAAATTTATCTATGCAAAACTTAATGTAAAACAAACCGAACAGTCCCATAGTGTACCATCACAATAGTGAGCGATCAGACTGAACTGTAGAAAACACTTGTTGCCCTTGCTATTCTTATAAATCTTTCCGAATTTAGGATTCTCAAGTATCAAGTCGGCAAGAAGGTTCTCTATGTTGTGCAATCTTTGATCTGGTTTGAGCAGGTTGACTTTCGGTTGATTGCTTTCGATACGCATCTGGAAATCTTCTACATATGACAATACTATGGCTCTCTTCATATATCTCCTGACAGCTTCATGTGCAGAAGTGATCACTTTAATATGTTGAAAACTAAAAACCTTAATTATAAACAATAAGAATGGAACCCTGAAGCATTTTTCGAAACTTGTATTACCATTTCTATATGAATTGATCAAGTTTTGGCCGTTCAAATGTTATAATTCACTCCATGACAAAGCATCTCTAACAGATTCTCTAAAATAAAGAAAATGTAGATTTTTAAATATCTCATAATTTAGCGAATTTTCTAAAATTTAACATACATTGAAGAAAAATAAATATTTTTAAATTGTTTCCCATCTGAATTTGGTGTTCAAAAAGTTTGTTGGAAAGTAACATTTTTATAAAAACTTTATTGGAAATTGTTGTTTTTATATAAAAAAGTTTTTTTTTTTCAAAATTACTATTTTGTATAAAGTTTATTGAAACTTATTATATAAAAAACGTGGAAAATTACTATTTTATATAAAGTTTGTTAGAAATTATTATTTTATAAAATATTTGTTGAAATTACCATTTTATATAAAATTTGTATAAAAGTTAGTTGCAATGTTAGAAATTTGTTTAAAAGTTCGGTGTGGTATTAATTATATTGAATAATTTAATAATATGATTAATGATTAGAATCTCTATAATAAAGATACTTTTATAATTGAATGTAATTTTTTTTCAAAGATTTTAACTTAAAATAGAAATTAAAAAAATTTATAAATATATAGAATATGCTCATTAAGTGTTACATGGACAATTTTGGTATCGGTACAAGAAATCCTCCAAGAAGGAGCGAACTTGGTTAATAATAACTCGACCGACTCGTTTTGGAATGGGGTGATTTGGGGGAGCACAGAAATAGGGTGATATTTAGAGATGATAAAATAAAAATCGTGGATCAATTGTATGAGTTTCAAACGACCATTTTGGAGTGGGTCAAAAGGAGCAACAACAAGATATCGGTGGACGGAACACGGTGGTTCGGCGACCTTCTCTGCAATAACTCGATGCGGGCTATTTCGGAAAAAGGATCGTGGTTGCGGGATGTGGTAATAGGGAAGAGAAATACGGTACTGGGGTTAGATAGTTTGTCTCTCGCAAACACGACCGTTAACGCCGATGTCGGTATTGGGTGTCGTGTTTTTTTTTTGCTTGATCGATTGCATAGTTCTCTTCGTGTTTCTATTATGTTTGGTCGTGGCCCGCTTCTGCTTTGGGGTTGTTTTGCTTTGGTTGTGGTTGTAATCTTTTTGGTGGTTATAAAAGTTTTCCTTTAAAAAAAACAGGGATGATTTTGCAATCTAGCTTTGTAGTTATATACGTATTTTTAATAAAAAAAACAATTGTTACAAAATGAAAAGTGTGCGGTGAGAATCGGTAGTATAATATATTTTTATAATAATATATAAAGATTAATACGTTAAGGTCGGGTTCAGGAGAAAACCTCAAAAAAACGTAAAACTGAAGAATACCAGGTATGCACTTGTGTATACAAGTAATTAATTAATTTTTTGATTTTTATGCACATGTGCATATTATGCACTTGTGCATATTATGCACTTGTGCATGTTATAAATTACTTGTATGCACAAGTGCATACCGTCCAGATGAATGACTAGTAGAGTGTTCTTCAGTTTTTCATTTTTTGAGGTTTTCTTTTGAACCTCCTTCTAATACGTTATATATGCTTATAACATAATATAGCTTAAACATATAACTTATCTCACATTTTTATAATAGTATATAAATATTAATATGTAACAGATTTTTATATTATTGCCTTATAGAGAGAGTTTCCAATACAAATAATATAAATGTTACGAATGATACTAACCAATGTAAATTAACTTTGGTTGTTATCGGGTAACACTACTAAATGGAAAACTTTTACCTATAAAATTTTCCTGAGAAATTGGTCGCTAAAGGGGTGATTGTCACAAATTGTCACAAAATTTGGTGGGAAATTCAAATTAGTGATAGATTACCCAAAGATTTTATGGGTGACCGGTGGACGATCACCAAAACCAACAAAAAATTCCTTGTGTGATTTTTGTGGATAAAAGTAATGTCTTTTGTAGTGTAAAGAATTGCAATGATTGGAAATACATTTGATGGTCAAAGTCGAACTTATTTGGGCCTCGATTCATCAATTACTTGAACAATCAGCTTTAGCATTGCTTAGTTGTTAATGATTGTTTTAGGTAATTTTTCATTTAATTTATAACTTGGCAAGTTTGTTAAGAGACCTAGCGCGATTTGAACATCATTAAGGGAGATTGAGCTTCAAACTTGTGAAGTTTTATAGGGTATATATGAGTGATTCTCGATGGATTAGGGAACATATCTTCATTCTTAATTTTCCATCTTCATCCATAATGGCTATAGTTACATATTGATAAAAATCAAATATGTGTTACAGAAAGACTAAGGTGACGTTTGTTTTTTAATAGGTCTAATGTCTGAAGTCTTATTTTAGTTATGATTAATAAGTGGTGGTATGTAAAAAAGTCTGAACGATTCAGACTTAAGAGACATTAAGAGGTTTTAAAAAAAAAAACAACCCCTAAGACATTTCTAATCTTAACCCTAATTAATGTTGCCTTGCTTTAATAGGCCAGCTTCTTCGTTGATCACCTAATCATGATCAACGTAAACTACTTTTGGTTGATTGTGTAACTAATAATAATTATTTTGATTGTATCTAATAATCAAATAGAAATGTAATTAACGTTCAAGATCAAATTTAGTAAAACTTCCTATATCACTCTTTCTTTTTCCATGATGGCTCTAAGCCTATCCTTGAAAATATATGAGTTTTCTTAATCCTTACATGTATAGTTTTCTTTAACCCTCTTGTACTACCAAATTATAGAGAATCAGTGGTAACAAAACATTATATTTGTGTTGTAGAACTTAACAAAAGATAACAATTTATAAGAGCCAGATCAACACCCTTCCTATTCAATAATAGGTCTATACAAACACTTACACATATAGCCATATTTTGCGTTTTAACATATATCTTACGAACACATCGTTAATATATCTTGTTAGTAGTACAAACTAAATGCTTATGAAAGAACATGAGCATTTCAGTACTAGTTCTAAGCACCCTCATTTTTTACACCAAAACGAGATAGTAAACTCATTGAACCTTAAAAGAAACAGTGTAAGGTTCTCTAAGTAAATTAGATATAGTTTCAATATTTGATCCATGATGTGAAACACATTTTATAAACATTCTTAACTCTCCTTAGGCAAATGGTCATACATATGTATTTTAACTTCATTTTGCATTCATTACACAAGTTGGCCTCATTTCATGAGTTACTTGGTCAACCAACTTTGACTTTAGATGATTTTCCATCTATAACTTGGTGAATTTGTCAAGGGACACATAAAGATTAGAACTTTGTCAAGGGACAGAGAAATTTTAACTTGTTATGTTTTTATTATGTATTATTAATTTATCACATATAATGAACCATTTAGTTCTTCAATCTATAACTTTGATGTGACAATGAGGATGCCTTAAACTTCGAGGAGCCACTTGTTTTTTTTGGAAAGGGTATCCTAGGCCTATGGCCCAAACTAATCCCTGGCAATTAGGGTTTTTGGCCCAGCTGCTAAAGCGTGCAACCCTGAGTTTATCCTCAGTGGCCACAAGTGCTGCTAGTGGGGCTCGAACCCGGGTTGAGCGCTATGAACTCCCCAAGTCTTTACCACCACACCACATCCCTTGTGGTTTAGGAGCCACTTGTTACACCCCAATTTTCATTAGGGTCATAACACCACATTTCGACTTAAAAAACCTATGAAAAATCTATCACATCATAGCGGAAGACTTACACATCAAATTTTTGGCATAATCTTAGACATTGAATGCAAATTCTTACCCCTTCAACTTAGAGAGAACCAATGCTACAAAGCTTAGATTATGTAACCTAGGTTCATACAACCTAAGTCTTACGTGCTCGTATCATACCTTTTCTCTTACTGATCTCGAACCCCGCTACATCCAGAGATACACGCTAACATTAGCTTCACGCCAAGTGAGTTTATGGTTTCTTCATTTCATTTATAAATCGCCACAACAATGTAAATCCGAAATAAATCATTTATGTAATAAAACATACACAAAATGTCATTCTTATTCAACCATCTCATGCAAATATGGTACATGCAACTTACCATCACATTATAGAGATCTCATACGTAAAGTTGGCATGGTAGGGCTCCTGTAAATCCATCCATTTCTAGTGCAGGCTCAGAGGTACGTTATGACTATTGTCACATAGTGCAGGCTCAGAGGTACCCCTTCCGGTACATGTACTGACTATCAATAGTCATATGTGATTTCCTGCCGTCCTCTACCGGTAACCTGGTGTATGATCCCCACACTTACAGCCAGATCACATCTTTCCGATTTAACCATTCGTGAATTTAATGTGTAGCATATGTAACATGCAACTCATCCGGTATTAAATATATCGTACTCACAAATATCTCAAATCATAAAACGTCCAAAATCATTAGCATGCAAAACAAGTGTATTAAAACGTCACATGCAAATAAACATCACAATCGTACCCGAGAACAATTACATACATACGTGTATCTCATGTTCAAAAGTCATATGAAACTCACTTCGATTTAATGTAAGTTTACTTGTAACTTGATAGCTTCCAATCCTATACAAATCGTACATTTTTTTTGTAAGTACTTGAATAAGTATGACTCAATCCACGAGCTCTTGCATAAGTTCTAAAACTTCTTAAATTCTGCATTGATCAAATAGTTGGAGGTTATATTTTATCTCTTTTATACTTTCACGACAACAAATATATATATATATATATATATATATATATATATAAGTTTTTATTATGGATAATATTTATCCCATTTAATTTTATTTCTTAAAGAGAATTAGTAGGTTTTGTTAAAATTTTATATGTTTTTTCTTGTTATTAGTTATTTCAGATAAAATTTATCAAAAATAACATCGGAGAGAGGTATAACCATTATAAGAGTTCCATTTCCTTTGTAATTTTTATCTTTATTTTAACTATAAAATTATCATATATTGACTTAATGTTGAGTATTTATATTCAATTTTTCATGATATTTATGTATTGGAGAACCATGTGTAGAGATAGACAACTAATTATATAAGGGAAAAGGTATCCTAATGCACTAGTTGTTTCAGCAAGGAGATATGAAAGATAACTAGCTTGAATTATGGAAGTTTGAAGATAGCTTGATATTCCAATTTTTTCAACTTAAGGTGGATTAGATTTAGAGATATCTTTCTCTCTCTCTCACACACACACGAACATACACATACGAAAGACTGTTGATGGATTAATGCATGTATCTCCATCTTCGTCTACAACCATAACAATGCTCTATATGAAGTTGTGTATAAAAGAAAAACAACTTTGGTTTTATAGGAAGTTTGATCACGTATCTCCAATCTTAACCCCTAGTCACATTGCCTTGTGATAATTGGTTGGCTTCTTTTTCATATTCAGGATCATCGAACCCAATTTAACTTTGGTTGTTGATTGTGTAACGAATAACAATGACATTATTTCAAATGTAAATGATACTTAATTAAATGAAAATACGATTATCGGTCAAGATCACATTTATTCCAAATTTCTTATATCTCTCACTTGTTTTTCTACAATACTCCAGCTAACCAGACCCTAAAAACAAATGTTTTCTAAATATTTACATTTCTCGCTTTTTAAACTTGTGTGTAGCACCAAGTTCAAGGCTGTGCATTAGGGTGTGCGGAGTGGTTCTACCGCACAGGGCCTCCGATCGACGGGGGGTCTCGGAATATTTTTTTTAATTTTTTTTATTTATACTAAAAAGTACTATATAAATTATTTAATGCAAAATTTTCTAAAAGGTAGCTGCAGCGCAATGGCAAGCGCGCTGTGTGTGCATCCCATAAACCAAGGGTTGAATCCCTTGGTGTGCAATTTATATTTTTGATTAATCTTCTTTTTATTAAAAAAATAGCTTTGTTTTATTATATATATTTTTTGGTACATAAAGTGCTTAACGATTTCTCTTCTTTACTTTTTTTTTTGTGAAGATGACTTAAATATATCAATTTTTTTTCTCTTTTTACTATGATAACTAAATTAATTATATGATTGTTTTTAAAATGTTTTCTATACAATATATCCTGCAAAATTCAAATCTAAAATTCTTAATTTATATCTTTACTTTTAATTTTGTATTGTTTTTCTAAAATGTTTTGAGATAATAAACTTATAAAATATTTTAATAATATAAATAATATTAAAATTATAAAAACAAAATAGTTGTTGGAGTTAAATGTAATTTTTTAGAGGCATTAAATTTAGATTGTATATTTTAGAAAAAAAATTTATAAAATAGTTGATAGAGATACTCTGAATAACGTTAGTTGTTTAGGTTTTTTTTAATAATATATCTTATATTTTTCTTTGAATATTTAATAGATTTAGATTTTTTTAGTATTTGTCAATTTTTTTCGTATGTTTTTGGCACACTTTTAATTTTTAATATATTGATTTTTAATAATAATACGTTCTTGTTGATATGGTTTTGTAATTACCAATAATGGTTGATCAATTCTATATAAAGACAATTGTTATTCATATCTCCTTTCCACTTAGATACCATGTTATCTCCTACCTCTTTAGAGATCCTTATCGGAGGAGTTATAAAAGTTAAAATACTAACATTAATTAAAAGTTACCAAAGGGGTGTTAGCCTAGTGGTAAGGCATGTGGACTTGCTAGTAGCGGTCTCATGTTCGAACCCTGGGGGACGCATCCTGGAGGTACGGGGGCTTCGACCCCGGGCTGCATGCTTTAGCAGTCGGGCTTCGGCCAAATTGCCAGGGATTAGTCTGGGCCCAATGTGGTCTGAGATACCCTCTTCAAAAAAAAACATTAATTAAAAGTTAAATAATCAATTACAAAATTTGAATCAACATTAACATAATAACATTAAAAATTAAAATTTAGTGTCAAAAGAGAATAAAAGAATGACAATTTAATCAAATTCAAAAATAAATTATCGGTAGATTTATTATAAGTCAAATATAATAAAAAAATATGGAAAAAAACACATTTAATTTTTCGTGCAGGGCCTCCAAAATATCAGGAACGGCCCTGACCAAGTTACCGTGAATAAAGTAACAATATTCTATTATATTTGCATTCTAAGAGTAATGATAACAATTTAGAGCTAGATCAACACATTTACTCTTCAACAAAGAGTTTACAAACCCTTGATCCATGTTCGGGTTTCAATGTTCATCTTACGAAGATCAAATATTTCTTCTAGTGAATTCTTATTACAAATGCAAATTAAATAAATATGTGATAACATGAGATCAATGGTGGTTTTAATTAAAGCCCCTCATTTTCCATACAAAAATAAGATGGTTACTCTTCAAACATTAATAGAAACAGTGGAAGGTACTCAAACCAAACGGTGCAATCTTTTACGGTTTTAGTTTTATATGAAACGAGAAACACTATGTGTGCATTTTCATTTGTAATGATTAATTCAATGATGAACATACACCATATAGTTGAATTGCTGAATTGTTCTTGTGCAATTTTTAGTTGTGTGTTTCTGTTTCGGAATCTATAAAATAATGAAAAAAAAATACACTAAAACTTTGATTTCCTTCGATAGTGTTTGATATACGATCACATTCAAACCCTTCATATTTGTTTCGAATATTGCAAATACTTGATATACAATAACTTAAAGGAAATACATATGAAATCCGGTGTCGATTTGTAGTACAGAATAAAGAAATATTCTTGAAGATCTAGAGGAACCGACCCGAAGCTAGCAACGACTCGGATGTACTAAGGTGCGTTTGCATAAAAGTCGACAAGCATAACTTAAAGGAAATACAGATGAAATCTGATGTCTATTTGTAGTACTAAATAAAGAAATATTTTCTTGAAGATCTTGAGAAACCGACCCGAAGCTAGCAACGACTCAGACCTACTAAGGTGCGTTTGCATAAAAGTAGACGCAATAAACGCACCCCTTGCATCCTAAGCATACACAATGGTCTTTGAGCTGATTCGCTCCTCAGATCGTCACAAGCTAGCCCACCTAAACCAAGTTAAAAGATTATGGTTCAGATACAAGAGAGCATGTCACTCTGGCAACTGTTAACTCATTTGAAGCGGCCTCGTTATTACAGAGCAAGAGGCTTCGGATCTGCGCCTGACGAATGAGCCAGCAATGACAGCTTTGTCCCACAAACAAAATGATAAAAGCTAAAATACAATATATAGTCGAAACACTTAGATTGTACCTGAATTGAAATGCAATGAACATTGAGGGAGTGATGATACAATGTGGAAGTACCCAACTTGCCATCATCATGTCGCTAAGTTGTAACAAAACACAAGAAACAAATTAACGAGCAGTTTAATTTGATCGAAATAAAATAAGAAAATGCAAGTTATTAAAACTCCTAAACTCCAAAATGCCACCTCTTTTTTAAAAGATACCTAGTCAGCCTACAAACGTCTACAACAATCAAGAGTGAAACAAGGAAGTAATGATTATAAGGAAGAAAGAAATCTCACAGATTTTCAAGGATGAATGTTGGGGACACCGAAGGTGGACCATGGTGGGGCCTATGTTCCTCCATGAAGAAGTCGGTAGTGAATGAGAGATGTCCTGGATAAAGAAAGTAATAATCTATTTATAGACTGGATTTGGAGTGTTTAGGGTTTTGGATAAAGGGAAAATGCAAGGAGTTGGTAGCAAATATAATATACTTTTATATTATTATATAATTATTTTAGATAATATATTTCTAAAATATATATAATATTATATAATTATTTTAGAAAATTTATTTCTAAAATATAATATAATATAATAATATATTATATATTTATATTAATTAATATATAATATATAAATATATATTTTTTAATATACAACTATATTTTTTAATATACAAGTATATTTATAGTATAAATGTATATATATATATATATATTATAATTATTTTAGATAATATATTTCTAAAATATATATAATATTATATAATTATTTTAGAAAATTTATTTCTAAAATATAATATAATAATATATTATATATTTATATTAATTAATATATAATATATAAATATATATTTTTTAATATACAAGTATATTTATATATATATATATATATATATATATATAGAGAGAGAGAGAGAGAGAGAGAGAGAGTTATAGACGGTTTAATTTTCAAACCATACCATTAGTACAAATTTTGCAAATCAATCTAACTTATTAATTTATTTGATCTATTGATGTAAATAAAGGAACAATAATTTTTAATAATAATTTGGATATCTTTTTTTTTTCTGGTTTTAATTATTGAAAAGAGTAACCTGTACTTTTTTTTAGTTGATTGGATAATGTCTTGATTAATGATAATAATTATCATATTTTTTGCTTACTTTATTGGAATTTATTTTGAGTAACCTCCTATTCAAAGATACTATTATTCAGATTTCATATCTTTCTTATTCATATTTTTTAAAATTTTTGTTTCGGTTTACCGATAGAAAACTTAATTTCATTATTGAAACCAGACATAAAACCATATACACAAAACATAATATCATTTATGAAACCTAATACACAAAACTCAATTTCATTACTAAAACTGGTATAAAGCTCATTTTCGTTAATGAAACTACAATCGATAATGATACTTTCTATGAAAAAACACTACATAATAAAATAAAATAAAATCGATAATGATAAAGCCAAGCGAATCTTCACTACATGATTAAAAAAATGCAAGAAGTTGGTAGTAAATATAATATACTTTTATAATGTTATATAATTATTTAAATAATATATTTTTAAAATATAGTATAATAATATATTATATTTATAATAGTTAATATATAACATATAACATACAACATATATATAATATAATTTTTTTAATATACAACTATATTTATAGTATAAATGTATATATATATACATATATATACTAGGTTCGACCCCGTGTATTACACGGGGTAATTTAAAAAAATTAAAGCATGTCAGAAAACTTATCTTACATATATGAATGATCATCGAAAGTACGATGCTACTCTTCTAAGTTTTTTTCTCTTCAGAGTTGTTTTTTTGCAGTTGGTTACAAAATGTGCTTGTTTTAGGCAGTTTTCACAAATGATGTTTTGCAAAAAATTAATAAAAATATGAATAAATATTAAAAATTTATAAAACAAAATTTATAATATAACGTAAATGAAATTATGGAAAAGTACATAGTTAAAATTGATATGAAATTGCAAAAAGAAAATCACAACAATTTAGTGATTATTTGTATCAAATCTCATACTAATTTTAACAAATCTCATACTAATCACGACACATTAATTCGTATATATTTATAATATTTAATAATATATTTAAATCCAAAAGTATTCAATATTGGACTCATTTCGAATGTATTGACGAAACGATTACAATGGTATAATTTATAAAAAATAAAAATATTTTTTTAATGCATTTTAGTTCATATATATTATTTATGTTTATATGATAAGAGTCTAAAATGAAAAATAAAAAAGTAAGATATTAAAAGTAAACTACATACCTAATTATAAGGGTATTAAATATAAGGTATAAATTAAAAAAAATTGAATTAAGGAAATATTTATGGAGGAATGAATGTGGATGTGCTAAATGAAATTATAATGTAAAATGCGTCCAGATACATGTTTAGGCGGAAAAATGAAAAATTAGGCTCACCAGAAGGCGACACATGTCCTTTTAGTTACTTATTTATTATACACACACACATATATATATATAGATAGAGAGAGAGAGAGAGAGAGGTGGTTTCAATTGTAACCATATTATATTGGAAACTTTGGAAGCTGTCAATTTTATTGGTTAAATTAATGGAATTGGTTCATAAAATTGTTTAATATGATCAAGTTGTTTCATGTAATTCCTTTGTTAATGAAATTGTTTCATATATTTGTGTTTTTTTATTTAGTTTCATCTATTTTTCTCATTCTGATGAAATTGTTTCATGTATTTTCGCAGTCTGATAAACTTTTTAATTTTTACATAAAAAACACAAATATATGTAACGATTTCATCAATAAAATAATATATGAAACAATTTCATCAAATTAAACAATTTCATGAAACTATTTCATTAATTTAACCAATGAAATCGAAGATTTCCATGGTTTTCAAAATTAGAGTGGTTTCCATTTGATCGCTCCCCTATATATATATATATATATATATATATATATATATAGAGAGAGAGAGAGAGAGAGAGAGAGTTCATTTGTAACCAAGTAAATAGTATTAACTTTGTTAACTGTGAATTTTTCATTTTTTTGATCAACCGTTGTGATTAAATTAGAGGTTATAATATGATAAAAATGAAATAAAATGGCTTTTTTGGAAGAAATTGTTTTACATTTTTGGAATTTAAGCATTTTTTATTTTTGAAAAATAATTAATAATAACATTTAAATGATTTCCTATTTTTAAATATAATCATATTTTTATTTTAAGAATATAATCAATAATAATATTTAAATGGATTTTGTTTAAAGTTCATAGCTGAAATCAGATAATCAAAGTTTATATATAAAACGAGAACGTACAAAAGTGAAACAATTATATTTTTTTTTTGAAACGAAAAGAGGAGGAGCTAACGTTTCCGGCAAGGCCGTTAACCGAAGGGGTCCCCATATTATCATTAGAAAGCGAACACTGACAATAGTCATCGATACAAAGCGCCAGAAAAGGCGGAACATAATGAAAAAAGTCAGGACAAGTCAGGAAACGAGAGTTTCGAGCCACCAAGTGGGCCGCCTCGTTAGCTTGTCTCCCAATGGCAAGGACCTTGAAATTTCCGTGATTGTGGAGGAGGAGTTGATTTTTCCCAATGGTGTCCCCGAACTCCGAAAGGTTCTTGGAGGGATCATGGATAGCATCATGGACAACAGAAGCGTCGATTTCAAAGATCATATGGTTAAAGCCCAACGTAGAGACCCAAACCATAGCGTCGAGAAGGGCCAGAGCCTCGCATTCGTGGACCGTGGGGAGGAAACGGAATGGAGGAGCTTTGGCCATGATCATCTCGCCTCTGCTGTTGCGAATAATTGCGCCAAAGCCAACCGAATTAGTTTCCGCAAAGGTAGCAGCATCAACGTTGCATTTGTAGAAGCCCGGATTAGGAGGATGCCATTTGAAGACGCATGGGGGAGTGGTCGTAGGTGGGTCCGGGTTGGAAAGATTCCGGTCAACCACCCAATCTGAGAGGCACGTCAAGGCGCGTCGAATGACTAAGCTCGACTCACGGGGGCCGTTATTCCACATCACGTCGTTCCTACGGTACCATAAACTCCATAAAAGCATGAGGAACCGATCACCCAATTGACGTGGGTTATTTTTGAGAAAGCCAAAAACGAGTTCATCAAAAGGCTTAACCGCAAAAACAAGCCTGTCAATCTTGGCTCAAAGATCAATCTCGCTCCAAACGGGGATGACAGTGTGGCAGCCCACAAACACGTGCCACAGATTTTCCTCGTTACATTCGCATAAGGGGGGGATGGATCCCTCTTTTTTGAAGAGAGTTTCGGGTTGGGAGGATATTTCTTAGAGCCCGCCACACAAAGAATTTAACTTTTGCGGGAATATCAGCATTCCAGATTCTTTGCCAATCTGCAGTAATGTGAAGTTGCGAGTTAGGAGCTAACCGCTCCAAAATCAGCTTGTAACTTGTCTTGACGGAGTAGATGCCGTTTGGCGACCAGTGCCAAATAATCCTGTCTGAGCCCGAAACCAAAGGGGGTGGTAGATTAAGAATTCGGGCTTGATCTCGAGCGGTAAAAACTTGGGAAATCTAGTGCACGTTCCAAGAGGAGGTATTCTGGTCCATCAAATCCCGAACACACATATTCGTACAGTTTGGACTCGGGATGGTTTCCAGGTTGAAGGTGTTGTCGTCCCTGAGCCACGGATCAGTCTAAATATTTATGGTTCTCCCATCGACGACTTTCCATCTAAGACCCTCTTTGAGAATAAGCTGTGAGTGCCAAATACTTCTCCAGATAAAGCTTGGGGAGCTTCCCAGCCGGGCCTCCATAAAGTCCCCTCGCGGGTAATATTTTGCTTTGAGAATCCTGTTAACTAGAGACAACGGATTTAACACAAGACGCCAGCCTTGTTTTCCCAACATGGCGAGATTAAAAGCTGTAAAGTCCCGAAAACCCAGGCCTCCAAATTTTTGTGGAATACAGAGTTTTTCCCACGTATGCCAATTCAGAGACCGGGAAGAATCGACTTTTTTACCCCACCAAAAGGAATTCAGAAGCCTTTCAAGATCTTTAATGGTGGAAGCCGGAAAGAGGAAGACATTCATATAATACACCGGAATTGCCTGGGCTGCAGCTTTTATAAGAGTGGCACGTCCCGCATTAGAAATGGTTTTCATTTCCCAAGTGTGCAATTTACCCCACAACTTATCTCTGATATGTCTGAAGATGCACTTTTTTGATCGACCTACCAGAGAGGGAAGACCCAAATAACGGCCCATGCTTATGTCTTTGTTAATCCCAAGAATACAAGAAAGACCGTGTTTGAGGTCCGGAGCCAGGTTGTTGTTGTACATAATTCCAGATTTTTCATAGTTTATGGCTTGGCCAGAGGCGGCTTCGTACTTCGTAAGGATGTGTTTTATGTGACGAGTTTCGTCAATTGAAGCCCTGTAAAAGATAAAAGCATCATCTGCCAAAAAGAGGTGAGTGATAGGGGGCACCTCGAGCCACTTGACAACCATGGATGCGTCTAGATTTCTCTTCATGATTTAAGAAAGCCGAGAGGCCTTCCATGCTGAGAATGAACAGGTAAGGAGAGAGCGGGTCGCCTTGACGCAAGCCCCTTTGAGGGGCAATCGGGCCGATAAGATCATTGTTTATCCGAATATAGTACTGGACTGACTCAACACAAAGCATGATCATGTTGATCCATCTAGCTGAAAACCCACAGGCCCCTAAAATGTGGCAGAGATAATTCCAGTCAAGCCTATCATAGGCCTTGCTGATGTCAATTTTCAGGGCTACATCTCCGTTTTTCCTCCGGGTGTTGTATTGCATGGAATGGAGCATTTCGAAGGCGATGATGACATTATCGGTTATAAGGCGGTTCTTGAGAAAAGTCGATTGGTATTCCGAAATCAGAGAAGGGAGGATAGGTTTGATCCGGTTAGCCAGAACCTTTGTGATGATCTTCAGGATAACATTACAGAGGGAAATGGGTCGGTATTCCTTGAGGTTTGAAGGCAAGTCACATTTTGGGATCAGAGTAATAATACTATCATTTATTCCTTCTGGAAAAGCCCCGTCCTCGAGCCATTTCGAACCGACTATAAAAATATCATCTCCCAAGTGCGGCCAAAATTTCTGATAAAAACGGGGGTTGAAACCATCTGGACCTGGGGACTTATCCGGGTGCATTTGGAAGAGAGCCTCACGGTACTCCTCTTTCGTGAAAGGCAGCTCGAGCCATTCAAGGTATCTCTCATTCAGACGATTCGTGATCAGGTTGGTGATCTCTTCAGGATTACTCGAGCTAGCGGTAAAAAGACGGGTAAAGTAATTTGTCACAAGGTTTTGTAATCCTTGCACATCCTTTACCCAAAGGCCATTGTCGCCACGCAACTTCAAAATGCGATTTGTCCTTCGTCTTCCATTCGCAAACGAGTGAAAATATTTAGTGTTTCGGTCTCCCTCATTGTGCCAAAAGGTTTTTGCCCTCTGTCTCCAGTGCTCCTCTTCTTTAAGAAGCGTTGAGATCAGCCGCTTTCTCTGTTCTTCATAGGCCTCATGAGAGAGAGGATCCGCAGAGACGCGGAGCCTTTCAAGATGGGTGTAGGCTTCCTTCACTTCTTTTTTAAAGGAAGCGTTGAGGTTGCGACCCCATCGACCCAGTTTTTTTGCAAGATCTGAAAGTTTGTCGGGGAGCTCGTTGCTTCTATGATTTGACCAGCTGTCTAGGACGATCTGGTGGAGCGAGGGTTCCTGCAACCATTTGTTCTCGAAACGAAAGTAAAATTTATGAGTTAAATGTTGTCGAACCTGGGTATGAAGAACGATCGGGGAGTGATCAGAAATAGGGCTGATCATGTTTTCCACCTAGTGATATGGAAACATGTCCATCCAATCCTGAGTACCAACCGCACGATCAAGACGTTCCAGAATTTCGTTGGCTTTCCCTTTATGTCTACACCAAGTGAACGGGAACCCATGCATCGAGATATCCAAGAGGTCGCAGTCATAAAGAGAATCCCGGAACCCTCAGATACACCAATCTGGGTGATCATTTAGGCCTCGTTTTTCGCTTTGTGAGAGAAGGTCATTGAAGTCCCCTATAACCGCCCAAGGCTGATTGGAGTGTCCGACGAGAGACCGAAGGAGGTTCCACGAGTCTTGCCTTCGACTCCTTTCGGGGTACCCATATAAACCAGTAAGTCTCCATGTCCCGTGATTGCAATCAGAGATTTCCAAGTCAATAAAATTTTGCGAGTACGACAAAAGAGAACATTGATAATTTTTATTCCACAACACACAAAGGCCACCGCTTCGGCCAATACAACTGATCGCAAAACACGATTCGTACCCCAAACTATTTTTTAGACTAACAATTTTAGAATGCGATACAAGAGTTTCAAAAAGGAAAATCACATCGGGCCGAGAAGCTCGAACAAGCTCCTTAAGAACAGGAACTGCGCGAGGGTTACCAAGGCCTCGACTGTTCCAAGACAGGATATTCATTTTTCTAGGCAGGCCCGCATAGCGGGACCCGCCTTTGGTATGGGTGATTCAGTAATTTCTTGGGTCGTTACCGGCCAAACAGATTCCGAAGAGAAAATCGGTTCGTTTTCCCGTTGAACTTCCGCCTTTTGTTTTTTCCCCGTGACTTTGCGTGCTCGATCTTTGATGGAGATTCTTTTTCTAGTTTGTGTGACCGAGTTCCCGGACGAGGAGTGGGAGAAAGTTGATATCATGTATGCATGAGTAGGACCACGTCCATGCATGGGAGTAGAAAGGGTGGTGTTTGCGTGAGATGGTTTAAGGTTGGATGGGAAAGAGTTGGGGTGTGGGTCCCCATCTTGTTGATCGATCAGTAAGGGAGGAGAGATTGGATCTTTGTTTTGGTTTTGGTGAGGCAGAAGTTGGTTTTGTTCAAGGTTCCAAGAAATTTGGTTGGGAGTATCATGTACCTGATTTTGACTTTGCTCTTGTAGGGTCAAATTAGTGGTATTTTTTTGTGAGATATTGTCCCCTAGGAGATCAACCAAGAGTTATCCTTTAGTACTGACATCCTCTTTTGCACCTTTGTCTCTTTCCCTAGGAATTTCCAACGTATCTTTTACACTTTCTTTAATCTCTTTTTTGGCTACTAAGGTGCTTGTCATAGGGTTACTAGGAGAAGAGTTGCCCTCTTTGGAAGGGATGTGTTTCCCAAAGTAAAAGGTAATTTTGTCCTTACCTAGAACTTAGTTGGGGATGGGTTTATCCGTTGGTTCCTTATTTTCCGGTGGCCGAAGAGGGGTGCCGGAGTTCCTTCCCGTTGCATTGTTGGTCGGCGTTCCATTCTCTCGTTGCTTTTTATCGTGACTCCTCAACTCATCTACTTTCCATTCTTGTTTTCCGATTATTGGTGTAAAACACGTGCCCACGTAGTCGAGATGGAGCCAAGGGCCGTAAAGTTGGGTGAGCTTCCCTTCCGGGTCGCGGATCGCGACTAATTTGCTGCTACAATCTTGTTTATCATGGCCCCAAACCCCGCATTTAAAGCATATAATGAGGAGTCGTTCGAATTTGAATTGAATCCAGTGTTTATGGCCCTCGAATGGCACGAAGAGTCCGACGAACGGTCGTTTATCGACCGGGAGGTTTACACGAGTTCTGGTGCTAGCCTTCATCATGTCGAGGTTAGTTCCCTTCCAGCGGAACTCGGCATTTGGGTCGACCAGATGGAGCCAAGTTGAAAGATTGTTTTCCGTAAAGAGTTTGAGTGGGATATTGTTTATGTATAGGTGGAGTGGGACGGTGTTTAACTGAGCATCCTTCCATGCACCCGACACCGCCCAAGGAGCTCCCACGAGAAAACCTCCCGTAAAACACCAAGGCATTCGTTTGAGAACCCACTCTTGGTCCGTCGGGGATGAGAACATGAATCCAAAGAAGAAGCTACTGGAGTCCCTCCCCAGAAAACTCACCTGCCATGGGTTCCGAAATTTCCACATTCGATTGAAGATCGTCCTTAGGAAAGAGATGTTGCATACCTTTCTGGAGAAGACTCGAGTGACGAGAGAGGACATGGAGAAACCGTCGAGACTAAGAACTTCTACCTCAAGGACCGAGCTGTCATCGGTGACTTCCGTAACGATGTCGTTCATCGGGTCGTTTGAAACCTGTAGTTTAGTGGTGAGGGAAGCAAGGGCGTCTATGGGGTCTCTTGACGACTCCATGTCTGACTTTCAAAGCGGGATTGGAAAACGGTAACAACGAGAGAGGATCCCTTGCTGTCGGAGAACAAGTAGTCGGCGCAGGAACACTGGTTACCGGGGGGACAGAAAAACGAGCTCAGACAGGCTGGAGACCCAGGTTGCCGGTGCGGAGTGGTCCTGATTGACTGGAAACACAGGAAGCGTCGAGTAAGCTAGTTACCGGAGCACAGGCTGCCGAGAAACTGATAAAGGAGAGAGCCCCTGTTTGTTTTCAGAACAAAACCACAGAGGGTTTTAGAGAGAGAAATTTTCTTTTTGGAAAATATCTTTATATATATATATATATTCGGATAAGTTTAAGTAGTACGAAACAATGATATTTTTATTTAAAGTTTATAGATGAAACAATTAATTTTTTTTCATAGGTGACACCAATGATTTTTGTTATAAAGTTCATATGTGAAACAATAATTTTTGTTTCGTTTATGAAATTTGGTTGTTCTAACTTTTTCAACCAAAATTCATAGGTGAGACCAGAAAGTAAATGAAATAATTAAGGAAACTTAACAAGTTGATAAATGAAACCAGAAATTTAATAGGTGAAACAATAGAGTGAAACAAATTTAAATCATATGTCTTAATATTTAATGAATATCATAATTAAGTAATGTGATAAATAATTGAATAAACCAGATAGTTAAGGAAAATGATAATTAAATAAAGTAATAAATAATTGAATGAGATATTTAAGGATTGTGGTTTTAGTATATGAAAAAAAATAAAAATACCATAGTTAATAAAGTTAACACTAATTGTTTGGTTAACAAAAGAATTAAACACTATATATATATATATATATATATATATATATATATATATATATATATATATATATATATATATAGGGGGTCTTTCATGGGAGACCCTAGTATTTTGTGGTAACCATGAGATCCAATCTCATCCATCCATTTAATTAATCAAGGGTCTAAAATAACTAATATAAATAATACTTAAAAAAAGAATTTTATGCCACTAAATTAGGAAAAAGGGGTAAATTTGTCAAAAAAAATATTATAATTAAGTGTGATCTAATTTTGGACGCTCCGATAATTACGGCATGGGATCAATTGCGATAATCTCAAAATATTAAAACTGTATACATATTTTCTTGATGATATAATAAACCGTGTTACACTGTGGTCTTACAATTTTAAAAGGAAACGGGTTTTGTTACAGCAAATGGGATGTGATACACTATGATCGTCTTGCAAAAATCTGATCTCCTTGATGATACAATTTTAAAAGAACATTGTGTTACACTGTGATTAACATTGTGTTACACTGTGATTATTATTGTGATGCATTCAAAGAACATTATGTTACACTGTGATTAACATTGTGTTACACTGTGATTAACATACAAATGTGATACCCATTATGATAAAACGGTAATACCAACTGTGGTACCACTATGATAATTGATACCAACTGTGTTACATTGTGATTACCATACAAAATCATAATCAATGGTAACTGTGAGAACCGACTATTTTGTGGTTTCCATTATTTTCTTGTATATGGTTTTGTGTATGTATATATAGGGTGATACCTTGTGATTGGTTGAATAATCTTGGGTTGACTATTCTTGCTAAGGCAAACCAACAATAATGAAGATGAATATTTGAAGGTGCACAACCTGAAGATGATACACAGGTGTTGACTATTTGGAATATAATGTGATATCAAAATGTATCACAGTGTGATACATTTTGATAATACTTACATAATAGTTCGGCAAACACAAGCAGTGATCTCCTTTTTCTAGCAGTGTCCTTCTTCTCCAACAACTTCTTCTTTATCCATCAATTTTTCAGACCCGCAAAAAGAAATTGGAAACGTGAATGTTGAATAGGTTTGATTTTGATAAATCAATTAGTTGAGTATTATTAGAAAACGTAATCTTGATTGATTTTGATTGATATAAATCTGTAAAATAAAATAATTATTTATTAAACAAAAATTATTCAAATTACCAATATACCCTCAACAATTAATATATAAAAAACAGTAAATAAATTAAAATGATTGGATGAGATTGGATCTCATAGGTACCACGATCTAATAGGGTCTCATTTGATTATGCCCCTATATATATATATAGGGTCTGGTTCAGGGGAAAACCTCAAAAAAATGGAAAACTAAGGAACACCCTGGTAGCCCTTTATTTGGACAGTATGCACTTGTGCATACGAGTAATTTGTAACATGCACAAATGCATAATGCACAAATGCATAATGCACAAGTGCATAAAAACCTAAAAACTACCTAATTTACTTGTATGCACAAGTGCATCCCGTCCAGATGAAGGGCTACTAGCGTGTTCCTCAGTTTTCCATTTATTTGAGGTTTTCCATTGAACCTCCTTCTCTCTCTCTCTCTCTCTCTCTATATATATATATATATATATATATATATATATATATATATATATATATAGGGGTGGTTTCAATTGAAAACCAAATTTTATTGAAAACTTTGGAAACCAAATTTCAACCATTGATCTTTTTAATCAATGGTCAAGATTCATTTGAATTATATATGGTAATAAATAAATTAATTTATTAATAAAAGATAATAATAATATGTTAAAAAGGTAAATGTATCTTTTTCTTTTGTGTTTCAAATTTGACAACAAAGATGAAGTATGGTAATAAATTAATTAATTTATTAATATAAGATAATAACAATATATCAAGACTACCTTTTTATTACTTGTTCATCAATATGCATCATGTAAAACCCAATTAAGTTTCATTACCATTATTGTTTCATTATCTTTCCATTATGTTTCACTATATCAAATCTGTTTTATCATGTTTCACTATATTAATATTTTGTTTCATTATATTAATATTTTGTTTCATTACCTTTCCATTATGTTTCACTATTTCAAATCTGTTTCATCAGGTTTCAATATATTAACATTTTATGTTTCATCAGGTTTCATTATATTAATATTTTGTTTCACTATATCAAATCCATTATGTTTTACTATATTAATATTTTATGCCTGGAGGTAATATTGAATATTTCATATGAATATAAACTTTCATTCATTGGATGAATCAATCACTGATTCATAAGAATCAGAAAAAATAATTTGATTTGTAGCTTGCGTATGAATCAACTTGTTTACCTAAATTAAATGTTTCATGTTTAAATTAATAAATGATCAATATTACCATATATAAAATACATTAAAATTAAATAATTAATATTATACTAATAATAACACTTACCATATATATTATGAAATTATGTAAAAGACTAAAATAACCTTATCAATTAAAAATAAAAATAAAAAAAGGAAATTCAATGATTGATTAATTTCGGTTTCCAAAATTTCTAATGTAATATTGGTTTTCAATTGATCTCTCTCTCTCTATATATAGGGAGAGGGAGAGAGACCGTTTACCATACCATTAGAAAAAACTTTGCAAAACAATCCAACCTATTGATTTCTTTGATCTATGGATGGTAATAAATGAAGGTTATTTTTTGGTAAATGGTATCAATATTTTTTTTTCCTCGGTTCTAATTATTGGAAAAGAGTAACCATTCTTTTTTAGTTGATTGGATAGTGCCTTGATTAATGATAATAATTACTCCCTCCGTTCTAAAATAAGTGTTGACAATTGACTTGACATACAGTTTTAGAAATGCATAATTATTACACATTTTTGTTACAAATTAAATGACATATTTATCCTTATTTAATTTTTCTCTCTTTTCACAACTTCTATATATTTGTGCATTAAATAAGGGTAAATGTGAGAATTTAATTATCTACTTTTTGAAAATAGACAATTATTTTGGGACAAACAAAAATAGAAATGTTGACACTTATTTTGGGACAGAGGGAGTACCATATTTTTGTTACTTTATTGGGATTTTTTTTGAGTAACCTCCTTTCAAAGATATTACTTGTCAAATTTCATATATTTCTTATTCATATTTTTCTAGATTTTTGTTTTGGTTTTACCGGTAAAAAAACTCAAATTCATTGATGAAATCAAACATAAACCCAAATACACAAAACTCAATTTCATATATATATATATATATATATATATATATATATAAAACCATATATGAAACCAAATTTACAAAACCCAATTTCATTAATTAAATCAGTACACAACTCATTTTCGTTACTAAAACAACAATCCATGATGATACTATGATTTTCGTTACTCATTTTGAGATGTTTTAATGATTTATGTGTCCTAAGGTTAAATTATTATTAAATAAATCACTGGGTTTGAATATTAACTGATCATCTATTTTAGTTAATGATTTCATGAATATCTACTTATTAAAATAAATAATTATCTAACAGTTTATTAGTTTGTAATAAATTTGGTATCTAATTGTCTATTAAGTTATAGTTTATTTTTTTTTATGAAATTGATTTTCTTCCCATAACAACAATATCATATAAATGATTATATTTCATAAACAATTTCCTTAAATAATGACATTTTTAAATATATCTTTAATCATATTTTTTATACATAGTTGGACGCATATATTAGCTTGCTTAAGTGATTACTTTAATTGATCAATATTATTTATTTGTTTAGGTTAATATTGAATTATTTATTTTAAAGCATATCACTGTAGTTTATTTTAATTTGTCTATGTTTATTCAAGTGTACGTTTAAATCTTTATTTTCTATGGATTTAACCTTAAAATTTCATATATTACATTCAAATGTTTGCAACGATTACTTATAATTCACAATCTTATAAATAATTTTTTGAAAGTTACACTTTCAATCCATATATTTTTTGGTATTTACCAAAAAGATTTGAATATCCTTAATGTGTTAAAGTTTTTTGAATTTTGCTTTATGCAAAAAACAATATTTATTTGGCCTCGTGGCAAAATATCTCAAAATAATATTAAGGTATTAAAACATTGAAATTGATTTCATATGTCAAACTCATTTATTTTGGCCTCATGCCAAAAATTATATAATTAATTGTGTTATCTTCAAATTAAATAAATCGCAAAATATCGATTGTATTTTGTCAAACGGGTGTAAATAGCCCTAAGATTTGTAGGGACTTAAGAAATCCATGTGATTCCTCTACTACCTGAAAATCCAACAGATTGAGTGATTTTTTTCACAAATTGAAATATTAATTTGTGAAGTATTATAAAAAAATGTAAGTATACAGTAATCCAATATTATTATGATAATAAAATTTCATACATAATATAATGATGATAGACCGTGATTCATTGTTTTAGAAAAATCATACATTATCCCTTATATATATAAATGGTTGAACAACTAATCTCGAAATCAACGTCGTAAACTCAAAAGAATCTGAGTACCATAAATGAATATACAAATCTTCTCTTGAAAGGTACAAGAAAATACCTAAAGTTCATCAACTCCATATTGATCCTAAAACCAACCTATTGAAAAGGTACAAACAAATTCCCTCATCTTTTGAGACGACATATAAATCCTAACTTTCATAGGAATACCTTTACTAGAAACATTTAAAAAACTGTGGGATGTCCCGAAAGGGAGAATCAGGAGTAATAATGAATATGTACTTCCCGAACTAATCATATAGCAGAATGAAATCCACTTACTTGATTACAAAAAGTTAACTGATTTCAACAAAGAAATGTTATATCCAAAATGCGTCTCAATTTCTATGGCAAGTAACTTACAGAAGATGACATGATTTATAACATTATTTCCACCTTTCATATATCATTAAATATTAATGAACCAATATAAGTTGGAACGCACCCTTTAGACAAACTCATCAACCTGCTGCAAGTGGTTGAGAGACACAACAAGGTTATTTCAAATAACAACACAGATATGTTGGGACAAAGAAAATTCCCGAGATCAATAATGAAAGTGTTAAAGGTGGAAACAAGTCCAAATAATAGTGAGTGAAGACAATTTCTCACACGTGGCATCTATGTACCATGTGGACAAAACCATGGAAAGGGTTAGGGACATGACAATAGTTGGAAGGATTTTCCAATCCTTGGAGCAGAGATGCAACTACTGCCCATTTGATATTGGATAGTCAAAGAAGAAACACATTAATCACTAGTTCTTTCGAAAAATGAACAAATTGAAAATAAACTATATCTTATTAATTTAAGATTGATTAAGCATATGTTTCCTTGAAATTTATATTAAGCATAAATTAAATATGCACACTCAAATCGATAATCATTATAGATGTAAAGAAATACATTAAAAACAAATACAAAACTCTCGATATTCTCCGTTCTTTTTAGAAACATATCGAGGAAAACTTGAGTTTTTGTAGGACATTGCACATAATGTAAAGAGATTGACTAATATTTATTTTATAATTTATCCACACCAAAATACTTAGACGATATACTGTCATTTTCTTCACTAAAGCACTATATTAATAGAAACTTTGTTAAGATAGTCGTATCAACTGAAAATCATAATATAAGAATGGAAATGGGTATATGTACATCAAATCTAATGATATGAAAGGAATATATATTAGAGAAAATAACGTGTCAAACTAGTGGATTATCTAGGTCATTAAATCATATTTTGTCACCAATAAAGAACTTTGGGACAATGACACATATATGTTTCAACATATATACCATGGTCTAATAATCATGTATCACAGAATACACATAGATACATTATGTTAGATCAAATAATTGTACTCAAGATTAAAGGGTCTAAACTGTATTTATTTGATAGTTAAAGTTAGAGGGTCTAATTCGTATTTATTCAATAGTTATTTGTAAATGGGCCTTAAGTCTATCAAGCCCATAAGCCCATTAGGCCTAAAAGCCTAGGTATTTAATGTTTTTATTAGTTTAGGTTTTAGGTTAATCCTCATATTCATAATTATAATCATATTTGTGAGGTAGCTGTTTTCTCTGTATTCAAGGGTATCAAGAACACACAAGGTTTAACCGTTTATTCAAGGGATTGGTATGTTTTGTTAATCTTTATATCTCTTGATTATTATTGTGTTTCTGTGATTGTTAATCAACTAGATTAATCTGGGATAACAGGTGGTATCAGAGCCTGAAAGAATCAAAAAACAAATTTAGATCACTATTCATTGATTTTTTTTTGCGAAAGTTACTGTTCATCGAAGTTACTATTCATCAAGTAAAATCGATTGCATGAATCTATGTGCTATTATGCTTAAAATCGATATGATTAGATGTGTTTCATGCTATTGAACGTGATCTGATAAGTTTAACTGCGCTGCACACCTTTAAGTGATTGAATTTGTGACTTTTGATATCTGGGTTTGTATAAATTTCAACCACTGTTCTGTCAAAATCGTTGCATGAAAGTTGAAATTTATAGTTGATTTTGCTTAAAGTGTAATCGATACATGTTTCTGAGTACAAAGGTCTGGTTTTTGCATTAAATTTATGTGTTTTGTGCGATTTCTGGGTTAATTATCTGAGCTGTTCATCGACTTTCTGGGTTAGTCAAGAACATACCGGTTGAACATTCTATCGGTCTAAGCTATATCGATCGAATAATCATTATCGGTCGAAGGTATTTTATCGGTCTTTACCCTTTATCGGTCAAATCTCACTATCGGTCCAACATCTTACCAGTCGAGCACTTTACCGGTCGAAGCACTTTCGAAGCACTTTACCGGTCGAAGAACTTTACCGGTCGAAGAACTTTACCGGTCAAAAAAAAAAATTCAGGTAAATAGTACCGGTGAACAGTACCCTGGTGAACAGTACCGGGTGAACAGTACCGGGTGAATAGTATCGGTCCCTACAGTACCGGTGAACAGTACCCCCGGTAAAAAAAAATTAAAAATTTTGAGTATAGTTTTTATCTTTATTCTTGATTCTAACGATCTCATCTAGTTGGTTGTCTTGGTAAATATTAGTTTGATTTCTAACCGTACAACTAAGATGTCGAATCAGCTTCTCTCGATATCTGAAGGTTATAGCCATGATTTTAACAACATGACTCTTTCTGAAGTAAAAGAAAAAGCTAAATATCTTGCTAGACAGTTGTTAAGAAATAGAGACAGGGTTGATTATTGTGAAAGGGAGATTACAAAGCTCAAATCCGAGATGTTACCTCTTGAAGCTGAGATTGAAAATCTAAAGATTCAGAACTCATCTCTTCTTATTCAGATCAATGCTTTAAAAGAAAATTCAAAAGATTCTGATTCTATAATTGATCTTGCAGGAATAATTGCGTCTAAAGAAAAAGAGATCTTAGATCTTCAAGCAAAGTTGAAAAGATCTGAGTCCAGATCTACATGGTCTAAGAAGGATGCAATGCAAAGAGAACTTGAGGAGCTTAGAAGGATTACAAGTGTTGCAAGAGATACTAGTGAAGGACTTAGAAAGATAAATTCTCAAGTCTTTGTAGAAAGAGATAAACTGAAAGATAAAGTTCTCAGTCTTGAGGTTGAGATTAATAAGCTGAAAGAAAAGGCAACCCAAGACAAAGACAATTCAATAGCTCAAGATGAAATACTGAAGATAGAGAAAGAAAGAAAAGACTTTGCCAAGAAATTCTCTGATTTCTCCATAAAAGCCTTTGAAGAAAAGAAATCTTTAGAGCTTAGATGTGTTAAGCTTTCTCAACAAGTCTCAGACTTTGAGAAGGTTATCATTATTGAAAGAGAAAAGGCTGAGAATGAAAAGAAGAAAGATGAGCCGAATGATATAAATACAGACTTTTCTGAAGAAAAGAAGATATTTGAGACCGAGATAGCTAAGCTGACAAGAAAGCTATCCGAGTTGTCAACAAACATCATGAAGGAGAAGAATGCAAAATCTGAGTTGCATAAGAAGTTTGATCTGATTGAAAAGGAAAGAAACAATTTGTCTTCAAAGATAAAAGAACTTGAAGAGATCGTTTTCAAGGTGAAGCTGACTGAGCACAAGACGCCAGAGTCAATAGCTCAATCACCGAGAGATGATCTAGCTGATTCAAATAGTTCATCAAAAACAGCTTTAAGTTCACATTTTTCAAACGTTTTCTATAAGCCTTTCTATGATCTAGATGATTGTCTTACTTCTAAATCTACTGATCAGATTCGTCCTTCTAACCTTTTCTATGACAAAAATGTTGATGATTCAGGTAACTTCAAGAAGACTAAGTCTCAAAACAAAAGCTACTAGAGAAAAGATGATGAGAAAGATAAAGGTAATTGGATCTGGAGAGTTAAAGGATCTCCGGAGGAAAAGAAGAAAGAAGAATCATTTGTGCATACAACGAATGCTAAATGGAACAATGATCCGAAAGGTAAAACTTTTGGCAAACCTGATCTGGTTTACACCATCAATCAACTGATCAGGTTAGCACAAAAGAAAATTAGTTGTTCCTACTATGGCTCAAATGATTTTGTAAGAAAATATTATGTGAATAAGTGGTATGGTTCTTACTTCATATCTCCCACTAGAACTGCAATTAACCCATTAGGACCCAACTACCAGTGGGTACCAAAAGCTAAATCTGTGTTGCAGGCACCCAAGGTTTAAGGGGGAGAAAGAACGAAGGCTTCTAAGTAAATCAACTTAGAACTCATACCTCAACGGAGTATGGCTTCTAATTACATCGGATTAGAACCTGCACTTCAGTGCTTTATTTTTCTGCTTTATCTTTATGTTAAAAAAAAATTACATTAAGTTAAGGGGGAGAATATCTGTGATTTTAACAGATTTTTTGGATACTTAAATGCTTTTCTGACCGTATGTTCTTAAAAGATAAATACTTGTGTTTTATCTTGTCAATATACTTTGTCAAGTATTCATACACATAACGGTTCAGAACATGCTATTTGACTTTGTTATTACCATGTATCAAAAGTTAAATCTTTCTATGGTAATACTCACGTTATTTGTATTCACTGTTGATTGAATCAAACGTCATTTCATGTGCTTTTATTGAAAATATGTTTATATATTGTTCATATAAACAACATTCGTTTTTGATTCTCCAAAATATTATTCTTCATGATAAAATGATATGAGCTTAATTGTCAAACTCTTTTAGTTTGAGGGGGAGAATTGCATCGTCAAACATAACTGTTTTGACTTCTCCGAAATTTTTATTCTTCATGTAACTCAGTGCTTATTTGTGCTTACATGTATAATAGCCTGTTGAACAACATGTTCTTTTAGGAAAATACATGGGATTCAGTGTGAGAACTTAACAGAACTTCCATGGATTCACGATAACCAGTGTTTCCTACCCAGGAAGTATTCCCTGAGTGATTGAGGGGAGAGAGGTCAAAAAGATTTGAGTGATGGTGTGTGAAGAGATAAATGGAAAAGAGAGATTGGTTAGAAGTGAGCATTAAAAGAAAGAGGGTGAGAGAATAGAGTAAAAGAATAATAAACTCTGCACCAAACTTCTTTCTGAGCCGGACAACCACATAATCTGATTGGTTCACATTCTTTGGTGACCATCATTGAAAAAGGCACCTAGCCCATGCCATCTCTTGCATACAACCCCACCAGCTACTCATTCTTTTCTCAAAAAGAGAATGTTTCACATTTTCTGGGTACGCAACACATACGCTATTGGTTCTTCATTTGGAAGTTACTAATATTGAACAAGAAGGACAGTTGCCCCACCTTCGAACCCTTTCTCATGCACATTGAGTCTTTGTATAATTTGTTGCTGTCTCAACAAGTTTACATACTTTGAGCCTATATTGAAAAACAATCATCTATGCTTAATTCTTTCATACACATGCACTAGCACACAGAATTTTGTTTTCTGTCAGAACGTTCATATATAACCATGTGTTATTCGATGATTGAATGGAAGACCTGAGGAGCCAACATTAAAACCAACTCTTTATATAGTAACTTTGTGTTACTAAGTGACTTTGTGTCAAGTCATTTGTTGAGTCAGGGTTACAACTCTTAAACTGTTTGAATTTGCAAAGATTTAAACGGTTACAGTTGACTATTTTTATCTGAAAAGATTGAAATAATCACTATTTCCATCTGGGAAGACTGCTCTTATTTCCATACAGGGCTCGTTACATGATGAAGACTGTGCTTACGTGATGATCATACACAAAGGGGGAGATTGTTTTGCCAAGTTTTGATGATGATGATTCTCACCACTCATCAAAAAGGGGGAGAAGATACAAAAAGGGAGAATATAATCTGAAGATCTGAAGATTTTAAAGAATTTGAAGATTTTAAAGCTACAAGTTCTGAAGCTATCAATGACATATCTGAAGAAAAGAGAAGATCAGTGAAGACCTGAAGACAATTGACAAATTTTTGTTAATCTTGAATCCAAAGGGGGAGATTGTTGGATCAAATTATTGTATTCAAGATTAAAGGGTCTAAACTGTATTTATTTGATAGTTAAAGTTAGAGGGTCTAATTAGTATTTATTCAATAGTTATTTGTAAAGGGGCCTTAAGTCTATCAAGCCCATAAGCCCATTAGGCCTAAAAGCCTGGGTATTTAATGTTTTTATTAGTTTAGGTTTTAGGTTAATCCTCATATTCATAATTATAATCATATTTGTGAGGTAGCTGTTTTCTCTGTATTCAAGGGTATCAAGAACACACAAGGTTTAACCGTTTATTCAAGGGATTGGTATGTTTTGTTAATCTTTATATCTCTTGATTATTATTGTGTTTCTGTGATTGTTAATCAATTAGATTAATCTGGGATAACACATTCTCTTTCAAGTGAAAGACAAAATGAGGCAAATTGCAATTGTTGACTTCTACAACATAAGAAACACCACCACCATCATAATATGCCCTCTCGAATATCTAAAACTCTTTGTTGATCCAAACTCTCTCAGTGATTTGATAACGACCCTCTTCTATACTTAGTGAAAATTACGTTTTAATATGTATTAGTGTTTCACCATCAGCGATCAGACTGAGTCTGTTCAGTTATCGCTGATAGTCTTTCTTATAAACATTTCTATGTATTAGTGTTTCACTATCAGTGATTAAACTGAGTCTGTTCAGTTATCACTGTTAGTTTCTGAAGTAAACAGCCAACGTAATCCCTGAAGACAAGTCTCGCATCAACATATGTTCATAGCTGAATCGAAGATGAAGCCGCTGAACAAATAGAAGTCTACTAGTGACCTGGTGCGGATATAAGTGAAGCAAAGACAACTCTACTTATACGCGAAGGAACATGAGACAAAGCTTCAGCGATAGCTGAACCTCTTTATCTCTGAACTTAGAGATACTCAGCGATCAATCGATCACAAAGCTTATGCCTCAAGTTTCCTTTTGTCTATCCTTGCACAACCTAGTACGATGTGTCAGAACGGACAAGTCTCTGCAACCATTCGTACAACAACTCTGTCAACTACACTGTTCATGACCCGACTGAAAGCATGTCTCCCAAAAGTCAGACTTCCAAAGCCAATCTGTGAACGTCACGTGTAAAGTGCCCTGCCATGCATTTAATGCATAGGGTATAAATAGGAAGTTCACCCCTTCATCTGAAGGTGTGCTTCATCCTTGAGCTCAATATAGAAACCCTTGTTTTCTATATCTCTTAATTCCCCATTCTCTAAATTTCTTGTGCAATTATCTTAGTGTTTCTTAAGTTTGTTTAGATTGAGTCTGTCTTAATCTTATTCCGCAACAAACTTGTAAAATGTATTTTGATTTATCAATAAACAATTTATCAAACGTTAAATTCTGTGTTTGTATTCAACCCTCCCTTCTACAAACTTGTTTAGCACCTTCGGGACCAACAAGTGGTATCAGAGTAGTTTGTTTAAATCTAATAAACAAGATCTTTCTGTATACTCTTCCTTGCTATTCTAAAATGGCATTAAACACAAACACAAACTATTATGATAATGGTTCACTTTCTAAACCTCCTCGATTTAGCAGAGATAACTTTTCTCTATGGAAAAATCGAATGATGCTATTTCTTGAAGGTGCGGATCCTACTATACCTGAATATATAGAAAACGGACCCTATGAACCTGTTAGAATTATAGCTGCGGTTCCCGCTACTGCCACCACTGAAGCTGTCCCTGAACGATATGTAGTTAAGGAAATAAGACAGTGGAGTGATGAAGATAAAAATAAGGTAGGCATAGATGCAAAGGCAAAGACCATTATATCAATGGCTCTGCCTGATGAAGTTTTCCATTCCATCATGCATCTGAAAACTTCTAAAGAAATGTGGGAAACCATATGTGTTCAATATGAGGGCACCACTGAAATCCAAGAGACTCGAAAGATTAACTTGGTAAGACAGTATGAAAGTTTTATCGCTGGTAAGAATGAATCTCTTTCTGACGTCCATCAGCGGTTTAACTGCCTAATCATTGACCTAAGAACTGTTGGTAGGACCTATTCTAATTCTGAGGTCCTAACAAAATTCTTGGAATGTCTTCCTGAAAGCTGGGATAGTTATTCAATATGTCTTAAGCTGACAAAAGACTTACATACTCTCTCTCTAAGCACTCTATATGGAATACTGCTCAACTATGAGCAATCTAATCTCCTGAAGAAGAATCTTGTAAAAGATTCTAAAGACTCTAAAAGCACTCCTGTTGCTTTAGTCTCTTCAGAGATAATTCCATCTCAGCGATCTACTCTCACTATCACTGAGTTAGATTCTGAATCTGAGGATCTATCATACCCTGATCTTTCAGAGTTTGATGAGTCCTTAGCACTCTTAACAAACTCTTTTAAGAGATTTGCAAGAAAGAGCAACTTCCGAAGAAGTAAACCTCTCTCTCTTACTGAAAAGCCAAAATCAACTCCGGTTGATAAGGCTACTGCCACTTGCTATAACTGCGAAAAGATTGGACATTTTGCTAGTGAGTGCAGGTCGAAAAAGGTCTTCAAACCTTCTACCTCAAGAAGATCCAGTGATGACAAATACCAAAAGCTGAAGAAAAAATATGAAAAGCTGAAAAGCTATCAGCGAAAAGGTAAAGGTCTCATCGCTGAAGAACACGACTGGGCTGAATCAGAAGAATCATCTTCTGATGAAGAAGAAGTCGCTAATCTTTGCCTCATGGCTGAGATTAAAGAAGAAGTGGAAGAACCATCTGAACCTTCTATGAGCTACATATCATCTCAGGTATATATCTCTACAAATCCCTCTCTGCCTGAAGCTGAGAGAAGTCGCGCTGTTGATGTGCTGACGATTGACCTTTATAATGCCCTAAACGACAAAACTCAAGCTGAGAATAAAAATGTTCATTTAACTCAAGAGCTAGAGAAATGTCATGAAAAGATCAAAGAACTAAATCTTTTAGAAGAAAAGTTGAAGGATCAAGTCATTATAAATGAAATCATCAGCATTGAACGTGAACAAGCCATTGCTGCTCTAAAAGCAGAAAAGGCTCATGTTGAAAAATGGTGCAAATCATCAACAAAGATCTCTGAGATAATAAATGCTCAAACTCCTGATAGTGATAAAACTGGTCTTGGTTTTTGGACACCTCAGGACGATCCTAAGGAAGAAAGTTCCTCGCTTAAGTTTGGAACTTTTGTCACCTCTTTCTTTGACACTTCTTATAATCAATTCTATCCCTGTTCTTCTTCAAATCCCATCCCTGAGGAAAAATCCAAAGACACTAAGTCTACGGATAAAGGAAAGTCCATTCTCCTTCCTCAGAAGGCAACCAGGAAAGCAAAGCTGAAAGTTCTTTCTAAACCTTCAGCTAAGCAATCCTCTAGCTCTGTGATAGAAATATTTGATCTCTGTCCTCCAAAGCTGAAGATTGACCTTAAACCTTCGAGATCTGAAGAAATGAAAATTCCTCCCAGATCTCAAGAGAAAAGTCTTCTTGGACCTGGCCCTGCTCATCTTAAACTTGCAAAACCTTCTACTTCTGATCCTAAAACCATTTTCAGATACAGAAAATGTTATCACTGTGGTTTTACTGATCATATTGCAAGTAAATGTCCAACTGCCACTGAAGCTGATAAAATAGCTAAAGTGAAGAAAAATGCCTCTAAAGCTAAGAAGGTCACCAAAGCTGAAAAATCAACCAAAGTGAAAAATACCACTAAGGTTAAGAAATTAACCAAAGTGAAGATTACCACTGAAGCTGAATCTTTATCTGCTAAGAAGAAAGTTGATCCTTTCTTATCCACTAACTCTGAAGGACCAATTGAAAAGTGGGTACCAAACAACGTTTAATCTTCCTTATGTGTGCAGGGATCAAAGGGCATCTGGTATCTTGATAGTGGATGTTCTCGTCATATGACTGGACAAAGAGACCTGCTCACTGAATACAAGGAAGATAAAGGTCCCTCTATGACTTTTGGTGGAAATGGAAAAGGATATACCCGAGGGTTTGGTGTTCTCAGCAATGGGACAACTACCTTTAGAAGAGTCGCTTATGTAGATGGACTGAAGCACAATCTTCTAAGCATCAGTCAGCTATGTGATAAAGACTATGAAGTACGCTTTACTAAGAAAGCATGTTCAGTGGTAAATGAGAAAGGAAAACTTGCTCTCAGTGGTTATCGAAGAGAAAATGTCTATGTAATAGATATGGACTCTACTATCACTGATAACTTATGTTTTCTCTCTAAAGCCTCTTCTGATGTCAACTGACTATGGCATAAAAGGCTCTCTCATCTAAACTTCAAAACCCTGAATTCTCTCTCATCTAAGGAACTGGTTTCTGGTCTTCCTCAGCACTCATATGCTAAAGAATCTCTCTGCTCAGCATGTGAAAAAGGAAAACAAACAAAAGCAAGTTTCAAGTCGAAACAAGTTTCCTCAGTGACAAGTCCTCTTCAGCTCTTGCATATGGATCTGTTTGGCCCTGTCAACATCCAATCAATAGCTGGAAAGAAATATACACTTGTCATTGTAGATGAATATTCTCGCTACACCTGGGTTATCTTTCTTCGCTGTAAGAATGATACTCCAGAAGAACTAATATCTTTTGTGAAAAAGATGGAAGTGCTGAACAATCTTACTGTTCGTTCAATAAGAAGTGATCATGGAACTGAATTCAAAAATAGTTCCCTGAACAATTTCTTTGAAGGCAAGGGAATCTCTCACAACTTCTCTTCAGTAAGAACACCTCAGCAAAATGGAGTCCCTGAAAGAAGAAACAGAACGATCATAGAAGCTGCTAGATCAATGCTCAGCGATTCTCATCTCCCTACTCAATTTTGGGCAGAAGCTGTAAACACTGCATGTTTTACTCAAAACAGATCGCTGATAATAAAGCGATTTGGGAAGACAGCTTATGAACTTTTTGTTGGAAGAAAGCCTTCTATCAACTTTCTTCATATCTTTGGTTGTCAATGCTTTATCTTAAACAACAGAGATCAACTTGGAAAGTTCGACCCAAAAGCTGATGACGGAATATTTCTAGGATATTCCTCCATCTCCAAAGCCTACAGAGTCTTCAACAAGAGAAGACAAACCGTAGAAGAAACAATTCACGTTACTTTTGATGAAACTCGCTCAGCGAACTCCAAACCAATCGCTGACAATGAAGAGTTAAATGCTTGGATGCTTTCTCACTACAGAAAAACTGAACCTTTCTTCTCAAACCATCAGCACTCAGATCCTCCAGTCGCTGATGATGATCCAAACATTATACATCCTACCGCTGAATCCAACTCATGGGTTTCAGCTGAACCTCTAAACACACTCCTACCATCTAATCTGCCTTCGTCTGAAAACCTCTCCAGTGAATCTACTCAACAGTTAATCACTGATGAACCTCAATCGTCCTCATCTGTAAACATTCAAATTGTTGATCCAACCTCTGAGTTAAGCAATAATGCTCCTGCTCAGCGATGGACCAAAGATCACCCAATAGATCAAATTCTTGGTGATCCAGATGCAGGTATTCAGACACGACGAAGCTCAGGTAATATCTGTCTCTTTGTAAACTTTCTCTCTTTAATAGAACCAAAGAAGACTGATGATGCCCTCAGAGATCGAAACTGGGTCAGCGCTATGCAAGAAGAGCTGACTGAATTTTCTCGAAACAAAGTTTGGAATCTCATTCCTAGACCATCTGATAAAACTGTAATAGGCACCAAATGGGTGTTTAGAAACAAGTTAGATGAACATGGAACTGTAACCCGCAACAAGGCTCGACTTGTTGCTCAGGGATACAGACAAGAGGAAGGCATAGACTATGATGAAACCTTTGCCCTTGTGGCCAGGCTCGAAGCAATTTGACTATTCTTAGCTTATGCTGTCTATAAAGACTTCATCGTGTATCAAATGGATGTAAAATCAGTGTTTCTAAATGCAAAGCTGAATGAAGAAGTCTATGTAGAACAACCACCAGGGTTCTATGACCCTAAGCATCCAAATTATGTTTATAAATTGGATAAGGCTCTCTATGGTCTAAAACAAGCCCCTCGTGCTTGGTATGACACTCTCTCATCTTTTCTTATCTCTGAAAATTTTGAACGTGGCAAGATCGATAATACGTTATTTTTCAGAAAGATAAAAGGTCATATAATTCTTGTACAAATATATGTCGATGACATAATATTTGGTTCTACTAACCCATCTCTGTGTACTCGCTTCGCTGAAAGAATGAAGAAAGAATATAAAATGAGTATGATGGGTGAGCTGAGATATTTTCTTGGTCTTCAGATTAAACAATCTGACAAAGGTACTTTTATCAGCCAAGGTAAATATGTTAAAGATATGCTGAAGAAGTTTGATCTTACTCAAACTTCAGCGATGAAAACTCCTATGGCACCACCCCTGACACTTAACAAAGATCCTTCTGGAAAACCTGTTAATGTCACTGCCTACAGAGGAATGATAGGCTCCCTGCTGTATCTCACAACAAGCCGACCTGACATCATGTATTCTACTTGTTTATGTGCACGCTATCAATCTGAACCCAAGGAATCCCATCTGATCGCTGTAAAGCGAATTTTCAGATATCTGAAAGGAACTCCTAACCTCGGTCTTTGGTATCCCAAAGACTCAGGGTTCGATCTAACTGGTTATTCTGATAGTGATTTTGCAGGTTGTAAACTTGACAGAAAGAGTACCACTGGTGGATGTCAACTCTTGGGAGGAAAGCTGGTAACTTGGACAAGCAAGAAGCAAAATTCTGTGTCCACTTCCACAGCTGAAGCTGAATACGTAGCCGCTGAAAGCTGTTGTTCTCAAATCTTATGGATGAGAAATCAACTATTAGATTATGACCTTCAGTTATCAAAGATTCCTATCTATTGCGACAACACTAGTGCTATCGTTATAGCAAATAATCCAGTGCTACATTCAAAGACAAAACACATAGAGATCAGATATCACTTTATCAGAGACCATGTGATGAATGGTGATATTGAACTTCACTTTATCCCTACTGACTTTCAGCTTGCTGATATATTCACCAAACCTCTTGATGAGACAAGGTTCAACTTTCTCATCAGTGAGCTTGGAATGCTGAACCTTGAAGAATAATTCTTCAGCGTTCATGTATTGCGTCAGTAATCAAAAGTTCCCCTTTCATCATTCTCTCTGATAAATATTCTGACTCTCAGGTATGTTTTCTCAATCCCTACAACTGAATCTTCATTCAGTTGAGATTTTTTTAAAATATAAATCTTAATCACTGAATCTTTCTTCAAATGATTAAAAGCTTTTTGAAATTAAATTTATCACTGATATTTATATTCAGTGATCCTTTTAAAAGAAAATCTATCCCCATCTTTTCATCAGGGATACTTTCAAAAAGAAAATTCTATTGCTGATATTTTCTCTTCAGTGATAAATTCAAAACGGACAAATGAACAGTCTCCTTCTTAACTATGACGTCATTTGAACCGACAATCCACGACATGCCTTTTCTGACACGTTCGTCCATTGCTCTTCTATCCAATCACCTTCGTGGGACGTGTCCATGTCATGATGTGCATTTGTTTTCCCGCTTCTCTCACATTCTCTCTTCTCTCTCTCACATATAAAAGGAATGCTTTTCTATTCTATCAATTTACGTTTTCTGGAAATACTTTCTAAGCAAGAATACTCTCTCAAGCATTTTAGCATTCTCAAGCTTTCTGCATCATCCTCTTCAAGATCAACAGGTTATTCTTGATTTCTTATCTTAAATCTTTTTACATAAAACTCCATTTATGGTCTACCATTATGGGTTTATAAGATTCTTATCACATAAAATCACTTTCATTTTTTGATTTTATTCTTTAAAAACCGTTTTATTTTGATTGTTCTTCATTCAAAATCTTTGGTTTTTCTTCTTGTTCTTGTATCCTATCTTAAGAACACCTTTTTAATCTTTAAAATTGTATCCTATCTTGTTCTTGTTCTTCTATTCATCTATCTGTTTACTCTCAGAATGTCTCAATCTGCACTTGTCGCCTCTAAAAATGTCAAGTTCGCCATCACTGATTCTGAACTTCCAAAGAACAACCATCTTGCTCGCCTTGACTTTGATGGTGTCAAGTACCCACATCTGTTGGAAGCTGCACAATTTCTAAGGCAATCATGCATTGCCTATGCTATCACGGTGGATCCCACACCTTCGAAAGCTCTACTCCAGCAATTCTGGTTTACCGCTGAAGAAACCTCTCTCACCAACAAGAAGGGTGAACAGGTTCCTGCTATCTCCTTCAGCACTCAACTAGGCTCAGGGATGATGACTGCCCTAGGCCTGAGGAAAGCTCTTCGCTTCCCTGACAAGCCGAGGAATGGATATGACTCATTGCCAACTGACGCTGAACTCATCCAATTCCTGGAGGCCATGGAATATGCTTGGGAACCCAAACCAAGGACGACTATTCCAAACAAGAAGATGACTCTTGTGAAGAAGGCACTGATGCCTTCCCAGCTAAACTACTTCTTCTCACACATCATTCAGTGTATGAGTGGAAAGAGTGGGTCACTGGACCAAGCCAGCAAGGTTCAGGTCCAGATGGCTTACTCAGTGATCGTTGGGAAAAACTTCGACTACACAACAGCTATCTTTGACGACCTGAAGTCAAAGATAGAGAAGACCGAGAGGGATCCCAAGGTTCCCTACGTACGCTTCATCTGTACGTACCTGAAGTTCCTCTATCCTTCTACTTACCCCACTAATGCGGATGCATCCTTTCCGAAAGTGGGTGAGAGATCATTGGAGGTCAAGACGCTCCCCAATGAGGTAAGTATCTCTGAACTTCACTCTCGTCTCTCTCTCTTCACTTCTTCGTCTTCAGCGGCCACGCAGGAGGTTCCTTCTTCTGCTATCCCTGCCGCTACCTCTTCCAAACGACCATCAACTGGCTCCCTTGGTCCTTCGAAGAAGGCCAAGGTGACCAAGGAGAAAGCTACTTCTAGCTCTATACCTAAGGATGTTTCTCTACAAACTTCCTTAGATGCTTTCGTGGGTCTCTCTTCCACATCCTCAGCTCCAACCACTTCAACCGTGCCAGCGATCTCGGTCGCTGTCACAACAACAGTGACACAACCTGAGGTAACTACCCCTATCCCTACATCTTCTATCCCCATCTCTAGTTCTCCTATTTCTTTGGTCTCTAACCCTCCCTCTATCCCTACTCCTCAGTTTGGACCTATAGGACCTGAACATCATTCTTTTGTGGAATCTCTGCAATTCTACAAAATGTTTGATAATTCAGGTAATCCTATAACCTTATACACTACTCCCAACTCACCATATAAGCCTGGTTCTGAAAAACTAACTTATCTTTCAGGTCCTAGTCTGGCGACTGTTGACACCAATGTCAACAGTTTAAGTTCAAAGGTGAATTCTCTTTCTGCTTCTCTCAACAACACCACCAGCGCTGTTCAAACAGCCGGTGATGCATTGAAGACGCTGACTGCCACCTGCGCCTCCAAAGCTGATCTGTCTCACATCTCTACTCTTCAGGCAGCGATTGTCAAAGTCAGGGAAGAATCCAAGCAGCAGTATGATGACCTGTCTGCAAAGATCGATGCCTGCACTACGACACTTCAGCAAGTCCTCGACAAGCTGAATCCACCAGCTCCAGTTCCTGCTCCATCATTTACAGAAGATGATCGTTCAGCACTGACCATAGCTGTGGAATTCATTCACCTAGCTACGTCCGACATCCCTGCACTTGAAGGACGACTCACAGGTCTGGAGGCTGAAGTCCAGAAGCTGGCTACTGCATCAACTTCATCTCCTTCAAAAGACCTCTCCCTTGATAATGACAAAGAGGGGGAGAAGACAGCTGAAGAAAACACGGATGCTGAAGTTATTGCTGAACCACTGAAGGAAACTCCCTCTCAGGTTGAGGGGGAGATAGCTGATGATAAAGCCCCTTCTACCATCGCTGAAATAGTCGATGATGAAGAGGAGGATGAAGACGATGATGAAGACCTTGATCTTGAAGATCAAGCGGATGATTCTCATCAAGATGATGATGATGACGATGAGGAAGATCCATCTCTCTGGTGTTCTTCAGCCGCCACATCATCAGCGATAGCTTCGAAAGAAGTTATCCAAGCAGGGGGAGACAAGGATCATCTACAGGAACCCCTTCCCAAAGAAAAGGTGTATCTGCTAAGGAAACCCTGAAGATGATCTCACTACCTGAGGAGAATCCTTCTCAGGTATGCCTTACTCTTGTTCCCTTATCTTTCTATAAAAATCCTACCCCTGTTTCTTTCTAGCCTTTATCTCTCTTCTTTCCTTAAAAATAATCTAACTTCTTTTTCATTTTCTGACCAGACAGTTCTCTCCCCTGCTTAAGGGATCTGAACTACAAATAATTCCAGCTACTATCGCTGAAGACATAATCCCAATCTCTATCGCTGAGATTGATGAAGAAGAAGAAGAAGATTCCCTGGTCCATCTAGGAAGGCTTTCTCAACCATCTCAATGGTCAGAGAAAGTGATGAAGAAAAGAGTTGAAATGATCGCTCAACTAGAAAGTCAACGGCTGAAAATCCCTCTTCAATCATCCTTCTCAGAGCTCGACTTCCTCACTGATGCTGAACGAGAAGAATCTGCCAAAGTTGAGAAACTGTTCGCTGAATGCAGACGAGATGCCCAACTCGCTTTAAAGATTCAATCTTCTCAAGTCAAGGACAAAAATCTGAAAAGAAAGCCTGTGGAAGTTCAAGCTGCACTGCTGAAAGAAATTGAAGAGGAACGCTCCAAAGAACAAGAGATCAACGATAAGTCTATCGAATGGTGTAAACAGAAGATGGATTATCGCTTTGATCTTCTTCCAATAACAGCCGTGACTATCTCTGGTCGCAAGAAGAAGGATCAACTCTCAGTGACCATGGAGATTACCAGAGAGGATGGAACTCAAAAAGCTATGTACGTTTCCAAACTTGAAGGCTTCGGGTTTACAGAGTGGATAGAATTCTGGGATGCGCTGAAGAAATCGAAATCTACATACAGAGGCTACGTTGAAGGACTTCTTAAAGCTCTCATCAACAGAGTCACTTCTGTACTGAATCTGCCATCTCCTATCCCTCCCAATCCCAAGAAACTCAAGGGAAGAATTGGGTCCTCCTCCTCTGAAGACGTCGCCATCATCAGGAATGAAACTTCTATCAAATTTTCAAGAGATGCACTGTTTGGTCCTCCTCCTGATCTTTCAGTTCTGGATTTATCTCTGCCTCCTGGTGGTCCTTTCAAGCTGGTCAAGTAATTGACAATCCTTATGGAATATTCTTCAGAGATGATGATGAGGAACTCAGATTTCAAAGAATCTCTGAGATTCCTATCTGTCCTCTGAATCATCTCAAGAATGTCTTATGCTTATGGTGTGACTTCTTCCCTGCTGCTGAGAAAATCAAAGAAATTATCAGCCAAGAATCCTTGGAACGAAGACAGAAAGGAGAAGAAATACCTGAGTATATGATAAATCTTCCTAAGTCTTCTTATAGCTGATAGATTAGTTTTCTTTTCTGTAATCTATTAGTTGTACTTACAGTAGTTAGTTATTTACTTGTAATTTTCATTCCTTGTAATTCTCTTCTTGAATTAATGAAATTTCAGTAAAGTACTTAACTTCATCAGTATTGTAAAAGATCCCTCAAAATAGTAATTGGGACATGTATGTTACGAGTCCTGATTATTCCATCATTTTGAATCATAAAGTAATTTTCTTCAGTTACTTTGTCATTATCAAATAGGGGGAGATTGTTGATCCAAACTCTCTCAGTGATTTGATAACGACCCTCTTCTATACTTAGTGAAAATTACGTTTTAATATGTATTAGTGTTTCACCATCAGCGATCAGACTGAGTCTGTTCAGTTATCGCTGATAGTCTTTCTTATAAACATTTCTATGTATTAAAAAAAAGGTTGATTGGCGGAGACCTCTGGCCCCGTGGTCCCCTTTTGGAGACCCTACAGCCGTAGCACCATAAGGCTGCACCGGAAAAGACACCCTGTCTCCCCCAGGAATCGAACCCTTGATGGGCACACCCCGGAAGGAGCGTTTACGGATGGGCGCTGGCCACCAGGCCAAAGACCTGATGGTTAACATTTCTATGTATTAGTGTTTCACTATCAGTGATCAAACTGAGTCTGTTCAGTTATCACTGTTAGTTTCTGAAGTAAACAGCCAACGTAATCCCTGAAGACAAGTCTCGCGACAACATATGTTCATAGCTGAATCGAAGATGAAGCCGCTGAACAAAGAGAAGTCTACTAGTGACCTGATGCGGATATCAGTGAAGCAAAGACAACTCTACTTATACGCGAAGGAACATGAGACAAAGCTTCAGCGATAGCTGAACCTCTTTATCTCTGAACTTAGAGATACTCAGCGATCAATCGATCACAAAGCTTATGCCTCAAGTTTCCTTTTGTCTATCCTTGCACAACCTAGTACGATGTGTCAGAACGGACAAGTCTCTGCAACCATTCGTACAACAACTCTATCAACTACACTGTTCATGACCCGACCGAAAGCATGTCTCCCAAAAGTCAGACTCCCAAAGCCAATCTGTGAACGCCACGTGTAAAGTGCCCTGCCATGCATTTAATGCATAGGGTATAAATAGGAAGTTCACCCCTTCATCTGAAGGTGTGCTTCATCCTTGAGCTCAATATAGAAACCCTTGTTTTCTATATCTCTTAATTCCCCATTCCCTGAATTTCTTGTGCAATTATCTTAGTGTTTCTTAAGTTTGTTTAGATTGAGTCTGTCTTAATCTTATTCCGCAACAAACTTGTAAATTGTATTTTGATTTATCAATAAACAATTTATCAAACGTTAAATTCTGTGTTTGTATTCAACCCCCCCTTCTACAAACTTGTTTAGCACCTTCGGGACCAACACTCTTGTATACCTTGATACATAGCCAAGATAGGAATGAAACCATCCTAAAGCTAAGGACATAATACAAAAATATTCCATTCTTACAACGAATACAAAATGATATTTATGACATAAACATCCAGAATGTGGGCCATTAAAGTACTTTATGGTTCTGGTTTCGACACGATGAACGCATGCCGTATTACTGTCCACATGAAATGCTCCTAGAACTAGCTATACGTTTAAGGGCTCACCACCCTGATTATCTCATCAAGTCTACATGACTTGGAATGCTAGAGAATTTACATCATAAGGATTTAATGATTATTGCATATGTATTGGGATCATTGTAGAGTTTCCTATACCCCATATGGTCTCATAGAAGTTATCATCAAAAGAATATAAATGGTATCCAAGACATTGGTTATGCGCATCTATTTACCTACATGTGTCTGGGGTTATGCAATACTATACACAACTTTACTTCTTCATTTTGAGGCCTATTACAAGCTAACCAGTCTCATGTGTACCAGTTGGTAACTGGATATAAACCTGATATTTTACATTTACACATGTTTGGTTGTGCAGTATATGTGCCAATTGTGCCCCCACAACACACCAAAATGGGTCTTTAAAATGATTAAGTATGTTTGTTGGATATGAGTCTTCAAAAATTATCCACTAATTAAAACCCTTGACGGGTGATCTGTTTACCGCTACATTTGCGGATTGTCACTTTGTTGAGGTCGTCTTCCCGTCGTTAGGGGAAGATAGGAAAAAGGATTTTCCGTAGTAACGACAGGAAGTGTCATTAAATATTCCCACTTTGTCTCATGTTGATCCCGAAACTTCATAATGTAAAGTTGAAGTCAAACGAATCAGACTGATACCTGATACGTTTAATGTTATTCCAGAAGTGACAAGATCACATATACGAGCTGCAAACATACTCGATAGGTTAAAATCCCCAAACAAGGGCACAAAGTCGCTGGAATGTGCGTTGCAATCACACATGTGGATGTGTGGTTGAGGTCGTAGCTCCCAAACGGAAATGGGGGAAGCTAATTGGTTCGATAGATAATCATCTAATGGAAGAGAAGAGTAAGGCACAACCATTTGTCATCAATACATAAACCTCTCATGAGATTGTCTCTAATTAAACTATGTCCATGAATCATTACTGGAGGATACTCCGAAGTTAATATTGATTCCAGAGATCAAAGAAATCTCAAATGAATTATGATAGTGCATATGAGTCGATGGACAGATCATACATACTCATTTATCGTTGCTTATGAGATGATAGAGCACATTAACATCGAACCAAGCTCAGTTGAAAAATATCAACAAAGAGCAAGTTGGCCTAAATAAGCAATCCAGAAGAATCATATTATTTGACAAATGAACAGGTATTTGGTTTGATAGTGATAACCCACCAAGTGTAAAGCCTGTAAGACAAAGATAAATCATTTTTCATAAAGCGTAATGAGAATATGAAGTCATAATGTATGAGGCTCTACTTTGACGCAAGGTTTCTCATAATGCCCTGGATTGACCACGAAAAGACTTACTCTCCCGTGATGGACGTTATAATGTTCTGCCAATTAATTAGCCTAGTAGTTTCCGAAGGACTAGAAATGCAGCTCATGAATGTGGTTACCATATATCTCTACGAGGATCTAAATTCAGAGATATATAAAAAGTGCTTGATGATATTACATTACCAAAATCAAGTAACTCTAAACCACGAAATGTGTTTGCAATAAAATTAAAACGCTTACTTTATAAATTAAAGCTATCTATGTGGTGTGGTATACCCGCCTAAGTGAATACTTGAGTGGGAAAAGATATATATAAGAACGATGAACTGTGCCTTTGCGTATTTATTTAGGAAAACAAGTTCCAAATTTTCAAAGTAGCTTTATATGTCGATGTTATGAACATAATAGGCACTCTTGATGAAGTAAGAGTATTCATATGCTACTTGAAATCTAAATTTGAGATGGAAAATCTTGGTAAAACGTGGTTTTGTCTAGCTCTTTGAGTTAGGACACCGAGTTTATGAAATATTAATTCACTGATCGCATATGTCTAGAAAATAATCAGACAATTTATTATGGACAAAGCGCATCAGGTTAGCACTCCCATGATCGGTCAAAGTGTTGGATATAAGGAAAGATCCATTTTGTCTAAAGGATGGTGACGAAAAAGTGTTGGAGAGTTGGAATTCCCTATCTAAGTACAATATGCACATTATCTTACTTAGCACAATACACTTGACCGTATATTGTATTTCTTAGTGAACTTGTTAGCTAGATTTAGCTCAGCGCCAACGCAATATCATTGAAATGATATCAAATTAATCTTTTGAAACCATTGACATTGGCTTATAATTTCCCTATAGAAAGAAAAATGGGATTGATAATGAAACTTCAATACCTACTTAGAATGTCAGCAACAAAAGTACTAGCTCTTATAGAAAAACACCAAACAATATATTGGTATGTCTTTGCTGATATTAGGTATGTGTCTGATCCATACAAAGGTTGTTACCAAACTAGATAAGGAATTACCTCAGGGAACACTCTGATTGCTTTGTAGTAAGCTAAGCTAACCCTTGTAACTACCTCCTTGAACGATTCCAAGAACATTACTCTCCATGAGATTTGTTCAAGAAATGTATATGATTAAGGACTGTCATTACAGATATTAAATGAGCTAGTAATTTTGAGTTCAACCACTATCCTACTTGCATATATGGAAATAATGCATCATGTATCGAATAAATGAAAGTAAGATACATTAAGGGTGATAACACAAAGCATATTCTGCTTAAAGTTTCTATACAATCAGCAGTAACAAACTCTCCTAGTAGATAAAAGGGGGAGTCTACTATACATGTGATATTGATATATTGTGCTATTTTCTTCGCCCAAGCTTTTATTTTTCCCATTGGGTTTTGTTCCTTGGTGCAAGGTTTTAGCGAGACAATAATTTATAAATCATCTTGTTTTATAAACCTCTTGATTGATGTACAAATCAAGAAATATAATAAACTAAATAAATTGTTTATTGGTGTCTTGTACTCTTTCCTTTGTCCAAAGTTTTTATTTTTCCCATTTGGGTTTTGTTTCTTTGGCGTAAGGTTTTAATGAGGCTAGAACTATACACCATCATTTATTTGACTCGGCAAAAGGGGGGATGTCGAAGGATTATGTGTCATCATCAAAAGAATGTGATTGATATATTAGAATTTAACATAGTGAATGTTTTATTTTCTTTGTAAATTTCTCCCTATTTATAGGGTTTATGATTAATGAGAATTATCAATCTCTCTATTTACTGTTATTCTATTATGTTTTTCCTATAACACGGATTTTAAAGAATATTTTAAAGACCGAGACTTTTGGTTGAAAAGATAAATGCCGCTAGAAAGTGAGCCATAAAAAATAATGAAAGAAATTATTTATGGTATATAAATATGTTTTATTCTTATTTTAATAAATATATAAGAGTAATTTGTATATATATTATACTTTATTGTATAAGTATATAATATCTATATTTTTTAATAATACAAAATATATTTTAGATTTTTATATAATATATATTAGAAGTGTACCTGTACAATGTAGCGCAATGCATCCGTACTTCGTCTATCTAGATTTTATTTTATGAACTTCCGTGATTTTGGGATACTGAGAGAGTCTTATGTCGGTTATTAATTTTATGGGTATTTTGTTGTATTAGTAGAGACCTAACATTTATCTTGTATTTTAATATGTTTATTAGTTGGTTATAACTTGAAGTTTTATAAAATTCAAACGTATTATTAAGTTATCGTTGTAATAATAAGTTGTACGCGTTGTTGTATAATATAGTAAAAATATTATATGAATATTTAAAAATACCCGTGATTGAAATTCTGAGAACCGGGTTAAAAACTAAATAAATATATATACATAGTATTAATATGGATTTTAATTAGAGTGACTAAAATTCCGTTTTTAATGTAATTCGTACAATTGAAAAACTAATTATCTATACTATATTATAAACATGACATAAAAAACTCTTAATTACAACTCACTAAACTTTATATACTATCATTTAAAGCTATTTACTTAAAATCTCTTAAAAATAACTACTAAAGCCTAATGTACTACCTATAAATATTTTAACCCTAATTAATATATTTCATCTTTATCCCCCAAAAACCTTATCTCTAATTTCCAAACCCTAAAATTATGAAATTTGAATTATGATAAACATAATCAAAACAGGATAAAAATCGCAATTTAAATATAAAAAATTTAAAATATATAAGATAATTAATGAATTTTAACAAACTACTTAATTTTTTTATATAAAAAACATTATATTGTTAAGCCTAAATTAAACAAATTTATATGTAAAAAACCATTATCACTCAATTAAAAAATAATTAATGAAGCAATATGTACTACTTTTAAATGATTTTAACCCTAATTAATAAATTTCATTCTTATCCCCCAAAATTCTTATCTCTAATCCCCAAATCCTAAAATTATGAAATTTGAATTCTGATAAACATAATCAAAACATGATAAACATCTCAATTTAAATATAAAAAATTTAAAATATATAAGATAATTAATGAATTTTAACAAACTACTTAATTTTTTTTATATATAAAACATTATATTGTTAAGCCTAAATTAAACAAATTTATATATAAAAAAACCATTATCACTCAATAAAAATAATCCAAAATCGTACTGTAAATCAATAAAAAACAAAAAATAAAAATAAACATTAAAATCGCGATGTATCTTGCTGCATTGCGCGAGTACGCTTCTAGTATATAATAAAATTTAGATTTTTTTCTTTAAACTAGGATAAATATATAGGTTTTTATAGGAGGGTTGAGTCATCTCTATTCTTTAACCCTAATCAACATTGCCCTCATTGATCATTGGTCGGTTTCTTCGTCTTTCTGATCAAGATCCAACCTAATTTAATTTTTGTTGTCAATTATGTAACGAATGTCATTGATATTATTTTAACTCTAATTGTAACCTAAATGAAAATATGATTGATGCTCAAAAACAAATTTAGTCTAGATTTCCTAAATCACTCTTTGTTTTCCTACTAATACACCGGCTAATCCTACCCTTGAAAACAAATATTGTCTTAACCTACATCTAGTCATGATGAATTACTAGTGACAAAACTTAATTATATTTGCATTTTAAGAGAAATGATATCAATTTAGAGCAAGGTTAACACACTACTTCTTCAATAAAAGATTTACAAACCCTTGATCATATTCATATTCTGATTTCAATCTTTATCTTGTTATATATGTGATGACATGAGCAATTAAGTGATGGTTCTATTTAAAAACTCCTTTCCTATCCAAAAACGAGATAGTATACTCTTCAAATGTTAAAAGAAACGGTGAAAGGCCCCATAACCAAATTAGGTATCTTTCAATATATTATTGACGATGGTAAATACAATTTACAACAATGCATTAGCTCCCCCTGGGCAATGATCATACATATGTATTTTCACTTTATCTTGCAATCTGTACACTACTTGGGCCATGTTCCATCATTTACTTGACCAACAAATTTTGTCATGATGTAGTCATCTCATGATTATTTAGATAAAATTTCTTCTGGAACATCCCTTGTCCCTGTGCTCTCGAACGGGTGATGTCATTAACGGGACATAACATAAATACACAACTAAATCATAGCTACTAATAAACTCCAAACATATATTACAATCCAAAATATTACACTTCAAAAAGTGTTTATAAACTTTGAACGTTTATATAATAAGACAAGTCTAATAACTCCAAAATTTCACGCTCGATCTCAAGTCCTGTACCCGTAAGTGTCACTTCGTACCTACCGTGTCAGAAAACAAAAACACGGATGAGCACAGGGCTCAGTGAATGGATTATAATATAAATTCGGAAATAAAAATAAACATGTCGATAACAAATCGGGAGACTTAAAAATTCGAAGAAAGTTCATGAAACTCAAGTTCATAGTTCATTTAATTCAAAAGAAACGTTCAGAAATATTGAAAAACAATAATCTCAAGAATGGTTCATACTTTAACTTCAAAACGTAATATAAATAAAGTCTGTCAATTCCTGTTGTGTTCGTGCGGTGGCCAAACCACAAGAACTATTGGGTCGGCGTACGGGTACACCCCCCCGAATCCCCCGTGAATTTAACCACGATCACATGTTCTGTGGGTAAGAGTTCTAGGACCGATCCATCCGTCCTGGAGCCAACAAAGTCGGCCTAGTCCCCAGAGTGGGTTCACATAAGCCATTATTGGGCCTAACCCTGGTAGACCGAGTTCATAGCATATATGTTGCGTCCCCAAAGAAAATGAAACATTTCTTTGTTAAGAAAGAAATGAGTGGTTGGTGGGGTAAATGCAAGAGTTGGCATGGGCTCACTGCCTTTTTCAATGATTGTCACCAAAGAATGTGAACAAATCAGTAGATGTGGCTGCCCGACTCAGAAAGTGGTAGGTGCAGAGTTCTGATATTCTTTTAACTCTGATCTCACACCCTCTTTCTTTTTAACATTTATCTCACTTCTAACCAAACTCTCATTTCCATTTTTCCGCTCCACACAATGAGAATAACTCAATTGAATGAGTTATCTCCCCCACTCTTTGATTTTAACCCCTCACCCCTCAATCACTCAAGGATAACTTCCTGGGTAGGAAACACAGGTTGCGTGAATCCATGGAAGTTCTATTTAAGCTCACACACGAATCCCATGTTATTTCCTAAGAAGCATGGTTTCTCAACAATTTAACTGAAACAGTTAAGCTCAAAAAGATAACAATGTCAGAATGTATGATCATTTAAAAATATGAATGAAATTTGAGCAATTGAACTTTGAATATTTTTCAAAACAAGGGTATTGAATGAATGAAATAAAGTCAAGAGAATTGTTTTGAGAATCTGACAATGAATCAATCAAATCAAATCAAAAGGTTAGGGTATCAAAGAATTGGAAATTTTGTTTATATGAACGAATATAAACAATTTATCAATGAAAGCACAAATATGAAAAAGATGAATGATACTCAACAGCTTTGAATGCAAACGGGGGTATTACCATCGAAAAATTGGTTCTTTTAGAGACATGGTAATAACAAATTCAAATAAAATACTGAACCGGTGTGTGTGAATACTTGACAGTATATGGACAAGATAATACACAAGTATTAATCTTTGGGAACACACCGTCAGTTAAACATTAAGCCCAAAATTTGAAAAACATTTAAAAGCACACTTCTAAATTCATAAAATCTTTTTGAGAATAAGAAGTGGTTTGAACATTTAAGAAAACAATTTTCTCATGTTCGAAAGTTGTTCTTCTTTCAAACAATCCGAGATCTAGGTTCAGAAGATATTTACCTTTTCAACTCCCCTCAAATCATGATTAAATGATTTATATCTTTTAAGCTCCCCCTGAATATTAGCAAAATATCCATACTTCTGAACCTTAAAGAACGGGTCCTGATCTGTTATGTGATCAGAAGCCATCACCTTTACTCCCCCTTAAATTAAGCATTTGAAATATGACAAGTAAATCAGGATAGAGATCAAACACTCCCTTTTGAATTGTTAGACCATCAATATCAGAAAAATCTAGCAAAGAAAAATTATAGGATAGAGATCAGATCAATTCTCTTGGGATGAAGACCATCAATATCCATCGGATGCAAGCATACAGGAGTAAGGTCTTTTTGATCGCTGAGGTCCGAGTCCTAAACTGTTGTGTTTAGAAGTCAAACTCCGTTGAAGTACGGGTCCTAAGCTGATGTTATTAGAAGCCATAATCTTGACATTGAGGTGCGGGTCTTGAACTGTAGTATTCAAGAGCCATTGTTCTCTTACTCCCCTTGACTTGAGGTGCCTGCAACACAAAATCAGTTTTCTTCTTTGGTACCCACTGGTATTTGGGTCCAGAAATGTTAGTTGCAGTTCGTGTGGGGGTTATGGAGTAAGTACCATACCCGAAATGATCACTGGTCTTATGAATATGATCATGTGTACAACAAATAGAACAATAATATTTCTTACCGTTATCACTAGTACAAAAATGATTTTTTGTGACGGTTTTGAAAAGTAGGTTTGTAACGGTTTGATAAAACACCGTTACAAAAAGTCACATAAAAAGTTAGAGAATTGTTTTAGTAACAGTTTTTATAAAGAAACGTTACTATTACAAAAGAATGTAGAAATATAAAGCAACGGTTTAGATAAAAACGTTACTTAAGGTTCCTAAGGTAACGGTTTAGGACGATTTTGAAAAACCGTTGCTTTTTGTTGTGACGGTTTTTAAAAACCGTTGTCATATAAGACCTTTTAGTAACGATCTTAGTCTAAATCGTTGCTTTATGTCGTGACGGTTTTAAAAAAACGTTACTGAAAACTAAAATATGGTATAGCAACGCTTATTTGAAAAACGTTTCGAAAAGTCACCAAGTTCTATGGCAACGGTGTTCCAAAATTTGCGTCCCCAAAAGCTAGTGTATGGCAAGGTTTTTGAAAAAAATACCTTACTATATGTCATTCTCTAGTAACGACACTAAAACATTTACATCATAATATCTCAAGCTACATTGACGGTTTTGAATATTTATGTCACCACATGTCATGTTATGGTGACGGTTTTTGAGTATGTTACCATATGTCATTCTACGGTAACGATTTCGAAAATAAATGTCACCATAGGTTATGTTATGGTGACGGTTTTAAAAAATTATATGTCACAATGGTGACGATTTTGTATAATAAATGTCATTATATATCATGATAAGTTGACGGTTAGAATAATAAACGTCCACATAAGTCATGCTACGATGACGATTTTGTATAAAAAAAATAAATGTGATCATATGTAATGTTATAGTGTGACAACTGTCAAGTCTATGTCAAAAGGTTAGCTTCTGATTTAATAGAAAATAATTTATAGCGTTGTCACTCCTAGAAAGTTTATTAAAGCCTTTAAGTTAAGAATTTCCTGAAAATACGGAAGTTGCGTAGAATACCCAGAACAGTCTCGTGTCTGACCGTCACTGTCCTGAAATGCCAAAAATTTAGATTAAAGTCCAAAATCCATAAAACTTTAAAGTTATAAGGTTATAGTTAAGTTATTTTCATCATTTTGCATATTAGTTGTTTTTAGCAAAAATTGAGAATCGGGTATGACGGTTCTCAATTATATCTGATTTTTAGAAATTAGTCTACATTATATAATATTTAAAACTTTATTTTTTTTATTAAAAAAAGAGTGATTAATCACCTATGACATGTGTCATCATTTAAATTTCTTTGATTAATAAATTAATTAATTTAATTATTAGATTAAAAAGGGTTTTATCTCATTTGAAAAACAAATTCTTCCACTCCCTCTCTTCACCATTCATGGCCGAACCCTCACCACCACCACCACCATCTCCATATCATTTTCAAAATTGAAGCTAAATCAAGAGTGGAATCAAGAAATTGGACATCAATTTGAAGATTAGAACAAAGTTTGAACATCAATTTCACAAGGTATCATCCAAAACCTACCTTTTTCTCTACATTTATGTATTTTCGGTTTTAACTTGAAATATTGAAATTATGCATGATGTGGTTATGGAAATTGGGTTTTTGTTCATGAAATGGATTACTTTTGGTAGATACAATGTTATGTTGCAAGTTTTGATTACAATTTCAAAGAAAGAAATTGGTTTTCCATCAAGAATCTTGGTTTGATGTTCATGCATATGGAATTTTGATACATTAGTGGTTTATTCTTTCACTTAAAGAATGCATGCATGTAAAGCTTGAAATATTGATGATAATGGTATAGTGATTATGTTTACACAAATAATAGTCTAGCTTACATATGTTCTTAAGATGGAAATTCTCAAATCCAAATGATTAAGAACATAAAAGTGATGTTTATATCACTTTACTTAGTAGATTGTTCATATGGGTGATGGATGAGCATCTATAGATTACTAGAGTCCATAAACCATAAGGTTTTCATCTCAAGACTATGTTATGATTGATTATGGTGTGATAACTGTCAGGATCTTAATTTTTAACAAGAATAAACACTCAGAAACAATATCAAAGGAGTTTAATGTGCTTTGTTATTCTTTGCTTTGTGTACATGTGCACATGATTTATTCTCTTTCAGCTCATTCTCCTTATCATCTTTGACTGGTTTCTTTTGCCAAACCAGTTTCACGTTCTTGAAACTTTTTCTCGGATAAGCATCTGAACCATCTAAATATTCATCATAGAAAAGGTAAGTGTGACGAATCTGATTAAAAGATTTGACTGACCTTTGTGAAATGAAAGATTTCTGATTTGAACTTGAAACATAATTTTCGAGCTCTTTGATCTTTGATGCAAGGTTATCTCTTTCTTTCACAAGTTGGTCAATCTTCTTTGAGAACTCAGATATCGTTCTTTTCTCTTTCAGTGCAGCAGCAGACATTTCAGATAACTTTGAAGTCAATCTTTTAATTTCAGTCTCAAAGATTGATCTTTCTTCTTTAAATCCTTTTTCTGACTCATTTCTTTGGCCGGATAATTCTTTAAAGAATCCTACATTCTTCTGCTCTATGGCCTTCTTCTCTTTATCAAAGTTCTCTCTTTCCAAAATCAGTAATTTCTCAAAATCGGAGATTTGTTGAGAAAGTTTTAAGCATTTAAGCTCCACCGACTTCTTTTCTTCATAGCACTTTTTTGAGAAATCTAAGAACTTTTTTGAAATTTTTTTCTTTTCACTTTCAAAATCAGCTTTATTTGCAACAAATTGTTTTTCCAAATCAGATAAATTCTTTCGAAGCTCAACGTTCTCAGATTCTAATCCCTTCGTCTTCTCCTTGAAAGCCTTCAACTTGTTTTGAAGATCAACTGATTCTGCTTGTAGCTCAGGTGATTTATAATCAGTTGTCTTCAGTTGGTTTTGAAGATTCATAATCTCTCTTTCTTTCTCCTTTATCTCTTTCTCCTTTTCATAAAGAATACCTGCAAAATTAGATCTATTTTTAGTACAATTTATACATTCAGGAGTTTTAACACAGTTGTACAATTTCTGTTCCAACTCCTGAATCCTTCTGAGATACTCTGAATTTTTAAATTGCATAGTCCTTCGTTCAGCTTCTATTACAAATATATCAGGCTTGTACAATATTGACATCTTCAAAAAGTAATCAGCTTGATGTGAATGACCGTTCCAAACTATATATCAGAAAAACAAAAATCAGATGAATTGAAATTTTTTGAAAAATATAAAAATTTGAACAACACTTGAAGATGCGCAAAGCAGAATCTTGCGTATGTAATGAGATACGCAAAGTCAGGTTTTCGGAACCAATGGGATACACAAAGCAAGCTTTTCGGATGAGTCTTGATACGTAAAGTGTGATTCTCGGGTCCTGTGTGATACGTAAAGAAATTTTCTCGGATCCTGAGTGATACGCAAAGCAAGATTCTCGTATCCTGTGAGAAACGCAAAGTAATCTTCTCGGATCCTGAGTGATATGCAAAGTAGGTTTGCGTATGAGACTTGATGCGCAAAGTACACTTTGTGTACGCTGAATGATGCGCAAATGTTATTTTGCGTATATGCCTTGAAATGCAAAGTATCCTTTTCAAACTTTGCGCAAGCCTTTTATGAATCTTGTGCAAACCGTCTATGAACCTTGCGCAAAGTGTATGAATCTTGCGCAAACCGTGAATCTTGACAGTCTTTCTCAATTCGATTCAAACCTGCACATTTGATCTCAAGAACTTGTCAGAATCATCAACAAACAATACGAATCACAAATTTACAATCGATTTTCGATTAAAAACACCAATTCGTAGATTTTCAAACAAGAACAGTGTTCGAACAAGTTTTCAAGAAAATTTCAAAATTTCAAAAATTGACATCGAAATTGTTCAAATTGTGATATGTAATCAAAACATGAATCAAACCTACACATAAAACGAATCCAATGAATCCATTTTCTTGATTTTTCACATGAAATTCATATGAAACAGTAACAAACTCGTTTTCTTGAAAAACTTACGAAACACTCAAATTTTCAATTCAAAACACCGGATTTCAATTCAAATCATGATCAAATCTTTTCTGAAAAGTTTGGTTCAGCTCTGATACCAATTGTTAATCAATAAATCCCAATCACAACAAGCAATTACTCAAGATTTAGACATTAAGATCCAGAACTAGAGAGAGAAAGTAGACCTCGTATTCATATGTCTCTGGATTACAATACAATCACAATTCTCAAGTTCGTTATCTCGTTGTTACAAGATTATGAAAGACAAAACCCTATATATACTACCTATCTAATACAAAGCCTTAAAGGCTAAGGAAACTAAACATGCTTTGACTTAGACAATGTTGACTTTGTAACTTTGACTTTCTAATTAAATTTTGGATACAATATTTAGACTTAACACTGCCACAAAAGGCATCCGAAATAATGTGCCCATTAATTGGGTTGTTCTGAAAACAAGGAAAACAAAAAATATGCCACTACCCCAATGACGTTCATAAAATTCAAGTTCAAAATAATTCACAAAACTCATAACCAATTCAATATGAGACACACTTTGACAAAACACGAAAAGATTCAAACATGGGATTCAACAAAACAAAAACAATGTGTGTGTATAAGTACACATTTTGTTGATCATGTTCAACTGATCAATCTCCAGGCGGTGAACCACCTTTGGGAAGGATCAACTACAACAAATAGTTGCCCAAGAGTCAAAGGAAGTGAAATCCATACCTTAACTGGATTGAGATGTAACATGTGATCAACCGAGTAGACTCAGGACGAAGTTTAACTCGTTCGATTGCCTATTTAAACCATGAATTGTTATTACTTGCATAACATAAAACTTAATGATTATTATCCTAAGTTTAATCATGAAACTTTATTCTCTTAGTCATTGAACCGAACACTTGGTGTGCGGTTAAACATATAAACTCAAATATTACTATTTGGATTCTAAACTTTACCCTTTTTCAATTTTGACCAAAACAAACATTCCTAGACATGTAAATTATCATAACTTTGCAATAACACATCATAATCTACCAACCAACTTCAACTACCCTAACCTACCAACTTAAATAACTTAAGAATAAATTTATACCTCTAGGAAGGATTCGAATAGTAGATTCCAAATATGTAGTTGATTCTTTGATTACTTCAACGAATCGAGAGAACTTTTAGAGAGAAGTTGGAGAGTTAGAGAGAGAGACGAATGGCTGTATGAAGATGATGAAAATGGGACGATAATATGTAATTTACTCTCATGAAGGAAGACATCTTGACACATATATAATTATCTTTATTTATTTTTCTTTTTTTTATTTAAAAAGTTTTAACCCCTCAATTATATTTAGTTGCTATTTTTATTACGTTCCAATTCGAGTAAGAATAATTATATGTTTTTAAAACGGAGTCTTACATCTTCTATGAGGACACAGAGAGATTTGAACTTTGTTAAGGGAGATAGTGCTATGTACATGTGGTGTTTTACAAAGCATCACTTATCACATAAAACACAAACTAATTCTTCAATTTATAACTTCTGTCTGATAACGACAAAGCCTAAACCTCTAAGAAGTAAATCATGCCTATCATCTATGATCTCACATCTCTTGACCATTTACATTTTTAACAAACCTAAGAAATTTATGTTCTAAAAAGGGTAGTAACTTTTTTCATTTCGTTCTTGAATTGTAGATGGATTTAAATTTTTGTTACTTCATGAATTCCAAGATTTAAGTTTCAATTTTTAAATTTAGTTGGGATTATGAAATTGTGATTTAATTACTATTGTTGATAACTGATTTAGATTTTTCCCATTATTCTGAAATTGAGATTTAATTAATATTGTTCAATAACATTGTCTTTGATCGAGTTTCTTAACCTTTTGCCTTAAGATTAGTCAATTATATAACTGGAAAGCCATTGGTATTTGTAAATTGTTCACATTACACTAATGCGTTGTAAGATTATATATAATACAAGGAGAAAACACGAGTTTGATTAAGTTCATTAGAATTTTAAACTTGGCGTGACATTTTTAACGTCTTCTTTCTTGGCTTGAGTTTCGTACATCGAAATGGATGTCATATTGAAGAGCACGGAATTCTCGTTTTTTTGATGTAATTTGTTTGATTAAATATTAGTAATTTTTAAGATAACTTATAATAAATTTTAAGTGAGTAAAAGTTTTTACTTAGAAATGAAAATAAAAAATCAAATATGATAGGCGTGAATTTAAATTATCTTTCATTTTTACCTTAATCATCTTAAAATTAAAAACTCTATTTGAGATGACTCGACCCTCAGAACACTAGCACTACCCCTGGAATTGCTCCTCGCACTTCTAGGGCGTCTGCTAGAGCGATTAGAACTCGCACGGTCGTGTTTCCCGATTCCACCTCTTGGACCCAAAATCACCAAAAGATGGGACTTAAACAATTGTCCAACATCAAATACTAGTCATCTCAAAATCCCTCCAAGACCATGCTCATCACTCACGACCTTGGCAACCCACCGCTAAGGGAACCTGTTACACATATCATTTGAGAAAAAGTGTTAGACTTAAAGCCTAGTGAGAACATACAGTTTCTAATTTCAAGAGGTATAAACAATTGCATCGAAAGGAAATATTTTCAAGAAAGTTTAGTGTACAATTGAAATCTTTGTCATATAAGGACCATTCGGTCCGAAAATTCATCTTGCGATGATGGGGGATACCCGATTTACCAAGGATTGTGGCGGAACACAAAAGTATGCCACAATCCGAGTTGTGAGCTAAATACTTAGAATCCATAACCACAAACAACATAGGTCTGCACTAAGATGTGAGGGAGGGCCTCCGAGGAAACCAAGTCATACTCGTTTACTAGGACTACATTATGACCCATGGCTAGTAACCGATCTCACATAACCGTACCAAAGACCCAGAGGGTCAAATGCATCCATAGCTACAAAAAGGGGAAAAGACATCCCAATAATATAAGTCGACTCAATACCTAGGGATCCACTAGTAATAGTCTAGACTTGTCACAATTTCATTTGTGACCAATCATAGTTAGTCATATGGTTCCAATAACATTTATATCCAAAATGCATTTTCAAGTTTAACTGCTGATAAGAATGAAAAATCATAAAATGAGATTATATACATTCCTTTAAGTAACTCACATAAATGTGCAAGTAAAACTCCATTTTACTTCAAATAACATGGAACCCATCATTTTAGTTAAAGATGAATGGGAACCCTAAAATCTCACAAAACTCAAGTTAGGTCAAAATGTAGTAAACTTAAATAAAAAACCATGGAGATATATAGTAGTTCAAAATGTAAGCTTTGACATGTATAAAATTTAGAAAATGGTAGTAGGAACTCACCAAGTGGGTTTTTGATGAAAACCCAAACCCTAGATTTAACCTTGCGGAAGATGACAATGGAGGTGGGGACTTCAATGCCCAAACTTGAAACCTTGATTGCTATACCCAACTTCTAACACTAAATGATGTAGATTTAGGTTGGTGAAACCCTAATTTCGGATGAGAGGAGTTATGAGGGTTGAGAGAGAGAGAGAGAGAGAGAGTAAATATGGTAGATGAGAATTAAATGAAGTGAAATGGGGGAGAAACCTGTATTGGACATCCAGAGGAGTCCCGCGGGTTATGTCGCGGCCTCAAGTCGCGGCATAAGCCGCCCGTGTTACTGAGAAGATAACAGGGCAGTGGGTTACGCGGTTTGTGCTGCGGTTTGCAAGCCGCGGTGTAACCCGCGTAAGTCCCTGTGATTCACCATTTTCACCTAAACCCAAAACCCAAAACTCAAACTTGAAACTAAACGTGGTGCTAACAACAAAAGTTAAACACAAGAACACTAAGATTGAACGATAAACAAGTCTAGAAGTCTTAACGCTAGAATTTACATAACGAAAATTTTGGGGTGTTACAATCCTCCCCAACTTGGGAATGATTTCGTCCCCGAAATCCCAACTACTCGAAAAGGTGAGGATATCTTCGCTTCATATCCTCCTCAACTTCCCACCTCACATTAGCTCCCCGATGATGCTTCCACTGCACCTTGACCATAGTGACCTCCTTGTGACGCAATTTCTTAGAATTCTTCTCTAAGATAGTGTCGGGCTCTTCTACACATCGGTTACCCTCGTCCACTCTTAACTCGGAGAGAGGAATGACACTTTCTTCCTCCGCCAAACTCTTTCGAAGGTAACATATATAGAATGTGTTGTGGATTCTGCTCAACTCCGGTGGCATTTCCAATTGGTAGGCTTGCAAACCCACCCACTTAAGCACCTTGAAAGGTCCAAGGAAACGGGGGCTCAATTTCCCACGTTTTCTGAACCTGATAATACCCTTCCATGGCGACACCTTAAGCATCACTCGGTCGCCCACTTGAAACTCCATCAGCCGCCTCTTCTTATCGGCATAGCTCTTCTGCCGATCTTGGGCCGCTTTCAATCTTTCCAGAATGCTCTTGACCTTATCGGCTGTCTCTTGCACGATTTCAGGTCTGGCGAATTGCTTCTCTCCCGCTTCAAGCCAACACAAGGGAGTTCGACACTTCCGCCCGTACAACGCCTCAAATGGTGCCATCTCAATACTCGAGTGGTAGCTATTGTTGTATGCAAACTCCACCAAAGGTAGGTGAGAGTCCCAACTACCCCGAAATCGATAACACAAGACCTCAACATGTCTTCCAGCGTTTGGATCGTTCTCTCGCTTTGACCGTTGGTTTGCGGATGGTAGGCCGTACTCAACTCCACTCGCGTACCCAACTCGTTCTGAAAACCATCCCAAAAGTTTGAAGTGAACCGACTGTCGCGATCCGACACGATCGACAAGGGTACTCTATGCCTCAAGACCACTTCATCGATGTAGAGTTTTGCTAACTTGTCTATCGGTAAGGTCTCACACAAAGCCAAAAAGTGAGCGCTTTTAGTTAATGTATCGACTATTACCCAAATGGTATCATGACCTCGAAGAGTTTTAGGCAACTTCGTCACGAAGTCCATGGTAATATGTTCCCACTTCCACTCGGGGATCTCTAAGGACTAAAGACTCCCATATGGACGTTGATGTTTGACCTTCACTTGTAAGCATGCCACACAATGTTCCACGTAACGTGCCACATCAAGTTTCATTACCGGCCACCAATAATACAACTTCAAGTCCCGATACATCTTTGTACTTCCCGGATGAATGGAATATTTGAACTTATGGGCATCCTCAAGAAGTAACTCACGATTACCCCCAACTTTGGGCACCCATATACGGCCGTTGAACAGTTTGACTCCACGGCTATCTTCCGTTAAGAGCAAACATTGCTTTGTCATGACTTCATCCTTGAGGTTCTCTTCCAACAATGCCTCCACTTGAGATGTCTTGATCTTCTTGACAAGACTTGACATTAACTCGATTCTCGAAAGGGTAGCCCGAATAATTCCGCTGTAGTCCTTCCGACTTAACGTATCGGCCACTACATTCACTTTACCAGGATGGTAAAGCAAATCGAGCCACCGCCATTGCCTCATGTTTAACTTTTTGATCAAAGACATATTTCAGGCTCTTATGATCCGTGTAGAGTGTACATTTTGTGCCATAGAGGTAATGTCGCCAAAGCTTCAAGGCGAACACCACCGCCGCCAACTCTAAATCATGGGTAGGATAATTCTTCTCGTGAATTTTAAGTTGTCTCAAGGCGTAAGCGATTACCTTTCCTCTTTGCATCAACACGCATCCTAATCCTATTTTTAAAGCTTCGCTATAGACCACAAAGTCTTCTAACCCTTCAGGTAGCGACAAAATTGGACCTTCACACAATTTCTTCTGTAAAATCCGGAACGCCTTCTCTTGCGTTTCGGTCCAATCGAACTTCACATTCTTCCGAGTTAAAGTCGGCAAGGAAGAAGCAATCTTTGAAAAGTCTTGAATAAATCTCCAGTAATACCCCGCAAGACCCAAGAAACTTCGGATCTCGGACGGACACTTGGAGAATTTGGCGTACAATCTTTCTTTTCTCAACACGTCCAAAACTTCATGAAGATGTTGCTCGTGCTCTAACTCGCTCTTGGAGTACACGAGTATGTCATCAAAGAATACAATGAACGACTTGTTGAGGAATGGTCGGCACACTCTATTCATCAAGTCCATAAATACCGCCGGTGCGTTAGTTAGACCAAATGGCATCACGAGAAATTCGTAATGGCCATAACGCGTTCTATAGGCTGTCTTCGGAACGTCTTCTTCTCTCACCTTCACCTGGTGGTAACCCGAACGTAAGTTGATATTGGAAAAGCACCCCGCTCCTTGGAGTTAATCGAACAAGTCGTCTATCCTTGGGAGAGTGTACTTGTTCTTCACCGTTGCTTTATTCAACTCACGATAATCAATGCACATTCTCATTGTGCCATCCTTCTTCTTGAAAAACAAGACCGGAGCTCCCTAAGGCGACAAGCTCGGTCATATGAAACCTTTCTCTAAAAGCTCTTGGAGTTGTGCCATCATCTCTTGCATCTCCTATGGCGCCAACCGGTAAAGAGCTCTAGCAATAGGTGTCGGTCCACAATGTTATATCAAGTTCTTAGAAAAACATACACATAAAGATTACCAACCTGTTTAGATTAATAACAAACGATTACAAGGTTGATTGATTTATCTATTTGAAGCTCTCTGTGTATTACACCTTTTGTGTGTGTGTATTAAGTGATCTGATAATAGAGAGAGTTGTTGAGATCTGATATTGATCTCAAGCTTCTTAGACACACTACCTTAACCACTTGCAACAACAAGTTGCAATATTAAACAATATTAACCTACATAATATCTAAACTATAAGATATTATATAACTAACTTAATATCTAACTAACTAAACTAAACTTAGATATTTAGTTATGCTAAATATCCAATTACATAAAATACAAATAAACAATAAACATTAATTAACTTTGACATTTATTACAAACGACATTAGGCTTAATATCGAGAGTCAACTTTCCGGCTTTAGCTTCAGATTGCGATCTTCAGATTGGATGATCTTGAATCCAATAGATATGTGATCTAACATTGTTAGAGAACATAATTTTTAGATTGAAGATCATAAAGATTGAAGACCAAAGTTCAAGAAGTCAAAGGCTGAAAGTCAACTCTCTAGTGAAAGTCAAAGTCATTTTGTAATAAAAGTCAAAGTCAACATATTGTATTTGTTTTATTTCTTTGTATGTCTTGGGTATAAATACCTTTGTATGTCTTTTGTAAATGTGTGATTTTCAGTTTCTGAGTGTGTACACGAATAAGAGAAGAGGCAATTAGAAAATCTTTCTAGAGTGAGAAAGTAGTGACAGAAAGTTGTGAGTTTGTAATTGATTGAGATTTAATCAATGACATGTGATTTCGAATTCTCATCTTGATTGTTGTTTAGCAATTAGAACTTTATTGAATTTAGGACACACAATTGGTATCAGAGCTTAATCCAATCGAAATCAGATCAAGAAAGTGTTCGATACTGTGTTATTGAGCCAAAAATCAAATTCTGAGTTTTAGTGAGAATTTCGAGTTGTAATCGATCAGGTTTTGTGTGATTAGTGATTTCTATCGAGTTTGTATGGTTTAATTTCAGAAATGCACTGTAATTTTCACGAATTCTTGGATTTTGTTGTAATTTGTTCACGAGTTTTTAGAGCACTGTTACATAGATCAATCTTGTATTTTTGTTGTTTTGGTTTGTAATCACTGCATTGTAATTGGTTCGAATCATGATTTAGAGGAAATCTGCAAAGTTTCAGATCATTTGATGGAGATTTGAATCGAATTTGAAGTGAAAATCAAGTTTTTGTTCGAAAAACTTCAAGAACGCGCTAGATCTTCAAAACGCGCAAGTTCATCGAACAAACGTGCAAGACTCATCCGCAAGAACGCGCAAGTCGAAGGGTTGATTTTGGTCTCAAACGCGCAAGGTATTGTTAGCGAGTTCTAGAAACTCGCTGATCGAAGTCTGCGAGTTTTGAAACGCGCTAATCGAAGGGTGCGAGTTTGAGCAGGAACAGTGATCTGCGAGTTCGTTCATCTGCGAGTTTGAAAATCTTAGAAATATTTCTAAGTGTTGGAACGCGCAAGTTTGGTTAGCGAGTTTGTTCAAACGCGCAAGTATTGACTAGCGAGTTTTGGAAACGCGCACGTCTCATTTAGCGAGTTTCATCGTGAATAGTGGTCTGCTTGTTTAGACGTTAGCGAGTTCAAAGGGAATAGTCACTTGCAAGTTTCAGCGTTAAGCGAGTTTTAGCTATCTGCGAGTTTATCAGTACACGCAAGCTTTAGGGTGCGAGTTTCACAAACGCGTCTGCGAGTTTTTCAGATATAGTGACTTGCGAGTTCTATAGTGACTTGCGAGTTTTGTCACTTGGTCAAATTTTTTTCAAAATTTCTGATTTTTCAAAATTTCAAGATTTTTCTTGTGATTTCATATTTGGACTAACGATCATTTTCATGTTCAAGTTCTTTTTGTAACAGATAATTCAAGATGGGATATTCTTCTTCTTCTGATGAAAAGAAGATTGAAAAGCTTAAATTAGAAGACAAAAATCTCACTTCCTCAGTTGACTATTACTCAAAGAGATCAAAGAGATACAATGAAGAAAGGAAGACACTGAGAGAAGAAGTTAGTGTTTTGAAGACTATTAATGAAGATCTTCTGAAACAGACTTATGGGTTTAGTGAAGAGAAGGTACTGAGTTTGGAATCTGAGAATTCTGAGCTGAACAGAAAAATCTCTGTTTTTGAAAAACTGATTGAGCAACTCCAGCTAGCAGCATCTGTTGAAAATTCTGAGGAGAAGATTAAGAATCTGAAGAATGTTATTGTTGAGCTTAAAAAGAAAATAGTTGATCTGGAGAAAAAGATTGCCAAAGAAAGATCTGTTTTTGACATTGAAAAGAAAGAGTTTGCTAAGAAATTCTCAGACTTTTCAAGAAAATGTGCTGACGAGAAGAAAGTGGTTGAGCTCAAATATATAAAGCTTTCTCAACAGATTTCTGAGTTTGAGAAAGTTATTATTTTGGAAAGGGAAAAATTTGCAAAAGAGAAAAAGTTGCAAAAGAGAAAAAGGCCATAGAACAGAAGAATGTTGGAATCTTCAAAGAGATATCTGGTCAGAGAAAAAATGCTGAAAAGGGATTAGATGAAGAAAGAAGTTTGTTTGAAGCAGAAATAAAAAAGCTTACTTTTAAGTTATCTGAACTATCTGAATGTGTGCTAAACGAACAGAAAACGAAGTCTGACTTTAAGAAGAAGATTGACCTACTCATTGAAGAAAGAGGCAGTTTATTTTCAAAGATAAAAGAGAATTAAGATATCATTTCAAAGGTGGTGGTGACTGAGCACACGACTCCAGAGTCACAAATCCACATACCTCGAGATGATTCAGCTGATTCTGAATGCTCATTCAAGACAGCTGCAAGCTCACATAAGAAAACTGTTTCAACAAAAAGGTCAGTTAAATCATATAATCAGATTCGTAAAACTAACATTTTCTTTGATGAAAATGTAGATGGTTTAGATACATACAGAAGAAGGAGAAGAAGGGAATATGTTGAAGAAAAACTGGTATTGAAAGTAAAATCAGTTAAAGATGAGAAAAATGATGAGAAGAAGGTAGAAAAGAAAGGAAAGAAGGAAGAGAAGAGAAGAAAAGTAACAAATCATTTGTATATGCATCAACAGCTAAGAAGAACAAAGTGCTAAAAGGTAAACCTGATCTCGCTTACTCGAGAGATCAAATGATCAGGTTATCTAAAAAGAGGTACTGTTCTTACAGTCATACATATGATTTTGTTCATAATGCTAGTGATCATTACTGGTATGGTTCTTATTCAGTTACTCCCATAAGAACTGCAACTAACACACATGGACCCAAATACTAGTGGGTACCAAAGCCGCAAAGTGAATCTGTGTTGCATGCACCTACAGTCAAGGGGGAATAAGAGAACCAAGACTTCTAAGTAAATCAGCTTAGGACCCGTACTTCAATGGAGTTTGACTTCTAAACACGACAGTTTAGGACTCGCACTTCAATGATGAAAAAGAAATGATACTCCCGGGCTGATATGAGGATGTACCCCGATACTCAATGAGGAAATCAACCTTCAAGGGGGAGTACATATTTTTTCTGAAATTTATGCATTGGATAGATATGACGAACTACAATTCAAAAGAGAATTGTAGATCTTTATCATGTGTCTTTTCACTGATAAATTTTTTAAATGCATGATTTCAGGGGGAGTAAAAGATTATGACTTCTGATTACTCAGATCAGAACTCGTCCTGTAAACTGTTTTACTGCTTTATGTCTTCTAAATTTTTTTTTGTGAATAAAAGTTGCTTTGACTAGACTTTGACTACAGCTGACTTCATGAGAATTAAGATTGAGCGAAAAGGTAAATTTCTTATCTTAATCTCAAATGTATCTGAAAGAAGGACAACTTTCAGATATGAAAACATGATTTTCTTAAATGTTCAAACCACTTCCCGATTCTTAAACAAATTTTATAATTTGGAAGTGTGATTTTAAATGTTTTCATTTTATTTTGTGCTTAAACGTTTCTACAAACCGTGTGTTTCTAAAGATAATTACTTGTGTATTGTCTTTTCTATATACTTTCAAGTATTCACACACACCGGTTTAATTTTTGATCAAAATGTTTTTACCATGTCTCTAAATCGAAACTATTTTTTTTCGATGGTAAGACACTCCGCTTGCACTTCAATGAATTTTGAGCGTCATTTCATTTCGAAACGTCATTTCAAGAATGTCTATATTTTTGGTTCATATAGACAATATCTTTTATTCTTGACCATAAGCCTTGATTGTTATATCATTCATTTCTGATCATTTTTTATACAAAGTCAGATTTTCAAACAAGTTTCTTGCATTCATATTCATTCATTCAACTTACTTGTTTGAAAATACTTCAATGTTTAAAATGCTCATATCTTCACCATTATATTATGAGCATACACATATCTGACCCATGTTTTCCATGTCTTAAATGTTCAAGATAAACCATTTGAGCAACAATATGCTTTATAGGACAGGGTTCTTTGTGCTAGGACTTAACTGAAACTTCTATGGTTTCACGTTAACCAGTGTTTCCTATCCAAGAAGTTAATCTTTAGTGATTGAGTGTGAGGAGTCTAAAAGAAATGAGTGTGGGTGTGATGAGGTAAAATGGAAAAGAGAGTTTGGTTAGATGTGCGCTTAATGATAAAAAGAAAGAGGGTGTGAGATCAGAGTAAAAGAATATCAAACTCTAAACCAACTACTTTCTGGGCCGGGCAACCACATTTCTAGCGTTTCACAATTCTTTGGTGAACGTTATTGAAACAGGCAACTGGCCCATGCCAACTCTTATTAAAACCCCACCAGCCACTCATTTTCTTCTCAACAAGGAAATGTTTCATATATTTTAAGGGGACGCAACACATAATCTACTTGATTTTCATTTGGACAATCTGGATATTGAAAAAGAAGGAAGTCTGCCCCACCTTCGCACTTCAATCATGCACTTAGAGTCTGTGTTTATCTACTGTTGTCTCAGTGGTTTACACTATGTTGAGCCTTTATAAGCAATCATTTGTGTTTAATTCTTTCTACACTTGCACGAACACACAAAGAATTTGTTTCTTTGTCATAACATTCATAGAAATTGCCTTTGTGGTGTTTCGATGATTGGATGGAAGCCCAGGGGGAGTGAACATAAAAAAGCTCCTTTATATTGTGTATTCGTTACACACAGTAACTTCGTGTTACTGATAGGCATTTTAACTGATTCATTTGTTGATTCAGGGGTTACATGATCTTATTTTGTCTGGATTTGCAAAGATCTAGATGAATACTTGGTTATGGATCAACGGATCAGAGGCTCTTTGACAGATCAGAATGGTCAAAGACATTTCTTGGAGAGAGTTTTGATGATACAGATGCTCAAATCATCAAAAAGGGGGAGAAGAATACAAGAAATGTTTGAGTCAGATATGTTAAAGTTGAGAGAAAATGTTCATGAATTGATTGTTAAAGGAATATTGTTGTTCAAAGACAAAAAGTGTTCAAAGATAATTTGTGTAATATCCGAATCCGAAATTTTTATTAATTTTCGAAGTTGGGTGAAAAGTGAAGCGAGACCCAAAGTATAGGGGGGTTAATTGAAAAGTTGGTTTTATATATATCTTAAATATCAGATATTTGAGATTTATATCTCATTCTGATATTTGTGTTAAGCCGACATATATTTCAAAGAGAGAAAGAGAGAAAGCAAGAAGGCAGAGAAAGAGGTCTTGATCAATCGATCCGTTTTGGTCAAATAGAGGTATGTTTTTAGCTTAATACTTCTATATGCATGTTATAGTCGGTAAATAGTCTTGTTAATCAAGGTTTTAACCGTGTATTTGATCGATTTAATGATCAAATAGTTTTCTGGGTTGAACTGTTAGTCGCCGACTTACAGTATGATTCGACCGGGAAGATGAAGTATATCGGTAGTTTACTTTCTGTTGGATCAAATAATTGTATTCAAGATTAAAGTTAAAGTTCAGGGTTTAAACTGCAATTGTGCTAAAGTTAATTAGAGGGTTTAAATTGTAATAGATTAATAGTTTATTAGCAATTTGGCCCAAGCCAATTAGAAAGCCTGTTAAGCTTAAAGCCTATATGGCTTAGGTATTTATAGTTTTGGTTAATTAGTTTTTAGGGTTAACCTTTCATAATTTCATAATCATTGTTTAGAGAGAAAGGTAGCCATATTATTCTCTGTATTCAAAGGGTATCAAGAACATTAAAGGGTTTCATTGTTTATTCAAGGGATTGGTATGTTACTCTGATTTATATATCTCTTGATTATTATTGTGTTGCTTGATTACTTGATTGATTATTTACCAACTAGATTAAACAGGGATAACAAGTGGTATCAGAGCTAAAAGAATCAATTTTTTTTGATTTTACTATTCATCGAAAATCACTATTCATCAAAAGTTACTGTTCATCTGATTTCATGAATTAATGTGTTTAGTGGTTTAAAGTTGATCTGATTAGGTGTGTTTTGCGTTATTGAATACTATTTGATTGATTAATCGCATTATAAATCATCAAGTGATTGAATTTATTGATTTTGTGTTTTCTGGGTTTGCATGAATATCGATACTGTGCTCTTAAAATTGAAGTTGGAAAGTTGAATTGAATCTTTAATTTTGATTGTATGATAATCGATAGATGTTATTAGATACCAAAGTCTGATGTCTGAATTTGTATTGTGCTCTCGACTTGTTTTCTGGGTTAATTTTCTGGGTTCATCATCGTTCTGGGTAGACTAAGAACGTCTTGGTCGAACGCATAATATCGGTCAAATCTGGACACCAGTCAAATAGTACGATCGCCCGGTATACTCACAGACCACCTCGGTCGATACCTTGTCCGGTCGAATCAATACCGATCGAATGAATACCGGTCGAAGTGGTTTACCGGTCTTACAACCTCCCGGTCGAAGACTTTTATCGGTCGAATAATTTTATCGGTCTTCACCAATACCGGTCATTACAAGCTCCCGGTGAAAGTCTTACTGGTTGAAGCAACTTACCGGTCAAACTCTCTATACCGGTCTTAGTTGTTTACCGGTCGAGCATAAGCCCGGTTGTTACATCTTACCGGTCAAACAAGGTACCGGTCCAAGCAAGACCTCGGTCGACTCAATACCGGTCGAAGCACATCCCCGGTCGATTTTTTCAAACTGTAATAGGGCATCTAAATGTCAAAAAAAATTCTCTAGGGGCGCTGCCCCCATACCCCCGCAAGGGCGGGACCCCCGTACTAAGTCTGCGAAGGGGGACAAAGTTTTGCTTTTGATCAAAATCTTCTTAATTTTTCAGTATTTTATTCATAGATATTAGTGCTTTATTCATAGATATTAGTGCTTTATACTGTGTGCGAGGACTGTATTTGATTATTTTTGGAGTTTTATTTTTTCTAAAATTTTTTTAGTGTAGTCTTTACTCTTGATTCTAACGATCTCATCTAGTTGGTTGTCTTGGTACAGATAAGTTTAATTACTAACCGTACAGCTAAGATGAGGTTGAAGATGAAAACTTTGATCTCAAACATAAACTTGAAAAGTTTTTAAAAGTAAATCAAGAGCTTTGCATAGAGATCAATGATTTGAAAGTTACTATGTTTAAAAATGCTTCAAGTGATAAACAGATGTTCAATGATCCAAAGTGGAAGGTAAGAACCAATCCAGAATTTGATGCTCTTGCAAAACCTACAGTTGTTTACTCTGATTGTCCTGAATATCCACCGAGTATTTTTGAAAAGGGTGAGACTTCAAAGAGCACTAGAAAAGAACCACCTTCTAAGTTAGAGACTAACAAGGTTCCTGTTTCTGTTTCAGATATAAAAGGAAATGGAGTTGGGAGGAGTAAGAAGAATAAAGACAATAGTGTGAATAAGAATGATAGGCTATCTAGTGAACCTTTCATTCCGAATAGCTGTACTTCTGACAGTGTTATTTTAAAAAGTAATTCTTTTGATAAACATGGATGTACGGTTTGTTCTGATATATCTAAGTTTATGAATTTTGCTCGAAAGAATCTATTTTGCAAACACTGTTGGGATAACTCATTCACATACTACTCCCCTCCAAATTCCAAACAGAATAAGAGAAAAGCTAAACTGAACTTTAAGTCTAATTCTAATTCTAATTCTACCGCACAACCCAAAGTGTATCGTGCTAAGGTTGCCAATCCTACTTCTAAAAAGCACTTTCAGGAATTAAATGTTATGATGGTTTGGAAATGGGTTCCATAGCCGCGTTATGAATGAAGAGTGAAAGTCAAACCAGATGATATTCCTGAGTTGCTTGATGCTAACCGCGAAGGACCCATCCTGATATGGGTGCCTAAGCAAAACTAATTGTCTCTTTTGCAGGCCTGTCGATTGTGGGTAATAGATTCCGGATGTTCACGCCACATGACAGTATTCAAGCACCTCTTGCATAACTATGAGGAGGAGCTTGCCGGAGCACTTAGATTTGCCATTTCTAAAGCCGAAGGCCACGCTAGAGGATATGGAATGCTCGATAACGGTGTTGTGAAGATTCAAAAAGTGCTATATGTTGAAGGGCTTGATCACAAGCTGTTTAGTACCAGTCACTTATGTGACATGAATTATCAAGTCCGCTTCACAACCAATCATTGCTATCTAGAGGATCACGATGGGTACGAAGTCTTCAAAGCTGAGCGCCATGGAAATCTATACTATGTAGATTTTCCTACACTGTCAGCCACACGGCCAGTATGTCTACTAGCCAAAGCTTCCAAAGCATAATCTTGGACGTGGCATCGATGCTTGTATCATCAGAATTTCCGATCTATAGAAAAGCTACAGAGACAAGGTCTGGTCAAAGGTCTACCAGAAATGAGGTTCGAAAAAGACTCACTCTGTTCCGCATGTGAGTTGGGTAAAATGAAGCGTAGCTCCTTCAAGTCCAAAGTTGAATCATCGACCTCATCTGCACTGGAACTTATTCATATGGACCTTTGTGGCCCAATGCGCACAACATCTATCAACAGAAAGAAATATGTGTTGGTAATGATAGATGACTACTCAAGGTATACATGGCTCGAGTTTCTTCGCAACAAATCAGATGCGCCAGAGTTGATTATCGCTTTCATCAAGCGCATTCAAGTACGTCTTCAACTGCCAGTCAGAACCATTCACAGTGACAATGGCACGGAGTTCAAGAATGACACCCTGAAGAGCTATCTTACTTCCGTGGGTATTTCACACAATTTCTCTGCAACCTACACTCCACAGCAAAACGACATTGTTGAACGGAAAAACCGTACTCTGGTTGAAGCAGCTCATACTATGCTTGCTTACTCGAATCTACCCGTGTACCTTTGGGCTGAGGCAGTCGCTACAACATGTTTTACACAGAACGGTACCATTGTGGTCAAGCGATTTAATAAAACAACATATGAGTTAATCAAGAATCGTACACCTAATATCAAATTTCTTCGTGTCTTTGGTTGCAGGTGCTACATTCTTAAAGAGCGTCAAGGATTATCAAAGTTTGATAAGAAAGCGGATGAAGGATATCTCGTTGGATACTCTCTGACATCCAAAGCTTATCGAATTTACATTATTCAAAATAAGACGGTTGTTGAGAGCATGAATGTCTCATTTGATGAGAATTCAACAAGGACTTCTGGACACAACAGTTCATAACTCGTAATTAAGGACAAAGATTCTATTCAATCCAAAATAGAACCAGCTGCTAAAAGATCCAATTCTTCAAACTCTAACTCTACTTCATCTGAGTTAGATTTACTGTTTATTGATGCCTTTGATGATATATGTGCAGATTTTGAAAAAGGAATATCAACATCAACAACAAGTGGTACAGGCTCGGAGGTCTCTACTATATCTGAAGACATGTCTGGACCTTCCGAAGAAGTCACTGAAACTTCATCTCCATCATGTACGACTACAAAGTTAGTTTCTGACTCTACTAATGCTGAATCTGTCTCTACAGATAGTTCTTTTGGAAACAAAGTCCCGAGCACTTCAACTGCTAGCCCAGAAGCTTCAGTATCAGAAACACCGGTACAAGATGTCCCGAGTACATCTATGGAGCAACCTGCCGTGCATGATGAAAACGATGCGTCAACTACGCAACAAACAGTTGAAGCTCTACCAAGCACACATCGTTGGACTAAGGATTATCCCCTGGAAAACGTGATAGGTGACGTACAATCTGGTGTCACAACAAGATCTGCAACAACTAACTTTTGCATGTTTTCAACCTTCCTCGGTTCCTTAGAGCCAAAGAAAGCGGCTGAAGCTCTACGTGATCCATTCTGGATTTCTGCTATGCAAGACGAGCTTCTACAATTCGAAAGGAACATGGTATGGCGCTTAATCCCACTACCTAAAGGTAAATCCGTTATTGGAACAAAGTGGGTGTTTAGAAATAAGAAAGACGAAGCTGGAGTAGTCGTGAGAAACAAAGCTCGACTAGTCGCCAAAGGGTATTGTCAACAAGAGGGCATTGACTATGATGAAACATTCGCCCCGGTTGCAAGGATCGAAGCCATCATAATCTTTCTATCATATGCAGAGCACAAAAACTTTACTGCCTATCAAATGGACGTAAAGTCGGCTTTTCTGAACGGCGTTTTGCATGAGGAGGTTTACGTGGCTCAACCTGAAGGTTTCGTTGATCCTCATCACCCTGATCATGTCTATATTTTAGACAAAGCGCTTTATGGTCTTAAACAAACACCGCGAGCCTGGTATGAAACTCTCACTAAATTTCTACTTGCTTCTGATTTCAATAAAGGTAATGTTGATACAACCTTATTTCTTAAAAGGCAAGGTAAGGACTTGATTCTTATTCAGATTTATGTTGACGACATAATATTTGGGTCGACAAATCCGAAATTTTGTAAGAACTTTTCAAAGATAATGGAAACAAAGATTGAAATGTCGATGATGGGTGAATTAAATTTCTTTCTTGGTTTACAAGTAAAGCAATTACCCGAAGGCATATTTATTAATCAAGCTAAATACATAAAAGATATTATGAAAAAGTTCAATATGTTAGATAGTTCAGTCATGAAAACACCAATGGCTACTGGTACACTCTTAGACGCGGATCCCTCTGGGAAACCTGTTGATCAAAAGGTGTATCGTAGCATGATTGGTTCTTTACTTTATCTGACTGCCAGTCGCCCAAATATAATGTTTGCCACATGCTTTTGTGCGAGATATCAGTCTAATCCTAAAGAGTCGCACTTAACTGCTGTTAAGCGAATCCTTAGATATCTTAAAGCTTCTCCTAATCTAGGCCTTTGGTATCTAAAGGATTCTCGTTTTGAACTAACTGCCTTTACAGATGTTGATCATGCAGGTTGTAAGCTTGACCGGAAGAGCGCGTCTGGGTCATGTCAATTTATAGGTGACAAACTTGTAAGTTGGACTTCAAAGAAACAAAACAGTGTTTCAACATCCACTTCCGAGGCTGAGTATGTAGCTGCTGCTAGCTGCTGTTCTCAAGTCCTCTGGATGACGACACAGTTAAGGGACTTTGGATACAACTACAAGTGTGTTCCTATTTATTGTGATTCCAAGATCGCAATATCTATAAATGCTAACCTGGTACAACATTCGAAGACCAAGCATATCGATGTACGCTATCATTTCATCAAGGATCATGTAGAAAAAGGTAATATTGAAATGCACTTTGTTCAAACTGACTTCTAGTTAGCTGACCTTTTCACCAAACCATTAGATGAAAAGCGTTTTCAATTTCTCATCAACAAACTTGGTATGTTGAACATGTCTTAAACCTTAGTCATGATTTTAGGGGGAGTATTCCAAGTTTTGATCGTGTGTGTTATTTTCCAACTGTTGTTAACGAGAGAGGAATCATTTTCATCAATGATTACCATTATTTCTTTTATTTATGCAGGTTTGGTCAAGTGACAATGGCTTCTAATCACATCGGATTAGAACCCGCACTTCAGTGCCTTAATTTTATGTTTTTTTCTTAATCTAAAAAAAAATCAGTTAAGGGGGAGAATATCTGTGATTTTAACAGATTTTTGGATACTTAAATGCTTATATGAACGTGTGTTCTTAAAGATAAATACTTGTGTTCAAAGAAGGAGAATATAATCTAAAGATTTTAAAGAATTTAAAGATTTTAAAGCTACAAGTTTTGAAGCTATCAATGTCATATCTGAAGAAAAGAGAAGACAAGTGAAGACCCGAAGACAATTGCAAATTTTTTTTAATCTTGAATCCAAGGGGGAGATTATTGGATCAAATAATTGTATTCAAGATTAAAGTTAAAGTTCAGGGTTTAAACTGCAATTGTGCTAAAGTTAATTAGAGGGTTTAAATTGTAATAGATTAATAGTTTATTAGCTATTGGGCCCAAGCCCATTAGAAATCCTGTTAAACTTAAAGCACATATGGCTTAGGTATTTATAGTTTTGGTTAATTAGTTTTTAGGGTTAACCTTTCATAATTTCATAATCATTGTTTAGAGAGAATGGTAGCCATATTATTCTCTGTATTCAAAGGGTATCAAGAACACTCAAGTGTTTCATTGTTTATTCAAGGGATTGGTATGTTACTCTGATTTATATATCTCTTGATTATTATTGTGTTGCTTGATTACTTGATTGATTATTTACCAACTAGCTTAAACTGGGATAACACTTTCGACCGGTAGAGGTTCGACCGATAGGTTGTAAAGGACCGGTAAGTGGTTCAATCGGTAGTTGTAATTGACCGATAATTGAATTAGACCGGTAAGTGGTTCGACCGGTAGTTGTATTCCACCGGTAGAGGTTCGACCGGTATGTTGTAAAGGACCGGTAAGTGGTTCGAACGGTATGTTGTTGGACCGATATTAGTGTTGGTTCGACCTGTATAGTGATTCGACCGATATTTTGTTATTTGGTCTAAGAGGTTTTTAATTAGAGTGGTTTTGACCGGGTTAAAAACAGTAGATTTCATTTGATGAGTCTTTTGAAAGAAAGAGTTTTAGTGCAAGTTAGCTTACGTTTGCTTTAAAACCATCGTAGGTGGTGTTAATTAGTAGAAGTCAGAGTTTAATCCAGAAGAATCAGAGGTGAGTCTTTCAAACTAAATCTTTTATGATTTGAGCAGTTATTTTATAAATGTGGGTTTTATAAAGTGCGAATTTATAGTATTGAAAGTTATGCAGAATTATTTCAAAAGACTGATTTAATTAGTTGGGTATGTTTATGCTCAGTGTATATAAACTTGTTTTATATACAGGCAGGACTAAGTGTATGCATACATTTGAGTCAGAAGTCTGACGTAAGTCGGGAAGTGTGACCCGCCTGCTCGTACCGGGGAGTGTGGCCCGTTTATGCCATTAGGGTGTGTCCCTAAAATAAGGCATTGCGAGATAGACATACCGTCTTTGACGGGAATTTTGGTCAGTAGCTTAAGGTACGCTTGCGAGCGTAAAAAGTGGTCAGTGATGGCAGTAGATTTAATTATGCCTGCAAAGCATAAAGTGTTTTAAAGTTTGATTAAAAGAGCAAGTTATGTATTGAGATATACAGCTTTGTTTAAATGTTTTAATTAATATTTGAACTGTTGAAGTAGTGATTGGAGGGGACTCACTAGACCATTGGTCTAACCCTCGCTATTTCGAAATTTTAATCCTGTTTCAGGTTATCGAAAAGTAGCAGATAAAGGTAAAGAGAAGATATGAGCTATAAGCAGGAGATAGAAGACTTCCTGCAATAGTTTTCTTTTTGAATTCAGTTGTGTAGTAAGAGATAGTGTAACCTTGTACTTTGAAATTGTAAGCCTGGGGAAGTGTTTAGTAATAAATGTTATTTTATTATATAAATGTTCAGGTTGTTACAATTGGTATCAGAGCATTAGTTTAAGAGATCTAGGTGACCAGATGGGCCTAGACTTAAACTGAGATAGTAGAAGCACAACTGAGTAGTTAGGAGACCGTAAGAAGATAACATTAAGGTAGTAAGGACTATCATGTAAGGTAAATTTGGAATTCCATCTGGCCAGTGTGTAACACCCCGATTCTTCGAAAGGTATTATTTCAAGTTAATACCGAAACTAATATATTAGTGAAAAATAAGATTTTTGATTTTGGACTTGAATCCTAGATTTTATAGTCTGGATGGATGAAGGATTCAATGACGAGTCCAACGGTTCTTTCCGGAGCAAAAACGGAGCTATAACGAAGAAGTTACGGCCAAAACAGTGAACGAGAAGAAGGATGGATGGCTGCGACTATGACCAGCGACATTGCCCAGGGCAATGTCTTCTGGCAAAGTCGCCCAAACAGTCCAGGGGGCTGTTAAGTCGCGAAAATCAACTATTTCCTCATTTCTTCACACCCAAACTTCCTCTATACTCTCCCAATTCTTTTCCTTCTTCCCCTTTCAAACCCTATCTTAATTATGGCTCAATTCCTTGGATTTCATGAAGAGGGAACACCATCAAGTGGTAAAATGGAAAGCTTTGGTCAAGGATTCATCATCTCCATCTTCATCTTCAACCTCAAGCTTATTTTGGGTTTTCTAGGTTTTCATCAAAACCTAAGTGGTAAGTGTATCCCTTCCATTTATAAACCATGAAATAAGTTATAAATGCTTCATTGATGGTTTCCTAGTGTTTGATTTCTCTAAATTTCAGTTTGGTGAATTTTGGGAGTTTTGGGTCAAAATTAGGGTTCTTGCCATATTTGGGGATTTTGGTATAATATGTTTGGGGAATGATTCTAAGTGTTTAATTATGTATATTTTATGGTTGGAACCTTGTGAAATTAGGTGTTGGAAGATTTGGTTTGAAGAACCAAGTTTCTTCAAGGAAAGTTCTAAGTGGGTAAAATCTAGATTTAGTCTAAATCTAGCAAGGTGAGTTTACTAACCTTTGTTAAAACTAGATACACATCATTATATGATACTTGTTAATATTAAAGCATTTCTCAAATGTTCATGTTTATTGTTCAAGTATTTGGGGGTTTTCCCATGAATTTATATGTATGGAGGTTACCATGGTATTTATGCATATATCTTGGCTTGTTGATGATTCCTACTTGGAATGCCTTTTTGGTGACCTTACATTCTCACAATGTATTTAAAAGGATATTATGTCATATGTTGAATCTACATGATTAGGATGGAAATATTGTGTTCTTGGTTGATATCCGAGATTTTGACGGATGGAAACACAACTTGAGACCTCCTAAATGTATTATGTGGACGAACCAAGTCCGTGATTCACTATAGAAATGTAGGTGGGTGACATTTGGAGAATTTTCCTGTTGGAGTAGTCTCTTATGTACCTAGACCTCCGCCGTAGGGGAATTTCCTAAGCGGTAGTCCCCGGAGCGTGTCGGGCCTTTGAGTCGCCAGAGAGAGTGGCTTCAAGGTGCATTGCCTCTTTGGGTGAACCGGATTGGAGATTTGGGTCGCTCCCGTTGACTCCACATCTAAGTGATTAATTGGTTAATTGCGGATATGAGTCAAATATGTTATACGATGCTATTTTATTGTTCAACTCACTAGGCTTTTTGGCCTAACACTTGTTTGGTATCGATGTGTATCTCAGGTTTTAGCGGCACCGGTTCTAAGCGGGCATGGTACTTGGTGAGAGATTTGGGAATATCGCTTTTGGTAGAAGAATCCGTTGGGTTTATAAATGACACCCTTAATTGTAATCTCTTTTCTGATCATAGAAATTGGATTAGTTGGTTGTTATTTATTGTCCGTATATTTACAATTATATTTAAACAGGTACATATTTTCCCCCTTTTGGGAGGCTCTTGCTTTGGCAATTTTAAATACCGCATGTCCGTTTTCGGATTTTTGTTAACCCTATTTTTAGGGAGCTACAAAGTGTAATTGTGAATTTACAAGTACATGCTTTTGCTTAAACTGCCGTAATGTGTAGCATGTTAGATTGAATATCTTATGTTTCTTCTTATCAGAAGTATGTCTGAGCGAGTGACCAGGAGTAGATCTATAATTAATTATGAAATGGAGCCAGATAATGAAGTCATTGCTAAAGAGAGAATGACTAATGTCAACCCGACTGATCTCCAAGGAAAGAGTCGAGGTCGACCTAAAGGTAAGACAGTTCAGAAAGCAGCTACTCAGGCAGGAGTTTCCAATGTGGGAACTCGAGGTGGGAAGACGAGTCGTGGTTTTCGTCAGAATGAAAGTGTAGAGGTAAGAGTTGAGCAAGAAACTTCTAATCAAGAAAGTTCGGCTTCTGTGAGGGGTCGAAAACATACAGGAAACCATGGTAGAGGTAGAACGCAAGGTTTTGTTACACAAGAAACCTTTACTGCAGAAATGGGAAAGTTACAAGAAACGGTGAATGCTTTGTTGGCTCAACGTACTAATGAAGTTTCGGCAAGTAAAGAAAAGAGTGAAGATAAAGTAGTGATTGAGGTAGCAGAATCAACAGTAACTGGAATGGGTAGTCATCCTCAGTCAGGTCTCATTGTGTCAGTAAAAGCTGTAGATGGAAAAGGATGTAGTTTTAAGGAGTTTGTTGCTTACAAACCTCCTACATATAAAGGGGAATGTGATCCCGTAGTAGCGTTAAGATGGGTAAAAGGTATGGAGCTAGAGTTTGATACGAGTAAGTGTGCGGAAGAAGATAAAGTAGTCTATGCTTTGTCAATGCTGAAAGAAGAAGCGGTAATGTGGTGGGATGTGGAATCCGGAGGTCAAAGTTCTGCTATAGCTAAAGAAATGGTTTGGGGTGAGTTTATGAAAAGATTTAAAGCACAGTTCTGCCCTCTGGCGGCAGTTAAAAAGCTGGAAGAAGAATTTCTGGGTTTAGAGCAGAAAGGAATGTCAGTTCGAGAATATGCAGGAATTTATCGAAAAGTCTAGATTTGCAGGAATTTATGTACCGAATGAAGAAAGACGAGTAGAACGTTTCGTCTTTGGATTAAGAAGTGATATTCGGGAATTTGTCTCGAATAAAGAACCGTCAACTTTTCAAATGGCAATAAATGCAGCGGAGATGAGAGAGAAAGAAAAGAACAAGCAAGCCACAGAAAGAAGTGGGGATAAAAGAAAGAGGGAAGGAACAGTTCATGATTCCAAACCGTTTAAGCCTGCAAAGTTTGAGCAACGTTATGTTAATAAGTTTGAAAATAAGCCCTGTAACAAGTGTAACAAAATGCATAAGGGAGAATGTAATATTAATCAAGAGGGCTGTTATAAATGTGGGAAGGTTGGGCATTTGGCTCAGGATTGCCAGAATTTGAGGTCTTGTTATCAGTGTGGATCTCCTGATCATATCAGGACCAATTGTCCACAGTTGAAAAAGGGATCGATCGGAGGAAATGTAGATAAAGGGAGTGAGAAAAAGGGAGAGACAACTAAAGCGAGAGCTAGAGTGTTCAATATGTCAGCAGAAGAAACAACGGAGATACCTGATGTAGTGACAGGTACTTTCTTTATAAATTTGAATTATGCAAAAGTATTGTTTGATTCAGGCGCAAATCGTTCATTTGTGTCTCCAAATTTTGTGCATAAATTGAATGAGAAACCTAAGAAACTTAGGCATGAATTGAAAGTAGAAGTGGCTGATAATAGTCAAATCTTAGTAGAAGAAGTGTATGATGGGAGTAGTATTGTTATTGATTGACAATCATTTCCATTTCGACTGTACCCGGTGGGTATGGGAGAATTTGATGTTATTGTGGGAATGGACTGGTTGGCGTCTAATGTTGCTCATATAATATGCAATAAGAAATTGATTCGTATAGCGCAGCCATGAAAAGAAGAGATAGTAGTATTTGGAGATCGAAGGGACAGAAAGTCATGTTTGATTTCTATGATTAAGGCTAAGAAATGTTTAGTAAAAGGGTGTGTGGGGTTCTTAGCTTATGTGATAGATGCTAAGAAGGAAAAGAAGGGATTAGAGTCAGTTCCGGTAGTCAGTGAGTATCCAGAAGTATTTCCAGAAGACTTAACCACGTTGCCTCCTGATCGGCAAGTGGAATTTCGTATTGATTTAGTTCCCGGAGCAACGCCGATTGCAAGACCACCGTATAGACTAGCACCGACAGAGATGAAAATAAGAAAGGATGACTCAGTTGCAGGAGTTGTTAGACAAGGGGTTTATTCGCCCTATTACTTCACCTTAGGGAGCGCCAATATTGTTTGTTAAGAAGAAAGACGGGTCTATGAGAATGTGCATAGATTACCGTGAGCTCAATAAGTTGACTGTCAAGAATAAGTATCCGCTTCCCAGGATTGACGATCTTTTTGATCTACTTCAAGGAGCGAGTTACTTTTCAAAAATAGATTTACGATCTGGGTATCACCAGTTGGAGGTGAGGGAGGAGGATGTATCTAAGACTGCATTTCGTACGAGGTACAGACATTATGAGTTTCTAGTTATGCCATTTGGTTTGACCAATGCGCCAGCAGCTTTCATGGATCTGATGAATAGAGTGTGTAGTCCGTGTTTAGATAAATATGTCATCATTTTTATAGATGATATATTGATCTATTCACGTTCCAAAGAAGATCATGAAACTCATTTGAGAGTGATTTTAGAATTGTTTAAGCGCGAGAAATTGTATGCCAAGTTTTCAAAATGTGAATTTTGGCTGAAAGAAGTTCAGTTTTTAGGGCATGTGGTGTCAAAAGATGGGATTCAGGTTGATCCAGCTAAGATTGAAGCCATTAAAGGGTGGGAAGCACCGAAATCGCCATCTGAAGTAAGAACTTTTCTTGGATTGGCTGGTTATTATAGAAAGTTCATCCAAGACTTTTCAAGGATAGCTACGCCATTAACAGCTTTAACAAGAAAGAATGTCAAGTTTGTTTGGACAGAAGCCCAGAAAGAAGCGTTCGGTAAGTTGAAAGAGAGTCTAAGTAGTGCTCCTGTTTTGTCTTTACCCAACGGAACGGAAGGATTCATTATTTATAGCGATGCTTCAAAGTTGGGTCTGGGATGTGTGTTAATGCAAGAAGGCAAGGTGATTGCTTATGCATCTCGATAGTTAAAAGACACATGAAAAGAATTATCCGACGCACGATTTAGAGTTGGCAGCTGTAGTATTTGCTTTGAAAATTTGAAGGCATTACTTGTATGGGATCAAGTGTCAGATTTACACGGATCACAAGAGCCTTCAATATCTGTTCAATCAGAAAGAGCTTAATATGAGGCAGTGTAGATGGATGGAGTTGTTAAGTGATTATGACTGTGATATTCTGTACCATCCAGGCAAGGCCAATGTAGTAGCAGATGCTCTAAGTCATAAGGAGCATGGAGAAATAGCAGAAGTTGTAGCATTTAGAGTTGATGTTGTTTCTAATTTCTTAGAAGAAGTTATAAAGTATCAAGAAGAAGCAACGTCAAAAGAAAATTTGAAAAGTGAAAGAATAGTTGGGATTGTTAACTCGTTAATAGTTGACAATCGCGAAGTAAAATGTTTCAATAAGCGAGTATGGATCCCAAAAGCAAGAGATCTGAGGCATAAAGTGTTGGAAGAAGCGCATAGATCCCGTTATTCAGTTCATCCTGGAACTAATAAGATGTATAGAGATCTGAAGCAAAGCTATTGGTGGCCAGGTTTAAAGAAAGATATTGCTCATTTCGTTGAACGATGTCTGACATGTTTGAAAGTTAAAGCTGAGCATCAGAGACCTTATGGGGAGCTTCAGTCGTTAGAAATTCCAGTTTGGAAGTGGGACGAGATTACGATGGATCTTGTTACTGGGTTACCGCGATCACCTAAGGGGCATGATGCCATTTGGGTGATAGTGGATAGACTCACAAAGTCAGCTCACTTCCTACCGATCAAGGAGACGTACTCATTAGAGAAGTTGGCTCGATTGTATATCGACGAGATAATAACCAGACATGGAGTACCATCGTTCATTGTATCAGACAGGGATGCTCGTTTTACATCAGCTTTTTGGAGAAGTTTGCAAAGGGAATTAGGCTCTCAACTTAAGCTGAGCACGACCTATCATCCGCAAACTGATGGTCAGAGTGAGAGAACTATACAGACATTGGAAGATATGCTTCGTGCATGTGTTCTCGATTTTAAAGGTTCGTGGGAGATTCATTTGCCGTTGATTGAATTTTCCTACAACAATAGTTATCATGCTAGCATACAAGCGGCCCCATTCGAAGCTTTGTATGGTCGTAAATGTAGAACACCTGTATGTTGGAATGAGGTGGGTGAAAGACAATTAGCAGAACCATAAATTGTACAGGTGACAGCTAATAAAGTTGACTAGATTCGAGCAAGATTGAAGATTGCTGAAGATCGTCAGAAAATGTATGCTGATAGACGAAGGAAACCGATAGAGTTTCAGATAGGAGATAAGGTAATGCTGAAAGTTTTGCCCTGGAAAGGGGTAGTCAGATTTGGGAAGAAAGGAAAGTTGAGACCAAGATTTGTAGGACCATTATCATCACTGGTCGTGTTGGTGAAGTGGCTTATGAACTTGATCTACCAGAAAGTTTGCGTGGGATTCATTCCACATTTCATGTGTCAAACCTGAAGAAGTGTTTGGCAGAAGCAGATGTAGTTGTTACTTTAGAAGATATTCAGGTAGATGAGAAACTAAGTTATATTGAGGAGCCTGTAGCAATTACAGACCTCAAGATAAAGAAGTTGAGGAACAAAGAGATTCGCTTAGTGAAAGTTCAGTGGAAATTTCACCAAGGGCAAGAGTCTACGTGGGAAGTAGTGGCAGACATGAAATCTTAGTATCCCCGTTTGTTTAACGATAGAATTCCGGGGACGAAATTCTCTTAAGGGGGGAAGATTGTAATATCCGAATCCGAAATTTTTATTAATTTTGGAAGTTGGATGAAAAGTGAAGCGAGACACAAAGTATAGGGGGGTTAATTGAAAAGTTGGTTTTATATATATCTTAAATATCAGATATTTGAGATTTATATCTCATTCTGATATTTGTGTTAAGCTGACTTATATTTCAAAGAGAGAAAGAGAGAAAGCAAGAAGGCAGAGAAACAGAGAAAGAGGTCTTGATCAATCGATCCGTTTTGGTCAAATAGAGGTATATTTTTAGCTTAATACTTCTATCTGCATGTTATAGTCGGTAAATAGTCTTGTTACTCAAGCTTTTAACCGTGTATTTGATCGATTTAATGATCAAATAGTTTTCTGGGTTCAACTGTTAGTCGCCGACTTAGAGTATGATTCGACCGGGAAGATGAAGTATATCGGTAGTTTACTTTCGACCGGTAGGTTGTGTTAGACCGGTAGAGGTTCGACCGATAGGTTGTAAATGACCGGTAAGTGGTTCGATTGGTAGTTGTAATTGATCGATAGTTGAACTAGACCGGTAAGTGGTTCAACCGGTAGTTGTATTCCACCGGTAGAGGTTCGATCGGTATGTTGTAAAGGACCGGTAAGTGGTTTGAACGGTATGTTGTTGGACCGATATTAGTGTTGGTTCGACCTGTATAATGATTCGACCGATATTTTGTTATTTGGTCTAAGAGGTTTTTAATCAGAGTGGTTTTGACCGGGTTAAAAACAGTAGATTTCATTTGATGAGTCTTTTGAAAGAAAGAGTTTTAGTGGAGGTTAGCTTACATTTGCTTTAATACCATCGTAGGTGGTGTTAATTAGTAGAAGTCAGAGTTTAATCCAGAAGAATCAGAGGTGAGTCTTTCAAACTAAATCTTTTATGATTTGAGCAGTTATTTTATAAATGTGGGTTTTATAAAGTGCGAATTTATAGTATTGAAAGTTATGCAGAATTATTTCAAAAGACTGATTTAATTAGTTGAGCATGTTTATGCTCAGTGTATATAAACTTGTTTTATATACAGGCAGGACTAAGTGTATGCATATATTTGAGTCAGAAGTCTGACCTAAGTCGGGAAGTGTCACCCGCCTGCTCGTACCGGGGAGTGTGGCCTGTGTATGCCATTAGGGTGTGTCCCTAAAATAAGGCAGTGCGAGACAGACATACCGTCTTTGACGGGAATGTTGGTCAGTAGCATAAGGTACGTTTGTGAGCGTAGAAAGTGGTCAGTGATGGCCAGTAGATTGAATTATGCCTGCGAAGCATAAAGTGTTTTAAAGTTTGATTAAAAGAGCAAGTTATGTATTGAGATATACAGCTTTGTTTAAACGTTTTAATTAATATTTGAACTATTGCAGTAGTGATTGGAGGGGACTCACTAGACCATTGGTCTAACCCTCGCTATTTCGAAATTTTAATCCTGTTTCAGGTTATCGAAAAGTAGCAGATAAAGGTAAAGAGAAGATATGAGCTATAAGCAGGAGATAGAAGACTTCCTGCAATAATTTTCTTTTTGAACTCAGTTGTATAGTAAGAGATAGTGTAACCTTGTACTTTGAAATTGTAAGCCTGGGGCAGTGTTTGGTAATAAATGTTATTTTATTATATAAATGTTCAGGTTGTTACAATTTGTTTGTTGAAGATAATTTGTTGAAGCAATCAGATTGATGTCTGAAAGAGGTTTGTTTATAATCTTGGGGGAGATTGTTACTATTTTTGAAGATGAGACGTTGGGAAGATTGTTGAATGTTTTTGAAGACAAAGTTTATAAAAGAACAATTTCATCGTGTTAAGGGGAAGTATGTATATCATGTTTGTATCAAAGGGGAGATTACATGAGAAGATAAAGGTTGTTCAAAGGGGGAGCTTAATCAAATCGAGCTTAAAGAGAGAAGATCACATTGCTAAATCTTTTAGTAATGATCTTGATCCAAAGGGGGAGATTGTTAGAGCACATAATTGTTGGATTCAAGATCATAAAGATTGAAGACCAAAGTTCAAGAAGTCAAAGGTTGAAGGTCAACTCTCTAGTGAAAGTCAAAGTCATTTTGTAATAAAAGTCAAAGTCAACATATTGTATTTGTTTTGTTTCTTTGTATGTCTTGGGTATAAATACATTTGTATGTCTTTTGTAAGTGTGTGATTTTCAGTTTATGAGTGTGTACACAAATAAGAGAAGAGGCAGTTAGAAAATCTTTCTAGAGTGAGAAAGTAGTGAGAGAAAGTTGTGATTGTAATTGATTGAGATTTAATCAATGACATGTGATTTCGAATTCTCATCTTGATTGTTGTTTAGCAATTAGAACTTGATTGAATTTAGGACACACCAACATTCTCCCACTTTGGATCAAGATCATTACTAAAAGATTTTAGCAATTCAGTCTTCTTCTTCATCTCAAAAGATGCAATCTCTTTCTCTAGCTCAGAATGCTTTAGCAAAGTATCTTCAAAGAAAATTTATCTGAAATCAGCATGTCTTCAGAATACTTTGATCTCACATTTCTTTGTTATCTTTTCTCTTCTTGTAATGGAATGGACATTTCTTCAAGCTTTAGATTCTCCCCCTTTTTGATGAAAAGTGCAACAACTTCATCAAATCTTTGAGTAAGAAATGCATGTCATTTGGAGCCTCCGATCCGTCAATTCAAATAGATATTCATCCAGATCTTTTCAAATCCAGACAAAATAGTCGTGTAACACCTGAATCAACTAATGAATCAATTAACATGCTTGTCAGTAACACTAAGTCACTGTGTGTAACAGATACACATTGGTAAGAAGCTGTTTGATGTTGACTCCCGCAGGGCTTCCATTTAATCATCGAAAACACCACAAAGGTAATTTCTATAAACGTTATGACAAAGAAACAAATTCCTTGTGTGTTCGTGCTTGTGATAGAAAGAATTAAGTACTTGATGATTGCTTATTGGCTCTAAATTGTGTAAACCACTGAGACAACAGTAAGTTAAACACATACTCAATGTGCATGATTGAAGTGTGAAGGTGGGGCAGACTTCCTTCTTTTCAATATCCAGATTTTCCAAACGAAAGTCAGATAGTAAATTTGCTACTTCCCCTTTGAAAATGTGAAACACTTGTTGAGAAGAAAATGAGTAGTTGGTGAGGTTTGATCAAGAGTTGGCATGGGCTAGTTGCCTGTTTCAATAATGATCACCAAAGAATTGTGAAACATTAGAAATGTGGCTGCCCGACTTAGAAAAAGTTGGTTCAGAGTTGTGATATTCTTTTAACTCTATTCTCACACGCTCTTTCTTTTTAACATATAGCTCACTCTAATCAAACTTTCTTTTTCTGTTATATCTCATCACTCAATTCTTTTCGACTTCTTACACTCAATTACTATGGATGAACTTCTTGGGTAGAAATCACTGGTTAAGGTGATTTCATAGAAGTTGTGTTAATTCCTAGTACAATGATTTCGTATATCCTATAAAGAATATGTTGCTCAAACTGATTTATTATCATGTAAGCTCATGTAAAACATATAAATTGCACTCCCAAAATATAAAATCTGTTGAAAAATCGGGAAGTGGTTTGAACATTTTAGAATGAAAAAATGTTCTTAATGATTGAAAGTTGTCCTTCTTTCAACCAAATATAAGATTAAGATAAAGGATTATACTTTAACGTGCGATCTTACATCTCATGAAGCTAAGCTTAAAGTCATAAACATATGAACTTGTAAGCATCTCTCAAAAATTCTGCAAAAGTCTTATGTCAAGTCAAAGCAAATTTATTCACTTAAATTGAAAAGACAAAAAACAGTAAAACTTTTTAAAGTACGAGTGCTGATCAGAAATAATCAGAAGTCATCACCTTTTTACTCCCCCTGAAATTATGCATTTTAAAATTATCAGTGTTAAAGATATGCATAAAATTTCAGAAAAATATGTACTCCTCCTTGAAGGTTGATTTCCTCATTCGAGTATTGGAGTACGATCTCTTTTTCAGCACAGGAGTAAGGTCTTTTGATCTTTGAAGTACGAGTCCTAAACTGTTGTGTTTAGAAGTCATAACTTCGTTGAAGTACGGGTTCTAAGTTGATTTACTTAGAAGCCTCTTTTGACATTGAAGTCCGGGTTTTGAACTGCTGTGTTCAAAAGCCTTTTCTCTTAAACTTTGGGTTCCTGCAACACAGATTTAGCCTTTAGTACCCACTGGAATTTGGGTCCTGCTGTGTTAGCACAAGATTTTGGTACCCATTTCAAATTGGATCCTCTTTTATTTTGAAATGCATTTGAAGAATTAGAATGAGATGAATGCACATGATAATTTCCAAACCAATCTTCAGAATCTTGACAAGAAATAAAAACATCTTTATCATAAATAGAAGTCTTTCTAGCAAATAAAGATAACTGAAATAAGTGTTTCATTGAATATTTACGAGAAACAACAAGTTTTGAGTTCAAAATAGCAACATCAACAATTAAGACATCTTTACTAAGAGAAGTCTTATTACAATTAACAGTACAAAACGATTTAACGGCCTTGTCAAGCTTCTGTTTCGGTTGCCATAGAGATTTAACTTCTGGCCTTTGCTTGCTCAGATCTGAAACATGTGAAACTAGTGAGTTAGACTTCTGAGCAACAAACGAATTCTTCTTCTTCGGATTACCAGTAGTGTTCGGTTTCTATGAATGCTAAGATATACTCTTACCTTTAGCATTTTTAGCTTTCACAGAGACTGACTTATCAACTTTCGTTGATTTTGCACTGTTAACAGGCATACTGGTTTTTCTCAAAGATTTTTTACAACAAAAGATGAATGGTTAGGAAATTTCACAATAAAATCAAATTATTTCAAACAACCATCTGAACTATTGTCAGAGTTAAGAAAATCAAACCCTCCGTTTGATAAACCAAACAAGTCATCAGATTTAGAAGCCTTTGAAATAATAAAATTTTTCAGCACGGTTGAATTTTTTTTTGTTGAATCTCAATCAAAAGTCTTTCATCGGATAAAGAGTTCTTGAGTTCATAAATTTGACTTTCCAAAACAAGAAGAGGGACGTAAATTTTACCTTTAATAGGCTTCACCTCCATCTTTTTCAGAATAATTTTGAAAGAAGTCATTTGAAAGAGATTTCTTTTGATCTTTTCGATCATAACTATTATTCACTTTCGCATAATAAAATGGAAGGTAAACTTTAGATGATTTCAAACGTTTTTCAGTTTCCTTGGCTTCATCTTCTTTAGATAGTCCAATCCCGAAAACTTTAAACTCAGGGATTCTTTGAGCTATTTTCAAAGCAGTAAGATCATAAAGTGCAGGCACTTCAGCTATACCTTTTTGAAGATAGTGAGGATTCTTATAACCGATTCCCCATTTCTCTATTTCCCTTTTGGGTTTGTTCAGATGAATAGTTTGTTCTATTTGACCCATTTTGTATAACTTCTCTTCCAAACTTTTTAATTTAGCAAGTAAAGAAAAGTTTTCTTTGGTACATGAAGAATGAAATTTCGTAAGCTCATATAAATCAAGCTCACTCTTTCTTAGTTTAGTCTTAACTTCAGAATTCTCTTTAAGAACTATAGTCTGTTCTTTTGCGCTGGTGTTATTGTTTCTATGTAAAACCTCAACAAATACTTTCTTCTCAGCAATTTCATTGCTAAGTTTCTGTATCAATTGGTTTTTGTCAGTTATAACACCATTATCTTGCTTAAGCTTTGACTCTAACTCTTGTTGTTTTAAATTCATGGCATGCATTTTATTTATGAAATCTGAATAAGATAAATCACATACCTCTTCTTTTTCATCATCTGAATCAGCTTCAGCTTCTGATTCCTGCTTTCCCATCAAGCCCATGTTGACTGTCTCATCCTTCTCTTCTTCCTCTTCTTCCTCGTCTGAATGATCAAGCCAATATTCATCCTCTGTCATCAGTGCCTTACCCGCCTCCTGTTGCTTTGCAAGAAGCATCTTGTTCTTGTAATAATCGGAGTTTCTGACTTTGGGTCCGCGACAATCCTTGGCAAAGTGACCTAGTTTGCCACAGTTGTAGCACGTTGGTGGTTCTGACTGACTGTATCCTTCAGCTTTAAATCTTCTTTCTTCAAGTTTCCTCTCCTCTATTCTTTTTCCTTCAAACTTATTTCCTTCAATCCTCTCCTTATGAACATAGTTGTTGGGACCAGAAGAATACCTCTGACTGTTTTAACTTGGCTTTGTGTACAACTTTTTCTAAAAAGCCTTAGTCAGCATTAGCAGTGCTTGCTTCAGTTGTTCACATTCATCCGAGTCATAGTTTGCTTCAGCTTCATTTTCTTCTGATTCATACACAATTGTCTTGTTCTTTTTCTTTTTGACAACAAGAGCAACTGTGTCATCAACTGTCTTCACTTTCTGTCTCTTCTCATCTAGAATTTCATCTACCTCTTCTTCATTTTGTTTGAGGGTTTCATACACCTCATGAAGTGGAATCTCATTCAGATCCTTGTAGAATTTCGTTTGGAATTCCTTGTAGAATCTATGACTTAGCTAATCTATCTCCGTTTGCTCTATCTTTGTATTTACGTACGAGATCTTCATACATAATTTCAACTCTTTGCTCATTTGTTTCCGTTGTAGGTTCCCTATATTTTGTTTCCATAAGTCCTTCTGCTAAGGATTGCCTGATTTAATTACCCAAATCTTGTCTTTCAATAAAGTTCAGGAACCGATGTTGGGTCTGAAATATGCCAAGGATGGTTACTACTTCTAGTTCAACATGGTTACTACTTCTAGTTCAACATGGTTACTACTTCTGTGGTTAATGCTGCCAGTTGTAGTTAATGCTGCTGGAACAAAGTTAATGCTGCTAGAAGAAAACAGTTAATACTTCTAGTTACTACTTCTGTTATTAATGCTGCTAGTTGATGGTTAATGTTGCTCAACAAGATTAGTACTGCTAGTTCAAAGTTAGTACTGCTTGAATAGATTAATGCTGCTGAGCATGGTTAGTACTGCTAGAGTTAATACTGCTCAAAGTATTAATGCTGCTTATGATTAATACTGCTTATAAGATGGAGATCTGTATGGAAAGGATGACAACTGGATAAACTAAAGATTATGGAAAGCTTGGAGATAATGATGGAAGATATTCTGAAGATATTTTATTAATTGTAATTAGCTTTTATCTTCAGTATATATATATATATATATATATATATATATATATATAGTATTGTTTAGAATAGTTAGATATAACTTTTGATACATAATTCATTCTAAGTTCTAGAGAGAAATCAACCTCAAGGCATAGATCCTAATTCTAGAGAAGTAGAACTCGTCTTGAAAGAGTCTGTTCTTCAAGATTGAGGTTGAGTGTGTAATCTTGTGATTTCAATTATTCAATACAAGATTACAGTTTGTTATTCATATTTACTGTTTGTGATTACTGTTTCATTGAATATCAAAGTGTTATTCCGCATACTTCTTTGATATTGTTTCTGAGTATTTATTCTTGTTGAGAATTCGATCCTGACAAGTGGTATCAAAGCTAGTATTCTCAGAAACCTGAAATCATCATTCTTCCTTGAAATCAGAAATCATCAATGGCTAAAGTTTCAGATTCTTCAAGCACAGAAATCCCCATAGAGGTAATGTCTAATCTTTGCTCTAAAACTTGTATGGAAACTGTTAAAAGGTACAGGGATCACAACCAGACAATGAGTGATGACCTTAAAAGATTAGAGAGAGATATAAAAGACTATGTAAGAATTGTTGAGAGTTTTGAGGAACTGATCAAAGTTTTCCAAGCCAATAAACTTCAACATTCTTATGATACAAATTACTAGAAGTGGGAGAAGAATGACCTAGAACTTCAGCTGAAAAAGTCTAAAGAGGAGAATGAGAAGATAAAGGGTGAGTTTGAGAAAGCCAAGCTGGATATTGAGAAATTTTCCAATGCTTCTAAAGCAATGGACTCTTTACTCCAAACTCAAATCCATGACAAACTTAGAAGAGGAATAGGCTATAACACCACACCACCACCATACAACAACAATTACATTCCTCCTATATCAAACTTACTAGAGACCAAGGATAGGAAGGAATTGCCTGTTGGAGCCACCAAGGTAGATTGTGTGTCCCAATATGCAATCATTCAATCAAGTAATCACATAAACAATACGATAAATCAAACCTGATATTGATTAATCAAACGATTCAACAGGTTACAAGTTCTTGATGAAATCTCTTTCTCTCTGTCTACGTACGACGCACCACCACCACCACTAAACCTCTCTCAATAATAAATTTTGCAATTAAAATCCCTTAAACCCTAATTAACCTAACCTAATCATATTTATACAAAAGCTAATTAAGCCTAATGGGCTTGGCTTGCATGGGCCCAACAACAAACTAAAAATATTTAAACTAAAATAAAAGACTAAAAATAAAATACGTAAAAATACTTTTGACTAATTATTACAAAAGGACCCTAGACTATTTGTTGAGACGACTTTAACAACTTTAACTTCAGATTTCCATCTTCAAATAATTATGATCTTGAATCCAATAAATATGTGTTTTAACAATCTCCCCCTTTGGATCAAGATCATTCTTTAAGCCCAGAAAATGTAATCTTCCTCTTTGTCTTCAGAATATAGCAATCTCCCCAAACGATGAGAATATCTCTTGGAAAGAAATTATCTCCAGTAAAGCATCTTCAAGGAACATTTCTTCATATCAGCATATCTTCAATATCTTTAAGGAACATTTCTTCATATCAGCATATCTTCAATATCTTCAGAATATCTTCCATTTCTTGATTGACGCTTCTCCCCCTTTTTGATGAAAAGAGTTCAGCAAAACGTGTCTTCAAGAAATTTCTTCCACCATTGATCTTGCAAACAGAACCACTGATTATCCGTCAATTCATTAATATGTTCATCCAGATCTTTGCAAATCTAGACAATTTATAGAATGAAGTGTAACTCCTGAATCAACAAATGAATCAGTTAAAATTGCCTGTCAGTAACACAAAGTCACTGTGTGTAACAAATACACAATATAAAGGAGCTTTTATGATGGTCACTCCCCCAGGGCTTCCATTCAATCATCGAAACACCACAAAGGCAATTTCTATGAACGTTATGACAAAGAAACAAATTCTTTGTGTGTTCGTGCAAGTGATAGAATAAATTAAGCAGATGATGTTTGCTTATAAGGCTCAAATAAGTGTAAACCACTGAGACAAGTAGTTAAACACAGACTCAATGTGCATTAGTAAAGTGTGAAGGTGGGGCAGACTTCCTTCTTTTCAATATCCAGATTTTCCAAATGAAAATCAGATAGCATATGTGCTGCGTCCCCTTTGAAAATGAAACATTTTCTTGTTGAGAAGAAAATGAGTAGATGGTGGGGTAAAGTCAAGAGTTGGCATGGGCTAGTTGCCTGTTTCAATAATGTTCACCAAAGAATTGTGAAGCATTAGACATGTGGCTGCCCGGCTCAGAAAGTAGTTGGTGCAGAGTTTAAAAATTCTTTTACTCTGATCTCTCACCCTCTTTCTTTTAATCTTTAAGATCACAGCTAACCAAACTCTCTTTTAATATTGTCCCTCATCACACATCCCACACTCATTTCTTGTTGGACTCCTCACATTCTTTCACTACAGGATTAACTTCTTGGGTAGGAAACACTGGTTAACGTGAATCCATAGAAGTTCACTTAAGCCCTAGCACACTGATCCCATGTTTTCCTATGAAGCATAAGATGCTCAGGTGATTTAACTTGAACAGTTAAAAACTCAATGATGAATCAGAAAACATTTAAAATCACACTTCCAATTCAAGAAATCTGTTTGAGAATCGGGAAGTGGTTTGAACATTTAAGAACATGTTTTCTTCTGATTGAAAGTTGTCCGTCTTTCAACCATGGAGGAGATGAAGATTAAGAATTATACCTTTTGAGTACAGTCTTACATCTCACGAAATCAAGCTTAAAGTCATATAGATATGATCTTTGAAACATCTCTCAACCTACAAAAGTCTAAAAGTCTAGTCAAAGTAACTTTATTCACTGAAATTGAAATGACATAAAGCAGTAAAACAAATGATGTACGAGTTCTGATCAGAAATAATCAGAAGTCATTGCCATACTCCTTTGACTTGATCGCTCCCCCTAAAATTATGCATTACTAACACATTGATCAGTAAGTACAATGCATTCATAATTGCTCCCCCTCAAACTAACATTGATCATCTATAAGATACTTCTCACACTCCCCCTGAGGTCATGAACAAACTATTAAAGAGCAGGTATCATGCGGAAATAATAATAAAGAAATGATAAAGAAACACAATAAGAAACTTTAATAGGTAACCATCGATTAGGTCTTAAGATTTAGCATACCAATTCTTGAGACAAGAAAATTAAATCTCTTTTCGTCTAAAGGTTTGGTAAACAAATCCGCAAGCTGATAATCGGTTTTTACAAAATAAAGTTCAATCGTCCCCTTTTCTACATTATCTTTTATAAAATGATACCTCACATCTATGTGTTTGGTCTTAGTATGCTGAACAGGGTTAGCGGTAATCGCAATAGCGCTCTTCGAATCACAATAGATCGGGATTCTATTGAAATGAAATCCATAGTCTCGTAGTTGTGTTCTCATCCACAAGACCTGAGAACAGCAGCTAGCAGCAGCTACATATTCCGCTTCGGCCGTTGATGTGGAGACACATAATTGCTTCTTCGAAGCCCAACTGACGAGTTTATCTCCGATGAATTGTATATGACCCGAGGTGCTTTTCCTGTCTAACATGCAACCAGCATGATCTGCGTCTGAATAAGATGTTAGTTCAAAGCTTGTATCCTTAGGATACCACAGACCAAGATCTGCAGTCCCCTTCAGATACCTGAAAATCCGCTTTACAGCAGACAAATGAGATTCTTTAGGATTGGCCTGATATCTAGCACATAAGCATGTAGAAAACATTATATCTGGCCTGCTTGAAGTGAGATACATTAAGGAACCTATCATCCCTCTATAAGTCCTAACATCAACAGCCTTTCCCGAAAGATCGGTGCCAATCTTAGTACCAGGTGCCATTGGGGTACCAATCGGTTTACAATCTTCCATTTTGAACTTCCGAAGAATATCCAGAATGTATTTAGATTGATTGATAAAGATCCCCGTTGAAAATTGTTTGACTTGCAATCCGAGAAAGAAATTCATCTCTCCCATCATGCTCATTTGAAAACGAGACACCATGAGGTTTGCAAAGTTCCTACAGTACTTAGGATTTGTAGAACCAAAAATAATATCATCCACATATATTTGAATTAGAATGATATCGCCTTTATCCTTTTTAATAAAAAGAGTGGTATCAACCGTACCTTTTGTGAAACCTGACTTAACCAAGAATTGAGATAGGATATCATACCAGGCGCGAGGAGCTTGTTTCAGTCCATAAAGAGCTTTATCCAAGATGTAGACATGGTTCGGCTTATCTGGATTTACAAACCCTTCTGGCTGTGAAACGTAGACTTCTTCCTTGAGTACTCCATTCAGAAAAGTTGTCTTCACGTCCATTTGATAGACGGTGAAGTTCTTGTGGGCTGCGTAGGCTAAGAACATCCGAATTGCCTCTATACGTGCCACTGGAGCATAAGTCTCATCGTAGTCTATACCTTCCTCTTGCCTATATCCCTTGGCGACAAGTCGTGCTTTGTTTCGGATAACGGTGCCATCTTCATCTTTCTTGTTTTTGAACACCCATTTCGTACCAATGATGGTTTTACCTTGCGGTTTGGGTACGAGTCTCCAGACTTTCAGTGCTTCAAACTGATTCAGCTCATCTTGCATTGCAGTTACCCAATCGGAATCGGCAAGGGCCTCAGATACGCGGGTAGGCTCGATCTTGCTCAGAAAGGATTCATACATACATAGATTTGATGTTGCAGACCTAGTTTGCACCGGTGCAGAAGGATCTCCAAGAATTTGATGTATCGGGTGCTCTTTGGTCAACTTATGTTCATGAGGGAGTGGATTAGATGCATTTTGATCATTGTCCGCATCTAGGAATCCACTGGTATCTCCTTCAGATGGCTCAGAATTAATGAGGGCTTCAGTTGAAGTGGTCGTTGCAGAAGTTACAGTAGGTACAGCTTGGTCAATCTGTTGATCAGTCCTTACAGTACATCCTACGGAGTCAGCTACTTCTGTCTCGGCATTGTTGGTCACAACTTCAACTGTCGGAGTAGGCTTTTGAACTGGAACTTCTTGCTGAATAGGGGAACCAAATTCAGTAGAGATATCGGAAGTGGTCGGATGATTAGTCATCGAGTCTTCTATGCTGTCAACCACAACAGAGTTCTGCAACTTAGAACCAAGAAATTCATCATAGAACAGTTCAAATAATAAATCCAAATCAGATAAATTAGAAGTAGACGACGAAGCGCCATCTGATTTGTTCTCTTGAGGTGCAGGTCCTGGACTGGTTGGTCCAGAAGCTAAGACTCCAGTAATGACGGGTTCTGAACTGATGTGCTCAGAAGCCATCTCCTCATCGAATGTAACATTGACGCTCTCGATCACTGTCTTCGACTTCTTTAAATAAACACGATATGCAGACGATGTAGAGAAATAACCAACAAAGAGGCCTTCATCCGCCTTAGCACTGAACTTGTTCATATTCTCTCGGTCGTTTAGAACATAACACGTACAACCAAAAACATGAAAATATTTAATGGTTGGTGTGCGGTTGTTGATCAACGCATACGGAGTCTTCTTAAATCGGCGGTGTATCATGGAGCGATTCTGAGTGTGACACGCAGTCGATACAGCTTCAGCCCACAAAAATAAAGGTAAGTCAGATTGGCTGAGCATAGTCCGAGCGGCCTCGACAAGTGTACGATTTCGCCTTTCGACGACTCCGTTCTGTTGAGGCGTGCGAGCAGCAGAGTATTGATGTGATATCCCGACTGATTCGAGATATTCTTCGACTGTCTTGTTCTTGAACTCTGTGCCGTTGTCAGTCCTGAGAATCTTGACTTGTTTTTGCAGATTGACTTGGGTCGTCTTCAGAAACGTAATGAGAACATCGGGAGTCTCATCTTTAAACCGTAGAAACTTAACCCAAGTGTATCGCGTATAGTCATCCACGATAACCAACACATACTTCTTTCCTCCTAAGCTTTGCGTTCGCATAGGACCACATAGATCCATATGCAACAACTCTAACGGAGAGTTGGTACTAGGTTCAGGCTTTGGTTTGTGTGGGGCTCTCTTCATCTTTCCCTTTTCACACGCTGCACATAGATGTTCTTTCTCATACTTCAGCTCTGGAAGACCTTTGACTAGCTTACCACTGACCAGCTTGTTGATGTACCGAAAGTTGAGGTGAGAAAGCCGTCGATGCCATAACCAGCTTTGTTGCATCGAGGCCTTTGATAGTAGGCAGACCTGATTGTCAGCCTGGACCTTTGACAAATTGATGGTGTAGAGGTTTGACTTGCGAGATCCGACCAGGAGTTCTTTTCCTTCTTCAGTGCGTACTGAACATGTCTTGGCCTTGAAATTAACCTCTAAATCTTTGTCGCAGAACTGGCCAATGCTGAATAGGTTGTGCCCTAAGCCTTCAACGTAACTCACCTTCTTGATCGTAAGATTTTCATGTACACCATCACCATATCCCAGAATAGGTGAAAATTGATCATTTCCGAAACGAACTGTGCCGCAGTATTTGTCCTTATAATTAGACAACATACTCTTCTGCCCGGTCATATGTTTGGAACACCCACTATCCAAATACCACATATGACGGGTCTGCACAACACAAATCAAGAAAGAAGAGGTTTAGGAACCCATTTAAAAATGGGACCTCCACTGTTAGTACTTGATTTTGGCACCCATTTAAATTTGGGTCCGTTTTTTCTTTGAAAACCAGAAGCATGATAAGACGTATGATAATGATAAGATGAAACATTATATGAACCATACCAAACATCAGAATATCTACGAGAAGCATAATCACATTCACCATAATTTAAAAACTTTTTAGTACTAGATGGAGCTAACTGAAATAATTGCTTTATAGAATATTTCTTGCGAGAATCAACAAGATTATTTTTAAAAGTAGCAACATTCACACTCAAATCATCTTTACTAGAAGTCTTTTTATTCAAAATAAAACTAGAACTAGATTTAGCTTTCTCGTCTATCTTCTGTTTCGGTATCCATGCAGTCTTAACTCCAACCCTTTGCTTTCTCAAATCTGAAACATTTGAAACTTTAGAGTTAGAATGATGAGAATTAATAGAATGCATCTTCTTTGGCTTACCAGTGTGGATCGGTTTCTGTGAAAGCTGAGATTTTTGTTGCTTACCTTTTGCTTTCTTGGATTTCACAGAAACTGATTTATCAACTTTCGTTGATGTTTCACCTTTTTCATGTACACTGGGTAATCCAAAGGAATTTACAACACAAGATGAATGATGAGGAAGTTTAGAAGAAAAATCAAACTGAGAAACACACTTATTTAAAACACCTTCAGAGTTTAAGAAATTAAGCTCATTATCAAGTGAACCAGATCTGTCATCCGAATTTAAAGCTTTGGAGAGTTTAGGAAAATTAGAATTTTTGAACACTGTTGAAAATACAGTTTGTTCTAAGTCCATCAAAATTCTTTCATCTGTAAGAGTATTCTCAAGTTCAGAAATTTTACTTTCCAAAACTAGGGGAGGGACGTAAAGCTTACCTTCAATGGGTTTAGCCTCCAACTCTTTAACAGAATAACTTTCAAAATAATCATTTGAAAGAAATTTTGATTTATTAGAACGATAACTGTTATTCAACTTCTCATAGCGAAATGGAAGTTGAACTTTAGTTGTGTTCTTTCTTTTATCATATTCCTTGGCTTTATCTTTTTCCGACAGACTAGTCCAAAAGGGTTTGAGTTCTTGATGTTGAGGAGCCAACAACATAAACCCAAAGTCATAAAGTGCAGGCACTTCAGATATACCTTTTTTGAGATGATGTGGGTTCTTGTAACCAAGACCCCAAGTATCAGGTTTCTCTTTAGGTTTGTTCAAATGAATAGTGTGTTCAGTTTGACCCAAAGAGTGTAATTTTTCTTCCAAAGCATTCACCTTTTCTATTAAAGATTTATTCTCTTTTGAAGTAGAAAAGTACCTTTTAGCAATCTCTCTAGATTTAAACTCACATTCTTTAAACTTTGAATCAGTTTCAGATAACTCTTTATGAATTATAGTCTTTTCTTTAGCGCTGGTGTCTATATTTTTGTGCAAAGTTTCAATTAATACATTTTTCTCAGCAATATCATTACTAAGTTTATGTATAGATTGATTTTTCTCATTTATGACACCTCTTTTACGCTTCAGTTTCGACTCTAATTCTTGGAGTTTAGACATCATGGCATTCATTTGGTTCAATAAATCAAATTCAGTAAAGTTACATACCTCATCAGTATCTCCATCATCCGAATCAGCTTCAGCTTCTGACTGGTTCTTCCCCATCAAGCACAGATGTGCTGTCTCATCCTTCTCTCCTTCTTCAGATTCTTCATCCGAGTGGTCGAGCCAGTATTCGTCCTCGGCCATTAATGCTTTTCCAGCCTCTTGTTGCTTGGCTAGAAGCATTTTATTCTTGTAATAGTCTGAGTTTCGGACTTTTGATTTGCGGCAGTCCTTGGCAAAATGACCGAGTCTACCACAGTTGTAGCACTTAATCGGTTCTTCTTTCTTGGTCTCTTCAGCTCCATCCTTCTTCATTTCTTCTGATCTCCTGTCTTCAACTTTCTCTTTATGCTTGTAGTTGTTCGGACCAGACGAGTATCGCTGACTATTGGAGTTTGGCTTTTTATAGAACTTCTTTTGGAAAGCCTTGGTTAACATGAGCATGGTTTCCATCAGTTTTTCACAATCGTCAGTTTCAGACTTTTCCTCACAATCAGCTTCTTCCGAATCAGAATCTATCACCTTCTTCTTCTTTGACTTCTTAACCACAAGAGCAACTGGATCAGCTACTGCTTTGTCAGCCTTTTTCATCTCAGCCTTGATCTCTTCTACCTCTTCCTCATTCTGTCTGAGGATCTCATAAACTTCATGAAGAGGAATGTCATGCAGATCCTTCAACTGTCTCATCTGACGGGTGAACCTCTTCCATTCAGGCTGAAGATTGCTGAGAAATTTCACATTCAGCTCCACGTGAGATTTGCTGATCTTGTTCTTGCTGAGCTCGTTCAGCAAAGTGACAAATCGGTCATAAGTATCTTCGAGAGACTCTCCAGCTTTGGCTTTGAACTCTTCATAATTATTCAGGCATGTAGATACTTTGAGCTGATTGCCGACTTTGGATCCGATCATCATCTTCTCCAATTGATCCCACATTTGCTTACCGGTAGCATTATAGCTGTCAATCTTGACATATATTTCATTCGGTATGCCTTGGAGAATAAATGATCTTGCCAGCTTATCACCCTTGTGTCTCTTCAGCTGATCTTCCGAATATTCACCAATCGGTAATTTGTATTTTGTCTCTTCTTCTTGACCATTTTCTCCAGCTACAGTGAGAACCTTGGTCGGAGGTGTCATGATCCCGTCTTTCAGAGATTTTCTGATTTCATCTCCCAAATCATGTCGATCAATGAAGTCCAAAAATCTGTCCTTCCATTGCTCGTACTCCCCCTTGAAGAGTACTGGTGGCTTCACATCTGTTCCAATAGCAAGAGCTTCCCGAAACATCTTTACTTATACGATTAGTATCAAACTTATCTGATATTGAAACAATCAACTGGATGAGATCGTTAGAAGTCAAGATAAAATCACACAATACTGAAAATTTTAGAAAGAAATTCAGAAAAAATCTGATCACGAACAGAACTTTGCCCCCCCTTCGCAGACTTAGCACGGGGTTCCCTAGAGAAATTTTTTTGACATATAGAAGCCCTATTACAGTTTGCAAAAATTGACCGGGGATGAGCTTCGACCGGAGACTTGTAAAGACCGGTCGAGAGTTCGACCGGGAACTTGTTCGACCGGGGAAGTGCAAAGACCGATATTGCCTTCGACCGGGAACTTGTAAAGTCCGGTCGAGGATTTGACCGGTAGAATGGAAAGACCGGATGGTTGATAAGACCGGATGTTGGTAAGACCGGATGTTGGTAAGACCGGATGTTGGTAAGACCGAATGTTGGTAAGACCGGATGTTGGTTCGACCGAACTATGCTTCGACCGGAAATATGAAAGACCGGAGTGGACAGTGAGTGTCCCGGTCGAATGCTATAGACCGATAAAGGTATTCGACCGGAAGTGGACTTAGACCGATAGAAACAAAGACCGATATGTTCGACCGGAGTGTTCTTGACACAGAATCAACCCAGAAACTCAAAAATCAGCCCAGAAACAGATCAGAACACTAAATTAACCAACCAAACTTTGCATACACGATCGAATAAACGTATAGAACGATATCTACCAATTAATTTCAGTAAAAACAACTTTATGAAGGAATCGAATGAACATCCAGTGCCGTCTCTAAACCGAACCCAGAAAACCAAAAACAACAAATTGATAACCAAAACCAATGCAAATATCAAATCAAACAATACCCAATCACTATAATATGCAAGACAAACACAATCAAACTAATATCAACTTGAAAGAACAATCACACAATAAAAAACATGAATCTTTGACAGAAAATTAGAACCGAACAAAAACTTATTCAATCCAATCTGTACTGTGCTCTGATACCAATTGTGTGTCCCAATATGCAATCATTCAATCAAGTAATCACATAAACAATACGATAAATCAAACCTGATATTGATTAATCAAACGATTCAACAGGTTACAAGTTCTTGATGAAATCTCTTTCTCTCTGTCTACGTACGGCGCACCACCACCATCACTAAACCTCTCTCAATAATAAATTTTGCAATTAAAATCCCTTAAACCCTAATTAACCTAACCTAATCATATTTATACAAAAGCTAATTAAGCCTAATGGGCTTGGCTTGCATGGGCCCAACAACAAACTAAAAATATTTAAACTAAAATAAAAGACTAAAAATAAAATACGTAAAAATACTTTTGACTAATTATTACAAAAGGACCCTAGACTATTTGTTGAGACGACTTTAACAACTTTAACTTCAGATTTCCATCTTCAAATAATTATGATCTTGAATCCAATAAATATGTGTTTTAACATAGATCCTTTAGACAAAGTGGTGGTTGAAACAGACTCTGAAGAAGAAACTCTAGTGAAAAGAGTAAGGAGAACACTGGGAGTGGTGAGATTACTCTAGAAAATCACATTATCACCAATGAGGGATGTGGAAAGGCTTGGATCAAGTCTAAGAACATAGAAAAGACTGAGGGAAAGTCTGAGATGGTCCATTATAAGCAAACCACAGTTGTGAATCCTGTCCCTTGCAAACAGTGTTCTTGCAATAAATCTGAGCCCCAAAAACATGATAAACCAAGGGGAAATTAGAGAAACTGGAATAATCAGTGGGCACAAAAACAAGGGATTGATTTGAGTAAAATCAATTGACCAAAACCTTGTTTTATCTGTGGCAAATTGAATCATCTTGCCAAACACTGTTATTTCAACCCTATCAACCAAAGAGTCACTTTTCAAAGAAAACCACAAAACTCTTTTGGTTATAGGAATAAAAGAAGGAATCAATTGGCTGAGAAAAGAGCACCTTTAAAGTCTCATGCTCAGAACAAGTTTGCTAATACAAAGAAAAATGCTCCAAATAAGCCAAGGAGTAATTTAAAGACAAAGAAAGCAAACAACTTTGTTCAAGTTTGGGTTCCAATTGTAAAGAAACCTGTTAGTACTGCTATCCCAGATAGTACTGCTAACAGAAATAGTTCTGCTGCAACCAATACTAGTGCTAACAAGGATAGTGCTTCTACTAGTATTAATGTTGCAAAGCCTATAATCTTGACAAAGTATTCCAACCATGAGATTCCTAAACAACTCATCCAAACAAAACTGACAGATTATATAAATGAGAAAGGACAACCCAAGACCACTTTGGCTTGGGTTCCCTCAAAGACTAACTGATTTATCAAGTGTACAGGGCAATCAAAAGTTCAAGAGGAAGAGCATTTGGAATGAAGATAATGATTGCTCTTGGCACATAACAAGGAACATGGATTGCCTTCAAATTATTTAAAAGATTTGATGGAGGACATGTTTCTTTTGATCCAACAGAAGGTAAGAAAAGTGAAAAAGGTATAGTTTCAAAAGATAAAGTAACTTTTGAAAATTTTATGGTATATGGTACTACTAACCTTGTGTCTGTAAGTGTTTCGGGTTGCTAATACTGAAAGGTAGTTAGTACTTCTAGTTCAGTGAAAACTGTCAGACTGTGTTAATGCTGCTTGTATGTGTTACTACTGTCAGTCTGTGTTAATGCTGCTGATAAGTGTTACTACTGCTAATGTAAGTTTTCTATACCTAAAAATGATCTTCAATGATTTAATGTCAAACCTGGATATCAATCAAAAAGCTTTTATCTGTATCCAAGGTTTGTACAAGAAGTACTTAATAAGGAATTGACGGATTAACCTCATTTTAATGAGATATATGTACCTAAACCCCCTAAAGGCAAGGTTTTCTCAAACATGAGAAGATCTGCTAGGGACTCGGAAGGAGTTGACATACCATTGTTCTCTACAATGATGGTGATATCCCACAATCAAGAAGGTAAGGCATCAGGGTCAAAGCCCTCATTAGACCAACCCACTGATGACCTATCCACACCTTCCAGTACCAAGAATAAATCTTTAGATTCCTTTTGTCAAACCAACATTCCCATTACTATATTATATAAGAAAAGATACTGAAGGTTCCTTCCCTTCTTGTATCTTAAACCTCAAAACCTACAATCCCTCTGATGGAGCATTTTTCATCAGAGAATATCCAAAGGGAAACCATAGAGGTGTATCCCAACATCAAGAAGGTGCTCAATAAGGAGATGCAAGAGCATATGGGTTGTAAGGCTCACACTACTGACTTTGCACAAAGTGCAGGACAGGACAGTGTGAAAATATCTAAGACCTTCCCCATGGCAACTTTAGATGAGTAATTATCTAAAGGTCCCAGGTGCCAAGAAACCAAGGGAGTAGAAGGTGCTTCTGCTAGGCAGAAGATCTCTACTAAAAGATCCAAGGATCCTTCAAAGGTGGTAAACACACCTAAAGGAGGTGAGGATAGATTTAACTACAAAGAATTGATGGATACACTTGGTACAATTTGTCTGAAAGTTCACAATCAAATTATGGAGATAAAAGAGATGAAAAGATCATGATTATTTCAAAAAGGGGGAGACTTAAACATCTGAACTTGAGAAGACTTGAGAAGGAGAATCAAGTTGATATGAAATCTTATTTTGAGGGGGAGATAAGTGAAGAAGCTGAAACAAAGCAGTAACTACACCAGAAACAGAAAAGAAGATAACAGCAGAAACAGAAAAGAAGATAACAGCAGAAACTGAATCAAGAAGAACTAGTAATTGCAGAAAGTTTTGAAATTATCATAAAGACCCTATACTGAAGAACTTAACTTCTCAGTTTTGAAAAGTTAAGTTAGGGGGAGATTGTTGGGTCTGAAATATGCCAAGGATGGTTACTACTCCTAGTTCAACATGGTTACTACTTCTATTTCAACATGGTTACTACTTCTGTGGTTAATGCTGCCAGTTGTAGTTAATGCTGCTGGAACAAAATTAATGTTGCTAGAAGAAAATAGTTAATACTTCTAGTTAGTACTTCTGTTATTAATGCTGCTAGTTGATGGTTAATGTTGCTCAACAAGATTAGTACTGCTAGTTCAAAGTTAGTACTGCTTGAAGAGATTAATGCTGCTGAGCATGGTTAAGACTGCTAGAGTTAATATTGCTCAAAGTATTAATGCTGCTTATGATTAATAATGCTTATAAGATGGAGATCTGTATGGAAAGGATGACAGCTGGATAAACTAAAGATTATGGAAAGCTTGGAGATAATGATGGAAGATATTTTGAAGATATTTTATTAATTGTAATTAGCTTTTATCTTCAGTATATATATATATATATATATATATATATATATATATATAGTATTGTTTAGAATAGTTAGATATAACTTTTGATACATAATTCATTCTAAGTTCTAGAGAGAAATCAACCTCAAGGCATAGATCCTAATTCTAGAGAAGTAGAATTCGTCTTGAAAGAGTCTGTTCTTCAAGATTGAGGTTGAGTGTGTAATCTTGTGATTTCAATTATTCAATACAAGATTACAGTTTGTTATTCATATTTACTGTTTGTGATTACTGTTTCATTGAAATCAAAGTGTTATTCCGCAAACTTCTTTGATATTGTTTCTGAGTATTTATTCTTGTTGAGAATTCGATCCTGACAACCGATCTTCTACTGTTCGTATTCTCCTCTAAAGAGAACTGGTGGCTTGGTGTCAGTTCCGATTGCAAGGGCTTCTCTGGATGTCATCCTGGTTTAAGTCTGATATAGGAGTAAAGCAAACTTTGCGTTTTGAGAAGGTGGCGCAAATGAGGTTTGCGCGAGAGTGGGTCACGCAAACTGAAGTTTGCGTTTCAAGTTGATCATGCAAATTGAGGTTTGCGCGAGATGTATGTAGCGCGAAGTAGAGCTTTGCGTTTCAAGAGGTTGGCGCAAAGTGAGGTTTGCACTTCAAGGAGTTGACGCAAAGGTGACTTAAGCTTCTCGTGAAGAGTTGATCACGCGAACTGAGGTTTGCGTGATGTGTTGGTAGCGAGAGTTGAGGTTTGCGTGACTAGAGTGTCGCGTGAGTTGAAGTTTTTTTGAGCTGTTGGTGACGCAAAGTGGGCTTTGTGTGAGTAGTGTGTTGCGCAAAGTAGAACTTGCGTGAAGCGTTAGTCGTGCAAAGTGGAATTTGCGTGATCAGAGTGTTGCGCAAAGTGTGTCACGTAAAGTTCAATTTGCGTGAGTTCTTCCCTGTGTTTGCGTGAGTTCGTCCTGTTCTTCGAAAATCAACTAAAACCTGTTTCTACGTCGATTAGCATTACCAAAATCTACCAATATGACTAAAAACACTTCTAGAACAGATTGTTACCACTCGATCTCGATAAAAATCACTTTTTGAAAAATAAATCGATGGCACAGTAACTTTTTAAAGTCGAACTCAGACAACAAAAACACAAAATTGAAACTCGATCAAAGCTTTAAACTGAAATCAAACCACTACAACTTGATCTAGCAGCCTAATCGATCACAACCTGATCGATTTCCACACCTAAAACACTCAAAATCTCAAAAATGATTTTCAAATAAGAACACAGAGTCGGTTTTTCAAAAACTTGATTTTGATCTATAATCAGGCTCTGATACCAATTGTCAGTGCACAATGTTATATCAAGTTCTTAGAAAAACATACACATAAAGATTACCAACCTGTTTAGATTAATAACAAACGATTACAAGGTTGATTGATTTCTCTCTTTGAAGCTCTCTGTGTATTAGACCTTTTGTGTGTGTGTATTAAGTGATCTGATAATAGAGAGAGTTGTTGAGATCTGATATTGATCTCAAGCTTCTTAGACACACTACCTTAACCACTTGCAACAACAAGTTGCAATATTAAACAATATTAACCTACATAATATCTAAACTATAAGATATTATATAACTAACTTAATATCTAACTAACTAAACTAAACTTAGATATTTAGTTATGCTAAATATCTAATTACATAAAATACAAATAAACAATAAACATTAATTAACTTTGACATTTATTACAAACGACATTAGACTTAATATCGAGAGTCGACTTTCCTAGTTCCCGACACGAGATCGATCCGAAACTCCACTTGACGATCGGGTGGTAACCCGGGCAAGTCGTCTGGAAAGACATCGGTAAACTCACGTACAATCTTCACATCTTCAAGCTTTAACTTCTCGAGCTTGGCGTCGATCACGTAGGCTAGGAAAGACGATCATCCTTTCACCAAGCATTTGCGCGCCTTTGCCATGGTGATTATTGTTACTTCTCCTTTCCTCTTCTCACCATAGATCACAACAAAACTTCACCATTAGGATTGGGAAGTTGAATTAATTTATTGGAACATACGATCTCGACATGATTGTTTGCTAACCAATCCATGCCGACCACCACATCAAAACCTCCGATTAACATCAGCATCAAATCGATCGGGAAATCTCTCCCTTCAATTCCGAGAGTACACTTCCTCAGAACATCGCGGATCAGAACCTGACTACCATCTGCTATCTCTACCACTAACACTTTCTCTAGACTATTAGTGGGCATAGCAATCTTTTTACGAAACAATTCATATATAAAAGAGAAACTGGCACCCGTATCGAACAGTACACGAGCAGGTACGGAGTTTAAAAGAAACGTACCGATACCACATCAACGGATGCCTTGGCCTCGTCGGTCGTCATCTGAAAATCTCGACCCGAAACCCTAGATGGGTTCTCTTTATTCTCCGACGCGCTTCCCGACTTGAGCTTCCGAAAAACTCTCTTCATATGCTCCGGTGTTTTGCAATCATAGCTAACAAGTCCTCTGGTCGGACAGTCGCGGGTGATGTGATCAGATTTACCACACTTGTAGCAAGATTGAGGAGTGGGGTTACAGTTTCCATGGTGCTTGCTATTACACCTCTGGCACCATCTAGCTTCTTGATAACCACTGAAGCTTCGGCTTCCGACAAAAGGTCGGGTTCTCTTGGGAGGTACTGAAATGCTCTCCCACTTTCTCTTGTCCACAACCACGATAGCTTTCTCCGGTTTACCCTTCGCGTAAACCTCTTCCATAAACTGCGCCTCCTCAATCGTCTCACGAAGGTTAGAAGCCTTCGAATTTCGGACCATAGTCATCATGTCCAACGGTAGGCCCTTTAGATAGGCCTTTATATTCTCCTTTTCTGTTGAGTCCACATGCCCCACTAACCCCAGCTTTTCCATGAATTGACGGGTGTACTCCCTCGCCGTCAGTTTTCCTTTCTCAAGCGACCGAAACTCCGCCTCGATCCGATCCATAGCCCTCTCGTTGCAGTATTCTTCCAATAATTTCACCTTGAATTCACACCAAGTTAGTTGGGCTAAAACAAGAGGAGAGATGGTGGACTGGATAACATTCCACCATGTCAGCGCCGTATCCCTGAGCAGTTGAGTACCGAATCTCACCCTTTGGTCATCTCTGCACTCGGATGAACCGAAGCCTTGTTCTATCGCTCGGATCCACTTTACACACGCATATGGGTCATCGGAACCAGAGAACTCTTGTGGTCCACAACCCAGAAAATATTTGTAGGAGCAACTCCTCCCACTTCTCGGAGCACCAACAACCCTGAGCTCCTCAGTTCTGACCCCATTACCGGTGCCTCTAGAATCAACGACAATGTTTTCAGCAACCACCTCATTTCTCTTGAGGCTAGCATCGCGATCCTCTAACAACTTCAAGAACGCCTCTTGCTGCTTCTCCATGGCCGATGACACCATTTGCATGATGCCAACCATCATGTCAGCCGGAGGGTTTGCCCCATGAACAACCGGGTTTGTGGATGCCAACTCCACTCTTGGCACTTGCTCCACCTCTCCCGTGAATATAGGTGGCATGCCCGGAGGAACGATGTTCGCTGCCCTAACTATTGGATTTCGCTCGGGCGAGCTATCTGCACATACCGTCCCATCGGCTAACGGTCGACTGGGAGTGTTCACCATACTAAAGTAATGGCTGCCACACAAGCACGAGAAAGAGGTAAGAGAAAGATTAACAAAATAAGGACAAATGAACGTACTACTGCATTACCAATTGTCATAGTACGACACCTCAAGCACAATCATGTATAAGTATTCTCATAATAACATTAGCTAAGTGAGATTATGAACATATAATACATAAAGGTTCTTGTTACCATCGCCACAACGCTCGATAACTATAATTTCCATTGACTCTAAGACTAACCCATCTTAGAAGTTCTACCCAACTCACAATCGATACTTAACAATTGCCCAACATCAAATACTAGTCATCTCAAAATGCCTCCAAGACCATGCTCATCACTCACGACTTTGGCAACCCACCGCTAAGGGAACCTGATATACATATCATTTGAGAAAAAGTGTTAGGCTTAAAGCCTAGTGAGAACATATAGTTTATAATTTCAAGAGATATAAACAATTTCATTGAAAGGAAATCTATTCAAGAAAGTTTAGTGTACAACTAAAATCTTTGTCATATAAGGACCATTCGGTCCGAAAATTCATCTTGCGATGACGGGGGATACCCGATTTACCAAGGATTGTGGCGGAACACAAAAGTAGGCCACAATCCGAGTTGTGATCTAAATACTTGGAATCCATGGCCACGAACAACATAGGTCCGTACTAAGATGTGAGGGAGGGCTCCCGAGGAAACCAAGTCATACTCATTTACTAGGACTACATTATGACCCATGGCTAGTAACCGATCTCACATAACCATACCAAATGTGTTAAACCCAGATAACTAGTTGATTGACAATCACACAACACAATATAGATCAAGAGATAATAAATCAGAATAACATACCACGATCCCTTGATTAATCAATGAAAAACCTTGTGTGTGTTCTTGATACCTTGTATGCGATTACAGAGAGAAACGTGGGGCTACAAAATAATCTCTAATTGTGATTATAGGTGGTTTACCCTAAAATCTAATAAATAAAAACTATTTATACTTAGGTCTAATGCTTAATGGGCTTATGGGCTTGAGGCCCACAAATAAACTAACTATTAACTTATTACAAATCAAACCCTCTAATTAACTTTAACATAATTGCAATTTAACCCTTAACTTTAACTTTAATCTTGAATACAATTTATGATCCAACAATCTCCCCCTTTGGATTCAAGATTAATTTTTTTTTTGCAATTGTCTTTGGGTCTTCACTTTTTTTGAAAACTTCAGATACAGTCTTCAACTTTCTCTTTCTTTAATAGAAGTGTCCTTCTGACGATAAGACAAATAAGCTCAGACACTTTGATATCTTTGAAATCTTCAACAGTCTTCAATAAAATTCTTGTAATCTTCTTGTATTCTCCCTTTTTGATTATTCTCCCCCTTTTTGATGAATGGTGAGAATCATCATCATCAAAACACAGTAAAACAATCTCCCTCTTTATGAAAAATCATTAAATAAGCACTGTTTTTATGTATAGATCCCTGTGTGGAAATAAGAGCAGTCTCTCCAAATGGAAAGAGTGATTATTTCAATCTTTTCAGATTCAAATAATTAAAAAGGTAACCCTGAATCAATAAATGACCCAGTTGAAATGCCTGTCAGTAACACAAAATTACTGAGTAACACATAGTTACTATATAAAGAGTTGGTTTTGATGTTGGCTCCCCAGGTCTTCCATTCAATCATCGAATAACACATGGTTATCTATGAACGTTCTGACATAAAACAAATTTTTGTGTGCTTGTGCATGTGTATGAAAGAATTAGCATAGATGGTTGCTTTTCAATATAGGCTCAAAAAATGTAAACTTGTTGAGACAGCAACAAATTATACAAAGACTCAATGTGCATGAGAAAGGGTCTAAGGTGGGGCAACTTTCCTTCTTTTTCAATATTAGTATCTTTCAAATGAAGAACCAATAGCGTATGTGCTACGTCCCCAGAAAATGTGAAACATTCTCTTTTTGAGAAAAGAATGAGTAGCTGGTGGGGTTGTATGCAAGAGATGGCATGGGCTAGGAGCCTTTTTCAATGATGGTCACCAAAGAATGTGAACTAATCAGCAGATGTGGCTGCCCGACTTAGAAAGAAGATTGGTGCAGAGTTTGATATTCTTTTACTCTGTTCTCTCACCCTCTTTCTTTTAATGCTCACTTCTAACCAATCTCTCTTTTCCATTTTACCTATTCACACACCATCACTCAATTCTTTTGACCCCTCTCCCCTCAATTACTCAGGGAATACTTCTGGGGTAGGAAACACTGGTTATCGTGAATCCATGGAAGTTCGGTTAAGTTCTCACACTGAATCCCATGTATTTTCCTAAAAGAATATGTTGTTCAACACTCTTTTTTACATGTAAGCACAAAGGAATACAAACATGAAGAATAAAATTTTGGAGAAGTCAAAACATAAAGTGTTTGACAATACGATTCTCCCCCTCAAACTAAAAGAGGTTGATAATTAAGCTCATAGACGATTAAGCTCCCCTCAACTGGATTTTTTTTTTGAATAAAACAGGAAAATAAAGCACGGAAGTGCCGGTTCTAATCCGATGTGATTAGAAGTAATAGTCACTTGAACATACCTGCATATAAAAGAAATAATGGTAATCATTTGTGAAAATGATTCCTCTCTCGTTAGCAACAGTTGTAGAATAAAACACAAAATAAGATTCAGAATTCTCCCCCTAGAATCACGAGTAAGATCTAAGATGACATGTTCAACATACCAAGTTTGCTGATGAGAAATTGGAACCTCTTTTCATCCAACGGCTTGGTGAAAAGATCATCTAACTGGAAATCAGTTTGAACAAAATGCATTTCGATATCACCTTTTTCTACATGATCTTTGATGAAGTGATAGCGTACATCTATATGCTTGGTCTTTGAATGCTGAACCGGGTTAGCAGTTATGGCGATTGCACTCTTGGAATCACAATAAATAGGAACACATTTGTAGTTGTATCCAAAGTCCCTTAATTGTGTCTTCATCCAGAGGACTTGTGAACAGCAGCTAGCAGCAGCTACATATTCAACCTCGACAGTGGATGTTGAAACACAGTTTTGTTTCTTTGAGGTCCAACTGACAAGTGTAACACCCTAAAAATTAGGGTAATTTAAAATTTTAAAATTCGGCAATATAACGTTTATAAATAGGGCAAACCACCCAAATAATGGGTAAATCATGAACACTCACAAATCCTGTAAATGTGTACGGAGAAATGACAACAAACGAAAACCAAACTAAGTCCATCTAGATTACATAGGTTGTCAACCCAATACCAGGATAAATAAATTGGTTTAAACACCACTTCTCCAAATCAACTAACACCCAGAAATTTCCTCAAGAGACCGAACTTTTCACTCAACCCCTTGACGACCCGCCGCTAAGGGAACCTGTTATACACATCATTTTCGAAAAAGTGTTAGGCTTAAAGCCTAGTGATAACATACAATATATAATGTGAATAAATATATACAATTGTAACGAAGGGAATTCTTTTTAAGACAATAGTTTACAATTGAACAATTTGCTACAAAAGGGACTTTTGTATAAAATTCATCTTGCGATGACGGGGGCTACCCGATTTACCAAGGATTGTAGTGGAACCCAAAAGTAGACCACAATCCGAGTTATGTGCTAAATACTTGAAATCATGGCCACGAACATCCACTTTCCGTACTAAGATGTGAGGAGGGCCCCCGAGGAACCAAGTCATACTCGTTCACTAGGACTACATTATGATCCATGGCTAGTAACCGTTCTCACATAACTGTACCAAAGGCCCTCGAGGATCAAATGCATTCATAGCTACAAAAAGGGGACTAAACATCCCAACAACATAAGTCGACTCAATACCTAGGGATCCACTAGTAATAGTCAAGACTTGTCACATTTACGTTTGTGACTAACCATAGATAATCATATGGTTCCAATAACATTTTATAACCAAAATGCATTTTCAAGTTTAACTGCTGATAAGAATGAAAACCATGAAAATGAGATTTATACATTCTTCCAAGTAATTCACCAAATACGTACAAAGAATACTTCATTTTATATAATAACAATTGAAACCCTTCTATTTCACAAAATATAGCAAGAACCCTAAAATCTCCCAAAATACAAGTTAGGTTAAAATATGATTTTCATAAATCCAAAATCAAGGAGATGTATAGGAGTTCAAAATATATGTTTTGATGTGTATAAAGTTTAGAAAATGATAGTAGGAACTCACCAACTGGTTTTAAGAGAAAACCCAAAAATTTATATCTTGACCCGTTGGAGAAGATAAAGATGGTGATGAAGCTTCTAAACCACATCAAGGATTGAACATCCAACTTCTAACAATTTCTTTCGAGGCACCGAAAAGAAATTCACAACTAGATATGTATATCAAATCGTTGTCTAATGGTTACCAATCTCAACTGATAATTAAAATCAGTATCGAAGATTATATATATCAGAAAATTCTATCGAGAGAAAATCCAAAATATTCAGATGTTTTTCTTCTCTTGATATCCTCTCCCTCTCCCACATTACAACCATATATATATATATATATATATATATATATAGACTTGGGATCACGTGAGACCAACATGTTTTCGTGAGACCCGTGAGACCAAGTTTTTACACTTGAAACTTCACAGCAAAATGCTGTGAAGGTAACCTTCACAGTGTTTTTGCTGTGAAGGTTCGGATTTTTTTTACCTTCACAGTATTTTGCTGTGAAGTTTCAAGTGTAAAAATTTGGTCTCACGGGTCTCACGAAAACATGTTGGTCTCACGTGAACCCAACCCTATATATATATATATATATATATATATATATATATATTTTCACGGTAGCAAGAAGAAGAAGGAAGATGGTGATGATGATTCAACCAATACCCATTCATCAAGAAAACCATAACTTGTAATATTATAAGTGTATTGTGGTGATGGTGATGATGAAAAAGGGAAAAAGAAAGATGCTGCATGTCGTTGAAAGCAGAAAGCAAAAAAGAAAATTACATATAAAATTTCTTTTTCTTTTCTTTTAAAATTATAAAAAGTAATTTTTTCTTTTTCTTTTATTTAATAATTATAGGTATATAATAATTAGGTATTATATACCAAATAGATAATATCTAATTTAACTTAATAATTAAATTTCAGATCAGCTGGGTTTACGCGATGAAATTTGCATGCGTTTCAAAAACCTTTCCGTCGAAACCTTATTTCTGATATAACCGAAATCGATTTAGTTTTATACGATGTGTGCACTCCGCACCTCCTTGCTCGTCTAGATAACAAAACTTGATTTCCATTGGTAACCTATAAATTCCATTATACTAAAATGAACTTGGTGACACTAAAATCACCAACAATACTCCCCCATTTTAGTGTAACCTTTTTTTTTGGAAAGGGTATCCTGGGCCTATGGCCCAGACTAATCCCTGGCAATTAGGGCCTTTGGCCCAGCTGCTAAAGCGTGTAGCCCTGAGTTTACCCTCAGTGGCCACAAGTGCTGCTAGTGGGGCTCGAACCCGGGTTGAGCGCTATGAACTCCCCAAGCCTTCACCACCACACCACAACCCTTGTGGTTCCATTTTAGTGTAACCTTGAATTTACAAAACAAGACTTTGATTTGACCAAACCTATGCATACATGAAAATATCGAAACGATTGAATTTTCATGTTAGTATATTATGCGTTCCAAATACTCGAGAATGAATGTGTTACAATACTCCCCAACTTGGAAATGATTTCGTCCTCGAAATCTTTGTTAGACAAACAAGTGAGGGTATTTTCGCTTCATGTCCTCCTCGACTTCCCACCAAATGTATCAAATAAACATTATCACCAATTCCCACCATGCACTCAAGAATCTAATTCCGAATCGGCGAAAGTTCCGACAATTATCAAAATACCAAAGGTTGATTCTTAATTGCCAACATCTAATTTCCTTAAGGTTACCTCTTGTCCTGCAGACACACCCGATCTAACATAAGTACACTGAAGCACACCAATAGACATTGTCCTCAAAATCACGCAACAACACCTAACCTCGAGATGGTCATTCTGCAAATGTGGGTATACTACCAAATATTTCATTCCTGATTAGTAGTGTTGATTCAAAGTTGATACCCACTCTTGGAAGTAGTCGTCCAAATCCAAAATCCTTACCAGTCAACCATAACATTATCATTATTCACAAATATCCAACAATATAATACACCACCGACACATAGCATGCCGTTTTACCAAAATTCCGACAATTCCAAAACTAATCATTCCCAAACAACCGAACACGATTTTAATCTGTAGGTTAAACGAAGCATAAAGATCGTTACTTAACCAACTGGGAGAAAGCATATGTCTAACGCCTCAAACTCCGAGGACTCTTTTAATCCTTAATATCGGCTTCTAACACGAGGGGGCTTACACCTATAGCCCAATGAATTCAAGGTTTTTCACACTACTATGCCAATTTGAAATTTATAGAACTCTCAAATACATAAGTTTTATAACAATTAAACGTGAGGTAAAAATACACTATCGTGCATTCAATAGGTTTCAAAATTGATCACCAACAACATGCGTATGAAACCATTTTCAAAGATCATTTGATCAGTACTTACGTTAATAAAATGGTAACGAAAGATATGTATCAAAATTTTCTAACGGACTACCAGGATCCTAGTATGCATCAATTTATGCTATGCATATGGAAATAACTTTCCATCCTATAACATGTGTAATAAAAGTTTGTACAACTCCCAAAAGAGGATTTCACAACCTCAACAATAAAATCTTTTACTTTAACACAAAACGTCGGAAGATAAAATTTCCAACAAAACCTATATACGTCCGATCATTTCCCAAATGTAGCAACACCATAGAAACGTAAACAAACAAACAAATAAATAAATATATTTTATTTGCGTTTCAAATTTGAGTCGCACCGATAAAACGTACTTAACTAAAATGGTAACTACAACGACATACAAACCGGAAATTCATTTCATGTATTGCGGAAAACTCTTATCAGTAAAATCAATACTGAAATATGTTCTGGGCAAAAGTTCTATCCGAAATACCATAGATTTTTTTCATACGATTACTCACACAAATAGTACAATTTATGCAATGAATGAGAAATAGTTTTACGTACTAAAACAATATATAACAAGACGTTCGTACAAAACTATAAAAGGGAAATTCACAAAATCGAATCCCAAAATTTCTGCAATTCACCTTGAAATGTATTGAAATAAAACTTCTCATCTTGACTCGCATACAACGGTTTATTCCCCATAATTTAGTAAATACATATGCATGCGATTTGAGCAATTGTAAGAGTAATTTAATTTTAATTCCAAATTGTATAAATAAAATGTTTGCAAAATTTAAGACAACATGCTCATGATATCGAACTCTTAAAGTTTTCATTCTTTTAGTCACAATGTTGCACGAAGTAAAATTTCACAACAAAACTTGCATGTGACCGTTCATTTCACAAAGCTAGTAGATTGATATGCGTATGTACCCAGTTAAAACATGAAATAACTTATGTCAATTTCAAGTTCAAAGCCAAATATAAACATGCTTTCATTGTTCTAAAACAATGGCTAAAATACGATGACGGAAATTTCCAAAAAAACATGTCTGCATAATATGTGCAACTGAACTGCTCCCATAAAACTCAAAGGGGAAGAACAATACCATTGGACGACAATAAAATTTCTACAACTGTTTTTAAACCGGACAATTGTCCTCAAGACTCCATTTAATTAAAACCGAGTCAACGACCCAACAGTTTACGTGAATAATCAATTGAAAGCCGATAAAAATATTGAAACACGTTTGACCAACTATTATGCAAACACGACCCCAAAGTATAAAATCTCATCACTGGTTGAGACAAAACCATTTTTTTTAACTCACTCTTATGTTTTCAAAATGCCTCATAACACAATAATATGTGTTTTCTGAAAAAGGTTTATAAAATCAAATACACAAAATGACACTTACGTCAATTGAACTCCAATTATATGTAAAATCATCGAGGAAACATCTCAACATGATTTATTTACCAAAATGCTCAAAGATTCCAAAATGGGTGTTTCGACGTGTTCATAAAACTAAACATTTCAATATAACCAAAACTTCTCATTGGTTGCAACAAAATTGTTTTCCAAATGAACTCTTTCTCTTCATGTTTCCCAAAACTACTCCTAGTTCAATGACATGCATTTTCCAACGGTTTATAAAATCGTATGCACAAAATGGACCATTAAATATCCAAAATATAGTGACCGACAATTAACATTCCCCAAATAATGAAATGTCTTTAATCAACATTTATAAAGACCCATACCTCAAAGACGCGATTAACCCAAAACTCAACATGTATTGGGGCCAAAGAGTTTCAAAAGGGTTTATGAATGCAAATACGCCTAAAATGCATATAATGTAAAATATTCTTCATTTGTACAAAAACATCAAATATGCATAAATCATAAAAATAGAGTTTACTTGTACAAAACCACTAAGAACACGTAAATCATACTATTTAGTTGTTGAACTATTCGAAACTCAATCTGAGAATTTTAGGAGGTTAAAACAACTCAAGTTTACTAAATATGAAAAGTTATCAAAATACTCACATATTGACAAATACCAAGTAAAACATATTTTTACTTCAAAATACACATTTTGGAATGTACATAGTTTTCACAAAGCATTTTGAACTCATGCTCCTCAATTTCGCTAGTTAAACTATTGTCACTCAGATGTTCAACGTCTTAAGGCAAAGAGAGCGTACTACAAAATATCATAACATTAGAAAACTAAGCACAAAAGAGCGTACTACTACATTACCAATTGTCACAGTAACGACACTTCAAGCACCATCACGTATAAATATCCTCATAATAACATTAGCTAGGTGAGATTATGAGCATATAATACATAAAGATTCTCGTTACCATCGCCACAATGCTTGATAACCATAGTTTCCGTCGACTCTTACACTAACCCATCTTAGAAATTCTACCCATCTCACAATCATTGCCTAACATACTCAGTCTAAGTCTATACATCTTACATTCATGCCTAGTTCACTTAAACTAGAGCTCTGATACCAACTTGTAACACCCTAAAAATTGGGGTAATTTAAAATTTTAAAATTCGGCAATATAACGTCTATAAATAGGGCAAACCACCCAAATAATGGGTAAATCATGAACACTCACAAATCCTGTAAATGTGTACGGAGAAATGACAACAAACCAATCGAAACCAAAACCAAACTAAGTCCATCTAGATTACATAGGTTGTTTGACAAATACCAGGATAAATAAATTGGTTTAAACAGCACTTCTCCAAATCAACTAACACCCAGAAATTTCCTCAAGAGACCAAACTCTTCACTCAACCCCTTGACGACCCGCCGCTAAGGTAACCTGTTATACACATCATTTTCGAAAAAGTGGTAGGCTTAAAGCCTAGTGAGAACATACAATTTATAATGTGAATAAATATATACAATTGTAATGAAGAGAATTCTTTTTAAGACAACCGTTTACAATTGAACAATTTGCCACATAACAATCATAAAAATACTTTTAATGATTTTAGATTATCAGAATTGCAAACCACTTGCACATAGTCTTGTTGAATTAAGTCTTTATTTTCATCTAAAACTTCTTTTCCTTTAATCTATTGTCCAAAAAAGTCTAATTTCTTTTGAAAAGATTTTATGGTGTCTTCAACGCTTTCAACTCTTCTTCTCAAAACTCTAATTTCTTGTTTATCAAGTTTCTATCTGTATTTATAAAGTTTGGTTCTACTTTTATCAAAATTTTCTTTTCTAAACATTTTATGCAAGCTTCATGATGACAATTCAAACATTTTGCTCTAAGCTTTTTATGAGGAAAAAGTTTGCAAATAATACAAGGAAAATTATCAGTTCCTACGTATTTTTGCCGGTCATGATCACAAGTAATATCTTCTATGTTAACAAAGTCTAGATCATGGCTAAAGTCTAAGTATTGGTCTACGGTTTTTACTTTTTTATTATAAATCAACTTTAAACTTTCAACCAATAAACCAACTCTAATATTTTTGTCTTTATCATAAAAAATGTATTCATAGTCAGAAATCTGTCTAGACAAATATAGTTGGTCTTCTAATTTTAAAAGTTATTCGTAATCTAAAAACATGCCTAGTTCTTTCGGAAAAATAATTTTGCTAGCTAAATCAAGATGTATAAAATTAAAGTCTTTTTTAAACTATTGTCTGAGAAAGTCTCTTGAAACATCGTCTAAACTATTTTGGGAAAGTCTATTTTTCGACATATTTAAGTCTAAAGAAAGACTAAGACATTCTAATTTTTTATTTTTCATTTTTATGATTTTTTGATAAATATAAAGAAAAATAAACTACAACGAAAAATAATACAGAAAGAGATATAATAGGTATAATCTAAATACCGGTACAAACAGGAAAATAAGACAAACAAATTTTTTTTATTATTTCTTTTATGCAGCAAGAGGACAAAGGAATAAATTAGATTTTGTTTTTATTTGATTTATTTTATACTAGAAAACAAAACGAATTTAAAATATTTTTTAATTTTTTCTTAACTTTAAAATTTAAACAAATACAACACAAATACTAGAATTTTAATTAACACAAATATGTCTATACTATCTAGATAGTGTTTGTAGTGTTTGTAGTTTTTTAAATTTCCATCTAGATAATATTTATTTTTCTGTCGTACTTATTTAAATTTATTATATTTTTATTGTAATGATATATATATATATATATATATATATTTATTTTTGAAGATTCAAACGAGAACGTTAACTATTTAAGAAAACAAGAAAAAGGCAAAAAACAACAGATCGTGTACAAAATAATATGTGATTGTGCACTACCTGAAAAATTCGGACGCGGGCAATGTCAACCGCGACTCACAGGTCGCGCGCATAGTCGTGTGAATCATATATGATTTTGTATGTACTCGATTGTTTTCGTGTTTTCTTAAATAGATGTCGTTCTCGTTTGGACCCACCTCTCTCTCTCTCTCTCTCTCTCTCTCTATATATATATATATATATATATATATATATATATTAGTTGTGTACCCACACAAAACAGCGGGATATAATGAAATTGTAAACCAGAAACAAAATGCTAATGCAATCGTTCCGTTAAAAACAATCTGAAACTTATGTTTAGAAATATTTCATAAGAATTTATTTAGGTCGCGTTTGGTTTGCGGGATTGGAATGGATTTGGAGGGATTTGGATTTCAAATCCATTCCAATCCTGCGTTTGGTTTGAAGGATTGATCGGATTTGAAATCCTAGGATTGCTTTGAAATCTCTCAAACATTGGATTTTGAAATCCTTTGGTGATGGTTGGGATTTCAAGGGATTTGCATATAATAATGCTTTAAAATATGTTAAAAACGTTTGTTTTCTAATATCAATTAATAATTAGACAATTTAATTATTTTTATAATTTTTAATGATTTTTTTTATAAATAATGAAATTCAAATCCATTCTAAATCCTACAAACCAAACACACAAAAGGATTCCAAATCCCCCCAAATCCAAATCCCTCCAAATCCAAATCCTTCCTTGAAATCCAATCCATTCCATTCCAATCCCGCAAACCAAACGCGCCCTTAGTGTTTTGGGAAATGAGAGACCGGATTATAGATGGACTAATTTCAAGATGAAAAGAGATCAATCCAATTACAGATGTCAGCTAGATAAACGAAACAAAGAATATGCAGACGCGTTTCGGTGGTTTCCATTTCGATGGTGTCTTAAACATTCTTTACCATCTTAGTGGAATCTTAACTCAACTTCCATTGCAACATTGATCCTGGTCTGACACCCTCTTGGAATGCATTGGTGAAATGCTCAAAATTTAGGTATTAATTCTTGTCATCACTTAAGTAAAAAACCTACCTTACGAAAAGAAAAGAATCAAAGATATACCGAAAGCAAAGCGTCACACTGTTTTTCTTGCAGACACTAATTACCTTATACTTTGGTCAATCAGCCTTTTTAACTTTTAAACTTTCCTCTCACCAAAAATAATGTTATCTTTAATTTTAACAAACTAATACAACAAAATGACTATTAACTTGTGTATTGATGTTTGCTATGGTGGCAATGTGTAATCTAAAACCCATTAACCAACATTAACAATTAATAAAATAAAACACCACACACATAAAATTCTTCTACAGCTCCAATAAAATAAAATATATTACCATAAACAGAAAACAAAAAGTTAGTTATCATTAACTAAGAAGAATCCAGTTGTTGGAAATTTTAAAAGGAGGTTAGAAGTTTTTCCTTCATCCCACATAGGTGGAAATGTAAACTTCGGAGGACTTAATAAGTCATTTCCCTCAATTGCGTCTTGAACTAGTTGATGGGCTCATGGTGGGGTTGAGAGTGGAAGGTCCAATGCACATGCTCGCGCGGGGCCAAATTAAATCGGTTGGAGACCTAGCCTCCATCTTCTAGGTCGTGATCCCTATACTTTCGGAGGAAGCCACAATTGTTTTTTTTGTGTGTGTGTGTGGGGGGGGGGGGGGGGGTACAGTAATACTAGGCTAAACCCTTTCTAGTAACACATTGAAAATCGATTCTACTTTCTCTCTATAATCTGCTCTATAGGTCATAGCACTCCATTTGAATTCTACATCAGTTTTTGCTATAGTTCGTTGTCATCGCTATTCACAATCGAAATCCCGACTACATCAAATCGTGGGGCTTTGTGGCTAAGGACTCATAGCATATAGAGTGGTCGTATAAAACCTTTAGGGACATGTTTATACAATCGTGCGGTTTACTTCGTTCTTCGTTGATCAAATCAAGTTGGTGTTTAAGTTTTGTGCACTGTATTTATTTTCTGTTCACAAAGTGAACAACTCTGCTTCTACCCCTTTCTTTGTTGAATCTATTGCGAAGGATAGTTTTCAATTGGTGTGGTTTAATCTAATTAGAGTTCATTGGTAATTTTTGGATTCGATAAAGATTAAGTTTTATAATCAAAGCTTTTGTGTTTATTGATGAAACTTAAATCTTTATTTATTTATTTTCATGAATAAATATTAAAACTATTAATTCGTGTTTTGATTATTACTAATAGATTAACTTTTCAAGAATCTTAAAGGATTTATAATGGAATCTGGAAGCTCTACCAACATCCCTCTCATGAATCAAGATATCATGAAAGTTGACCAGTTTGACGGGTGCAATTACGCCCGTTGGGCTGAAAATGTCAAATTCATGATGATGGTTATTATACTCTACTATGTGTTGTGCCAAAGCCTATAGCTTATCCCTGCCAATCCGATTCCTGAAACAGAGAAAGAGTTAGATAAGGCTAAAATAGCCGAATTGGAGAAACTAAGGCTAATCCGCAAGGAGGAGGAATCCTTGGCGAACGGACATATTAAGAATGCCCTATCTCACAGACTCTACGACTTGTACTCCCCGATTATTGATCCGAAGGAGTAATGGAAATCCCTTGAATTCAAGTATAAGAAACAAGAAGAAGGCACTAATAAATATCTTCTGTCTCAATACCTACGTTTTCAAATGATTAATGACAAACCAATCCTAAAGCAAGTTCATGAGCTTCAGGTCATTACAAACAAATTAAATGCGGTTACCATAACTCATCCTGAAATCTTCCAAGTGGGGGGTAGTGATTGATAAATTGTCCCCATCTTGGAAGGACTTAGAAAAAAGAATGATGCGTAAGTCTGAAGATTATTATTTGGATGACCTGCTCAAACATTTAACAATCGAGGAAAAAACTTGTAATAAGGATAAAAGAGGCAAGTCTATGTTGATTGGTATCAGCATGCAGGATGGTAACAAAGGCAAGGGAAAAATTGGAGGTTCAAACAAGAAGTGGAATATGGGTCCACAAAAGAAGAGTTTCACGAGATCTGAACAACAATCCAAGTCACGGCAGCGTTTCAAGAGAGTCGAGAAATGTCACGTCTGAGGAGAGACGTGACACTATGTATGTGAATACAAACAGAGGAAGTCTGATCCACAAGCTGCAAACGAGTTGATGGCATTGAGAATCTTGTGGCAAATCTGCACATGGATGAGATTGATATGATTGCTGAAGCTTCCACCAAAGTGATGGCAGGGAGGTTGGTTTTTAGATTTTGGATCCATGCTTCATGTTTGTGACTCCAGATCTAAGTTTGTTGAGTATGGTCCGATAAGATCCCGGAAACAAGAGGTTGTGGCTAACAATGACAGAGCTGATGTTGTTGGGATTGGAACTGTACTGATCAAATTCACTTCGGGCAAAACTATAAACTTAAGAAATGTACTTCATGTTCTTTTAATAAATAAGTTCCTCGTTTTCTTAAGCAAACTCGATGAGAGGAAACTCAAGTGTTGAAAAAAAGAGTTAAATCCTTCGAAAAATTAGAAGGATAACAAAAAAAAATACAAATAGCTGAAGTTAGCACATTGAGGTGAAAAGTTGGGAAAAACACATCAGACACATACAAGACATTTTTTTTGTGTAACCTAAAAAAAGACAAGTTTAGGGGAAGATGAAAAATGTAAGGAAAGTGAGAAGCGTTAAACACCAACCATTCAAAGCCCCATAGATCTAAGTTTGCAAAGTTAATTTTCATAAAATGAGTGAATTATAGCTTAGCCTATGGAAATCAAATTGCAGTAAAAAGAATATAGTGGAAACATTACAAAAAACTATAGATATTTTTAATCAAAAGGATTTGGGATGCAAAAAAAAAAAAATAGAAGATCCCTTTTGTGATACTTAGTCTTTTGTGTTTCTGTATCTTCATTTGTTTTTAATTATGTTCCTTTAGTTACTTGGGGACAAGTAACAAGTTAAGTTTGGGAGTGTGATAACTCTCATTTTGAGTGTTATTTACACATTGTTTGTGTGTTTGTTTTTTCGATTTTAGTGTGTGTTTTCCATTTATGTGTTCATGTTTCTCCTTTTAATTTATTTATTTTTATTTGGAGGTATTGAGGATAAAATTTTGTGTTTTGATGGCTGAATGCATCATTTTTTGGTTCAATGTTAGACTGCAGAAAGTGGCCACTTTGTTCGCCACTGTGGTGAACTACAAAATTAAAGGATAGCTGAAAAATTCATTTTTTTGAATGTATTCTTTTGTCTATTTCAGCTGCATAATGGCATTCCTAGATGTAACATCTTGATTTTATCCCAATTGAAGAAGAAGAAAAAATATTGAACTGGTGAATCGGTAAAGGAAGAACCACATATGTAGTATGTCTATAGTGCCTTATAGTTGACACTTTGTCACAATAGCACCAATGGTACTAAAAGTGTGGTAGTCCCAACTATAGTGCCATAAATGTCACAATAACACCGGCGTTACCGAGTGTTCGGTCGTCCCAACGATTGTGCCATGAAATTATGACAATGGCACAATAACTGGAATAATAGCATCAAATGTTTCGAGAGAACGGTCGAGGAATGACCATGAGAAAGGTCGAGGAATGTCTAGGAGAACATTCGAGGAACGACCGGGAAAACGGTCGGGAAACAGTCGGGAAAGCCGTCGAAAAACTCTCGGTACGAGTTTGGCTACAGTGCCTGGCGACAGTGCCATAGGGCACTGTAGCATGGCAGGGTCGCAAGAGGCAAGGGGGCCTCGGTACATCGCGGGTGACAGTGCCCGCTATAGTGACAGATGGCAATGTCGCATGGCAGGGTCGCGCCAGACCTACAGTGCATAAAATCGGGATTTTCGTCATTTGGTCATATCTTGCTCATTTCTACTCCGTTTTGGGCGATTCAAAATGTTATGGTTTCGTGTTTGAGAGATTTTCAAGGTTAGATTGTTAGTTTTAGGAAGATTAAATAGTATTTGGTGTTGGATTGGAAGCAAAGGTCATGAGCTCATCATCATCACCTCCATCTTCAAGGAATTTGGGGTTTTCTAGGTGTTCTCCAAACCCTAAGTGGTGAGTTCATCCTTCTAGTTTCTAAACTTTGCTATAAGTTATAAACTCTCCATTGATTATTAATAGTGTTCTTGTTTCTCAAATTTCAGATGTGATAATTTTGGAGAATTTAGGTCAAAATTAGGGTTTTGGCCTAAATGTGGGTTTTGATATAAAATGTTTGGGGAACGACTCTAAATGACTGAATATGAATATTTATGATTGGAAACTTATGGATCTAGGTTTTTGGAAGTTTTGGCTTGAGGATTCAGATTTCTTCAACGAAGCTCAAGTTGGGGTAAAATCTAGATTTAGCATAAATCTAGCAATGTGAGTTCAAGTTGATTTGTGAAAATGGTGTACATGACAAAATGTCCATATTTAAATATTTATATGTTTCCCATGAAATTATTAATTATTGGGTTATTTGGTGAGTTTTGATTATTTGAAGTGTTTAACTTTATAAATTTTGTAAAACACCCACATTTGAGATTTTGGGTTTTTTTAATAAATCAATCTTGAGTATTGATATTTTAATGGCTTATTTTATGGAATGAGATCCTTTAAGTATAAATGCACTTTTAGTGTGTGTTTTGGGGAAATGCTTGATTTTGTGTTATGAGACGTTTTAAAGGATAATTGGTATAAACTATTTAAAATTTGTGATGGAGTTTATTTAAGTATTTTGGAATGTGTGTTTGCATAAACGTCGGACAATTGTGTTTATTTCATTTTATAACTTTTGACCAATGGTTGATTAATTTGTGGAGCTTTGGTTCGGTTGTGACTCAAAGGAGTCTTGGGGCATTTGCCCAGCTTTATTTGCTCGATGAGGATCTTTGGTTTTACGATGCATATTAATTACGTTTTGGTGGAAATTAGATGTTTGAGTGCGTTAGTCATTCATTTGTGTCATGTAATGGTTTAGACTGTAATGCATTGAATCCATAGGCATATGAGTCGGTCAGTTGGTTTAAATTGGGATCTTTATCCCTATTTTGAGAATTTTATGGTTAGCGAGAACTCGAGGTATAGATCATGGGTGGTTGAACTCGATGCCCGTGTAATCAGGGACGAAGCCATGTGTGCACCACAAGGTACATTGGCACCCCCCTGATTTAAAAAAAAAATTCTTATCTATTAATATACTATATACTTAAACAATATATTCTTAATTTATTGGGCTGGGCTCCTCCCAACCAAATAGGCCTGCTGAATTTAGAGCCACTTAATCACCTTTCAGTTTCACGATTTCAAATTTCACGCCAACTCGCCAAGTCGAATGATCGAGATCGACTACTGTTCTCTGTTCTCCGTTAAATAGTCGACTACTTGTTCTCTGTTAAATGATCGAGATCGATCGACTACTGCATCTGTTGTTGTTGTCGCTGCCCGCTGGACGCCTAGACCAGTAGACCACCATTTGTTGCTGCCGGTCGCCACTCGCCAGACCCAGACTACCGACTAACCGTCGATCAGGTTAGGGACCTTAGGGTTTAAAATTTCTGAATTTTTTTTATCACTTTTCCTGTTTTCGAGTGTTGATTACTTGATTAGTGGACTTGTTTAGTTGTTTGGCATCATGATTAAATGATTACTGATTAATGAACCCCTTTTTGAATTTTGATTATGATTTATGAACCCTTTGGCATCTGAATATCTGATTACCCCTTTCTGATAATGCTTTATGAACCCCTTTTTATCACTTTTTTATTATTTATTACTAGTTGATTAGTCATTTAGTTGATAGTAGTTGATAGTGGTTAATTACTTGTTGTTTACTGGTTGTTTAGGGTCTGGTTATTTAGTACTTTAGTTTAACCGTGAACTTGTTTACCGATTGATAGTGAACTTGCTTACTGGTTGATTAATGATTATTGGTTTAGTTTATATGTGAACTTGTTTAGTTTACTGCTTGATTAGTGAACTTGTTTACTGGTTGTCTGGTTGATTATTGGTCTTTGATTATGAACCCCTTTCCAATTGTGCATTTCTATTTAATGTTAACAGTCATCATAGATAAATTTTTAATAAAAAGAAAAGCAACCGGTGATTCGTTACTTATATCGAAAAAAATATATTTTTGCCGAGCTTGATAATGAAGATATCATTGATAAGTTCCAAAAAATGAAAACTCGTCGAGAACACTTTAAATGTGTAAAGATCGTATATTATCAATATAGATATATAATATGGTTATTTTTGCTTTTTATATACTGTTAACTTATGTTTTTATTCTATTTTATATCGTGCACCCCCTCCTATAAATTCCTCGCTCCGCCCCTGCGTGTAATTAGTCTGTTTATTCATCATGGAGTTTTGATGTGCATGTTTGAAATCTAGTGAGTGGTCCCCAAGTCATGTTTTTATGTAAGCTTGTGGTGGTGCTCTGCAGAGCCGTATACGGAGCTAAGTCTTGCAGTGGTGTACATGGTGAGCCAGATACGGGGACTTGTGGCTTTTATGGTGACACTCATCTAAAGGTCGAGTAGACACTTGGGTCATTTGGGTATCTTGTGGTGGTAACTTGGTAGGGAGCCGTATACGGGGATCCATGCCCCTATGTGAAACTCGAGAACATTGATAAGTGGCTTAACTTTGTGTGTCTGTCACATTCGATGGAATTCGGGTCTCCCCCGTCACCGAAAGGTGTTGTTTTGGGTATTGAGTTTTAGTATCCATGTTTTCGGTGACGTTTTGTGTATATGGGTTTTATTCATGATTTATGGGTTGAGTATTATGAGCCACCCGTGTTTTTGGTGTTTCGGGATATATATAAAGTTTATTCGCGTTTTTATAAGTTGGGGGTTCGATTTCTATTCACGTTTTGAGTGAGTTTTGGGTTGCATCACCTTTGAAGAATGTTTTGTACTGGGCGCTCATCTTTAAAAATGTGTGTTATTGGAAAACGAGTCGCGTCCATATTTAAAGTAAATCACTTTGAAAGATTACGATTTAAATTGCATCATTTCCTTTTAACGACCTATTTATTCGTGTCTAAAACTCTTGAACTCGCTAGGCATTAGCCTAACCTTTTTATTTGTCGGCATGTGCATCAGGTTCCGGTTGGGTAATGGTTCTAACGATACTGTGAAGAGACGAGTATTAGTTATATGCACGAGGGTGAGTAGCTTGATGAAGTCTTCCATATTTTGGAGATAATGTTTGTTATTGGGTTTTTAGTAACATTTGTCCCTATTATAGACCTTGTATAAGGTTTGAATGGTGTTTATAGAAGTTAAACCTTAAATTGTTATTGTAAGTGAATAAGTTATCGATATATTTAGAAAATTTTAAATTAGTTGTTATTTCCATATTTGAGGGTGTTACACTAGAGGTCTAGAAATCAAGGAGATGAAGAGAAGGCAAAAGCAAATGCAAAATATTGGTGGAAAGATATCCATGCCCAAAGTTGCCAATCTAAAAAGATTAAAGAAGATAAAGCAATATATAAGTCTTCATGAAATAATAGATGAAGAAGGCAATGAGCTTTTGGGTCAAAGAAGGCTTGAACTCATTAAAAGTTTTTGTGGGTAAAACCCTCCCCAACCCTTTTCATCCTCCACTATAAATAGAGGCCATAGGATGTCATTTAAAGGACAACTCCAACAATGTAGAATAATTCAACCATTTATCACTTCTCTTTTATTTTCTTAGATAGTTGTAGTTGTAATTTACTTTCTAGTATTTAATTTCTAGCACTGTTCGCCACTGTGGCGACATAAGTGGCCACAGTTTGTACTTTATTTCTTAATGCAAGTAATCTTTATGTATTCTTCTTCTTCTATCATGTCTTATATTTTTATTATGAGCTAAACACTCCTTTGAGTGTGGGTGGGTGTCAAATCTAAGACTAGTAGGCAACACTTGGGTGTTGCCATCGTTGCTAGCTCTTAGACTTGGTCACTTGAGTCGAGACTCTAACTCAACGCGAACAAGTCAATCACTTCTAAGTGTTAATATTCGATCTTATACCCAGAGATGGGTGGATCCGAAAATACGGCTTGAGTGATGCAAGAAGATTTGAGTGAGTCTTTTATAACCACGAAGAGATACGGGTTTTTGCATGATTTTAACTAAGGTTCAAAATGTCGATCAATATAGGTGTCACAAAGAGATTTGGGCATCTATATCCATACTGGTGGAACTAAAACCCTTAGAGGTCTACTTAGCTAAATCAGCAAGTTTTGAGTCGGCAATAGTGGCGACTTTGTGGGTACAAGTGGCCACTCTCAGTGGAAATTCACTTTCGAGAGAAATGAATTTTTATAGATGTTTTTGTGACACTTTGTTTCTGACCACGAGGTTACTACAACTGTCTTAGATAAAGCCAACACCCATACTATTTTCTTTAAATTAATTTGTTTTACTTAATTGTTAAAAGCCCAATCTCGCTTAAAGATATTTTCTTCTTCTCTAATTGAAACCATTGCATTTACGACCTACTACTTGAAACATTGAAGTTTGATCCTTGTGGACACGATCTCGGTATTTTTACCACTTTATTACTTATAGCGAACATAGTGTCTGGTGTGCATTTGGACCGCCACTGTGGCAACACAGGTGGACACTTTGTGGACCTATACGATTTTCCGCTATCACCTTACTTCTTTCGTAAGAAGAATCCGAGCAATTATAGGTTAATTGCCTTAGTTTGGGGTGTATAGTAGAGTTAAGATTGAAACTAGTGTGAAAGTAAAGAGGTTACTTAATTATAGCATTATTGTCTAACTATTCATTTCCGGTTATTAATGTTTCATTGAAGATTACATCTAATTAATTGACAATTAATTATATGTATGAAATGTGTTAGATTTCAAAGCTACACTAAATATCAAAATCTTAGTTGAGATGAGAAGGCTATAAAGAGCTTTAGTATCTAACAAGTTCTATACTACTGCTAGGATTCACGATATAAAACATAAATGATGTTGTATCAATAACGATGGCTTATATGAACTCTTCGGAGGCCGTCTGAACCGATGTTGGATGTCTGTGACAGTACAATAGAATGATTTTGTGGTACTATTGAACTGTCCAGTAGTACTATAACATCTTTCTACCAAATACTTTTTTTCTCTTAACAAAGGTTTGCACCTTTTACTTCTTCTTTTACGATTGATTTCTTAGTTGATAAGTCACATACAAACCAAATGAATTTAGCGAGTTCGCCATCTAAAATTAGTTTCCAAAGATTGGACCTTTGAAATAATTTTACAAGCCTTCGTTGTGGATCGATATACGGTAGTTTTACCGTTATTTGTTAGGACCATAAATGTCCTACTTAGTTGAAAGTTTTATAAAGAAATATTTAGGTTTTATTTATTTATTTGTTAAAGCCTTTAATTTGTTATTTTGGCTTAATCTTGATGTAATGGGATTGGGCCTTGGTTGTTAGAGCCCTAAGTATTTAATGGTTTGTTTAGTGTGAGATTAAGGATAGAGAAGTGAGGTGATTAGAATTTAGTCGTGCGCTTCACATATATTAGAGAGAGGGTTTGTTCATCATTCAATCCTTTTGTAACCATCTTTCAATCATTCAATAAAGTTAATCATTCGATACATTGTTACTTGATCGTTAATTAGATTCACAATTGGTATCTGAACAGAGAGACAAGTTATCGATTCAAAGGTATCAATTATTTTTGTGTTCTTCAATATGGGAAAACGGCGCATTTGGTAAGAAACTTTGTGATTTTTGATTCTTGTTCAAATCATCAATCTCTAGTTGATTTAATCCATTCCGTTGTGTTATTTATCGCGTTTGGTGAAGTTTCATATCCAAAATCGATGTTTTTGAGCTTAATTTTGAAAAATCGATTCGTGAGTTCTTACTTCCTGTTCATCGAAAGTATGGTATTTTTTATTGAAGAATAGGATGTAATTTGGTTTAATTCGAGTTGGGTTTGGTGTTATTAGTGTTTCTACATTGCTTTAGATATCCAAGGACAATCATTGTTCATTCTGAGTTATTTAAGATTCGATAAAGTAGTCCAAACTAATTTCTTGGTAAGCTTCTGTGTCCCGATTAATCTTGGTACCCAGATTAACATAAACTTGGTTATTTACCTTTCCCGGATCTTCATTTATCCAATCAATTTGACCGGAAACTCAAAACATATTCCTATACCTGAGTGGCTCACCGGAAATCTCATCTGAATTCCGGAATTCGGTCAGAATTCCTGGATCACTACTTACCGGATGATCATTCACCCGGTTGTAACCGGGAACTTTGGTTCGATCGGGAAAACCCTTCACCTGGGAAAACCATCATCCGAAAAACCAAACCTGGGAAACTCGAAACCCGGGAAATTCTCAATACCCGGAAAACTTCCTTATCTGGATTTCATCCCATCCGGGTCTCTTCCATCCGGATTACTTCTCTTCCGGATTCCTCTCTTATCCGGATTTCATATTTACCTGGACATGCACATCACCCGGACAAGTCAGATCCGGGGATTTCTCTTTTACAGGTGATTTTTTTTTCTCAGGGTGCTGCCCCAGACCCCGCCAAGGGTGTTGGCCCTTGACCCCACCCGCTAACCAGGTAGCAGGACCCCATGCTATGTCGTAGGAGGGGGACGTTTGTTTATTCTAGATCGATAATTTGGATTGTCTCACGATCAATTTGGTCAAGTAACAATGGGAAGAATTCTTATGCATGTGAATGCTAAATTCATTAAATCATATGATGATTCAGAACCTGAGGAAGATCTGAAAATTCTTGAAAAGAAAAACAAAGATTCAGATGAGGAAAATGAAATCGGTGCTTTAAAGAATAACAGTCTCATACTCAATCGAGTTTTCAAAGAAAGTTTTTTATGAAAGAAAGGTTTTTGAGTTACAAAATGCTAAACTTTTAAAACAGATTTCTGATTTTGAAAAAGTTTTGATAATTGAGAGAGATACTTTTGAAAAAGAGTGAAAATATTATGAAACTGAAAAGAAAGTGCTTGAAAAGAAGAATGTTGCGATTTTCAAAGAGATGTCTAACAAACGTGACAGTATTGAAAAATATTTTGAAAGTGAAAGGAAGATTTTCGAAACTGAAATTCATAAGCTTTCAAACAAATTATCTGGATTAGCAACTGAGATTTTGAAAGAGTAGAAGATAAAATCTGAGTTACAAAAGTGATTTGATTTAATTCTCAAAGAAAGAAATGTTTTATCCGCAAAAGTCAAGAAACTTGAAGAAATTAATTTTAAAGTTGATTTATTTGAATAAGCTAGTTCCAATACTATTGTTCAGTGTCCTTATTCTTCAAGTTCAACTTCTACAACTATTTCTTCGAAGAGTTTCGTCAAATCAACTGAATTTTCAAAAGATCATATTCTCCCTTCAAATATTTTCTATAATTCTCTTGTTGATAATACAGATAATCAAAATGTTTCGAGAAGTCAAAATGGTTTGGAGAAAGAAATCAACTACAGAGGATAATGCTTATTCTCTTGTAGTTGATACAAAATCATTTATTTCCAAGACCGATTCACCTACTTATGTACAACGAAGTTGATCAATCTAAATCGAGCAAAGATCTGTTGCACTCACTGTGGAAAGAGTGACTTTGTGGATTCAAGGTATTCTAATAGCTGGTATGGTACTTAGAGTATCCCCAATCTTCAGTTTCATAACTTCAAATCTAAGGCATTTAACCGTCAAGGATCCTTCATAGCATGGATACCAAAATCCAATATCTGTCTAATTTGTTTTGCAAGAATGTCATGTGTGATTTAATTCAGATTATTCCATGACTACAATCAAGGGTTATGCCACTTTTGAGGGGGAGTACCATGTTTTTAAATTTTCATATCGACTTCTGAACACTTTAGTTCAGAACTCATTCTTAAATGTTTTTGACTTCTAATTACATCAAATCAGAATTCGTACTTCAATGTTTACCTCAATGATTTATTTTGGTGAGTTAAAGGAGTGTTAGGACTTATACAGTTTCTATGGTCAATCCAGAACCGGAAGAACCTACCCAAGAAACATATCCAATTCATAAATATCAATGAGGAGTCTAGATTGATAGATGAGTTCAGAGTGAAACGAATATATGGTGAGGTTGTGACATGACTTAAAAGAACTACTAGTCCTTACCAAACCGAGTCGATCAGTTATCCGGGTTACCACACAATATATTCGTTCTCATTCCTTGGAGATGGATATTGAAACAGACATGGACACAGTGTCGATAACTCGTGTCACCCCACCTAGCTACTCAAGTATCTCACATGCTAAATCTCCGTGAATATATGAAACAAGTATCTCACAAAAGATACTTATTTCATATATTCAAGGAGATTTAGCACATAATCTATCTATTCCTCACTCGGAGGTCTTAGATATTGAAAAAGAAAGACATCAGCTCCGATCTCCGATCTCCGAACTTCATATTCATATCACTGTGTCTATTGATTTCTAACTTGCGTCCCGGGTTGAATCAATATTTGAGCCATATATACATGATTATATTTCTTTCACACTAGCACGAATCTTAGTGATTATTCCAATTGCATATCTTTGTGATATTATCAGAACAGTTTGAGAAATAACTTTTTAAATTTTACTTTAGTGATAACTGGAAGTCCTATCAGAGATACACCGATGCCAACTCTGAAAATAGGCCACAAAGTTATTTTAACTGTTGTGATAACAGTTACTAATGTGTTTCTGTGGTAGTTGATTACCCCATTTTGGTTACTTAACCGTTTCATCTGATATTTTGTTGCTCATCCATCTAGTCTTTAATGAAGAAACATGATGCTCAGGAGTCTCCTAATCATCATGAGGGGGAGAAATGATATAAAGATTGAAAGACACTGATTATCATGTTGAGGTGGAGTTAGCAAAAGCGGAGGGGGAGCAACATAATCTTTTCTTAAATTTGAGGTTGAAAAGTCATTGAATCGATCCTCAGGTGTTTTATGTCTTCTAAAACCAATACATATCCAATGATTCAAGACGAGAATGTCGTTCTCGATGATCCGTCTGATCGAGCTTCTCATGAGACTCCTATGCCGTCTCACTCTTCTGTTGGGGCCGATCTTTCTGTTTCTCGTCGTACACCAAATGATGTGTTCCCAACCATCATGTATATGCCTTACAAGCCGAACAACTATTTTGTGGACTTTGATAGAATAAAGATCCATCCGGTTATTCGATCTATTCTTCGAGGACATCCAATTGCTCAGGCTCTGTCTTCTGTTGCTGACGTTCCGGAGGTCTACATTTAGCAGGCTTGGTATTCTATAACGAAGAATGAACTGGCTCGTCCGCATCACTTTGATCTTTAAATTGATCAATTTGAATATTTCCTTTCCCACAAGCGACTGAGATTGATACTGGAGCTTCCTGAGCCGAACTCCAGACCAGGCCGTACTACCTATGACAGTTATCCATCAGAAGAGGAAGTTTTTGAGGGAATCAAACATCTTGGATATGTTGGTCAACTGAACAAAGTTACAGATTTTGACAAGTCTAATCTACCTCCAGTATGGTATGCACTGTTCTCAGTTATCATCAGGTGTCTGACCTCGAAGCATTCTGGCATCGACAGTGCAAGTCTCATGTATCTCCGATTATTCCATGCAGTCGTCTATGACTTGCATATCGACTACACTTTTATATTTTGGACCGAACTCTCGGAGGTGTTACATGACAAGTTCACCAACAAGAAACGGAAGTTCATTCCGTTCATTAGATTTCTGAAACTTATTGTTCGAAGCATGCTCCGCAGCAATCCAGCCATTCCTCGCAGGTTATCTTGGCCTCAGGTTCTAGACTCCGAAATGACTTATATTCAGAAGCAGAAGAGGTCTTTCAACTATTCTATGACCATTCCGTATACTCTTATTGCCAACTACGTTGATGTTACTGATGAGGATGTCATAGAATACTGCATGGAGAATGAGTTTATGGAAGATGCACAGGATGAGCCTTCTCATGATATTCAAGCTGCTGCTGAACAAGAAGTTGAAGTTGAAGCAGCTGCTGATCAAGAAATTGGAACAATTCCTGAAACTAAAGTTCATATAGCTATTGATCAGGAGGTTGAAGTTTCTGCCGCACAAGAAGTTGAGGAAGCTGTTGCAACTCAACAAATTGGCTCTGTTATTGCTGATATTGGTACTGAAGCTACTAATGCTATTGCTTTTGATTTTGAAGATGAAGATGATTCTGCTGCTGATGCTGCTCTTTCTGGTGATAAAGACGGTGAAGATGCATCTGATGATTCTGATGATGATGATGATGACAGTGATCAACCAAGTCTTAAGGTTTATGAAAGGAAGGTTAGGTCACCGGAAGTGGTTATTCAAGAAGAAGAATTGTCTGCAGAAGATTATGTTTCTATTAATGCAGCAGTTGCCAATTTACATGTGGATGAGCTTGATCTAGCATTTCACAATGTTTCAACTCATCATCAAGCTCCAGTTACAACTGTTTCTTCGTCGTCTATCGCACTAACTTCTTCTATCTCGACATCTTCAGTCGATGTTCATGATTCTAATGCAAAGTTTTCTACTTTGAATGAAATGATTCGGAAAATGAGCGATGAGTTTGATGCACATAAGAATGCAGAAATACAAAAGTTACGTACTCTCTTCAAGGGTAAGATGCCAGAAATTGACACATCTTCAATCCCTGAGGTAATTCCTTTCAGACGCCCATCTGGGGTTGTTTTTAGAGAGTCGTCTTCCGCTGTTCAATCATCTGCTCCAGTGATCATGTCTATTCCTCTACCTCCGTTGTTTCCACAGTCGACTGGTGTTTCGTCATCTACCTGTATTCCTATTTCATCTTTTAGCACTCCAGTATCAGATCTTCCTATTTCAGAGCTGACAGATCTACTATATGCGCGTCTACTGTCTATGTCACCGCCACAAATCAGGATCAATATCTTTTTTCTTTGCTACAGAACTTCCAACCAACGCCGCCTCCAGTTTCTTCTTCTGAATCTGACCGTATTACTGCTTCATCTGCTGAGTTTCATGCATTCAGATCAGAAGTTCAATCAAGTTTTGTTGATCTTAAATCTTTTATGTCTCAAGCCTTCTCTGATTTATCTGCCAAGCTTGATCTCCATGAACAAAGCCGCAGATATGAGTTTGGCTCGTCTCTTAAGCGCCGACATGAACAAGATGATCCTGATCATCAAGGCGATGAGGGGGAGATGGCAAAGAGACCGAGAGTTGAAGGATATTCTGAAGTTAGAGAAGATATTCAAGAAGAAGTGGCTGCTGATAAAGGAAAGAGTGGTGAATCTGTTCCAGACTGCAACATTCAGGATTTAGTGAATCTTATGATTGAAAATACTGATTTGTCTTCCTTGCACAATGAACTGAATTTTTCTGAGAGTAATATTAACAATAATATGCAAATTGTTGTTTATATGGATCCAGATGTTTCTGCAAATATTCATGAAGTTGAAGAATATGAAGCTGCAAATGACATGAGGACATTCTTTGCTAATTTCTTAGAGATTAATTCTGATGATGATGAAGATATCAGGTTTGAAAAGATATGTCAAGTCAATGAAGAAGACTGTGATGATATCGTTATCATATCAGATACAGAAGATGACTCAGTGTTCATGGATGCGAAAGACGAAGAAGAAGCATATTTGTTATACAGTGATCTTCCTGCTCATGATGAGATTCCTGAATCAGCTAAAGTCACATCTACTCCTGTTGCTAGTTTAGCTCCGACTACCACTATTCCTTCAAGTTCAATTGAAATTGGTCAGTCGTCAAGAGCAGAAGTTGATGTTCCACCTTCTGATCCTGTAATTCCTCCATCTATTCTAGAAAAAGGACCAGCTTTATCTAGGCAACAAAGACAGAGGAATTTGCAACAGAGATACATGGCTTAAGGCTAAGAACAACTTTTCTAGAAGACACTCAGAGAAACATCTTTGTCTCTAGAAGAAGGCCGATTAACATCTATGCAATCCTTGGAGTAGAGAAACAGTCAGATGCCTATCAATACGAGTACTTGATGTTCATCAAGTGTCAGCGCAAAAGGAATAATATCGTTTCTTCTCCTCACTTGATTGTTCGAGTTATCAGTGTCACAATCAACAAGTTTGTGAATATCTGGTATCCTTATTTTGTAGTTGAAAGAAGAGATTGTAGACGGTATACCTTCTTAGAGGCAGACTTTTCTGATCTTTCCATTGATGATATTGAATTCTTATATGACCACTTCAGGAATCTGTATCATAGATCACATGATGTTTCAACAACTTTGTTCGTCATTCGACGACAAATCCGATTCTTCAGGGTTTTTGATTTCCAAATGGCCGTTGAAAGTTTTCAGCCAGTTGTTAATCTTCTCAGGCCCAACCGAAGCTTACCGAACTTAGAGTCTTATCCTCTTCTCACCATTGTTGAAGATCCATATGGAGTTGTGTACAAGATTGGTTATAATGAAAAATGCTTTCTCAGGTTTGAAGAAATTGCTTACTACTCTGATGGAACCTTAAAGGTGATCAAGCTTCAGTTGGAGCAACATCTGAAAGAGGCTAAAAGAAGATTTCTGGAAACAAGAGCAAATGCATTTCATATTGATAATGACGAGATTCGACTTCTCCAAAAGACTTTAGATTCAATTCAAGAGAGATTGAATTTCCGCTCAACTTTAAGACGACTGGAAGTTTTAGTTGGTTTGAATAGACTTAGTCAAAGAGAAGAGCGTCAGTGATTCTCCAAAGTCGCCTGATTGGTCTATGCTGTTTTTGAAGATTGTTTTTGAAGACCACGACGCCAATGATTACTAAGGGGGAGATTGTTAAGTCTAATTTTGTAGTAATCATTGTATTTATTTTCTAGCGTAGATTGTGCTTAATGTTCATATATGTATTGTAAAGGCTAGGGGTATTTAAGTCCCCTTAGAGCCTTTGTTTTGTAACTTTGGCACTCTGATTTGAATACATCTGAATACTTTGCGCTTCCTCTCTCTCTGTCTCTACTTTCTCTCTCTAAAGATTTAGAGATTCTTGGACTCTCCGTTCTCGGGTAGCAGAGATCGCTTCAGTATAATTATTGAAACCTTTGTATATCGGACCTGGATAACCTTGAGTTGCATCAAGGACTTTGATCCATGTATGAAAAACCCTGTCTTCTTTCCCTTCAAAACAACATAAAACTTAAAACGCTTAGAAGTTTGGCTAAAGTGTTCTGCTAAAGAATTTAAACAAGCTATAAAGTATTTAATATCTTTTGGGTTTCTATTAAAAGAAATCCAAAGATTGTCTATCAAGCAACGTTCTTCTTTATTAATTGATATATGGTTTTGTGTTCTAAAAGAAATGTTGTTGTTGGGAAAAACAATTAAATCATTATTCCCAAATCTAATCCGTTCTTCGTATGTTGGTCTGGTCTGATTAGAAAGAAGTCCGTCTAATTACGGGTCTTGAAGGAGATTTGTTTCCCGGAGGAAACTCTGGTCTCGGCGGTCTTGCCATCTGCAAAAGTAAAGAAAACATTAATAAAGTTTAATCTAAATCGTGATCTGAATCGGTGTCAAAATTCTTCAAGTTTTTTGTAAATTCATTTATCAGTTCCGAATCAGAATCACTATTTTTATTTTGCTCAAAAGTTGTATATTCATTTATCAGTTCCGAATCAGTCCGGGCTCCAGGTCACTCAAGATTAACATAAGCATATATTGATTCTTTGAAAATAAAAGTTTTTAACATAACACGACAGAAAGGATTTCCCTTTCGGGAAAGCCCCTAAGGACTTAAACGAAAAATGAAAGAAAACTTACTTAAAATTATCTTACAAGTCTTGAATTTCTTCACAAACCTTGCATGAAGATGAAGATGGAGAATGAAGATGGTGGAGAATGTAGGTGATGGAGGATGGTAGGAGAATGTAGGGTGAGAGAAAGTAGAGAGAGAATGAGTGGAAAAGTATGGAGGAATATGAGAATGAAAGATTCTCACATTGTTTGATGTGGTGTAGGATGGAAGTATATGGAAGAGTGTTTGGATGTTTGTATGAGAGGGTGATGGATGTATCAGATGTTTTTCTTTGCTATCGATATCTATCCATATCTGCTATGTCTTGTGAATGAGGATCCTTTAAATAAGAGTTCTCAAAATAATGAAGTGTAAACAATACGCTTCATGGGATGACACGTATTGAATACGTGTTGTGATGGTTTTGGCAAAAAAGACAAGTGTCTAGAAAAGGTCTAGAAATACTGCTACGTTGAAAATTGTCTGATACGCGTCTGAAATATCTGCTACGTGTCTAGCTTTCTGAATATTCTGCTCAAACTCTGATTTTTGTCTTGCTAGGTCTCAAGATTGTGCCGTGCAACTCAATCGAAAGAATAGCCACTGTCGGAGTTATAGCCTCCTTGATCTTGGTTTGGCGAGCTCGGACGGTCTTCAAAATCATTGTCTTTATAAATTCTTTCTTCTGTATATTTGGGGACGAAATCCCTGATGACTTCATTTAAAATCTTATTTTGGGCTTCTTTATTTTCTTTTTGGATTTTTTCTTTTTCGGAGAGGTTTGGGTTGGTTCAAGGGTTTCTTCTGTTTGGTGAGGCGTGTTTTGGAATGATGGAAAAGAGTCTAAATGGTGGGTTGATTGGGTCTGGTTAAGGATGGATATGTTTGTATTCGAAAAAGAGGGTGAAGGGTCTAGGTTTGAAGGAGATGGGTTATATTTAACTAGGAAATCAAAATGTTTTCCGGGTTCTCCAAGAGAATCCCAGATTTCTTCATTTTTTAGGGTATGGGTCTAAGTCTGAGTAGAGAAATCAAGAGTCCTCTGTGTCTCTTGAGATTTTGTCAATCCCATAGCCATCTCCGGATTTGATGCGTCTTTACCAGCTACTGGTAGAGCTGGACTAGCCATTGAATTCTTAGACTCAATGGTACCTTTATTCACATTCATTGGAGAATGCCCACTCATCTTAATCTTCTGATTATGGCCTGAAGATGAGCCTTGGTTATAGCTAAGTGTATAGGAAAGTAACTATCTTTCTAAAGAAGAAACTTGTTTTTGGAGGGCAAGTTTCTTGTTTCTGAGTTGAGTATTGTCATCATTGATAATCTTGAAATTTTTGGTCATAAGCTCGCAATGATCACAAAATATGGTATGTGTATGGCTAGGGTCTCTGGATACAGAAAAATTCTAATTGTGGTTCTATGTAATTTCTGAGGGATGGAGAAACGAAAAAGTTCTTCCCGAAGCGTTCTCTGGCAGCAGAGATCGCTTCAGAATAGTTATTGAAACTTTTGTATATCGGACCTGGATAACCTTGAGTTGCATCAAGGACTTCGATCCACGTATGGAAAAACCCTATCTTCTTTCCCTTAAAAACAACATAAAACTTAAAACGCTTAGAAGTCTGGCTAAAATGTTCTGCCAAAGAATTTAAACAAGCTATAAAATATTTTGTATCTTTTAGGTTTCTATTAAAAGAAATCCAAAGATTGTCTATCAAGCAACGCTCTTCTTTACTGATTGATATATGGTTCTAAGTTCTAAAAGTGAGATTGCTATTGGGAAAAACAATTAAATCATTATTCCCAAATCTAAGTCGTTCTTCGTATGCTGGTCTGGTCTGGTCTGATTACAAGAGGTCTGATTACAAGAAGTCTGTCTAATTACTGGTCTTGATGGAGTATTGTTTCCCCGGAGGAAACTCTGGTCTCGGCGGTCTTGCCATCTACAAAAGTAAAGAAAACATTAATAAAGTTTAATCTAAATCGTGATCTGAATCGGTGTCAAAATTCTTCAAATTTTTTGTAAATTCATTTATCAGTTTCGAATCAGAATCACTATTTTTATTTTGCTCAAAAGTTGTATCTTTTACGTGTCATCCCATGAAGCTTATTGTTTACACTTCATCATTTTGAGAACTCCTATTTAAAGGAGCCTCATTCACAAGACTTAGCATCATCAAATACATCAAAATCATCAAATCATCAAATACACACCAAATACAATCAGAACAAGCATCCAACACCCTCCACATACTTCCATCCTACACACCCTCAAACCATGTGAGAATCTTTCATTCTCATATTCCTCCATACTTTTCCACTCATTCTCTCTCTACTCCCTTTCACCTCCAACATCTCTAACCTCCATCATCTTCTTCCTCCTTCATCTTAATGCAAGGTTTGTGAAGAAATTCAAGACTTGTAAAATAACTCTAAGTAAGTTTTCTTTCGTTTTGTTTTTCGTTTAAGTCCTTTGGGGCTTTCCCGAAAGGGAAATCCTTATGGTTTACATAATGTAATTTTAGATATGTAGTAATCTTCTCGTGTATTTTTGTAAAAATGTTCCCATAAAAGTTTGTGTTTATGTGTTTAAAAAAATCGATTTCTTAAAAGACTTGTACATTACCGGTATCGACTTTGAGTGACCCGGAGTAATGGACTTGATTATGGCCGGAGTGAGCCTGTTTATCGTCCCTCGAATCTGCTGGAGAAAGAGATCATATCAGTATTGTTACTGGTTTTGAAAGAAATCCTTTCAAATTTAAAAAAATATATATAAATAAATCTGAATTTTCTACATTTTTATAGAATTTTCATTCTTTTTTAGTATGTTTTTTGTTTTTTTGTTGTCTTGTACTTGATGCATGAAAAGGTACATGCAAATATATCAAGTCTTTTGACTTGTAGCATGTATTATTTTATGTATTTAAGTATAATTTCTGTTTTAAACTTTAAATATGTTTTGTGTTTTGTATTTTGCATGTGTTGTTATGTTATATACATGCATGGATGATAAGTTGCATGCAAAAAATCGAGTATTTTTTGTGTGTGATTTAAAACCCATAATTGTATATTTTATGTGTTGTGCAAAAGATATTCATATATGTATGAGAATTTACATGCAAGAAATCTTATGGTTTATTGCATGTGAGTTTTATATAATATTTGTATATGTTTATTTGAGTCTTTATTTTGCATGTGTTTGCATGCATTTTTAATTGGAAGATACACTACTAATTCTACACATTGTGTTGTGAAAGACCCTCTAAGGAGAGTACTTAGTAGGATTTAAGTTTATACATTTCAGAGGGAATTAGAACAATTAAGTCTTTACCACTGGACTAGCGGAAAGAAGGTCAAACAGTTTTTAAATCATTATGTCTATCTGACTGCTATAGCCGGAAATACCTTTAATCAAGACTTAGGAAATAAGTTTTTTCATAAACTGCCTGGACCACTACGACTAGAAATCCATGAGAAATGGAACAATTTGCCCTCTGTCAAAGAGAATCCAAATAGCTTATGGTCCACAGCTCAAAGAGCACAGTTTGTCACTAAGACATTAGAAGTGAAATGTGTTGATCTTCAGATTCAAAAACAACTTAAACAAACAGACTATAAGTTTTGTAGAGATATGTATACTACTCCTACTTATAGAGCTTCTTGCTCTAAACCCAAGAAAAAATACAAGCATTTCACAAGGCCTCCAAAAAAAGAGATATTTTTTAAGAAAATCAGACAAAAGGATGCCTTATCTTAATGAGCAAAAGCATGTTAGAAAATTCAAACCTCAGAGAAATTATAGAAATAGACTTAGTTGTTATGTATGTAGTAGCAATGAAGATTTAGCAAAGACTTATCCTAAGAGAATAAATAATTTTGATAGAAAAAGTACCTTAATAGAATGTGTTAATGAAGACCTTATTCCTGTAGATGAGTATATTTCTGATTCTGAGTCTATTTACAGTATTATTACAATAGAAGATACAACTTTTGAGCAAAATAAAAATAGTGATTCTGATTCAGAATTGATAAATGAATTTACAAAAAATTTGAAGAATTTTGACACCGATTCAGATCACGATTTAGATTAAACTTTATTAATGTTTTCTTTACTTTTGCAGATGGCAAGACCGCCGAGACCAGAGTTTCCTCCGAAAACAACACTCCATCAAGACCAGTAATTAGACAGACTTCTTGTAATCAGGCCTCTTGCAATCAGACCAGACCAACATACGAAGAACGGATTAGATTTGGGAATAATGATTTAATTGTTTTTCCCAACAGCAACATTTTTTTAGAACACAAAACCATATATCACTTAATAAAGAAGAACATGGATTGATTGACAATCTTTGGATTTCTTTTAATAGAAACCCAAAAGATATTAAATACTTTATAGCTTGTTTAAATTATTTAGCAGAACATTTAAGCCAGACTTCTTAAGTGTTTTAAGTTTTATGTTGTTTTTAAGGGAAAGAAGACAGGGTTTTTCATACATGGATCGAAGTCCTTGATGCAACTCAAGGTTATCCATACGCATACCATATTTTGTGATCATTGAGAGATTATGACCAAAAATTTCAAGATTATCAATGATGACAATACCCAACTCAGAAACGAGAAACTTGCCCTCTAAAGACAAGTTTGTTCTCTAGAAAGACAGTTGCTTTCCTATAAGCTTAGCCATAACCAAGGCTCATCTTCTGGCCATAATCAGAAGAATCAGATGGGTGGGCATTCTCCAATGAATGTCAATAAAGGTACCATTGAGCCTAAGAATTCAATGGCTAGTCCAGCTCTACCGGTGGCTGGTAAAGACTCATCAAATCCGGAGACGGCTATGGGATTGCCAAAATCCAAAGAGACACAAAGGACTCTTGATTCCTCTACTCAGACTCAGACCCAGACTCGTAAAAATAAAGAAATTTGGGATTCTCTTGGAGAACCCAAAAAACATTTTGATTTCCTAGTTAAATATAACCCATCTCCTTCAAACCTAGACCCTTCACCCTCTTTTTCAAATACAAACATATCCATACTTAACCAAACCCAATCAACCCACCATTTAGACTCATTTCCATCCTTCCAAAATACGCCTCACCAAACAGAAGAAACCCTTGAACCAACCCAAACCTCTCCAAAAAAGAAAAAATCCAAAAAGAAAATAAAGAAGCCCAAAAATAAAATTAAGAAAGAGATTAATAAGATTTTAAATGAAGTCATCAGAAATTTTGTCCCCAAATATACATAAAACAGAATTTCTAAAGACAATGAAGACACTGATTTTGAAGACCGTCCGAGCTCGCCGAACCAAGATCAAGGAGGCTACAACTCAGACAACGGTTATTCCTTCGACTCGGTTGCACCGCACAATCTTGAGACCTAGCAAGACAAAAAATGAAGAATCTTTCGCATGCATAACAAGACAAAAAAGACAGTTTTATCAAAGTTTTTCAGACAGCTAGACACGTAGCAAATAGTTCAGACACGTAGCAGTTATTCTAAGACCTTTTTTAGACACTTATCCTTTTGTCTAAACTTTCACAACTCGTATTCAATACGTGTCATCCCTTGGAGCATAGTGTTTACACCTCATCAATTTGAGAACTCCTATTTAAAGGAAGCCTCATTCACAAGACATGGCATCGATAACATAGAAAAAACCATCAGATACAAACACCCTCATCCCTTACACCACCACCAACACACACCACATACTTCCATCTTACACCGTCAAACAATGTGAGAATCTTTCATTCTCATTTGACCAACCTACACACCTCCATACTTTTCCACTCATCCTCTCTCTACTTTCTCTCACGCTACTCCCTTTCACCTCCAACATCTCCAACCTCCATCATCTTCTTCCTCTTTCATCTTCATGCAAGGTTTGTGAAGAAATTCAAGACTTGTAAGATCATTTTAAGTAAGTTTTCTTTTATTTTACTTTCTGTTTAAGTCCTTTGGGGCTTTCCCGAAAGGGAAATCCTTATGGTTTACATAATGAAATGTTAGATATTTAGTAATCTTCCCGTGTATTTTTGTAAAAATGTTTCAATAAAAGTTTGTGTTTATGTGTTTCATGTTTCTGTCGTGTTATGTTAAAAACTTTTATTTTCAAAGAATCAATATATGTTTACGTTAATCTAGAGTGACCTGGAGCCCGGACTGATAAGGCCGGAGTGAGCCTTCTTTTTGTCGTCCATAAGAGCTGCCGGAGAAAAATATTACATTAGTACTTATATTGGTTTAATGTTTTTAAAAGTTTATCTATGTTGTTATTTTATGTGTGTTTAAAAAAAATCGATTTCTTAAAAGACTTGTACATTACCGGTATTGACCTTGAGTGACCCGGAGTAATGGACTTGATTATGGCCGGAGTGAGCCTGTATATCGTCCCTCGAATTTGCCGGAGAAAGAGATCATATCAGCATTGTTACTGGTTTTGAAAGAAATCCTTTCAATTTTAAAAAAATTATATAAATAATTCCGAATTTTTTACATTTTTGTAGAATTTTCCTTCTTTTATAGTATGTTTTTTGTTTTCTTGTTGTCTTGTACTTGATGCATGAAAAGGTACATGCAAATATATCAAGTCTTTTGACTTGTAGCATGTATTATTTTATGTATTGAAGTATAATTTGTGTTTTGTATTTTGCATGTGTTGTTATGTTATATACATGCATGGATGATAAGTTGCATGAAAAAAATCTAGTGTTTTTTGTGTGTGATTTAAAACCCATAATTGTATATTTTATTTGTTGTGCCAAAAGATATACATATATGTAAGAGAATTTACATGCAAGAAATCTTATGGTTTATTGCATGTGAGTTTTATATAATATTTGTATATGTTTATTTGAGTCTTTAATTTGCATGTGTTTGCATGTATTTTTAATAGGAAGATACACTACAAATTCTACACATTGTGTTGTGAAAGACCCTCTAAGGAGAGTACCGAGTAGGATTTAAGTTTATATATTTCATCTCTAACCGCCTTTACATCCGGTACACCTCCCTCCTTCCACTTGGTATCAGAGCATTTCTTCGATTCTCCGAATTTTTTTTATCGGGGTAGATAGTGTGGTTGTTATTTAATTTTCCGTCCAGATAATATTTATTTTTCTGTCGTACTTATTTAAATTTCTTATATTTTTTTTGTAATTAGCAATACTTTCTAGATAGTATAGACATATTTGTGTTAATTAAATTTTTAGTATTTGTGTTGTATTTATTTAAATTTTAAGGTTAAGAAAAAATTTAAAAATTTAAAAATATATAATTTTCATTTTGTTTTCTAAAAAAAAATAAATCAAAAAAAAATCTGATTTATTCCTTTGTCTTTTTGCTGCATAAAAGAAATAATAAAATAATCCGTTTGTCTTACCGGTATTTAGATTATACCTGTTATTTCCCTTGCTGTAGTAGTTTATTTTTCTTTATATTTATCAAAAAATCATAAAAACTAGAAAATAAAAAATTAGATTTTCTCGGTCTTGAACTTTGTGTTCAAAACAAAAGATCTGTCATTTTGTTTGATAAAAAATAACTAAAGTGTAATTTTGATAGAGACCACCAGTTTTTACTCCGCAGAACTTGTTCAAAATACAGTTTTAAACTTACTGATAAATTTAGCTGAGAATTTAGAAAAAAGATTTTTACATCTAGAAGAGACTATTTCCGCTTTGAATAAAGAAATAAAAGTTTTGCATACCAATTTAGATTTTCTAAAAGAACAAAATAATCATTCTTTGGAAAATCTTCAAAGACCTCAAATAGAAAAGGTTAAGTTAAAAATTTGCAAATTTCTCTAGACAATTTTACAAAAAAGTTAAACCAACATAAGTGTTCAGATTTATCTGATTTAGACGATATTAAGGCTTTAACAAAATAGATCAGTTCTCTCTCTTTGGAAACCGATACAAAAAGTTTGATTTCAAAAAATAAACTTCCAAAGCAGTATACTTTTCTTAGATTTAAAGACACATAAAATGGTTCCAAATAGATTTTCTCAAAATATTTTAGAATAACATAGACAATCCATACATCTCAGACCCAAGAATCTTTTTGAAAAGATTTTATCCAAAAAAAGAGACTTATGATACCCCTTTAGAAGAAATCATAGACCCAGATCAAGACTATAATAATTTTCAGACTCATGGTCTCCAACTATTAAATCTAGAAATTTTATATAACAAAGGATTTTTTGTGACTTCTACTCAGTTTTTTAAACATAGCCAAGAAATTACCCTTCAGTGTATTAAAGACCAGTCTAAAATTTTAGATATTGTTTCGAAAGACGCTCACAGACAATTATTTAAAAAATACTTTAAGTTTATACACCTAGGTTTGATCATTATAGGCGTTAGAGGCCTAATGAGAAAACATTTGGGTAGCAAAGTTTTAGTCACCATTTATGATAATAGAATTTCTAACATCGCTAAAGGAATGATTGCCAGTATTGAGATTGATTTAAATATTAACAAAGGTATCATTTATTGTAGTCCAGGCTTTTTATTAACTACAAAAGATTTTGTTAATCATATCAAAATTGGCATTCAGACCAAAGGTTACAAAGACGTAGAATATGGTGATAATTTGTTGGTTACTTTAGGAATTTTGGGGAGAAGCTCTTTTACTCCAAAAACCAAATATAAAGTTTTTACCGACAAAGTTGTAGATTTAATCAGTAGCAAAGGCATAAAAATGGTTAAACCAAAAGATTTTTCTACAGACGATTTAGTCGGTTTAGACAGGAAGTTAAAATTTAATTGAATTTGAAGAAAAGACAGAAAATGTTTTGACACCCCAAGACGCTTTAATGTATATTGATAGAAAAGGCAAGACCAGTTTGAGATTTACTCCCGGTTCAAGAAACCGAAACAAATAATGATTTAGTACATGTTGAATTAGTTGATAACGAGCATGGTAAAATAATTTTTCTAAAAGAACTAAATATGTTTTTAAATGACGAAAAACTTTTAAAATTAGAAGACCAGTTGTTTTTGTCCAAACAAATTTCAGATCAAGAATATATTTTTTATGACAAAGACAAAAATATTAGAGTCGGTTTTTTGCATGAAGAACTAGAGTCTAGTATTACATACATTAATTACCAAAAAGACTTAGAAGACAATGAAGGTGAAAGTTACCGGTCAACAGCCAGAACTCCCTTCGACAGAACTGTTCCCCAAAAGACGTTTACTTATACTAGTTTTCCCCTAGAGCTTCCTTTACAGACTATAGAGACCCTCCTGCAAATACAAAATACATAGCCAAAGGTTTAGAAAAACCTTTACAACAACCAATTAATTTTCAGTCCGAGTCCAAATGATACGTATTAAATTTAACTGCACATGACCCTCGACTTTGGACAAAGTTGATTGAAGATTGGAAAAGCACCCTTATAGCTCATTATTATAGACAAAATCAAGACATGAACCAGAAGAAATGTTTAGATATTTAGAGACCTTTTTAGGAGAAAGTACAAAAGCCATGTGGGAAGCCTTCAAAAGAGACTGTGTAGAAGAATACAATAATCTTAAGGCCTTAGGTAGTAATCCTTATAATTTTGTTAATCAAATACAGATCTTAGCAACAGGAACATACCCTAATTTTGGACATATGAATGTCCAAAAGACTGCCATGAGGGAATTAGAACAATTAAGTCTTTACCACTAGACTAGCGGAAAGAAGGCCAAACAGTTTTTAAATCATTATGTCTATATGACCGCTATAGCCGGAAATAGCTTTAATCAAGACTTAGGAAATAAGTTGTTTCATAAACTGCCTGGATCACTAGGACTAGAAATCCATGAGAAATGGAACAATTTGCCCTCTGTCAAAGAGAATCCAAATAGCTTATGGTCCATAGCTCAAAGAGCACAGTTTGTCACTAAGACATTAGAAGAGAAATGTGTTGAGCTTCAGATTCAAAACAACTTAAACAAACAGACTATAAGTTTTGTAGAGATATGTATACTACTCCTACTTATGAAGCTTCTTGCTCTAAACCCAAGAAAAAATACAAGCATTTCACAAGGCCTCCAAAAAAGAGATATTTTTTAAGAAAATCAGACAAAAGGAAGCCTTATCTTAATGAGCAAAAGCATGTTAGAAAATCCAAACCTCAGAGAAATTATAGAAATAGACTTAGTTGTTATGTATGTAGTAGCAATGCACATTTGGCAAAGACTTGTCCTAAGAGAATAAATAATTTTGGTAGAAAAAGTACCTTAATAGAATGTGTTAATGAAGACCTTATTCCTGTAGATGAGTATATTTCTGATTCTGAGTCTATTTACAGTATTATTACAATTGAAGATACAACTTTTGAGCAAAATAAAAATAGTGATTCTCATTCGGAACTGATAAATGAATTTACAAAAAATTTGAAGAAATTTGACACCGATTCAGATCACGATTTAGATTAAACTTTATTAATGTTTTCTTTACTTTTGCAGATGGCAAGACCGCCGAGATCAGAGTTTCTTATGGGAAACAATACTCCATCAAGACCAGTAATTAGACAGACTTCTTGTAATTAGACCTCTTGTAATCAGACCAGACCAGCATACGAAGAACGACTTAGATTTGGGAATAATGATTTAATTGTTTTTCCCAATAGCAATCTCACTTTTAGAACTCAGAACCATATATCAGTCAGTAAAGAAGAGCGTTGCTTGATAGACAATCTTTGGATTTCTTTTAATAGAAACCCAAAAGATACTAAATATTTTATAGCTTGTTTAAATTCTTTAGCAGAACATTTTAGCCAGACTTCTAAGCGTTTTAAGTTTTATGTTGTTTTTAAAAGAAAGAAGACAGGGTTTTTTCATACATGGATCGAAGTCCTTGATGCAACACAAGGTTATCCCGATCCGATATACAAGGGTTTCAATAATTATACTAAAGCGATATCTGCTGCCAGAGAACGCTTATGAAAGAACTTTTTCGTTTCTCCATCCCTCAGAAATTACACAGAACCCCTTCTAGAACTTTGTGTAACCAAAGACCCTAGCCATACACATACCATATTTTGTGATCATTGCGAGATTATGACCAAAAATTTCAAGATTATCAATGATGACAATACCTAGCTCAGAAACGAAAAACTTGCTCTCTAAAGACAAGTTTCTTCTCTAGAAATACAGTTGCTTTCCTATACGCTTACCATAACCAGGGCTCATCTTCTGGTCATAATCAGAAGATTAAGATGGGTGGGCATTCTCCAATGAATGTCAATAAAGGTACCATTGAGCCTAAGAATTCAATGGCTAGTCCAGCTCTACCGGTGGCTGGTAAAGACTCATCAAATCCGGAGACGGCTATGGGATTGAAAAAATCCCAAGAGACACAGAGGATACTTGATTCCTTTACTCAGACTCAGACCCAGACCCGTAAAAATAAAGAAATTTCGGATTCTCTTGGAGAACCCGAATTTTTTTTTATTTCCTAGTTAAATATATATAACCCATCTCCTTCAAACCTAGACCCTTCACCCTCTTTTTCGAATACAAACATATCCATCCTTAACCAAACCCAATCAACCCACCATTTAGACTCATTTCCATCCTTCCAAAACACGCCTCACCAAACAGAAGAACCCCTTGAACCAACCCAAACCTCTCCAAAAAAGAAAAAATCGAAAAAGAAAATAAAGAAGTCCAAAAATAAAATTAAGAAAGAGATTAATAAGATTATAAATGAAGTCATCAGGGATTTTGTCCCCAAATATACATAAGACAAAATTTCTAAAGACAATGAAGACACTGATTTTGAAGACCGTCCGAGCTCGCCAAACCAAGATCAAGGAGGCTACAACTTAGACAGCGGTTATTTCTTCGACTCGGTTGCACGACACAATCTTGAGACCTAGCAAGACAAAAAATGAAGAATCTTTAGCATGCAGAACAAGACAAAAAAGACAGTTTTATCATAGTTTTTCAGACAGCTAGACACGTAGCAAATAGTCCAGACACGTAGCAAATAGTCCAGACACGTAGCAGTTATTCTAAGACCTTTTTTAGACACTTATCCTTTTGTCTAAACTTTCACAACACGTATTCAATACGTGTCATCCCTTGGAGCATATTGTTTACACCTCATCAATTTGAGAACTCCTATTTAAAGGAAGCCTCATTCATAAGACATGGTATCGATAGCATAGAAAAAACCATCAAATACAAACACCCTCATCCCTTACACCACCACCAACACACACCACATACTTCCATCTTACACCCTCAAACAATGTGAGAATCTTTCATTCTCATGTGACCAAACTACACACCTCCATACTTTTCCACTCATTCTCTCTCTACTTTCTCTCACCCTACTCCCTTTCACCTCCAACATCTTCAACCTCCATCATCTTCTTCTTCCTTCATCTTCATGCAAGGTTTGTGATGAAATTCAAGACTTGTAAGATAATTTTAAGTAAGTTTTCTTTCGTTTTGTTTTTCGTTTAAGTCCTTCGGGGCTTTCCTGAAAGGGAAATCCTCATGGTTTACATAATGTAATGTTAGATATGTAGTAATCTTCCCATGTATTTTTTTAAAATGTTTCAATAAAAGTTTGTGTTTACGTGTTTCATGTTTTTGTCGTGTTATGTTAAAAACTTTTATTTTCAAAGAATCAATATATGCTTACGTTAATCTTGAGTAACCTGGAGCCCGGACTGATAAGGCCGGAGTAATCCTTCTTTTTGTCGTCCATAAGTGCTGCCGGAGAAAAAGATTACGTTAGTATTTATATTGGTTTAATGTTTTTAAAAGTTTCTCTAAGTTGTTATTTTATGTGTGTTTACAAAAAAATCGATTTCTTAAAAGACTTGTACATTACCGGTATTGAACTTGAGTGACCTGGAGTAATGGACTTGATTATGGCCGGAGTGAGCATGTTTATCGTCCCTCGAACCTGCCGGAGAAAGAGATCATATCATTATTGTTACTGGTTTTGAAAGAAATCCTTTCAAATTTAAACTAATAAAAAAAATTTATTATATAAATAAATCCGAATTTTCTACATTTTTGTTGAATTTTCCTTCTTTTTTAGTATGTTTTTTTGTTTTTTTGTTGTCTTGTACTTGATGAATGAAAAGGTACATGCAAATATATCAAGTCTTTTGACTTGTAGCATGTATTATTTTATGTATTTAAGTATAATTTGTGTTTTGTATTTTGCATGTGTTGTTATGTTATATACATGCATGGATGATAAGTTCCATGCAAAAAATCTAGTGTTTTTTGTGTGTGATTTAAAACCCATAATTGTATATTTTATGTGTTGTGCCAAAAGATATACATATATGTATGAGAATTTACATGCAAGAAATCTTATGGTTTATTGCATGTGAGTTTTATATAATATTTGTATATTATTATTTGAGTCTTTAATTTGCATGTGTTTGCATGTATTTTTAATGGGAATTAAGATACACAACTAATTCTACACATTGTGTTGTGAAAGACCCTCTAAGGAGAGTACCGAGTAGGATTTAAGTTTATATATTTCATCTATAACCGCCTTTACATCTACATCTGGTACACCTCCTCCCCCCTTCCATTTGGTATCAAAGCATTTCTTCGATTCTCCGAATTTTTTTTATCCGGGTAGATAGTGTTTGTAGTTTTTTAGATTTCCATCTAGATAATATTTATTTTTTGGTCGTACTTATTTCAATTTCTTATATTTTTGTTGTACTTATTTCAATTTCTTATATTTTTGTCGTAATTAGCAATACTTTCTAGATAGTATAGACATATTTGTGTTAATTAAATTTCTAGTATTTGTGTTGTATTTATTTAAATTTTAAGGTTAAGAAAAAATGTAAAAAATATATAAATTTCATTTTGTTTTCTTGTAAAAAATAAATCAAAAAACAAAATCTGATTATTCCTTTGTCTTTTTGCTGCATAAAAGAAATAATAAAATAATTCGTTTGTCTTATCTGCTTGTTTGTACCGGTGTTTAGCTTATACCAGTATTTAGATTATACATGTTATTTCCCTTGCTGTAGTAGTTTTATTTTCTTTATATTTATCAAAAAATCATAAAAACTGGAAAATAAAAAATTAGATTTTCTCGGTCACTTTGTTTGATAAAAACAAACTAAAGTGTAATTTTGATAGAGACCACCAGCACAGTTTTTACTCCGCAGAACCTGTCGAAAAAATACAATTTTAGACTTACTGATAAATTTAGCTGAGAATTTAGAAAAAAGATTTTTACATCTAGAAGAGACTATTTCCGCTTTGAATAAAGAAATAAAACTTTTGCATACCAATTTAGATTTTCTAAAAGAACAAAATAATCATATTTTGGAAAATCTTCAAAGACCTCAAATAGAAAAGGTTCAAGTTAAATATTTGCAAATTTCTCTAGACAATTTTACAAAAAAGTTAAACCAACATAAGTGTTCAGATTTAAAGACACAGAAAATATTTTAGAAGAACATAGACAATCCATACATCTCAGACCCAAGAATCTTTTTGAAAATATTTTATCCAAAAAAGAGACTTATGATACCCCTTTAGAAGAAATCATAGACCCAGATCAAGACTATAATTTTCAGACTCATGGTTTCCAACTACTAAATCGAGAAATTTTATATAACAAAGGATTTTTTGAGACTTCTACTCAGTTTTTTAAACATAGCCAAGAAATTACCCTTCAGTGTATTAAAGACCCGTCTAAAATTTTAGATATTGTTAATCAAGAGTCCTCTGTGTCTCTTGAGATTTTGTCAATCTCATAGCCGTCTCCGGATTTGATGATTCTTTACCAGCCACCGGCTCAATGGTACCTTTGCTGACATTCATTGGAGAATGCCCACCCATCTTAATCTTCTGATTATGGCGAGAAGATGAGCCTTGGTTATGGCTAAGCGTATAGGAAAACAACTGTCTTTCTAGAGAAGAAACTTGTCTTTGGAGGGCAAGTTTCTCGTTTTTAAGCTGGGTATTGTCATCATTGATAATCTTGAAATTTTTGGTCATAATCTTGTAATGATCACAAAATATGGTATGTGTATGGCTAGGGTCTTTGGTTACAGAAAATTCTAGAGGAGGTTCTGTGTAATTTCTGAGGGATGGAGAAACGAAAAAGTTCTTCCCTAGGCGTTCTCTGGCAGCAGAGATCGCTTCAGTATAATTATTGAAACCTTTGTATATCGGACCGGGATAACCTTGAGTTGCATCAAGGACTTCGATCCATGTATTGAAAAACCCTGTCTTCTGTCCCTTAAAAACAACATAAAACTTAAAACGCTTAGAAGTCTGGCTAAAATGTTCTGCTAAAGAATTTAAACAAGATATAAAGTATTTAATATCTTTTGGGTTTCTATTAAAAGAAATACAAAGATTGTCTATCAAGCAACTTTCTTCTTTATTAAGTGATATATGGTTTTGTGTTCTAAAAGAAATGTTGCTGTTAGGAAAAACAATTAAGTCATTATTCCCAAATCTAATCCCTTCTTCGTATGTTGGTCTGGTCTGATTACAGAAAAATAAATATTATCTAGATGGAAATTTAAAAAACTACAAACACTATCTACCCGGATAAAAAAAATTCGGAGAATCGAGGAATGCTCTGATACCAACCGGAAGGGGGAGGTGTACCGGATGTAAAGGCGGTTAGAGATGAAATATATAAACTTAAATCCTACTAGGTACTCTGTACTCTCCTTACAGGGTCTTTCACAACACAATGTGTAGAATTAGTAGTGTATCTTCCCATTAAAAATACATGCAAACACATGCAAAATAAAGGCTCAAATAAACATATACAAATATTATATAAAACTCACATGCAATAAACCATAAGATTTCTTGTATGTAAATTCTCATACATATATGTATATCTTTTGGCACAACACAAAAAATATACAATTATGGGTTTTAAGCTCTGATACCAAGTGGAAGGGGAGAGGTGTACCGGATGTAAAGGCGGTTATAGATGAAATATATAAACTTAAATCCTACTCGGTACTCTCCTTAGAGGGTATTTCACAACACAATGTGTAGAATTAGTAGTGTATCTTCCCATTAAAAATACATGCAAACACATGCAAATTAAAGACTCAAATAAACATATACAAATATTATATAAAACTCACATGCAATAACCCATAAGATTTCTTGCATGTAAATTCTCATACATATATGTATATCTTTTGGCACAACACATAAAATATACAATTATGGGTTTTAAATCACACACAAAAAACCCTAGATTTTTGCATGCAACTTATCATCCATGCATGTATATAACATAACAACACATGCAAAATACAAAACACAAAACATATTTAAATTTTAAAACACAAATTATTCTTAAATACATAAAATAATACATGCTACAAGTCAAAAGACTTGATATATTTGCATGTACCTTTTCATGCATCAAGTACAAGACAACAAGAAAACAAAAAACATACTAGAAAAGATAGCAAATTCTACAAAAATGTAGAAAATTCGGATTTATTTATATAATTTTTTTTTTAAATTTGAAAGGATTTCTTTCAAAACCAGTAACAATATTGATATGATCTCATTCTCCGGCAGATTCGAGGGACGATAAACACGCTCACTCCGGCCATAATCAAGTCCATTACTCCGGGTCACTCAAGGTCAATACCGGTAATGTACAAGTCTTTTAAGAAATCGATTTTTTTTAAACACACATAAAATAACAACATAGAGAAACTTTTAAAAACATTAAACCAATATAAGTACTAACGTAATCTTTTTCTCCGGCAGCTCTTATGGACGACAAAAAGAAGGCTCACTCCGGCCTTATCAGTCCGGGCTCCAGGTCACTCAAGATTAACGTAAGCATATATTGATTCTTTGAAAATAAAAGTTTTTAACATAACACGACAGAAACATGAAACATATAAACACAAACTTTTATTGAAACATTTTTACAAAAATACATGGGAAGATTACTACATATCTAACATTACATTATGTAAACCATAAGGATTTCTCTTTCGGGAAAGCCCCTAAAGGACTTAAACAGAAAGTAAAATAAAAGAAAACTTACTTAAAATTATCTTACAAGTCTTGAATTTCTTCACAAACCTTGCATGAAGATGAAGGAGGAAGAAGATGTTGGAGGTGAAAGGAAGTAGGGTGAGAGAAAGTAGAGAGAGAATGAGTGGAAAAGTATGGAGGTGTGTAGGTTGGTCACATGAGAATGAAAGATTCTCACATTGTTTGATGTGGTGTAGGATGGAAGTATATGGAAGAGTGTTTGGATGTCTGTATGAGAGGGTGATGGATGTATCAGATGTTTTTCTTTGCTATCGATGTCGTGTCTTTTGAATGAGGCTTCCTTTAAATAGGAGTTCTCAAATTGATGAGGTGTAAACAGTATGCTCCAAGGGATGACACGTATTGAATACGTGTTGTGAAAGTTTAGACAAAAGGATAAGTGTCTAAAAAAGGTCTAGAAATACTGTTACGTAGAAAATTGTCTGATATGCGTCTTAAATATCTGCTACTTGTATAGCTTTCTGAATATTCTTCTGAAACTCTGATTTTTGTCTTGCTAGGTCTCGAGATTGTGTCGTGCAACTGAATCGAAAGAATAGCCACTGTCGAAGGTGTAGCCTCCTTGATCTTCGTTCGGCGAGCTCAGACGGTCTTCAAAATCAGTGTCTTCATTATCTTTAGAAATTTTGTCTTGTGTATATTTGGGGACGAAATCCCTGATGACTTCATTTAAAATCTTATTTGTAACACCCGTAATTTTCGGCCTGTAGAGGTCTCAGGACGATTTGGACCGGTGAGCGGAAGGAGTGTGTCCGGAAAACATTATCTAAGTCCCTTGGAGTATCGAGAGCTTCCCGGTGCGAAAAAAGGAAGGATTCGGGGTCCTGCACAGTTTGGGCGACAGTGCCCGCGACTATGACATGTGTCACAATTGGGGCAAGGTCGCGAGCATGGTAGAGGCCATGGTACATCTTCGGCGAGAGTGCCCACAATAGTGCCAAGGACACAATCGCGAGCGGGCCCAGACCTCTTTTAAAGTCGCGATTCTTCACCTTCTTCTCATTTTACTTCACATCCCTCATATCATTTTATCCCAAACCGTTTCCCCTACACCCAATACTAACCCTAATCCATTTTCAGACCATTTCTTTTGATTTTAAGGTGTTCCGTCGTCATAAAGTTTGCTACCCCAACCTCCAGTGCTAAATCAAGTGTTCTTCCTTATCTCTTGAGATTTCTAGGTTTTGGGGTTTTGCTCAAAATCCAAGTGGTGAGTTATTCTCTTATTTTCTAGATATTCTCTATAAGTTATACATGTTCATTTGATGAATCTCTAGTATTTGTATTTTTCAGATTTTAGGTTTGATGGTTTTGGATAAATTAGGTTAAATTAGGGTTTGGCCAAATTCGGGGATTTTGATACAAATGTTTGGGTAGCAATCATTTATGGTTGGATATGTTTATTTATGATCGAAAATGTGTGGATCTACGTTTTGGAAGCTTGAGTTGAAGAGTTGGAATGAGTGTCTTCGGAAAGCTTTAGGTGAGATCTATGCTTTTGGAGGCTAATGGTTGTGGATTGAAACCTAGGTTTAACTTAACCTAGCAAGGTGAGTTCAAGTTGATTTATGAAAACGATGTACATGCCAAAATGTTTATTTTAAAGTATTTTGTGTCTTGCATGAAATTGTTAACTGCTGATAAGTTTGGCTATTTTGAAAGTGTTAACTATATAAACTTATATAGCACACCTTTGGGGATTTTGGGCATTTTGGATAATTAAATCATATATTTTGGTATCTTAATGAATTATTTTATGGAAGTGGATTTTGAGTATAATTGTATTTCATTTTGTGTTTTGGAGAAATACATGGTTTTGTGTTATGGGACGTTTTGAAAGGATAAATGTTATAAACTCATTTGGAAAACGATTTGTCCCAATCTAAACTACGTTGGAGTTAATTATATGTTTTGGAGCATGGGTTTACATAAGTACAGGTTGTTTATGTTTGATTTCATTTCATGAATTTCAACGTTGGGTCTTTGGATTTGTTGAGTTTATGGCTCGGTTTGGATTTTGTTGGGTTTTGAGGACACTTGTCCGCTTTTAATAGCTCAATGTTGAGCGGTTGGTTATGATTTGCAATTACTGCATATTAGTTGAGAATTACATGTTTGAATGTATTAGTTCATTCGTTTTGAGTCATGTAATGGTTTAGTTAGTGCAATGGATCCATAGGCACGGTGTTCCTATGTCCCCGCTTTGGACATTAGGTTTGCCACTTGGCATGGAATAGGCATTGGGTCACCATGATAAGTAAGGTGTGGACCTATACGGTCGGGCAGCATCTCATGGGCAGTAAGATGTAATTCCCTTATGCTAGAGTTCCCCGCTTTGGAACTCTCAAGAATAGACCTAGAGGGGTTGACTTGATGTTTTCGAGTGATAGACTCAGAGGAGTTGAGCTCGGTGGGTGTTTTAGGTGTAACCCACATGTTGTGCTTTCTTACATAATTATGTGACATACTTTGTGTTCCGTCACGTACCATGTAACCGGGTTTTCCCCGTCACCATTAGGTGTGGTTTTGGATATGGAGTTTTATAATCCATGTTTTCAGAGACGTTTGAGTATGGGTATTTACCTATGTTTTAAGGTTTCGGTTATTGAAACTCATTCGAGTTATTGGGATGTTTTGGAAGTTGGAGTTATCTACGTTTTCGGTGTTTGATCATTTTACTGTCGGTTATGTTTTACGTGTGCTTCTGATTTTGGCTTTATTTAAATAAACGTTCGTTTTATGATTTTAAATCACGAAAAGGGTGAATAATGAAAGGAGATTGTTTTGTGATTTATTGTATTCCATTTTGGTTGCTTTCAAATCAAATGTATTGCATTTCGGGAATCTTGATTTTTTTAAATAACATTCTTGAAGTTAATGCTCTATTTATCTATAACGAAAACTCTTGAGCTCACTAGGCGTTAAGCCTAACCTTTTATTTGTCGGCATGTGCATCAGGTTTTAGTTGGGGTTTGGATCTAGCGGTGTTTTGAGGAGTTGAGCTTTAGACTTACACGAGAGTAAGTAGATTGATGAAGTCTTCTGCAGTTGAAGATAGTGACTATTTTATTGGGTTTTAGTAGCACCCGTCCTTATTATAGATTGTATGTATAGAATGAATGTGTTTATCGAGGTTAAATCCTAAATTGTGTTTGTAGATAAATTATTTATCGACGTATTTTAGAAAATTCTAAATTAGTTGCTATTTCCGAACTTGAGGGTGTTACAAGTTGGTATCAAAGCTTAAGTTTGAGAGATTTAGGTATTGATTTTAGAATGCCTAGATGCAAACTAACGTAATTAAAGCGTTTGAATGTGAGATCACACCATTAGGCACTTTAAGATTTGATGATTCGAGGTGAGTGGATTCCCTAGGAACGGGAATCACGCCGAAAATGGCAAGGATGATCATGTACAGTACGTTCATAATAGCACCTGGCCAGTTTTATGGTGAGCTTACGAGTTACATAAGTATGCTTGAACTGCGTTGGTACGATAACCGTTGGGGTAGTGAAGGAGTCTCTTAATGAGTAACCGTTAGAAAGAGTCGATGATTTGAGTATTCGACGCTTGAAATGACAGTAAGCATGGTGATAGCGTTAAGTGGATCGTTTCGGGTCGGAATGAACGGATGGGTTAGAACCATAGACTTTTGGAATCGTCATTATTCGAGGAGAAAACGTAAAATGGACCGATGAAACCTTCGATGATTGCCTTAAGACGTTTGATCACCCGGATGACAATAATATGATGAAAAATTTAAGAATAAGATTTCAGGATGTTGAGTGCCGAACAAAGTCATGCACATAAATTTATTTCTAAAATAAGTTTGCATCCATTGTTTCTCATGTTTTCGAAGCATAAAATGAGTTATACTACGAAGCCTTGGTAAAGCGTTCCGCACTCAGCTGATTTTAAACCGTGAGCTTAAGCATGCATAAAATTGTTTTGTTGAACGCGAATTTTTATTGAAAATCTCTTTATCCTTGTTTCGTGTCTGACACTATTTTCCGGATATTGTAATATTCGTGTTTTAATGTTATTTGGGTTGTTGGGGAAATAACTGTGGAATTTTTTACTTTGACATTGGATCTCCTCCACGTATGTTAAGGTTTTAAAGGACGAGTTGTCCCTATGTTCTTGTGTCGAAATGTTCTTTGGAATTTTAGTCTGTACGAGTCATGTTGAATTCATGAAACATTATTTTATGACGCTTTGATTACTCACGGGTGTATTTTGAAGTGTGCGAGTTTAATTTTATTGTGTGTAAATTCGCGAGTTTTATTGAAGCGTTGAGTCTCATGCGAGTTTTGTTGGAAAATGTCGTTTTATATCAGATGCGATAAAATATAAAATTTTGGAATTATGACATATTAGTCATAACTTTGTTTCATGCTATTTGATTTTGGGAACGTCGGTTTTTGACCCCACTTGATTTTGAGTGTCGTTGGGTCTCATTGAATGTCATTGAGTTTTATGGAGAATTTTTTTGGGTGTTATAGAATTCTATTTTACGACATTTGGCATCGTGCAGTTGAACTTTGAGAAGTGTATACTTGCATTGTTGTGTGCGTTAACTTATGAATTTTTGTTTAGTATTTTGGCTCGTGTGAGTCTTGCGCCGACATTTCCGCAATCGTAAGAGACGTTTTGAGATTTTGTTAGCTTATCTTACCCCATATGTTATTTTGGGAAGTTTTAAAATCGGGAGATTTCTCTTTTGAGAATTATACAAGTATTTCATTGCATACAACTTAATATTATAATCGATTTATACTTTTGGTGTGAGTAAGTATATGCATGATTTACGATGGTTCGTGTTAAACTTCTGCTTTAAGCAATCTCTGGTCATTGATTTTACTGTTATGGTCACATGCAATGCCTTATATTGAATTACTTGTATGCATGGCATTATAGCCACCATTTTTGGGTCAAAGAAAGTTTATCCGTACGACTAAAAGTTTGGAGTCGATTTAAATTATTTTATGTTTGACCGAATTGCAAGTACTTATCGTTTTACTGTGTTTAGGAAATAAACTATTGTATGTGAATATTATTGAAAGTTTTACTTCATGACATTTGTGGTGTAAAGGAAAGAATTTTAAAGTTGGAAATTATGAAGCTTCTTTTGAGTGATGCAAATGTTTGTTGCACACGTCTTAGTGCAGAAAGATATTTTCACGTACAGACTATAAGTTGATGCATTCTAGGACCTTGGTAGTCCATTAGAAAATATTCTTGCGCACCTTTTGATATTGTCTGTACTAATGTGAGTATTGATCAAATGAATTTTGAAATAATTTTATATGTGTGGCATTGGTGATCACTTTGCACGCCTACCGAATGAGCGGTAGTAGGTTTTTACATGTACGATTAAATGTTATGGAACTTTCGTGTTTGAAAATGTTATAAAATTTTAAGCTGGCATATTAGTTGAAAACCTTGAACTCATTAGGGCTATAGATTTAAAACCCCTATCGTGAAAGGAGTTGCAATTAAGGGACTAAATGAACCCTTGGGATTTGAAGCGCCGGATGATTTGACTTGTGGTCAACCTTGAATTTTAGGCTTCAGTTTTGAATCGGGTCATGCATGAATAGTGGAGGTATTAGATTTTGTTCCCTAGTTAATTAAGAGATGATCTTTATGCTTCGGTAAGCCTGTTGGATAAGGTCTTGTATGCTTCCGTACATGGTTGGATTTGATTTGGCAGGTTGATGGGTCGCTTGACATCATGCTATAAGTTAACGGTGTACTGTCTTAATGGGGTTTTGTGAACAAAGGAATTTTGTGGTCCGTTTGTTAGGAATGTGAGATTTGGGTATATTAGTCCTCTGTTAGGTGTCAACCTAATGCGACAATATTTATGAAATGAAGTATTGGGCGGAATGTCCACGTTTTGATGTCACCATTTTGGTATTAGGAGTCGACTCGTTTCTTGAAGTCAATGAATCCTGAAATGTTTGGAAGTATCCCGGGTAAGTCATAAGAAAAGTTGACTTCTCGGTGGTGGAATTTAAGGGAAGATTAGATGTTGGTGATTAAATATTAAGGTGTGTAGACTTTCCTAAAGTGGTAAAGATTTTATTGGAGGAATGATTTTTGGTCCGAGAGTAGATTAGAGTTGATTGGTTGTCGGATCTGCACTAACCAGCTATCCGAAGAGCGTATTGGTACGTCCTTGGAAGGAAAACCTTATCGAATACCGATGGTGGTGGCGAAGAATTTTGAGAACTCTTCAGGGTTTGATGTCGATCTTTGAGTTTGGGTTCAGAAACGTGGGGATTTGAGGTGAATTGCTTGGGGAGAGATTGAAATCACAAGCTACCCTTGAGGTAATACGTGTTCCCCAAGGTTGGGAGACAACAACAATCTTAGGGTTAAGGATTCTGTCGGTAAGATAAGTGTTCAATCGGATATAAGGGTGATGTGCCCAAGGGACATGAATCGTGAGGACCAGCTTAAGGTTATGGTGATAGTCCTCGCAAGCGGGGTAGAGACAACCTACTCTACGGGCAACGCTTCGCGGGAATCTAGCTTTCGAGGACGAAATCTCTTGAAGGTTGGGAGGATTGTAACCCCCGTAATTTTCGGCCTGTAGAGGTCTCAGGACGTTTTGGACCGGTGAGCGGAAGGAGTGTGTCCGAAAAACATTATCTAAGTCCCTTGGAGTATCGAGAGCTTCCCGGTGCGGAAAAAGGAAGGATTAGGGGTTCTGCACAGTTTGGGCGACAGTGCCCGCGACTGTGACATGTGTCACAATCGCGGGGCAAGGTCGCGAGCATGGTAGAGGCCACGGTACATCTTCGGCGAGAGTGCCCGCGAGAGTGCCAAGGGCACAATCGCAGGGCACAATCGCGAGCGGCCCCAGACCTCTTTTAAAGTCGCGATTCTTCACCTTCTTCTCATTTTACTTCACATCCCTCATATCATTTTATCCCAAACCGTTTCCCCTACATCCAATACTAACCCTAATCCATTTTAAGACCATTTCCTTTGATTTTAAGGTGTTCCGTCGTCATAAATTTTGCTACCCCAACCTCCGGTGCTAAATCAAGTGTTCTTCCTTATCTCTTGAGATTTCTAGGTTTTGGGGTTTTGCTCAAAATCCAAGTGGTGAGTTATTCTCTTCTTTTCTAGATATTCTCTATAAGTTATACATGTTCATTTGATGACTCTCTAGTATTTGTATTCTTCAGATTTTGGGTTTGATGGTTTTTGATAAATTAGGTTAAATTAGGGTTTGGCCAAATTTGGGGATTTTGATACAAATGTTTGGGTAGCAATCATTTATGGTTGGATATGTTTATTTATGGTCGAAAATGCGTGGATCTAGGTTTTGGAAGCTTGAGTTGAAGAGTTGGAATGGGTGTCTTCGGAAAGCTTTGGGTGGGATCTATGCTTTTGGAGGCCAATGGTTGTGGATTGAAACCTAGGTTTAACTTAACCTAGCAAGGTGAGTTCAAGTTAATTTATTAAAATGGTGTACATGCCAAAATGTTTATTTTAAAGTGTTTTGTTTCTTGCATGAAATTGTTAACTGCTGATAAGTTTGGCTGTTTTGAAAGTGTTAACTTTATAAACTTATATAGCACACCTTTGGGGATTTTGGCCATTTTGGATAATTAAATCATATATTTTGGTATCTTAATGATTTATTTTATGGAAGTGGATTTTGAGTATAAATGTATTTCATTTTGTGTTTTGGAGAAATGCATGGTTTTGTGTTATGGGACGTTTTGAAAGGATAAATGTTATAAACTCATTTGGAAAACGATTTGTCCCAATCTAAACTACGTTGGAGTTAATTATATGTTTTGGAGCATGGGTTTACATAAGTACAGGTTGTTTATGTTTGATTTCATTTCATGAATTTCAACGTTGGGTCTTTGGATTTGTTGAGTTTATGGCTCGGTTTGGATTTTGTTGGGTTTTGAGGACACTTGTCCGCTTTTAATAGCTCAAAGTTGAGTGGTTGGTTATGATTTGCAATTACTGCATATTAGTTGAGAATTACATGTTTGAATGTATTAGTTCATTCGTTTTGAGTCATGTAATGGTTTAGTTAGTGCAATGGATCCATAGGCACGGTGTTCCTATGTCCCCGCTTTGGACATTAGGTTTGCCACTTGGCACGGAATAGGCATTGGGTCACCATGATAAGTAAGGTGTGGACCTATACGGTCGGGCAACGTCTCATGGGCAGTAAGGTGTAATTCCCTTTTGCTAGAGTTCCCCGCTTTAGAACTCTCAAGAATAGACCTAAAGGGGTTGACTTGATGTTTTCGAGTGATAGACTCAGAGGAGTTGAGCTCGGTGGGTGTTTTAGGTATAACCCACATGTTGTGCTTTTTTACATAATTATGTGACATACTTTGTGTTCCGTCACGTACCATGTAACCGGGTTTTCCCCGTCACCATTAGGTGTGGTTTTTGGATATGGAGTTTTATAATCCATGTTTTCGGAGACGTTTGAGTATGGGTATTTACCTATGTTTTAAGGTTTCGGTTATTGAAACTCATTCGAGTTATTGGGATGTTTTGGAAGTTGGAGTTATCTACGTTTTCGGTGTTTGATCATTTTACTGTCGGTTATGTTTTACGTGTGCTTCTGGTTTTTGCTTTATTTAAAGAAACGTTCGTTTTATGATTTTAAATCACGAAAAGGGTGAATAATGAAAGGAGATTGTTTTGTGATTTATTGTATTCCATTTTGGTTGCTTTCAAATCAAATGTATTTCATTTCGGGAATCTTGATTTTTTTAAATAACATTCTTGAAGTTAATGCTCTATTTATCTCTAACGAAAACTCTTGAGCTCACTAGGCATTAAGCCTAACCTTTTATTTGTCAGCATGTGCATCAGGTTCAGTTGGGGTTTGGATCTACCGGTGCTTTGAGGAGTTGAGCTTTAGACTTACACGAGAGTAAGTAGATTGATGAAGTCTTCCGCAGTTTGAGATAGTGACTATTATTGGGTTTTAGTAGCACCCGTCCTTATTATAGATTGTATGTATAAAATGAATGTGTTTATCGAGGTTAAATCCTAAATTGTGTTTGTAGATAAATTATTTATCGACGTATTTTAGAAAATTCTAAATTAGTTGCTATTTCCGAATTTGAGGGTGTTACATTATTAATCTCGTTCTTAATTTTATTTTTGGGCTTCTTTATTTTCTTTTTGGATTTTTTCTTTTTTGGAGAGGTTTGGGTTAGTTCAAGGGTTTCTTCTGTTTGGTGAGGCGTGTTTTGGAATGATGGAAATGAGTCTAAATGGTGGGTTGATTGGGTTTGGTTAAGGATGGATATGTTTGTATTAGAAAAAGAGGGTGAAGGGTCTAGGTTTGAAGGAGATGGGTTATATTTGACTAGGAAATCAAAATGTTTTCCAGGTTCTCCAAGAGAATCCGAGATTTCTTTATTTTTACGGGTCTGGGTTTGAGTCTGAGTAGATGAATCAAGAGTCCTCTGTGTCTTTGAGATTTTGGCAATCCCATAGCCGTGTTCGTATTTGATGAGTCTTTACCAGCCACCAGTAGAGCTAGACTAGCCATTGAATTCTTAGGCTCAATGGTACCTTTAATGACATTCATTGGAGAATGCCCACCCATCTTAATCTTCTGATTATGGCCAGAAGATGAGTCCTGGTTATGGCTAAGCGTATAGGAAAGCAACTGTCTTTCTAGAGAAGAAACTTGTATTTAGAGGGCAAGTTTCTCGTTTCTGAGCTGGGTATTTTTATCATTGATAATCTTGAAATTTTTGGTCATAATCTCGCAATGATCACAAAATATGGTATGTGTATGGCTAGGGTCTATGGTTACAGAAAATGATAGAGGAGGTTCTGTGTAATTTCTGAGGGATGGAGAAACGAAAAGGTTCTTCCCTAGGCGTTCTCTGGCAGCAGAGATCGCTTCAGTATAATTATTGAAACCCTTGTATATCGGACCTGTATAACCTTGGGTTGCATCAAGGACTTCGATCCATGTATGAAAAACCCTCTCTTCTTTCCCTTAAAAACAACATAAAACTTAAAACGCTTAGAAGTCTAGCTAAAATGTTCTGCTAAATAGTTTAAACAAGCTATAAAGTATTTAATATCTTTTGGGTTTCTATTAAAAGAAATCCAAAGATTGTCTATCAAGCAACGTTCTTCTTTATTAAGTGATATATGGTTTTGTGTTCTAAAAGAAATGTTGTTGTTGGGAAAAACAATTAAATTATTATTCCCAAATATAATCTGTTCTTCGTATGTTGGTCTAGTTTGATTACAAGAAGTCTGTCTAAATACCGGTCTTGATGGAGTATTGTTTCCCGGAGGAAACTCTCGTCTCGGCGGTCTTGCCATCTGCAAAAGTAAAGAAATCATTAATAAAGTTTAATCTAAATCGTGATCTAAATCGGTGTCAAAATTCTTCAAATTTTTTGTAATTTCATTTATCAAAATTATTTATTCTCTTAGGACAAGTCTTTGCTAAATGTTCATTGCTACTACATACATAACAACTAAGTTTATTTCTATAATTTCTCTGAGGTTTGAACTTTCTAACATGCTTTTGCTCATTAAGATAAGGCTTCCTTTTGTCTAATTTTCTTAAAAAATTTCTCTTTTTTGGAGGCCTTGTGAAATGCTTGTATTTTTTCTTTGGTTTAGAGCAAGAAGGTCCATAAGTAGGAGTAGTATACATATCTCTACAAAACTTATAGTCTGTTTGTTTTAGTTGTTTTTGAATCTGAAGCTCAAAACATTTCTCTTCTAATGTCTTAGTGACAAACTATGCTCTTTGAGCTATGGACCATAAGCTATTTGGATTCTCTTTGACAGAGGGCAAATTGTTCCATTTCTCATGGATTTCTAGTCCTAGTGGTCCAGGCAGTTTATGAAACAACTTTTTTCCTAAGTCGTGATTAAAGGTATTTACGGCTATAACGGTCAGATAGACATAATGATTTAAAAACTGTTTGACCTTCTTTCCGCTAGTCCAGTGGTAAAGACTTAATTGTTCTAATTCCCTCATGGTAGTCTTTTGGACATTCTTATGTCCAGAATTAGGGTCTGCTCCTGTTGCTAAGATCTGTATTTGATTAACAAAATTATAAGGATTACTACCTAAGGCCTTAAGATTATTGTATTCTTCTACACAGTCTCTTTTGAAGGCTTCCCACATGGCTTTTGTACTTTCTCCTAAAAAGGTCTCTAAATATATAAACATTTCTTCTGGTACCATGTCTTGATTTTGTCTATAATAATGAGCTATAAGGGTGCTTTTCCAAACTGCAATCACGTTTGTCCAAAGTTGAGGGTCATGTGCAGTTAAATTTAATATGTATCCTTTGGACTCGGACTGAAAATTAATTGGTTGTTCTAATGGTTTTTCTAAACCTTTGGCTATTTATTTAGTATTTGCAGGAGGGTCTCTATAGTCTGTAAAAGAAGCTCTAGGGGGAAAACTAGTATAAGTAAACGTCTCTTGGGGAACAGTTCTGTCGAAGGGAGTTCTGGCCGTTGACCGGTAACTTTCACCTTCATTGTATACTAAGTCTTTTTGGTAACTAATGTCTGTAATACTAGACTCTAGTTCTTCATGCAAAAAACCGACTCTAATATTTTTGTCTTTGTCGTAAAAAATGTATTCTTGATCAGAAATCTATTTGGTTAAAAACAACTAGTCTTCTAATTTTAAAAGTTCTTCGTCATTCAAAAACATATTTAGTTCTTTTGGAAAAATTATTTTACCATGCTCGTTATCAACTAATTCAACATGTACTAAATCATTATTTGTTTCGGTTTCTTGAACCGGGACAGATGTATAATTAGTAAATCTCAAACTGGTCTTGCCTTTTCTATCTGTTTACATTAAAGCGTCTTGGGGTGTCAAAACTTTTTCTATATTTTCTTCAAATTCACTTAAAATCCAGTCTAAACCGACTAAATCGTCTGTAGAAAATCTTTTGGTTTAACCATTTTTATGCCTTTTCTACCGATTAAATCTACAACTTTGTCGATAAAAACTTTATATTTGGTTTTTGCAGTAAAAGAGCATCTCCCCAAAATTCCTAAAGTAACCAACAAATTATCACCATATTCTACGTCTTCGTAACCTTTGGTCTGAATGCCAATTTTGATATGATTAACAAAATCTTTTGTAGGTAATAAATAGCCTGGACTACAATAAATGATACCTTTGTTATTATTTAAATCAATATCAGTACCGGCAATCATTCCTTTAGCGATGTTAGAAATTCTATTATCATAAATGGTGCCTAAAACTTTGCTACCCAAATGTTTTCTCATTAGGCCTATAACGCCTATAATGATCAAACCAAGGTGTATGAACTTAAGGTCTTTTTTAAATAATTGTCTGTGAGCGTCTTTCGAAACAATATCTAAAATTTTAGACTGGTCTTTAATACACTTAAGGGTAATTTCTTGACTATGTTTAAAAAATTGAGTAGAAGTCTCAAAAAATCCTTTGGTATATTAAATTTCTGGATTTAATAGTTGGAGACCATGAGTCTGAAAATTATTGTAGTCTTGATCTGGGTCTATGATTTCTTCTAAAGAGGTATCATAAGTCTCTTTTTTGGATAAAATCTTTTCAAAAAGATTCTTGGGTCTGAGATGTATGGATTGTCTATGTTCTAAAATATTTTGAGAAAATCTATTTGGAACCATTTTCTGTGTCTTTAAGTCAAAGAAAAGTATACTACTTTGGAAGTTTATTTTTTGAAATCAAACTTTTCGTATTGGTTTCCAAAGAGAGAGAACTGATATGTTCTGTTAAAGCCTTAATATCGTCTGAATCAGATAAATCTGAACACTTATGTTGATTTAACTTTTTTGTAAAATTGTCTAGGGAAATTTGCAAGTCTTCAACTTGAACCTTTTCTATTTGAGGTCTTTGAAGATTTTCCAAAATCTGATTATTTTGTTCTTTTAGAAAATCTAAATTGGTATGCAAAACTTTAATTTCTTTATTCAAAGCGGAAATAGTCTCTTCTAGATATAAAATTTTATTTTCGAAATTCTCAACTAAATTTATCAGTAAGTCTAAAACTGTATTTTCAACAAAAACTGTGATGGTGGTCTCTATCAAAATTACACTTTAGTTTGTTTTTATCAAAGAAAGTGACAGATCTTTTGTTTTGAACACAAAGTTCAAGACCAAGAAAATCTAAATTTTTTTTCCAGTTTTTATGATTTTTTGATAAATATAAAGAAAAATAAACTACTACAACAAGGGAAAAAACATGTATAATCTAAATACTGGTTTAGTTTAAACACCGGTAACAAGCAAATAAGACAAACAGAAAACTTTTTATTATTTCTTTTATGCAGCAACATGACAAAGGAATAAATCAGATTTTATTTTTTGATTTATTTTTTACTAGAAAACAAAACGAAATTAAAATATTTTTAAAAATTTTACTTAACCTTAAAGTTTAAACAAATACATCACAAATACTAGAAATTTAATTAACACAAATATGTCTATATTATCTAGAAAGTATTGCTAATTACAACAAAAATATAAGAAATTTAAATAAGTACGACAGAAAAAAAAAATTATCTTGACGGAAAATTAAATAACAACCACACTATCTACCCGGATAAAAAAAATTCGGAGAATCGAAGAAAATGATCTGATACCAAGTGCAAGGGGGGAGGGGTACCGGATGTAAAGGCGGTTAGAGATGAAATATATAAACTTAAATCCTACTCGGTACTCTCCTTAGAGGGTCTTTCACAACACAATGTGTAGAATTAGTAGTGTATCTTCCCATTAAAAATACATGCAAACACATGCAAAATAAAGACTCAAATAAACATATACAAATATTATATAAAACTCACATGCAATAAACCATAAGATTTCTTGCATGTAAATTCTCATACATATATGTATATCTTTTGGCACAACACAAAAAATATACAATTATGGGTTTTAAATCACACACAAAAAACACTAGATTTTTTGCATGCAACTTATCATCCATGCATGTATATAACATAACAACACATGCAAAATACAAAACACAAAACATATTTAAATTTTATAACACAAATTATACTTAAATACATAAAATAATACATGCTACAAGTCAAAAGACTTGATATATTTGCATGTACCTTTTCATGCATCAAGTACAAGACAACAAGAAAACAAAAAACATACTAAAAAAGAAGGAAAATTCTACAAAAATGTAGAAAATTCGGATTTATTTTTATATATATTTTTTAATTTGAAAGGATTTTTTTCAAAACCAGTAACAATACTGATATGATCTCTTTCTCCGGCAGATTCGAGGGACGATAAACAGGCTCACTCCGGCCATAATCAAGTCCATTACTCGGGGCCACTCAAGGTCAATACCGGTAATGTACAAGTCTTTTAAGAAATCGATTTTTTTTAAACACACATAAAATAACAACATAGAGAAACTTTTAAAAACATTAAACCAATATAATTACTAACGTAATCTTTTTCTCCGACAACTCTTATGGACGACAAAAAGATGGCTCACTCCGGCCTTAACAGTCCGGGCTCTAGGTCACTCAAGATTAACGTAAGCATATATTGATTCTTTGAAAATAAAATTTTTAACATAACACGACAGAAACATGAAACACAAACTTTTATTGAAACATTTTTACAAAAATTCATGGGAAGATTACTTCATATCTAACATTACATTATGTAAACCATAAGGATTTCCCTTTCGGGAAAGCCCCTAAGGACTTAAACGAAAAACAAAACGAAAGAAAACTTACTTAGAGTTATTTTACATGTCTTGAATTTCTTCACAAACCTTGCATGAAGATGAAGGAGGAAGAAGATGATGGAGGTTGGAGATGTTGGAGGTGAAAGGGAGTAGAGAGAGAATGAGTGGAAAAGTATGGAGGAATATGAGAATGAAAGATTCTCACATTGTTTGAGGGTGTAAGATGGAAGTATGTGGTGTGTGTTGGTGGTGGTGTAAGGGATGAGGGTGTTTGTATCTGATGGTTTTTTCTATGCTATCGATATCTATCCATATCTGCTATGTCTTGTGAATGAGGCTCCTTTAAGTAGGAGTTCCCAAATTGATGAGGTGTACACAATATGCTCCATGGGATGACACGTATTGATTACGTGTTGTGAAAGTTTTGTCAAAGGGATAAGTGTCTAGAAAAGGTCTTAGAATAACTGTTATGTGAAAAATTGTCTGGTACGCGTCTCAACTATCAGCTACGTGTCTAGTTATCTGAATATTCTGATGAAACTCTGATTTTTGTTATGCTAGGTCTCGAGATTGTGCCGTGCAACTGAATCAAAAGAATAGCCACTGTCAGAGTTGTAGCCTCCTTGATCTTGGTTAGGCGAGCTCGGACGGTCTTCAAAATCTGCGTCTTCATTGTCTTTAGAAATTTTGTCTTCTATATATTTGGGGACGAAATCCCTGATGACTTCATTTAAAATTTTATTAATTTCGTTCTTAGTTTTATTTTTGGGCTTCTTTATTTTCTTTTTGGATTTTTTTCTTTTTCGGAGAGTTTTGGGTTGGTTCAAGGGTTTCTTCTGTTTGGTGAGGCGTGTTTTGGAAGGATGGAAAAGAGTCTAAATGGTGGGTTGATTGGGTCTGGGTAAGGATAGATATGTTTGTATTAGAAAAAGAGGGTGAAGGGTCTAGGTTTGAAGGAGATGGGTTATATTTAACTAGGAAATCAAAATGTTTTCCGGGTTCTCCAAGAGAATCCCAGATTTCTTTAATTTTTAGGGTCTGGGTCTCTGTCTCTTGGGATTTTGGCAATCCCATAGCCATCTCCGGATTTGTTGAGTCTTTACCAGCCACCGGTAGAGCTGGACTAGCCATTGAATTCTTAGGCTCAATGGTACCTTTATTGACATTCATTGGAGAATGCCCACCCATCTTAATCTTCTAGTTATGGCCAGAAGATGAGCCTTGGTTATGGCTAAGCGTATAGGAAAGCAACTCTCTTTCTAGAGAAGAAACTTGTCTTTGGAGGGCAAGTTTCTCGTTTCTGAGCTGGGTATTGTCATCATTGATAATCTTGAAATTTTTGGTCATAATCTCGCAATGATCACAAAATATGGTATGTGTATGGAAAGGGTCTTTGGTTACAGAAAATTCTAGAGGAGGTTCTGTGTAATTTCTGAGGGATGAAGAAACGAAATAGTTCTTTCCTAGGCGTTCTCTCGCAGCAGAGATCGCTTCACTGTAATTATTGAAACCTTTGTATATCGGACATGGATAACCTTGAGTTGCATCAAGGACTTCGATCCATGTATGGAAAAACTTGTCTTCTTTCCCTTAAAAACAACATAAAACTTAAAACGCTTAGAAGTCTCGATAAAATGTTCTGCTAAAGAATTTAAACAAGCTATAAAGTATTTAATATCTTTTGGGTTTCTATTAAAAGAAATCCAACGATTGTCTATCAAGCAACGTTCTTCTTTATTAAGTGATATATGGTTTTGTGTTCTAAAAGAAATGTTGCTGTTGGGAAAAACAATTAAATCATTATTCCCAAATCTAATCCGTTCTTCGTATGTTGGTCTGGTCTGATTAGAAGAAGGCTGTCTAATTACCGGTCTTGAAGGAGTATTGTTTATCGAGGGAAACTCTGGTCTCGGTGGTCTTGCCATCTGCAAAAATAAAGAAAATGTTAATAAAGCTAACTCAATTTATCTTCTAATAATCTACTTAAAATATATGCTGCTTTATTATCACTACCTTTAATGTGCTTAATCTCTATAATTAAACCAATATTGCTAATTCTATCTAAAAAGTTTAACCAACGTCTTCTACTACTTCTTTTACTTTCGCCTTTCATTTTATTATAAAAAGATACAATTGCTTCGCAGTCTGTTCTAATTGTATTTTCTTTTTTGGATATGATAAAAAACTCAAAATTGTCTAAAGAATAATTAATAGCTAATAATTCTGCTTCTATACTACTAATATTACCTTTTTCTTTATAAATACCACTACTATAATGACAAATTTTTTCTGAAGTCTGGTGTGCATATTTATGAGGTCTGCATAAAAAAATAGCTCCACATCCTTTACTACAACCATCAGTCTCAATAATCAAATAATCAGTGTCAAGTGGTAAAGATTTTATTTCATTTTTTAACTGCTGAACGAGCTTTACGTCTTCTTGATTAAAATATTTTTGCCCATTGGGAGAAGTTTTTGCATACAAAGGACCGGCGATTTTTCCAAGATTTTTTATAAAAGGTCTAGCATAATTTATCAAACCCAAAAACTTTTGTAATTGCTTTAGATCTTCTAATTTATCTGGAAAATCAAGTGCCTTTTGTGCGATGTGAGGTTGCAACTTTATTCTTCCTTTTCCTATATTTACTCCCAAAAAGTCTATGTATTCTTTAAATAACTGCATTTTCTTTTTACCCAAAATTAAACCATGTCTTATGAATTCAGAAAAAACAATTTGTAAATGGCCCTTATGTTCTTCTCTATTTTTACTGAAAACTAAAATATCATCTATATAAACAGCCACAAAATTGCTATGCTTATTAAAAATGTCTTCCATTTTCTTTTTGAAAATACTTGGGGCATTTTTAAGTCCAAAATGCATAACTAACCATTCGTAATGACCTTCGGGACAAGTGAAAGTCGTCCATTTTATGTTGTCTAGAAGCATTTTGACTTGCCAAAATCTTGATTTTAAATCAAACTTGCTAAAAATTTTGCTGTTTTGGATTTTGTTTATCAAAACAGTCTTGTCTGGGATATTATAAGCATCATCAATTGTATTATCATTCAACCTCTTATAATTGATGACTATTCGACTCTTCCCTCTTATGATCTCAGAATGTTTTCTTACAATAAAAATAAAAGCAGTTGATCTGTGAGGACTGTCAGATTTTCTAATAACACCTAATTTAATTAGTTCTGAAATATGCATCTTGAATTCTTCTCTGTCTAGGTTAGTTGGGTCTATATTTCTAGTCTTAATTATATATTATGGATTCTTAATTCTTAATTCGCACAAAACTTTGTCTTTATCCCAATATCTAATGATGTCTTCTCCAATTATTCCTATTTTTTCTAACTTAGAGACTAAATTGTCTATATCAGATTTTGTAACTAAAGCAGTATATAATTTCTCGTTATTAACAATGTCTAGGCCATAATCTATAAGGTCATCTTCTTCATAATCAATTACTCCATCTAAAACTCATCTAATTCTTCATCCTTAAGTTGACACTCTCTTTCCTTTTTACATGGACAAGGTTTTTCTAAAATCGGGTTAGTAAGCATATCATTCCTTGAAGGAAAATGAGTGGTGATAGCAGGAGTGAAAAAAGTATGCTTATGAAAATGTAAATAGTCTCTGGTCAAAGTTATACTACCATCGTCTTTAAGTAAAAAATTTAATCGTAAAATAAAATCAATATTTGTAAGATTTAGCTCTCTAACAAAAGTATTTTTATGAGGTAAAGTGTATTCTTTGCTAAAGCCACAATTGGTCTCAAAACTAACATTACCGTTGGGCCTCAACACTTCTTTATAAGAATAAACTTCACCAGCTATCTGTTGGGCTTCTACCGGAAAGTCTGCTTTAACTATATATCTAAAAGGAATTAAGGATTTGTTTAAAATATAATTTGAACAACAAGAATCAACTAGTGCAAGGCAATTGATAATAAAATAATCTATTCGGACTTCGCATTTTACTTTTAATGATTTTAGATTATCAGAATCGCAAACCATTTGCACATAGTCTTGTTGAATTAAGTCTTTATTTTCATCTAAAACTTCTTTTCCTTTAATCTGTTGTTCAAAAAAGTCTAATTTCTTTTGAAAAAAATTTATGGTTTCTTCAACGCTTTCAACACTTCTTCTCAAAACTCTAATTTCTTGTTTATCAAGGTCTCTACCTGTATTTATAAAGTTATAAAGTCTGGTTCTACTTTTATCAAACTTTTCTTTTCTAAACATTTTATGCAAGCTTCATGATGACAATTCAAACATTTTGCTCTAAGCTTTTTATGAGGAAAAAGTTTGCAAATAATACAAGAAAAATTATCAGTCCCTACATATTTTTGCCAGTCATGATCACAAATAATTTCTTCTATGTTGACAAAGTCTAAATCATGGTTAAAGTCTGGATATTGGTCTAAGGTTGCTGCTTTTTTATAAAACAATTCTAACCTTTCAAGCAATAAACCAACTCTAATATTTTTGTCTATATCATAAAAAATGTACTCATAATCAGAAATTTGTCTAGACAAATATAGTTGGTCTTCTAATTTTAAAAGTTCTTCGTAATCTAAAAATATGCCTAGTTCTTTCAGAAAAATAATTTTGCTAGCTAAATCAAGATGTATAAAATTAAAGTTTTTTTAAACAATTGTCTGAGAAAGTCTCTTGAAACATCGTCTAAACTATTTTGGGAAAGTCTATTTTTATAAAACAATTCTAACCTTTCAAGCAATAAACCAACTCTAATATTTTTGTCTATATCATAAAAAATGTACTCATAATCAGAAATTTGTCTAGACAAATATAGTTGGTCTTCTAATTTTAAAAGTTCTTCGTAATCTAAAAATATGCCTAGTTCTTTCGGAAAAATAATTTTGCTAGCTAAATCAAGATGTATAAAATTAAAGTTTTTTTAAACAATTGTCAGAGAAAGTCTCTTGAAACATCGTCTAAACTATTTTGGGAAAGTCTATTTTTCGACATCTTTAAGTCTAAAGAAAGACTGAGACATTCTAATTTTTTATTTTTCATTTTTATGATTTTTGATAAATATAAAGAAAAATAAACTACAACGAAAAATAATACAGAAAGAGATATAAAAGGTATAATTTAAATACCGGAACAAACACGCAAATAAGACAAACAGAATTTTTTATTATTTCTTTTATGCAGCAAGAGGACAAAGGAATAAATCAGATTTTGTTTTTATTTGATTTATTTTTTACTAGAAAACAAAACGAATTTAAAATATGTTTTAAATTTTTTCTTAAGTTTAAAATTTAAACAAATACAACACAAATACTAGAATTTTAATTAACACAAATGTGTCTATACTATCTAGAAAGTATTTCTAATTACAATAAAAATATAAGAAATTTAAATAAGTACGACAGAAAAATAAATATTATCTTGACGGAAAATTAAATCACTACAACACTATTAGCAAATACACTATCTACGCAGATAAAAAAATTCGGAGAATCGAAGAACGCTCTCCTTAGAGGGTCTTTACAACACAATGTGTAGAATTAGTAGTGTATCTTCCCATTAAAAATACATGCAAACACATGCAAAATAAAGACTCAAATAAACATATACAAATATTATATAAAACTCACATGCAATAAACCATAAGATTTCTTGCATGTAAATTCTCATACATATATGTATATCTTTTGGCACAACACATAAAATATACAATTATGGGTTTTAAATCACACACAAAAAACACTAGATTTTTTGCATGCAACTTATCATCCATGCATGTATATAACATAACAACACATGCAAAGTACAAAACACAAAACATATTTAAATTTTAAAACACAAATTATACTTAAATACATAAAATAATACATGCTACAAGTCAAAAGACTTGATATATTTGCATGTACCTTTTCATGCATCAAGTACAAGACAACAAGAAAACAAAAAACATACTAAAAAAGAAGGAAAATTCTACAAAAATGTAGAAAATTCGGATTTATTTATATAATTTTTTTTTAAATTTGAAAGGATTTCTTTCAAAACGAGTAACAATACTGATATGATCTCTTTCTCCGGCAGATTCGAGGGACGATAAACAGGCTCACTCCAGCCATAATCAACTCCATTACTCCGGGTCACTCAAGATCAATACCGGTAATATACAAGTCTTTTAAGAAATCGTTTTTTTTAAACACACATAAAATAACAACATAGAGAAACTTTTAAAAACATTAAACCAATATAAGTACTAACGTAATCTTTTTCTCTGGCAGCTCTTATGGACGACAAAAAGAAGGCTCACTCTAGCCTTATCAGTCCAGGCTCCAGGTCACTCAAGATTAACGTAAGCATATATTGATTCTTTGAAAATAAAAATTTTTAACATAACACGACAGAAACATGAAACACATAAACATAAACTTTTATTGAAACATTTTTACAAAAAATCATGGGAAGATTACTACATATCTAACATTACATTATGTAAACCATAAGGATTTCCCTTTCGAGAAAGCCCCTAAAGGACTTAAACAGAAAGTAAAATAAAAGAAAACTTACTTAAAATTATCTTACAAGTCATGAATTTGTTCACAAACCTTGCATGAAGATGAAGGAGGAAGAAGATGATGGTGGTTGGAGATGTTGGAGGTGAAAGGGAGTATAGAGAGAATGAGTGGAAAAGTATGGAGGAATATGAGAATGAAAGATTCTCACATGGTTTGAGGGTGTGTAGGATGGAAGTATATGGAGGGTGTTGGATGTTTGTACTGATTGTTTTTTCTATGCTATCAATATCTATCCATATCTTGTGAATGAGGCTTCCTTTAAATAGGAGTTCTCAAATTGATGAGGTGTAAACAATATGCTCCAAGGGATGACACGTATTGAATACGTGTTGTGAAAGTTTAGACAAAAGGATAAGTGTCTAAAAAAGGTCTTAGAATAACTTCTACGTGTCTAAACTATTTGCTACGTGTCTAGCTGTCTGAAAAACTCTGATAAAACTGTCTTTTTTGTCTTGTTCTGCATGCTGAAGATTCTTCATTTTTTGTCTTGCTTGGTCTCAAGATTGTGTCGTGCAACCGAGTCGAAGGAATAACCGCTGTCTGAGTTGTAGCCTCCTTGATCTTGGTTCGGCGAGCTCGGACGGTCTTCAAAATCAGTGCCTTCATTGTCCTTAGAAATTCTGTCTTATGTATATTTGGGGACGAAATCCCTGATGACTTCATTTAAAATCTTATTAATTTCGTTCTTAATTTTATATTTGGGCTTCTTTATTTTGTTTTTGCATTTTTTCTTTTTCGGAGAGTTTTGGGTTGGTTCAAGGGTTTCTTCTGTTTGGTGAGGCGTGTTTTGGAAGGATGGAAAAGAGTCTAAATGGTGGGTTGATTGGGTCTAGTTAAGGATGGATATGTTTGTATTAGAAAAAGAGGGTGAAGGGTATAGGTTTGAAGGAGATGGGTTATATTTAACTAGGAAATCAAAATGTTTTCCGAGTTCTCCAAGAGAATCCTATATTTCTTTTTTTTTTAGGGTCTGGGTCTGAGTCTGAGTAGAGGAATCAAGAGTCCCCTGTGTCTCTTGGGATTTTGGCAATCCCATAGCCATCTCCGGATTTGATGAGTCTTTACGAGCTACCGGTAGAGCTGGACTAGCCATTGAATTCTTAGGATCAATGGTAACTTTATTGACATTCATTGGAGAATGCCCACCCATCTTAATCTTCTGATTATGGACAGAAGATGAGCCTTGGTTATGGATAAGCGTATAGGAAAGCAACTGTCTTTCTAGAGAAGAAACTTGTCTTTGGAGGGCAAGTTTCTCGTTTCTGAGCTGGGTATTGTCATCATTGATAATCTTGAAAATTTTGGTCATAAACTCGCAATGATCACAAAATATGGTAAGTGTATGGCTAGGGTCTTTGGTTACAGAAATTTCTAGAGGAGGTTCTGTGTAATTTCTGAGGGATGGAGAAACGAAAAAGTTCTTTCCTCGGAGTTCTCTGGCAGCAGAGATCGCTTCAGTATAATTATTGAAACCTTTGTATATCGGACATGGATAACCTTGAGTTGCATCAAGGACTTCGATCCATGTATGAAAAACCCTGTCTTCTTTCCCTTAAAAACAACATAAAACTTAAAACGCTTAGAAGTCTGGCTAAAATGTTCTGCTAAAGAATTTAAACAAGCTATAAAGTAATTAATATCTTTTGGGTTTCTATTGAAAGAAATCCAAAGATTGTCTATCAAGCAACGTTCTTCTTTATTAAGTGATATATGGTTTTGTGTTCTAAAAGAAATGTTGTTGTTGGGAAAAACAATTAAATCTTTATTCCCAAATCTAATCCGTTCTTCGTATGTTGGTCTGGTCTAATTACAAGAGGTCTGATTACAAGAAGTCTGTCTAATTACTGGTCTTGATGGAGTATTGTTTCCCGGAGGAAACTCTGGTCTCGGCGGTCTTGCCAATTGCAAAAGTAAAGAAAAAATTAATAAAGTTTAATCTAAATCGTGATCTGAATCGTTGTCAAAATTCTTCAATTTTTTTGTAAATTCATTTATCAGTTCAGAATCAGAATCACTATTTTTATTTTGCTCAAAAGTTGTATCTTCTATTGTAATAATACTGTAAATAGACTCAGAATCAGAAATATACTCATCTACAGGAATAAGGTCTTCATTAACACATTCTATGAAGGTACTTTTTCTATCAAAATTATTTAGTCTCTTAGGACAAGTATTTGCTAAATGTTCATTGCTACTACATACATAACAACTAAGTCTATTTCTATAAATTCTCTGAGGTTTGAATTTTCTAACATGCTTTTGCTCATTAAGATAAGGCTTCCTTTTGTCTGATTTTCTTAAAAAATATCTCTTTTTTGGAGGCCTTGTGAAATGCTTGTATTTTTTCTTGGGTTTAGAGCAAGAAGCTCCATAAGTAGGAGTAGTATACATATCTCTACAAAACTTATAGATTGTTTGTTTAAGTTGTTTTTGAATTTGAAGCTCAACAAATTTCTCTTCTAATGTCTTAGTGACAAACTATGCTCTTTGAGCTATGGACCATAAGCTATTTGGATTCTCTTTGACAGAGGGGAAATTGTTCCATTTCTCATGGATTTCTAGTCCTATGGTCCAGGCAGTTTATGAAACAACTTATTTCCTAAGTTTTGATTAAAGGTATTTCCGGCTATAGCGGTCAAATAGACATAATGATTTAAAAACTGTTTGACCTTCTTTCCGCTAGTCCAGGGGTAAAGACTTAATTGTTCTAATTCCCACATGGCAGTTTTTTTGGACATTCATATGTCCAGAATTAGAATTAGGGTCTGCTCCTGTTGCTAAGATCTGTATATGCTTAGCAAAATTATAAGGATTACTACTTAAGGCCTTAAGATTGTTGTATTCTTCTACACAGTCTCTTTTGAAGGCTTCCCACATGGCTTTTGTACTTTCTTCTAAAAACGTCTCTAAATATCTAAACATTTCTTCGGTTCCATGTCTTGATTTTGTCTATAATAATGAGCTATAAGGGTGCTTTTCCAAACTTCAATCACGTTTGTCCAAAGTTGAGGGTCATGAGCAGTTAAATTTAATATATACCCTTTGGACTCGAATTGAAAATTAATCGGTTGTTCTAAAGGTTTTTCTAAACCTTTGGCTATATATCTAGTATCTTGGCTATATATCTAGTATCTGCATGAGGATCTCTATAGTCTGTATAGGAAGCTCTAGGTGGAAAACTAGTATAAATAAACGTCTCTTGGGGGACAGTTCTGTCAAAGGGAGTTCTGGCTGTTGACCGGTAACTTTCACCTTCATCGTCTACTAAGTCTTTTTGGTAACTAATGTCTGTAATATTAGACTCTAGTTCTTCATGCAAAAAACCAACCCTAATATTTTTGTTTTTGTCGTAAAATATGTATTCTTGATCATAAATCTGTTTGGTTAAAAACAACTGGTCTTCTAATTTTTAAAGTTCTTCATCATTTAGAAACATATTTAATTCTTTTGGAAAAATAATTTTATCATGCTCATTATCAACTAGTTCAATATGTACTAGATCATTATCTGTTTCGGTTTCTTGAACCGGAACAGATGTATAATTAGTGAATCTCAAACTAGTCTTGCCTTTCCTATCACTATACATTAAAGCGTCTTGGGGTGTTAAAACTTTTTCTGTCTTCTCTTCAAATTCACTTAAATTCCGGCCTGAGCCGACTAAATCGTCTGTAGAAAAGTCTTTTGGTTTAACCATTTTTATGCCTTTACTACTGATTAAATCTATAACTTTGTCTGTAAAAACTTTATATTTAGTTTTTGCAGAAAAGAACATCTCCCTAAAATTCCTAATGTAACCAATAAATTATCACCGTACTCTACGTCTTCGTAACCTTTGGTCTGGATGCCAATTTTGACATGGTTAACAAAATCTTTTGTAGTTAATAAAAAGTCTGGACTACAATAAATGATACCTTTGTTATTATTTAAATCAATCTCAGTATTGGCAATCATTCCTTTAGCGATGTTAGAAATTCTATTATCATAAATGGTGACTAAAACTTTGCTACCCAAATGTTTTCTCATTGGGCCTCTAACGCCTATAATGATCAAACCAAGGTGTATGAACTTAAAGTCTTTTTTAAATAATTGTCTGTGAGCGTCTTTCGAAACAAGTCAAAAGACCATAAGATCTCTGACATGTAAATCTTTAAGCATATATGTATATATTTTTACACAACACAGAAAATATACAGCTATGGTTTTAAATTACACACAAAAAATACTAGATTTTTTGCATGCAACTTATCATCCATACATGTATACTTATAACATAACAATACATGCACAATACAATACTTTAAAAACAGAAAATACATAAATACACAAAACAATACATGCTACAAGCCAAGATACTTGATATATTTGCATGTACCTTTTCACGCATCAAGTACAAGACAACAAAAAACATACAAAAAAGGAAGGAAAAATCTACAAAAATGTAGAAAATTCGGATTAATAAAGTAATTTTTTTTTTGAATTTGAAAGGATTTCTTTCAAAACGAGTAACAATACTGATATGATCTCTTTCTCTGGCAGATTCAAGGGACGATAAACAGGCTCACTCCGGCCATAATCAAGTCAATTACTCCGGGTCACTCAAGGTCAATACCCGTAATGTACTAGTCTTTTAAGAAATCGATTTTTTTTAAACACACATAAAATAACAACATAGAGAAACTTTTAAAAACATTAAACCAATATAAGTACTAACGTAATCTTTTTCTCCGGTAGCTCTTATGGACGACAAAAAGAAGGCCCACTCCGGCCTTATTAGTCCGGGCTCCAGGTGACTCAAGATTAACGTAAGCATATATTGATTCTTTGAAAATAAAAGTTTTTAACATAACACGACAAAAACATGAAACACATAAACACAAACTTTTATTGAAACATTTTTACAAAAATACATGGGAAGATTACTACATATCTAACATTACATTATCTAAACCATAAGGATTTCCCTTTCGGGAAAGCCCCTAAAGGACTTAAACAGAAAGTAAAATAAAAGGAAACTTACTTAAAATTATCTTACAAGTCTTGAATTTCTTCACAAACCTTGCATAAAGATGAAGGAGGAGGAAGATGATGGAGGTTGGAGATGTTGGAGGTGAAAGGGAGTAGGGTGAGATAAAGTAGAGAGAGAATGAGTGGAAAAGTATGGAGGTGTGTAGGTTGGTCATATGAGAATGAAAGATTTTCACATTGTTTGAGGGTGTAAGATAGAAGTATGTGGTGTGTGTTGGTGGTGGTGTAAGGGATGAGGGTGTTTGTATATGATGGTTTTTTCTATGCTATCGATATCTATCCATATCTTGTGAATGAGGCTTCCTTTAAATAGGAGTTCTCAAATTGATGAGGTGTAAATAATATGCTCGAAGGGATGACACGTATTGAATACGTGTTGTGAAAGTTTAGACAAAAGGATAAGTGTCTAAAAAAAGTCTTAGAATAACTGCTACATGTCTGAACTATTTGCTACGTGTCTGAACTATTTGCTACGTGTCTAGCTGTCTAAAAAACTCTGATAAAACTGTCTTTTTTTGACTTGTTCTGCATGCTGAAGATTCTTCTGATTTTTGTCTTGCTAGGTCTCGAGATTGTGCCGTTTAACCGAGTCAAAGGAATTACCGTTGTCTGATTTTTGGCTCCTTGATCTTGGTTCGGCGAGCTCGGACGGTCTTCAAAATCAGTGTCTTCATTGTCTTTAGAAATTCTGTCTTCTATATATTTGGGGACAAAATCCCTGATGACTTCATTTAAAATCTTTTTAATCTCGTTCTTAATTTCATTTTTGGGCTTCTTTATTTTCTTTTTGGATTTTTTCTTTTTTGGAGAGGTTTGGGTTGGTTCAAGGGTTTCATCTGTTTGGTGAGGCATGTTTTGGAAGGATGGAAAAGAGTATAAATGGTGGGTTGATTGGTTCTGGGTAAGGATGGATATGTTTGTATTAGAAAAAGAGAGTGAAGGGTCTAGGTTTGAAGGAGATGGGTTATATCTGACTAGGAAATCAAAATATTTTCCAGGTTCTCCAAGGTTCTCCAAGAGAATCCCAGATTTCTTTATTTTTTAGGGTTTGGGTCTGAGTCGAGGTAGAGGAATCAAGAGTCCTCTGTGTCTCTTGAGATTTTGACAATCCCATAGCCGTCTCCGGATTTGATGAGTCTTTACCAGCCACCGGTAGAGCTGGACTAGCCATTGAATTTTTAGGCTCAATGGTACCTTTGTTGACATTCATTGGAGAATGCCCACCCATCTTAATCTTCTGATTATGGCGAGAAGATGAGCCATGGTTATGGCTAAGCGTATAGGAAAGCAACTCTCTTTCTAGAGAAGAAACTTGTCTTTGGAAGAAACTTGTCTTTGGAGGGCAAGTTTCTCGTTTCTGAGTTGGGTATTGTCATCATAGATAATGTAACATCCCCCGTCCCCGTAGTCTGAACGGGTGATGTCACATATGAGACTTAACATAATTACACAACTAAATCAGAGCTACTAATAAACTCCAAACATATATTATAATCCAAAATATTACACTTCAAAAAGTGTTTATAAACTTAGAACGTTTATATAATAATGCGATTCTAAGAACTCCAAAATTTCACGCTCGATCTCAAGTCCTGTCCCCGTAAACGTCACTTCGTACCTGCCGTGTCAGAAAACAAAAACACGGCTGAGCACATGGCTCAGTGAATGGATTATAATATAAGTTCGTAAATAATAATGAAAACATCAATAACGAAGCGGAAGACTTAAAAATTCATTCGATGAAAGTTCTTGAAACTCAAGTTCATAACAAAAGAGATGTTCAGCAATTTTCAAAGACAATAATTTCAAGAACAGTTCACACTTTAATTTCAAAACGTAATATAAATAAAGTCCGTCAATTCCTGTCGTTGTGTTCGTGGGTGGCCAAACCACACGAACTGGGTCGGCATGCGGGCACACACAACGGATCCCCCGTGAATTTAACCACGGTCACATTCTGTGGGTAAAATTTCTAGAATCGATTCATCCGCCCTGGAGCCAACAACGTCAGCCAAGTCCTCCCAGAGTGGGTTCACGTAAGCCACATAGGCTTAACTCTGGTGGACCGTCATCTACAGGACGCTATGACAACAAAGCCGCCATAGAAGGCATCCCAAATAATGTGCCCATTTATTGGGTTCTTCTAAAATCAACGAAAACTAAACAAGTACCACTTACCCAAATGGTGATCACAGAAATTATAGTCTATATATACTTCACATTTTTCATAAACAATCTCATACGAGACACATTTTAATAAAACATCAAAATGTTCAAACAATTGATTCAATAAACCAAAATCAATGTGTATGTGTGTGTACAATTTCGTATTTGTTGATCACGTTCAGTTGATCAATCACAAGGTGGTGAACCACCTTTCGGAAGGGTCAACTACAACAAATAGTTGTCCACGATTCAAAAGAAATGAAATCCATACCTTAACCAAATTGAGACGTAACACGCGAGACTGAAGACAAACTTTAACCCGTTCGATTGCCTATTTAAACCACCAATTATTAATAATCGCATAACCTAAAACTCAATGGGTATATTATAAGCTTAAGCACGGATTTTGTTCACGTAGACATTAAACCGATCACTTGGTGTGCGGTTAAACATCTAGATACAAATATCACCATTTTGATTCTAAACTTTACCCGTTTGTAATTTTGACAAAAACAAACATTCCTATACATATACATGATTATAACTTTATATTATATAATCATAATCTACCAACCAACTTTAACTACCCTAACTTACCAACTTAAATAACTTAAGAAGAAATTTATACCTCTAAGAAGGGTTCGTCGCGTAGATTCCGAATATGTAGTTATTTCGTCAATTACTTCAACGGATCGTAAGATAATCTAGAGAGAAGTTATTTTTAGAGAGAGAGGGAGATGAGATGTTGGCGGTGATGAAAATGAAACAGGGACGAGATGTAGTTTACACTTTTTTTTTCTTATTATATATATATATATATATATATATATATATATATATATATATATATATATATAATTAATAAGTTTGGTTAATTGACGGTTTTGACCCCTCAACTATCTTTGTTTGACATATTTAGCTACGGTTCAATTCGGGTAAGAATAATTACACTTTTTTATTTTAAAACCGAGTCTTACAGATAATCTTGAAATTTTTGGTCGTAATCTCGCAATGATCACAAAATATGGTATGTGTATGGCTAGGGTCTTTGGTTACAGAAAATTCTAGAAGAGGTTTTGTGTAATTTCTGAGGGATGGAGAAACAAAAAAGTTCTTTCCTAGGCGTTCTCTAGCAGCAGAGATCGCTTCACTATAAGTATTGAAACCTTTGTATATCGAACCTGGATAACCTTGAGTTGCATCAAGGACTTCGATCCATGTATGGAAAAACCCTGTCTTCTTTCCCTTAAAAACAACATAAAACTTAAAACGCTTAGAAGTCTGGCTAAAATGTTCTGCTAAAGAATTTAAACAAGCTATAAAGTATTTAATATCTTTTGGGTTTCTATTAAAAGAAATCCACAGATTGTCTATCAAGCAACGTTCTTATTTATTAAGTGATATATGGTTTTGTGTTCTAAAAGAAATGTTGTTGTTTGGAAAAACAATTAAATCATTATTCCCAAATCTAATCCGTTCTTCGTATGTTGGTCTGGTCTGATTAGGAGAAGTCTGTCTAATTACGGGTATTGAAGGAGTATTGTTTCTCGGGGGAAACTCTGGCCTCGGTGGTCTTGCCATCTGCAAAAATAAAGAAAATGTTAATAAAGCTAACTCAATTTATCTTCTAATAACCTACTTAAAATATCTTTTGCTTTATTATCACTACCTTTAATGTGCTTAATCTCTATAATTAAACCAGTATTGCTAATTCTATCTAAAAAGTTTAACCAATGTCTTCTACTACTTCTTTTACTTTCGCCTTTCATTTTATTATAGAAAGATACAATTGCTTCGCAGTCTGTTCTAATTGTATTTTCTTTTTTGGATATGATAAAAAACTCAAAACTGTCTAAAGCATAATTAATAGCTAATAATTCTGCTTCTATACATACCACTACTATAACGACAAAATTTTTCTGAAGTCTGGTGTGCATATTTATGAGGTTTGCATAAAAGAATACCTCCCCATCCTTTACTACAACCATCAGTCTCAATAATCAAATAATCAGTGTCAAGTGGTAAAGATTTTATTTCATTTTTTAACTGCTGAACGAGCTTTACGTCATCTTGATTAAAATATTTTTGCCCATTGGGAGAAGTTTTTGCATACAAAGGACCGGCGATTTTTCCAAGATTTTTTATAAAAGGTCTAGCATAATTTATCAAACCCAAAAACTTTTGTAATTGCTTTAGATCTTCTAATTTATCTGGAAAATCAAGTGCCTTTTGTGCGATGTGAGGTTGCAACTTTATTCTTCTTTCTCCTATATTTACTCCCAAAAAGTCTTATGTATAACTGTTTTTTCCTTTTACTCAAAGTTAAACCATGTCTTATGAATTCAGAAAAAACAATTTGTAAACGACCCTTATGTTCTTTTCTATTTTTACTGAAAACTAAAATATCGTCTATATAAACAGCCACAAAATTGCTATGCTTATTAAAAATGTCTTCCATTTTCCTTTGGAAAATACTTGGGGCATTTTTAAGTCCAAAAGTCATAACTAACCATTCGTAATGACATTAGGGACAAGTGAAAGCCGTCCATTTTATGTTGTCCGGATGTATTTTGACTTGCCAAAATCCTGATTATAAATCAAACTTGTTAAAAATTTTGCAGTTTTGGTTTTGTTTATCAAAACAGTCTTGTCTGGGATATTATAAGCATCATCAATTGTATTATCATTCAACCTCTTATAATTGATGACCATTCGACTCTTCCCTCTTATGATCTCAGAATGTTTTCTTACAATAAAAGCAGCTGATCTGTGAGGACTTTCAGATTTTCTAATAACACCTAATTTAATTAGTTCTGAAATATTCATCTTGAAGTCCTCTCTAGCTAGGTTAGTTGGGTCTATATTTCTAGTCTTAATTATATATTCTGGATTCTTAATTTTTAATTCGCACAAAACTTTATTTTTATCCCAATATCTAATGATCTCTTCTCCAATTATTCCTATTTTTTCTAACTTAGAGACTAAATTGTCTATATTAGAATCTGTAACTAAAGCAGTATATAATTTCTCGTTATTAACAAAGTCTAGGCCATAATCAATAAGGTCATCTTCTTCATAATCAATTACTCCATCTAAAAACTCATCTAATTCTTCATCCTTAAGTTGACACTCTCTTTCCTTTTTACATGGACAAGGTTTTTCTAAAATCGGGTTAGTAAGCTTATCAGTCCTTGAAGGAAAATGAGTGGTGATAGCATGAGTTAAAAAAATATGCTTATGAAAATGTAAATAATCTTTGGTCAAAGTTATACTACCATCTCCATTAAGTAAAAAATTTAATCCTAAAATAAAATCAATATTTGTAAGATTTAGCTCTCTAACAAAAGTATTTTTATGAGGTAAAGTGTATTCTTTGCTAAAGCCACAATTGGTCTCAAAACTAACTTTACTGTTGGGCCTCAACATTTCTTTATAAGAATAAACTTCACCATCCCTCTGTTGGGCTTCTATTGGAAAGTCTGTTTTAACTATATATCTAGAAGGAATTAAGGATTTGTTTAAAATACAATTTGAACAACCAGAATCAACTAGTGTAAGGCAATTGATAATAAAATCATCTATTCATACTTTGCAGTTTACTTTTTATGATTTTAGATTATCATAATTGCAAATCACTTGCACATAGTCTTGTTGAATTAAGTCTTTATTTTCATCTAAAACTTCTTTTCCTTTGATATGTTGTACAAAAAAGTCTAATTTCTTTTGAAAAAAATTTATGTTGTCTTCAACGCTTTCAACTCTTCTTCTCAAAACTCTAATTTCTTGTTTATCAAGGTCTCTTTGTATTTATAAAGTCTGGTTCTACTTTTATCAAACTTTTCTTTTCTAAACATTTTATGCAAGCTTCATGATGACAATTCAAACATTTTGCTCTAAGCTTTTTATGAGGAAAAAGTTTGCAAATAATGCAAGGAAAATTAACAGTCCCTACATATTTTTGCCAGTCATGATCACAAATAATTTCTTCTATGTTGACAGTCTAAATCATGGTTTAAGTCTGGATATTGGTCTAAGGTTTATGCTTTTTTATAAAACAATTCTAAGCTTTCAAGCAATAAACCAACTCTAATATTTGTGTCTTTATCATAAAAAATGTATTCATAATCAGAAATTTGTCTAGACAAATATAGTTGGTCTTCTTATTTTAAAAGTTCTTCGTAATCTAAAAATATGCCTAGTTCTTTCGGAAAAATAATTTTGCTATCTAAATCAAGATGTATAAAATTAAAGTTTTTTTTAAACAATTGTCTGAGAAAGTCTCTTGAAACATCGTCTAAACTATTTTGGGAAAGTCTATTTTTCGACATCTTTAAGTCTAAAGAAAGACTGAGACATTCTAATTTTTTATTTTTCATTTTTATGATTTTTTGATAAATATAAAGAAAAATAAACTACAACGAAAAATAATACAGAAAGAGATATATTTGGTATAATCTAAATACCGGTACAAACAGGCAAATAAGACAAACAAAATATTTTATTAGATTTTGTTTTTATTTGATTTATTTTTTACTAGAAAACAAAACGAATTTAAAATATTTTTTAAAATTTTTCTTAACTTTAAAATTTAAACAAATACAACACAAATACTAGAATTTTAATTAACACAAATATGTCTATACTATCTAGAAAGTATTGCTAATTACAATAAAAATATAAGAAATTTAAATAAGTACGATAGAAAAATAAATATTATCTTGACGGAAATTTAAAAAACTACAACACTATCTACAATTTATTGGTTACATTAGGAATTTTAGGGAGATGTTCTTTTTCTACAAAAATTAAATATAAAGTTTTTACCGACAAAGTTGTAGATTTAATCAGAAGTAAAGGCATAAAAATGGTTAAACCAAAAGATTTTTCTACAGACGATTTAGTCGGTTCAGACGGGAATTTAAGTGAATTTGAAGAAAAGACAAAAAGTTTTTACACCCCAAGACGCTTTAATGTATACTGATAGGAAAGAAATCTGGTAGAGAACCGGAAAACATTTTGATTTCCTAGTCAAATATAACCCATCTCCTTCAAACCTAGACCCTTCACCCTCTTTTTCTAATACAAACATATCCATCCTTAACGAGACCCAATCAACCCACCATTTAGACTCATTTCCATCATTCCAAAAATAAAATTAAGAACGAGATTAATAAGATTTTAAATGAAGTCATCAGGGATTTTGTCCCCAAATATACAGAAGACATAATTTCTAAAGACAATGAAGACACTGATTTTGAAGAACGTCCGAGATCGCCGAACCAAGATCAAGGAGGCTACAACTCAGACAACGGTTATTCCTTCGACTCGGTTGCACGGCACAATCTTGAGACCTAGCAAGACAAAAAATAAAGAATCTTCAGCATGCAAAACAAGACAAAAAAGACAGTTTTATCAGAGTTTTTCAGACAGCTAGACACGTAGCAAATAGTTCAGACACCTAACAGTTATTCTAAGACCTTTTTTAGACACTTATCCTTTTGTCTAAACTTTCAGAACATGTATTCAATACATATCATCCCTTGGAGCATATTGTTTACACCTCATCATATTGAGAACTCCTATTTAAAGGAAGCCTCATTCACAAGATATGGATAGATATCGATAGCAAAGAAAAACATATGATACATCCATCACCCTCTCATACAAACATCCAAACACACTTCCATATACTTTTATCCTACACCACATCAAACAATGTGAGAATCTTTCATTCTCATGTGACCAACCTACACACCTCCATACTTTTCCACTCATTCTCTCTCTACTTTCTCTCACCCTACTCCCTTTCAAATCCAACATCTCCAACCTCCATCATCTTCTTCCTCTTTCATCTTTATGCAAGGTTTGTGAAGAAATTCAAGATTTGTAAGATAATTTTAAGCAAGTTTTCTTTTATTTTACTTTCTGTTTAAGTCCTTTAGGGGCTTTCCCGAAAGGGAAATCTTTATGGTTTACATAATGTAATGTTAGATATGTAGTAATCTTCCCATATATTTTTGTCAAAATGTTTCAATAAAAGTTTGTGTTTATGTGTTTCATGTTTCTGTTGTGTTATGTTAAAAACTTTTATTTTCAAAGAATCAATATATGTTTACATTAATCTTGAGTGACCTGGAGCCTGGACTGATAAGGCCAGAGTGAGCCTTCTTTTTGTCGTCCATAAGAGCTGCCGGAGGAAAAGATTATGTTAGTACTTATATTGGTTTAATGTTTTTAAAAGTTTTTTTATGTTGTTATTTTATGTGTGTTTAAAAAAAAATCGATTTCTTAAAAAACTTGTACATTACCGGTATTGACCTTGAGTGACCTGGAGTAATGGACTTAATTATGGCCGGAGTGAGCCTGTTTATCGTCCCTCGAATCTGTCGGAGAAAGAGATCATATCAGTATTGTTACTCGTTTTGAAAGAAATCCTTTCAAATTTAAAAAAAAATTATTTAAATAAATCCGAATTTTCTACATTTTTGTAGAATTTTTCTTCTTTTCTAGTATGTTTTTTGTTTTCTTGTTGTCTTGTACTTGATGCATGAAAAGGTACATGCAAATATATCAAGTCTTTTGACTTGTAGCATGTATTATTTTATGTATTTAAGTATAATTTATGTTTTAAAACTTAAATATGTTTTGTGTTTTGTATTTTGCATGTGTTGTTATGTTATATACATGCATGGATGATAAGTTGCATGCAAAAAATCTAGTGTTTTTTGTGTGTGATTTAAAACCCATAATTATATATTTTATGTGTTGTGCCAAAAGATATACATATATGTATGAGAATTTACATGCAAGAAATCTTATGATTTATTGCATGTGAGTTTTATATAATATTTGTATATGTTTATTTGAGTCTTTAATTTGCATGTGTTTGCATGTATTTTTAATGGGAAGATACACTACTAATTCTACACATTGTGTTGTGAATGACCCTCTAAGGAGAGTACCGAGTAGGATTTAAGTTTATATATTTCATCTTTAACCGCCTTTACATCCGGTACACCTCCCCCCTTACACTTGTCTCTGAATTTTTTTTTTATCCGGGTGGGTAGATAGTGTATTGCTAATAGTGTTGTTGTGATTTAATTTTCGGTCAAGATAATATTTATTTTCCTGTCGTACTTATTTAAATTTCTTATACTTTTATTGTAATTAGCAATACTTTCTAGATAGTATAGACACATTTGTGTTAATTAAAATTCTAGTATTTGTGTTGTATTTGTTTAATATTTAAAGTTAAGAAAAAATTTAAAAAATATTTTAAATTCGTTTTGTTTTCTAGTAAAAAATAAATCAAATTAAAACAAAATCTGATTTATTCCTTTGTCCTCTTGTTGCATAAAAGAAATAATAAAAAATTATGTTTGTCTTATTTGCCTGTTTGTATCGGTATTTAAATTATACATGTTATATCTCTTTTTGTATTATTTTTCGTTGTAGTTTGTTTTTCTTTGTTGTATTTATCAAAAACTCACAAAAAATGAAAAATAAAGAATTAGACTTTCTCGGTCTTTCATTAGACTTAAAGATGAAGAAAAATAGACTTTCCCAAAATAGTTTAGACGATGTTTCAAAAGACTTTCTCAGACAGTTCTTTAAAAAAGACTTTAATTTTATACATATTGATTTAGCTAGCAAAATTATTTTTCCGAAAGAACTAGGCATGCTTTTAGATTACGAAGAACTTTTAAAATTAGAAGACCAATTATATTTGTCTAGACAGATTTCTGATCATGAATACATTTTTTATGACAAAGATAAAAATATCAGAGTTGGTTTATTGCATGAAAGTTTAAAGTTGATTTATAATAACAAAGTGAAAACCGTAGACCAATACTCGGACTTTGGCCATGATCTAGACTTTGTTAACATAGAAGATATTACTTGTGATCAAGACTCGCAAAAATACGTAGGAACTGATAAAAAGCTTAGAGCAAAATGTTTGAATTGTCATCATGAAACATGCATAAAATGTTTAGAAAAGAAAAGTTTGATAAAAGTAGAACCAAACTTTATACTTTATATTATAAATACAGGTAGAGACCTTGATAAACAAGAAATTAGAGTTTTGAGAAGAAGAGTTGAAAGCGTTGAAGACACCATAATTTTTTTTCAAAAGAAATTAGACTTCTTTGAACAACATATTAAAGGAAAAGAAGTTTCAGATCAAAATAAAGACTTAATTCAACAAGACTATGTGCAAGTGGTTTGCAATAATGATAATCTAAAATCATTAAAATTAAAATGCAAAGTCCGAATAGATGATTTTATTATCAATTGCCTTGCACTAGTTGATTCTGGTTGTTCAAATTGTATTTTAAACAAATCCTTAATTTCTTCTACATATATAGTTAAAGTAGACTTTCCAATAGAAGCCCAATAGATGGATGGTGAAGTTTATTCTTAAAAAGAAATGTTGAGGCCCAAGCATAAAGTTAGTTTTGAGAACAATTGTGGCTTTAGCAAAGAATACACTTTACCTCATAAAAATAGTTTTGTTGGAGAGCTAAATCTTACAAATATTGACTTTATTTTAGGATTAAATTTTTTACTTAAAGACGATGGTAGTATAACTTTGACCAAAGACTATTTACATTTTCATAAGCATACTTTTTTCCGTCCTTCTATCACCACTCATTTTCCTTCAAGGACTGATAAGCTTACTAACCCGATCTTAGAAAAACTTTGTCCATGTAAAAAGGAAAGAGAGTGTCAACTTAAGGATGAAAAATTAGATGAGTTTTTAGATGGTGTAATTGATTATGAAGAAAATGACCTTATAGATTATGGCCTAGACTTTGTTAATAACGAGAAATTATATACTGCTTTAGTTACAGATTCTGATATAGACAATTTAGTCTCCAAGTTAGAAAAATAGGAATAATTGGAGAAGACATCATTAGATATTGGGATAAAGACAAAGTTTAGTGCGAATTAAGAATTAAGAACCCAGAATATATAATCAAGACTAGAAATATAGACCCAACTAACCTAGACAAAGAAGACTTCAAGATGCATATTTCAGAACTAATTAAATATAGCGTTATTAGAAAATTTGACAGTCCTCACAGATCAGCTGCTTTTATTGTAAGAAAACATTCTGAGATCATAAGAGGGAAGAGTCGAATGGTCATCAATTATAAGAGGTTGAATGATAATACAATTGATGATGGTTATAATATCCCAGACAAGACTGTTTTGATAACAAAATCCAAAATTGCAAAACTTTTAGCAAGTTTGATTTAAAATCAGGATTTTGGCAAAGTCAAAATGCATCCAGACAACATAAAATGGACGGCTTTCACTTGTCCCGAATGTCATTACGAATGGTTAGTTATGCCTTTTGGACTTAAAAATGCCCCCAGTATTTTCCAAAGGAAAATGGAAGACATTTTTAATAAGCATAGCAATTTTGTGGCTGTTTATATAGACGATATTTTAGTTTTCAGTAAAAATAGAGAAGAACCTAAGGGCCATTTACAAATTGTTTTTTCTGAATTCATAAGACATGGTTTAATTTTGAGTAAAAAGAAAATGCAGTTATTTAAAGAATACATAGACTTTTTGGGAGTAAATATAGGAGAAGGAAGAATAAAGTTGCAACCTCACATCGCACAAAAGGCACATGATTTTCCAGATAAATTAGAAGATCTAAAGCAATTACAAAAGTTTTTGGGTTTGATAAATTATGCTAGACCTTTTATAAAAAATCTTGGAAAAATTGCGGGTCCTTTGTATGCAAAAAACTTCTCCCAATGGGCAAAAATATTTTAATCAAGAAGACGTAAAGCTCGTTCAACAGTTAAAAAATTAAATAAAATCTTTACCAGAACTAGCTTTACCACTTGACACTGATTATTTGAATATTGAGACTAATGGTTGTAGTAAAGGATGGTGAGCTATGCTTTTATGCAAACCTCATAAATATGCACTTTGTCGTTATAGTAGTGGTATTTATAAAGAAAAGGGTAATATTAGTAGTATAGACGCAGAATTATTAGCTATTAATTATGCTTTAGACAGTTTTGAGTTTTTTATCATATCCAAAAAAGAAAATACAATTAGAACAGACTGCGAAGCAATTGTATCTTTTTATAATAAAATGAAAGGCGAAAGTAAAAGAAGTAGTAGAAGACGTTGGTTAAACTTTTTAGATAGAATTAGCAATACTGGTTTAATTATACAGATTAAGCACATTAAAGGTAGTGATAATAAAGCAGCAAATATTTTAAGTAGATTATTAGAAGATAAATTGAGTTAGCTTTATTAACATTTTCTTTATTTTTGCAGATGGCAAGACCACCGAGACCAGAGTTTCCCCTGAGAAACAATACTCCTTCAAGACCCGTAATTAGACAGACTTCTTCTAATCAGACCAGACCAACATACGAAGAACGGATTAGATTTGAGAATAATGATTTAATTGTTTTTCCCAACAGCAACATTTCTTTTATAACACAAAACCATATATCACTTAATAAAGAAGAACGTTGCTTGATAGACAATCTTTGGATTTCTTTTAATAGAAACCTAAAAGATATTAAATATTTTATAGCTTGTTTAAATTCTTTAGCAGAACATTTTAGCCAGACTTCTAAGCGTTTTAAGTTTTATGTTATTTTTAAGGGAAAGAAGACAGGGTTTTTCCATACATGGATCGAAGTCCTTGATGCAACTCAAGGTTATCCGGCCACCGGTAGAGCTAGACTAGCCATTGAATTCTTAGGCTCAATGGTACCTTTATTGACATTCATTGGAGAATTCCCACCCATCTTAATCTTCTGATTATGGCGAGAAGATGAGCCTTGGTTATGGCTAAGCGTATAGGAAAGCAACTGTCTTTCTAGAGAAAAAACTTGTCTTTGGAGGGCAAGTTTCTCGTTTTTGAGTTGGGTATTGTCATCATTGATAATCTTGAAATTTTTGGTCATAATCTCGCAATGATCACAAAATATGGTATGTGTATGGCTAGGGTCTTTGGTTGCAGAAAATTCTAGAGGAGGTTCTGTGTAATTTCTGAGGGATGGAGAAACGAAAAAGTTCTTTCCTAGGCGTTCTCTGGCAGCAGAGATCGCTTCAGTATAATTATTGAAACCTTTGTATATCGGACCTTGATAACCTTGCGTTGCATCAAGGACTTCGATTCATGTATGGAAAACCCTGTCTTCTTTCCCTTAAAAATAACATAAAACTTAAAACGCTTAGAAGTCTGGCTAAAGTGTTCTGCTAAAGAATTTAAACAAGCTATAAAGTATTTAATATCTTTTGGGTTTCTATTAAAATAAATCCAAAGATTGTCTATCAAGCAACGTTCTTATTTATTAAGTGATATATGGTTTTGTGTTCTAAAAGAAATGTTGCTGTTGGGAAAAACAATTAAATCATTATTCCCAAATCTAATCCGTTCTTCGTATGTTGGTCTGGTCTGATTAGAAGAAGTCTGTCTAATTACGGGTCTTGAAGGAGTATTGTTTCTCAGGGGAAACTCTGGTCTCGGTGGTCTTGCCATCTGCAAAAATAAAGAAAATGTTAATAAAGCTAACTCAATTTATCTTCTAATAATCTACTTAAAATATCTGCTGCTTTATTATCACTACCTTTAATGTGCTTAATCTCTATAATTAAACCAGTATTGCTAATTCTATCTAAAAAGTTTAACCAACGTCTTCTACTACTTATTTTACTTTCCCCTTTCATTTTATTATAAAAAGATACAATTGCTTCGCAGTCTGTTCTAATTGTAATTTCTTTTTTGGATATGATAAAAAAACTCAAAACTGTCTAAAGCATAATAAACAGCTAATAATTCTGCGTCTATACTACTAATATTACCCTTTTCTTTATAAATATCACTACTATAACGACAAATTTTTTCGAAGTCTGGTTTGCATATTTATGAGGTTTGCATAAAAGAATAGCTCCCCATCCTTTACTACAACCATCAATCTCAATAATCAAATAATCAGTGTCAAGTGGTAAAGATTTTATTTCATTTTTTAACTGTTGAACGAGCTTTACGTCTTCATGATTAAAATATTTTTGCCCATTGGGAGAAGTTTTTGCATACAAAGGACTGGCGATTTTTCCAAGATTTTTTATAAAAGGTCTAGCATAATTTATCAAACCCAAAAACTTTTGTAATTGCTTTAGATCTTCTAATTTATCAGGAAAATCATGTGCCTTTTGTGCGATGTGAGGTTGCAACTTTATTCTTCCTTTTCCTATATTTACCCCCAAAAAGTCTATGTATTCTTTAAATAACTGCATTTTCTTTTTACCCAAAATTAAACCATGTCTTATGAATTCAGAAAAAACAATTTGTAAATGGCCCTTATGTTCTTCTCTATTTTTACTGAAAACTAAAATATCGTCTATATAAAAAGCCACAAAATTGCTATGCTTATTAAAAATGTCTTCCATTTTCCTTTGGAAAATACTTGGGGCATTTTTAAGTCCAAAATGCATAACTAACCATTCGTAATGACCTTCGGGACAAGTGAAAGTCGTCCATTTTATGTTGTCTATATGCATTTTGACTTGCCAAAATCCTGATTTTAAATCAAACTTGCTAAAAATTTTGCAGTTTTGGATTTTGTTTATCAAAACAGTCTTGTCTGGGATATTATAAGCATCATCAATTGTATTATCATTCAACCTCTTATAATTGATGACCATTCGACTCTTCCCTCTTATGATCTCAGAATGTTTTCTTACAATAAAAGCTGATCTGTGAGGACTGTCAGATTTTCTAATAACTCCTAATTTAATTAGTTCTGAAATATGCATCTTAAAGTCTTCTCTTTCTAGGTTAGTTGGGTCTATATTTCTAGTCTTGATTATATATTTTGGATTCTTAATTCATAATTCGCACAAAACTTTGTCTTTATCCCAATATCTAATGATGTCTTCTCCAATTATTCTTATTTTTTCTAACTTGGAGACTAAATTGTCTATATCAGAATCTGTAACTAAAGCAATATATAATTTCTCGTTATTAACAAAGTCTAGGCCATAATCTATAAGGTCATCTTCTTCATAATCAATTACTCCATCTAAAAACTCATCTAATTCTTCATCCTTAAGTTGACACTCTCTTTCCTTTTTACATGGACAAGGTTTTTCAAAAATCGTGTTAGAAAGCTTATCAGTCCTTGAAGGAAAATGAGTGGTGATAGAAGGAGTGAAAAAAGTATGCTTATGAAAATGTAAATAGTCTTTTGGTCAAAGTTATACTACCATCGTCTTTAAGTAAAAAATTTAATACTAAAATAAAATCAATATTTGTAAGATTTAGCTCTCTAACAAAAGTATTTTTATGAGGTAAATTGTATTCTTTGCTAAAGCCACAATTGGTCTCAAAACTAACTTACTGTTGGGCCTCAACATTTCTTTATAAGAATAAACTTCACCATCCATTTGTTGGGCTTCTATTGGAAAGTTTGCTTTAACTATATATCTAGAAGGAATTAAGGATTTGTTTAAAATACAATTTGAACAACCTGAATCAACTAGTACAAAACAATTGATAATAAAATAATCTATTCGGACTTTGCATTTTACATTTAATGATTTTAGATTATCAGAATTGCAAACCACTTGACGTAGTGTTGTTGAATTAAGTCTTTATTTTTATCTAAAACTTCTTTTCCTTTAATCTGTTGTTCAAAAAAGTCTAATTTCTTTTGAAAAAAATTTATGGTGTCTTCAACGCTTTTAACTCTTCTTCTCAAAACTCTAATTTCTTGTTTTTCAAGGTCTCTATGTGTATTTATAAAGTCTGGTTCTACTTTTATCAAACTTTTCTTTTCTAAACATTTTATGAGAGCTTAATGATGACAATTCATACATTTTGCTCTAAGCTTTTTATGAGGAAAAAGTTTGCAAATAATACAAGGAAAATTATCAGTTCCTACGTATTTTTGCCAGTCATGATCACAAGTAATATCTTCTATGTTAACAAAGTATAGATCATAGCTAGAGTCTGAGTATTGGTCTACCGTTTTTACTTTTTTATTAGAAATCAACTTTAAACTTTCAAGCAATAAACCAACTCTGATATTTTTCTCTTTGCCATAAAAAATGTAATCATAATCAGAAATCTATCTAGACAAATATAGTTGGTCTTCTAATTTTAAAAGTTCTTCGTAATCTAAAAACATGCCTAGTTCTTTCGGAAAAATAATTTTGCTAGCTAAATCACGATGTATAAAATTAAAGTTTTTTTTAAACAACTGTCTGAGAAAGTCTCTTGAATAAAGAAATAATCATATTTTGGAAAATCTTCGAAGACCTCAAATAGAAAAGGTTCAAGTTAATGATTTGCAAATTTCTCTAGACAATTTTACAAAAAAGTTAAACCAACATAAGTGTTCATATTTATCTGATTCAGACGATATTAAGGCTTTAACAGAACAGATCAGTTCTCTCTCTTTGGAAACCAATACGAAAAGTTTGATTTCAAAAAATAAACTTCCAAAGCAGTATACTTTTCTTAGATTTAAAGACACAGAAAATGGTTCCAAATAGATTTTCTCAAAATATTTTAGAAGAACATAGACAATCCATACATCTCAGACCCAAGAATCTTTTTGAAAAGATTTTATCCAAAAAAGAGACATATGATACCCCTTTAGAAGAAATCATAGACCCAGATCAAGACTACAATAATTTTCAAACTCATGGTCTCCAACTATTAAATCCAGAAATTTTATATAACAAATGATTTTTTGAGACTTCTACTCAGTGTTTTAAACATAGCCAAGAAATTACCCTTCAGTGTATTAAAAACCAGTCTAAAATTTTAGATATTGTTTCGATAGACGCTCATAGACAATTATTTAAAAAAGACTTTAAGTTCATACACCTTGGTTTGATCATTATAGGTGTTAGAGGCCTAATGAGAAAACATTTGGGTAGCAAAGTTTTAGTCACCATTTATGATAATAGAATTTCTAACATCGCTAAAGGAATGATTGCCGGTACTGAGATTGATTTAAATAATAACAAAGGTATCATTTATTGTAGTCCAGACTTTTTATTAACTACAAAAGATTTTGTTAACCATATCAAAATTGGCATCCAGACCAAAGGTTACAAAGACGTAGAATACGGTGATAATTTATTGGTTACATTAGGAATTTTAGGGAGATGTTCTTTTTCTGCAAAAACTAAATATAAATTTTTTACCGACAAAGTTGTAGATTTAATAGTAGTAAAGGCATAAAAATGGTTAAACCAAAAGATTTTTCTACAGACGATTTAGTCGGTTCAGACCGGAATTTAAGTGAATTTGAAGAAAAGACAGAAAAAGTTTTGACACCCCAAGACGCTTTAATGTATATTGATAGGAAAGGCAAGAGTAGTTTGAGATTCACTAATTATACATCTGTCCCGGTTCAAGAAACCGAAAACAGATTGTGAAATAGTACATCTTGAACTAGTTGATAATGAGCATGATAAAATTATTTTTCCAAAAGAATTAAATATGTTTCTAAATGATGAAGAACTTTTAATATTAGAAGTCCAGTTGTTTTTAACCAAACAGATTTCTGATCAAGAATACATTTTTTACAACAAATACACAAATATTACAGTTGGTTTTTTGCATGAAGAACTAGAGTCTAATATTACAGATATTAGTTACCAAAAAGACTTAGTAAACGATGAAGGTGAAAGTTACCGGTCAACAGCCAGAACTCCCTTTGACAGAACTGTTCCCCAAGAGACGTTTACTTATACTAGTTTTCCCCTAGAGCTTCCTATACAGACTATAGAGACCCTCCTGCAGATACTAGATATATAGCCAAAGGTTTTTCTAAACCTTTAGAACAACCGATTAATTTTCAATCCGAGTCCAAAGGGTATATATTAAATTTAACTGCTCATGACCCTCAACTTTGGACAAACGTGATTGAAGTTTGGAAAAGCACCCTTATAGCTCATTATTATAGACAAAATCAAGACATGGAACCAGAAGAAATGTTTAGATATTTAGAGACCTTTTTAGGAGAAAGTACAAAAGCCATGTGGGAAGCCTTCAAAATAGATTGTGTAGAAGAATACAATAATCTTAAGGCCTTAGGTAGTAATCCTTATAATTTTGTTAATCAAATACATATCTTAGCAACAGGAGCATACCCTAATTCTGGACATATGAATGTCCAAAAGTGCCATGAGGTAATTAGAACAATTAAGTCTTTACCACTGGACTAGCGGAAAGAAGGTCAAACAGTTTTTAAATCATTATGTCTATCTGACCGCTATAGCCGGAAATTCCTTTAATCAAGACTTAGGAAATAAGTTGTTTCATAAACTGCCTGGACCACTAAGACTAGAAATCCATGAGAAATGGAACAATTTGCCCTCTGTCAAAGAGAATCCAAATAGCTTATTGTCCATAGCTCAAAGAGCACAGTTTGTCACTAAGACATTAGAAGAGAAATGTGTTGAGCTTCAGATTCAAAAACAATTTAAACAAACAGACTATAAGTTTTGTAGATATATGTATACTACTCCTACTTATGGAGCTTCTTGCTCTAAACCCAAGAAAAAATACAATCAATTCACAAGGCCTCCAAAAAAGAGATATTTTTTAAGAAAATCAGACAAAAGGAAGCCTTATTTTAATTAGAAAAAGCATGTTAGAAAATTCAAACCTCAGAGAATTTATAGAAATAGACTTAGTTGTTATGTATGTAGTAGCAATGAACATTTAACAAAGACTTGTCCTAAGAGAATAAATAACTTTGATAGAAAAAGTACCTTAATAGAATGTGTTAATGAAGACCTTATTCCCGTAGATGAGTATATTTCTGATTCTGGGTCTATTTACAGTATTATTACAATAGAAGATACAACTTTTGAGCAAAATAAAAATAGTGATTCTGATTCAGAATTGATAAATGAATTTACAAAAAATTTGAAGAATTTTGACACCGATTCAAATCACGATTTAGATTAAACTTTATTAGTGTTTTCTTTACTTTTCCAGATGGCAAGACCGCCGAGACCAGAGTTTCCTCCGGGAAACAATACTCCATCAAGACCAGTAATTAGACAGAATTCTTGTAATTACACTTCTTGTAATCAGACCTCTTGTAATCAGACAAGACTAACATTTTAAGAACGGATTAGATTTGGGAATAATGATTTAATTGTTTTTCCCAACAACAACATTTCTTTTAGAATACAAAACCATATATCACTTAATAAAGAAGAACGTTGCTTGATAGACAATCTTTGGATTTCTTTTAATAGAAACCCAAAACATATTAAATACTTTTTAGCTTGTTTAAATTCTTTAGCAGAACATTTTAGCCAGACTTATAAGCGGTTTAAGTTTTATGTTGTTTTTAAGGGAAAGAAGACAGGTTTTTCCATGCATGGATCGAAGTCCTTGATGCAACTCAAGGTTATCTAGGTCCGATATATAAAGGTTTCAATAACTATACTGAAGCGATCTCTGCTGCCAGAGAACGCCTAGGGAAGATCTTTTTCGTTTCTCCATCCCTCAGAAATTACACAGAACCTCCTCTAGAATTTTCTGTAACCAAAGACCCTAGCCATACACATACCATATTTTGTGATCATTGCGAGATTATGACCAAAAGTTTCAAGATTATCAATGATGACAATACCCAGCTCAGAAACGAGAAACTTGCCCTCCAAAGACAAGTTTCTTCTCTAGAAAGACGGTTGCTTTCCTATACGCTTAGCCATAACCAAGGCTCATCTTCTGGCCATAATCAGAAGATTAAGACTGGTGGGCATTTTCCAATAAATGTCAATAAAGGTACCATTGAGCCTAAGAATTCAATGGCTAGTCCAGCTCTACCGGTAGCTCGTAAAGACTCATCAAATCCGGAGACGGCTATGGGATTGCCAAAATCCGAAGAGACACATGGGACTCTTGATTCCTCTACTCAGACTCAGACCCAGACCCTAAAAAATAAAGAAATCTGGGATTCTCTTGGAGAACCCGGAAAACATTTTGATTTCCTAGTTAAATATAACCCATCTCCTTCAAACCTAGACCCTTCACCCTCTTTTTCGAATACAAACATATCCATCCTTAACTAGACCCAATCAACCCACCATTTAGAATGATTTCCATCCTTTTAAAACACGCCTCACCAAACAGAAGAAACCCTTGAACCAACCCAAACCTCTCCAAAAAAGAAAAAATCCAAAAAGAAAATAAAGAAGCCCAAAAAAAAATTAAGAACGAGATTATTAAGATTTTAAATGAAGTCATCAGGGATTTTGTCCCCAAATATACAGAAGACAAAATTTCTAAAGACAATGAAGACACTGATTTTGAAGACCGTCCGAGTTCGCCGAACCAAGATCAAGGAGGCTACAACTCAGACAGTGGTTATTCCTTCGACTCGGTTGCACGGCACAATCTTGAGACCTAGCAGAGTTTTTCAGACACGTAGCAGTTATTCTAAGACCTTTTTTAGACACTTATCCTTTTGTCTAAACTTTCACAACACGTATTCAATACGTGTAATCCCTTGGAGCATATTGTTTACACCTCATGAATTTGAGAACTCCTATTTAAAGGAAGCCTCATTCACAAGATATGGATAGATATCAATAGCATAGAAAAAACAATCGATACAAACATCCAACACCCTCCATATACTTCCATCCTACACACCCTAAAACCATGTGAGAATCTTTAATCCTCATATTCCTCGATACTTTTCCACTCATTCTCTCTCTACTCCCTTTCACCTCCAACATCTCCAACCACCATCATCTTCTTCCTCCTTCATCTTCATGCAAGGTTTGTGAAGAAATTCAAGACTTGTAAGATAACTTTAAGTAAGTTTTCTTTTATTTTACTTTCTGTTTAAGTCCTTTAGGGGCTTTCCCGAAAGGGAAATCGTTATGGTTTACATAATGTAATGTTAGATATGTAGTAATCTTCCCATGTATTTTTGTAAAAATGTTTCAATAAAAGTTTGTGTTTATGTGTTTCATGTTTCTGTCATGTTATGTTAAAAACTTTTATTTTCAAAGAATCAATATATGCTTACGTTAATCTTGAGTGACCTGGAGCCCGGACTGATAAGGACGGAGTGAGCCTTCTTTTTGTCGTCCATAAGAGCTGTCGGATAAAAAGATTACGTTAGTACTTATATTGGTTTAATATTTTTAAAAGTTTCTCTATGTTGTTATTTTATGTGTGTTTAAAAAAAATCGATTTCTTATAAGACTTGTACATTACCAGTATTGATCTTGAGTGACCCGGAGTAATGGACTTGATTATGGCCGGAGTGAGCCAGTTTATCGTCCCTCGAATCTGCCGGAGAAAGAGATCATATCAAAATTGTTACTGGTTTTAAAAGAAATCCTTTCAAATTTAAAAAAAAACTATATAAATAAATCCGAATTTTCTACATTTTTGTAGAATTTTCCTTCTTTTTTAGTATGTTTTTTGTTTTCTTGTTGTCTTGTACTTGATGCATGAAAAGGTACATGAAAATATATCAAGTCTTTTGACTTGTAGCATGTATTATTTTATGTATTTAAGTATAATTTGTGTTTTAAAATTTAAATATGTTTTGTGTTTTGTACTTTGCATGTGTTGTTATGTTATATACATGCATGGATGATAAGTTGCATGCAAAAAATCTAGTGTTTTTTGTGTGTGATTTAATACCCATAATTGTATATTTTATGTGTTGTGCCAAAAGATATACATATATGTATGAGAATTTACATGCAAGAAATCTTATGGTTTATTGCATGTGAGTTTTATATAATATTTGTATATGTTTATTTGAGTCTTCATTTTGCATGTGTTTGCATGTATTATTAATGGGAAGATACACTACTAATTCTACACTTTGTGTTGTGAAAGACCCTCTAAGGAGAGCATTCTTCGATTCTCCGAATTTTTTTTATCCGGGTAGATAGTGTATTGCTAATAGTGTTGTAGTGATTTAATTTTCTGTCAAGATAATATTTATTTTTCTGTCGTACTTATTTAAATTTCTTATATTTTTATTGTAATTAGCAATACTTTCTAGATAGTATAGACACATTTGTGTTAATTAAAATTCTAGTATTTGTGTTGTATTTGTTTAAATTTTAAAGTTAAGAAAAAATTTAAAACATATTTTAAATTCGTTTTGTTTTCTAGTAAAAAATAAATCAAATAAAAACAAAATCTTAATTTATTTCTTTGTCCTCTTGCTGCATAAAAGAAAAAAGAAAAAATTATGTTTGTCTTATTTGCGTGTTTGTACCTGTATTTAAATTATACCTGTTATATCTCTTTCTGTATTATTTTTCGTTGTAGCTTATTTTTCTTTGTTGTATTTACCAAAAACTCACAAAAAATAGAAAATAAAGAATTAGACTTTCCCGGTCTTTCATTAGACTTAAAGATGAAGAAAAATAGACTTTCCCAAAATAGTTTAGACGATGTTTCAAGAGAAAATAAAGACTTAATTCAACAAGACTATGTGCAAGTGATTTGCAATTATTATAATCTAAAATCATAAAAAGTAAAATGCAAAGTATGAATAGATGATTTTATTATTAATTGCCTTGCACTAGTTGATTCTGGTTGTTCAAATTGTATTTTAAACAAATCCTTAATTCCTTCTAGATATATAGTTAAAACATACTTTCCAATAGAAGCCCAACAGAGGGATGATGAAGTTTATTCTTATAAAGAAATGTTGAGGCCCAACAGTAAAGTTAGTTTTGAGACCAATTGTGGCTTTAGCAAAGAATACAATTTACCTCATAAAAATACTTTTGTTAGAGAGCTAAATCTTACAAATATTGATTTTATGTTAGGATTAAATTTTTTACTTAAAGACGATCGTAGTATAACTTTGACCAAAGACTATTTACATTTTCATAAGCATATTTTTTTCACTCCTGCTATCACCACTCATTTTCCTTCAATGACTGATAAGCTTACTAACCCGATTTTAGAAAAACCTTATCCATATAAAAAGGAAAGAGAATATCAACTTAAGGATGAAGAATTAGATGAGTTTTTAGATGGACTAATTGATTATGAAGAAGATAACCTTATAGATTATGGCCTAGACTTTGTTAATAACGAGAAATTATATACTGCTTTAGTTACAGATTTTGATATGGACAATTTAGTCTCCAAGTTAGAAAAAATAGGAATAATTGGAGAAGACATCATTAGATATTGGGATAAAGACAAAGTTTTGTGCGAATTATGAATTAAGAATCCAAAATATATAATCAAGACTAGAAATATAGACCCAACTAACCTAGACAGAGAAGACTTCAAGATGCATATTTCAGAACTAATTAAATTAGGTGTTATTAGGAAATCTGACAGTCCTCACATATCAGCTGCTTTTATTGTTAGAAAACATTCTGAGATCATAAGAGGGAAGAGTCGAATGGTCATCAACTATAAGAGGTTGAATGATAATACAATTGATGATGCTTATAATATGCCAGACAAGACTGTTTTGATAAACAAAATCCAAAACTGCAAATTTTTTAGCAAGTTTGATTTAAAATCAGGATTTTGGCAAGTCAAAATGCATCCAGACAACTTAAAATGGACGGCTTTCACTTGTCTCGAAGGTCATTACGAATGGTTAGTTATGCCTTTTGGACTTAAAAATACCGCAAGTATTTTCCAAAGGAAAATGGAAGACATTTTTAATAAGCATAGCAATTTTGTGGATGTTTATATAGACGATATTTTAGTTTTCATTAAAAATAGAAAAGAACATAAGGGCCATTTACAAATTGTTTTTTCTGAATTCATAAGACATGGTTTAATTTTGAGTAAAAAGAAAATGCAGTTATTTAAAGAATACATAGACTTTTTGGGAGTAAATATAGGAGAAGGAAGAATAATGTTGCAACCTCACATCGCACAAAAGACACTTGATTTTCCAGATAAATTAGAAGATCTAAAGCAATTACAAAAGTTTTTGGGTTTGATAAATTATGCTAGACCTTTTATAAAAAATCTTGGAAAAATCGCCGGTCCTTTGTATGCAAAAACTTCTCCCAATGGGCAAAAATATTTTAATCAAGAAGACGTAAAGCTCGTTCAGTAGTTAAAAAATGAAATAAAATCTTTACCAGAACTAGCTTTACCACTTGACACTGATTATTTGACTATTGAGACTGATGGTTGTAGTAAAGGATGGGGAGCTATTCTTTTATGCAAACCTCATAAATATGCAAACCAGACTTCAGAAAAAATTTGTCGTTATAGTAGTGGTATTTATAAAGAAAAGGGTAATATTAGTGAGAGTCCAAGATCTAAGAATCCTAGAGAGAGAAACTTGGAAGCGCAAAGTGTAAAATGTATTCAATATGCGTGTCTTTCTTACAAAGGAACAAGACCAAAGGGACTTAAATACCCTTGGTCAATACAACACAAAATAGGACACTAAACACAGTATTTGACCAAGCCCTATAAATATAATGATTACTATAAAATTAGACCTAACAATCTCCCCCTTAGTACTCATTGGCGCTTTGGTCTTCAAAAATCATCTTCTAAATCAGCACAGACCATTAAAGCGACTTTGAGAAGCTTTCTGACTTTTAAGAAAAAATTCATCTCAGCATCTTTCAGATTAAGGAAGACTTTGCTGCTTGAGCTCTAAACGATACACCTCTTTTGAATGATATTGAATGAACTGTGGTGTTCGGTGCAGGAACAGCAAAAGAATTTGTTGTAGCTGAGAGAATAGAATCTTTGAGCGAATCTTGATCAGCATATAAACTTTTGAGCTCTTTGTCTCTTAAACTTCTCGTTGACTTCTCCCCCTCAAGACCTTGATGATCTTGATCAACTTGGTCATGCAAATGTTGGAGACGAGACATCATAAGATCTGCAAAAACAAAGAAAACAGAGAAAACAGGGAGGTTTGCGCCTCATGTTGGAGGCGCAAACCAAGGTTTGCGTTTCATGAAGGGAGCGCAAAACAAGGTTTGCGTTTCATGAAGGAGACGCAAAGCAAGGTTTGCGTGTGCTTAAGGATGCGCAAACCGAATTTTGCATGTTATGCTGTAAGCGCAAATCTGATTTAGACAAAATTTTACCTTTTGAAGCTCATTGACTCCCCCTACACAAATGCACTAGATATGACAATTCGAGTTAGCATTCATGTAAAGAAAATCAGACACTCCCCCTCAAAAACAGATATAATCTTTGAAATACATTCTCTTTGTTCACTCCCCCTTGAATAATGCATAAACCCATTAAAATATATTTATGATAACACAATGATCAAAAATTAATTTAGAAAGAAAAATATACTGAATGTAAATTTTGAAACAACTAAACATATAAAATTTTAAACACTAAACAAATAAAACTCTACAAAGTAAAATATTACAAATTTATCAATCATTTGAAATCAAAAATATGTTGTAGGATAAAAGAACAAGTTTCATTGCATATCAAGTTAAGACATGTTCAGTTTCAAAAACTTCCAGCAATCTATTCAGTGTGCTCACATGCAAATCTTCGATTAGTTTCAAGAAAATGCAATTCTAAAAATATTATAGAGAACTTTGCATGTACTCACACTAAGCCATCAAGAATTAAGATATTCATAAATTTACAGATTTATCGCAACTCAAACATATCACCAAGTATCATGAGATGTGTGCTCATTGGCATCTTTTAGCATTGTGCACATTGGCATCTTGACATGAGTGTGCTCTTTGGCATCTTTTAAGCGCGTGCACTTTGGCATCTTTTGATCAAAAAGTTTATTAAGTAAAGAACATGCCATAAACGTAACTTTCTATCTGACCCTATTGCAGGATTTGGGTCAGCCACTCCCAGACCAGAAGGCCTTAGGGGACTAGGTGTCAAGCACCCCTTGGAACTTACTTTCCCGGATCAGAAAGGCTACATCGACACATACTAAACCCATTCATACCAGTAGAACATGACTTTCGATTTGATTCTATTGAAGGATTTAGGTTCGATCACTCCCAGATCAATTGACCTTAGGGGACCAGATGACAAGCATCCCACGGAACTTACTTTCCCAAACCAGAAAGGTCACATGTACAAACTTTTAAACTTAAAGATCTGAATTTTAAGAATTTATTATACATCTCAATCACTCAGGTCAACATCTAAGTGCTTAGCCCATATTTTCATTCCGATCTATATTTCTGATTATTTAGGTAGTCTAAGCAAAGTAAACTATAAAAATTCTGAATCACACAACTTTAAAGCAGTAATAAAAGTTTCAAACATGTTGCTGACTTTTCGACTTTTGTAAGACTTGAAAATTGACCATATAAAAACTTTAATATAAACAAAAGAACTTAAAAATTTATCCTAGACACATATTTTATTCAAAAGAAAGAAAAAATGTAAAACTTTACTTTATAGACTAAAACTTGTAAAGATTTAAACTTTTAATAAACATTTAGTTGGAACAAAATAAAATTCAACTATTTCATCTTTTACATTGAAGAAAATAAATTTGTATCTCATATTAAAAGAAAATTTTGGGTAATACAAATTCATGAGATAGATAAACAAGCTCAGATTCTTGAAACATTGAGAAAAACTGGAATACCATCATTATCAGAGATAAATGCAGCGGAATTAAAATTGATGTACTCACAGTATCTCATTAAGTCAGAAGCTTAATCATTGAAGAACGAGTTCTAAACTGTTGTGTTTAGAAGTCGATGTCTATGAAGTGCGGGTTTTGAGCTGAATTACTCAGAAGCCAACATTCTATTACTCCCCCTTAACATGTGATGCCTACAACTTTGAATCAGATAAAGATTTGGGTACCCACTTGAATTTGGGCACATGTTTGTTAGTTGCAGTTCTAGTGGGGAAATAATGAGCAGATTTAAAACGAGAAGCATGAGAAATATCATCAGAATAATAAGAACAATTATCAGAAGAGAAAGCATAATCATCTGAACTAGAATCTGAGGAAGAACATGAGACATGTTTTGAAATTCGAATCATTTGCTTTATAGAGTATTTTGAAATTTTATTACATTTAGCAAATGAATCACCGTTATAAAGTTTGTCTACACATTTATCCCCATCAACAATATGTTCATCAGATGTCCGCCTCGCTCTCCAAATCTGCTTCTTTGATCGAGCGCTCAAAGCCCTATCTGTAAGAATTGACACGGAATAATTAGAACTGTCAGTAAGAACTGTATCTAGTTTCTTTGACTTCTTTGACCGCCTTCTTTTACGCTTAGGTTTATAATATTGATCATTGAGCGTAAAAGAATTATCAAGAATTTTAGACTTAATATTTAAATCAGAAGAAATAAATTTATCCAAGCAACCAATCTGATCAACTAATAAATCTGAATTTGCCTCAGAGTCTGAATAATTTTGAGAAAAGATTTTAAAATTTGAAACTTCCTTTTTATTTTCCTAAGAATCAGAAGATAGGCTAGAAATAGAATCTGATTTTTGAGAAAATAAATTTTCTTCAAGACTAGAAGTCATGAAAGAAAGAATAATATCAGATTCAATTTTCTTCAAAATATTTTGATCTTCTATCTGATCTTCAAGATCTATGATTTTTCCTTCTAATACTAATGGAGGAGTATATTTCTTTGAATCATAAATGATTGGAGAAATATTTCCTTTATCAGAATCAGGGGCATAAGAAGGAATAAAATCATTAGACACTGAAGATTTGATAGGAGATATATCATTTAAAATTCTTCTTCCTCTTCTTGATTTTTCAGGAAAATATTTTGCATTTTCACTTGTATAAACAAAAGGAATTTCATTTTTCTTGTTATTTATTCTTTTCTCATTTTCAAGATCTAACACTTCCTTTTCACTAGTCCAATGAAATTTGAACTGAGGAGCATAATGTGCAAGTGTCAGATAATCATATTTATATAAAGTAGGAACTTCGTTTATCACTTTGTTTAAACAATGATGATTGTCAAAACCAAGTCCCCACTTTTGTTTTAAAGCTTCTTCACTCCTCGGCTTGTTCATAAAAATTGTTTGTTCAGATTGGTTCCTACGATAAAGCTTTTCTTCTAACTTATTTATTTTATCCGAAAATTCATCATTTAAATTAGTCATAGACGTCAAAGATTCAAGATAAGTCTTATTTGAATTTTTCAAATCATCCAATTTCTTTTGAAAGATGTCTTTAGTATTTTCTAAAATAGATTTTTCATCTTTCAAAGAAATTTTCAATTTGTCAATCAAATCTGACTTTTAGAAATTTAAATTCTTTTCAGATAAAAGTTTTGAACGAAGATCAGATAAAGCAGTAATTATAATATTCATCTGAGAAGAAATGAAATTAAAATCAAATTCAGAGTATACCTCATCTTCATCAGATTCAGAATCATCTGACTGATCATCTCCGATTAAGCACATCTGAGCAATCTCGACGTTTGATGCTTCATCATCGGAATAATCCAGCCAGAATTCTTCCTCGGCCAGCAAAGCAGTTCCGTTCTCTCTCTTTTCAGCCAGTTCCAATTTCTTGCGGTAGTAAGCTGAGTCCCTAACTTTCTTTGCTCTACACCCCTTTGAGTAGTGGCCCGGCTTTCCACAGTTATAACAATATGCAGTCTTAGGCTCGGGCACTTTGATTGTAGAAGCAGAAGTGAAGCGTGAAGAGTTGGAACCCGATCTCGGTTGGAACTTCTTCTAGTAGTGTTGAGAGAAAAGGATCATCACTTTCTGTAATGCCTCGCCATCATCTTCAGTTGATCCGGTGTAAGCATTTTCAGACAATGTTTGTTCAGATATGTGCTTCGTGAGAAGAGCAACCGGGTCTACTAATTTCTTCTTTTTTATCCAGCTTGGCCTTTTTCTCTATTACCAAGCTCTCGTCAGTTAGCAAAATCTCATATAGTTCTTGAATCTGCATTGATGAGATCCGAACATCGTTCCTCATTTTATGACATGATTTGCTCCATTCAGGCTGAAGAGCATTGAAGAATTTCAGATTCGTCTCAAGATCAGTCTTTTCCACTTTAATCTTTCTAAGATCATTAATCACAGCGCAAAACCGGTCAAAAGTAACCTTCAGAGTTTCATTGTCCTTAGCCTTAAATTCTTCAAAGTTGTTCATGAAGCGTGTCTGGCGAATCTGAGTAGCAACTGATGACCCAAGCATGATCTTTTCTAATTGAGTCCACATCATATTTGGATCATGTTTGAAACAATCAATTCGATTGTAGATCGTGTTAGGCAGAGCTAACATCAAATTGGACTTTGCTTCTCTATCGGCTTTTTCGCGTTTGATTTCATCAGCAATCAAAGGAATGTCACCTTTTGGCTTGACAAAAGGTCCTTCAGAAAAAGATTTCATCATATTTTCTCCGTTACTCTGACGCTCAATGAAATTTATGAACCTATCTTGCCACTGTGTAAACTCATCTTCGTTGGTTAAGACTGGAGGACGAGTATCTGTTCCCAATTGCATCATCAGATAATTTGAGTAGAACCTAGCTTGGAAAGCAAACTTGGCAGAATCCATTGCTGATGTACCAGAAAATCAAAAATCAGATTGAATTGAAAAAAAATTCGAAAAATATTAAAATTTGAAAAACACTTGTTATGACACAAAGTTTAAAAAAAAATATAGATGACACACTAAAAAAACATTCCAGACTTTTTTTTTAAACTAAGTCAGGGAGACGCGCAAAGAGAAGGTTTGCGTTCCAAGAGAGAACCGCGAACTGAACTTTGCGTTTGCTTAGAGAAACGCAAGATGAAGCTTTGTGTTTGTGAAGACTTTGCGTATGAAAACTTTGCGTATGTTTCTTTGCGTGTTAAGACTGAAGCGCAAAGAATGCTTTGCGTGTGTAGAGAGAAGCGAGAAGTAGACTTTGCGGGTTGAACATGAAGCGCGAACCAAGAGCTTTTCGGACGAAGACATAAACGCAAATCAGACTTTGCGTATGAAGGAGGGAGCGCAAACTTCACTTTGCGTTTGTAGAGGGAAACGCAAAGCAGACTTTACGTTTAAAGCTAGAAGCGAAAACCTGAAAAAACAAGATCAAGATTAGTAGAACACGCAATTCAACTAAATGAATGATACGCAAAGAAATGATGACGTGCAAAGTAATATGAATGACGCGTAAAGTTATATGAATGACGCACAAACTTCATAAACACTACCAATTTACGCAAGATCAACTACAACATGGAAAATTAACCAAGAAAAGCACACACTGAACTTCGAAAACTTATTTCTAACAAATTTTATCAAACAATTTCGATTGAAAAACATTAAATCAACACTTTCGAAAAAGAACAGAACGAGAATACAAGTTTTCAGGAAAAACACTAAGACTCCAAATTAACGATCTAAACAAGATTTTTATGCAAAAATACAAGAAGCAACAATGATCGATTATCAAAAACGAGTCTAAGAAGACCAAAAACAACACAATTCGATCACAAACAGATCCAAATTTTATGAGAAATCAAGAAAACGAGATTTTCTTGAACAATTCAAGAAAATCGATCAAAATTTCAATTTCAATCACAAATTCATATACAAATAATGCAATCTCTCCATTCTCTCAAGATTCAGTTGGCTCTGATACCAATTGAGAGTCCAAGATCTAAGAATCCTAGAGAGAGAGAAAGTAGAGAGAGAAACTTGGAAGCGCAAAGTGTAAAATGTATTCAATATGCGTGTCTTTCTTACAAAGGAACAAGACCAAAGGGACTTAAATACCCTTAGTCAATACAACACAGAATAGGACACTAAACACAGTATTTGACCAAGCCCTATAAATACAATTATTACTATAAAATTAGACCTAACAATTAGTAGTATAGACGCAGAAATTAGCTATTAATTATGCTTTAGACAGTTTTGATTTTTTATCATATCCAAAAAAGAAATTATAATTAGAACAGACTGCGAAGCAATTGTATCTTTTTATAATAAAATGAAAGGCGAAAGTAAAAGAAGTAGTAGAAGACGTTGGTTAAAATTTTTAGATAGAATTAGCAATACTGGTTTAATTATAGAGATTAAGCACATTAAAGCACATTAAAGGTAGTAATAATAAAGCAGCAGATATTTTAAGTAGATTATTAGAAGATAAATTGAGTTAGCTTTATTAACATTTTTGCAATTGGCAAGACCACCGAGACCAGAGTTTCCCCCGGGAAACAATATTCCTTCAAGACCCGTAATTAGACAGACTTCTTCTAATCAGACCAGACCAACAGACGAAAAACGGATTAGATTTGGGAATAATGATTTAATTGTTTTTCCCAACAACAACATTTCTTTTAGAACACAAAACCATATATCACTTAATAAAGAAGAATGTTGCTTGATAGACAATCTTTGGATTTCTTTTAATAGAAACCCAAAAGATATTAAATACTTTATAGCTTGTTTAAATTCTTTAGCACAACATTTTAGCCAGACTTCTAAGCGTTTTAAGTTTTATGTTGTTTTTAATGGAAAGAAGACATGGTTTTTCCATACATGGATCGAAGTCCTTATGCAACTCAAGGTTATCCAGGTCTGATATACAAAGGTTTCAATAATTATACTGAAGCGATCCCTGCTGCCAGAGAACGCCTAGGAAAAAACTTTTGCGTTTCTCCATCCCTCAGAAATTACATAGAACCTTCTCTAGAATTTTCTGTAACCAAAGACCCTAGCCATACACATACCATATTTTGTGATCATTGCGATATTATGACCAAAAATTTCAAGATTATCAATGATGACAATACCTAGCTCATAAACGAGAAACTTGCCCTCCAAAGACAAGTTTCTTCTCTAGAAAGACAGTTGCTTTCCTATACGCTTAGCCATAACCAAGGCTCATCTTCTGGCCATAATCAAAAGATTAAGATGGGTGGGCATTCTCCAATGAATGTCAATAAAGGTACCATTGAGCCTAAGAATTCAATGGCTAGTCCAGCTATACCAGTGGCTGGTAAAGACTCATTAAATCCGAAGATGGCTATGGGATTGCCAAAATCCCAAGAGACACAGGGGACTCTTGATTCCTCTACTCAGACCCAGACCCGTAAAAATAAAGAAATCTGGGATTCTGTTGGAGAAACCGGAAAACATTTTGATTTCCTAGTTAAATATAACCCATCTCCTTCAAACCTAGACCCTTCACCCTCTTTTTCGAATACAAACATATCCATCCTTAACCAATCCCAATCAACCCACCATTTAGACTCTTTTCCATCCTTTCAAAACACTCCTCACCAAACAGAAGAAACCTTTGAACCAACCCAAAACTCTCCGAAAAAGAAAAAATCCAAAAAGAAAATAAAGAAGCCCAAAAATAAAATTAAGAACGAAATTAATAAGATTTTAAATGAAGTCATGAGGGATTTCGTCCCCAAATATACAGAAGACAGAATTTCTAAAGACAATAAAGACACTGATTTTGAAGACCGTCCGAGCTCGCCGAACCAAGATCAAGAAGGCTACAACTCTGACAGTGGCTATTCTTTTGATTCAATTGCACGACACAATCTCGAGACCTAGCAAGACAAAAATCAGAGTTTCATCATAATATTCAGATAACTAAACACGTAGCTGATAGTTGAGACGTGTACCAGACAATTTTCGACGTAGCAGATATTCTAGACCTTTTTTTGACACTCATCCCTTTGCCAAGACTTTCACAACAAGTATTCAATATGTGTCATCCCATGGAGCATATTGTGTACACCTCATCAATTTGGGAACTCCTATTTAAAGGAGCCTCATTCACAAGATATAGCAAATATGGATAGATATCGATAGCAAAGAAAAACATCATATACATCCATCACCCTCTCATAAAATCATCCAAACACTCTTCCATATACTTCCATCCTACACCACATCAAACAATGTGAGAATCTTTCGTTCTCATATTCCTCCATACTTTTCCACTAATTCTCTCTCTACTTTCTCTCACCCTACTCCCTTTCACCTCCAACATGTCCAACCTCCATCATCTTCTTACTCCTTCATCTTCATGCAAGGTTTGTGAAGAAATTCAAGACTTGTAAGATAATTTTAAGTAAGTTTTCTTTTATTTTAATTTCTGTTTAAGTCCTTAGGGGCTTTCCCGAAAGGGAAATCCTTATGGTTTACATAATGTAATGTTAGATATGTAGTAATCTTCCCATGTATTTTTGTAAAAATGTTTCAATAAAAGTTTGTGTTTATGTGTTTCATGTTTCTGTCGTGTTATGTTAAAAACTTTTATTTTCAAAGAATCAATATATGCTTACGTTAATCTTGAGTGACCTGGAGCCCGGACTAAGGTCGGAGTGAGCCTTCTTTTTGTCTTCCATAAGAGCTGCCGGAGAAAAAGATTACGTTAGTGCTTATATTGGTTTAATGTTTTTAAAAGTTTCTCTATGTTGTTATTTTATGTGTGTTTAAAAAAAATCGATTTCTTAAAAGACTTGTGCATTACCGGTATTGACCTTGAGTGACCCGGAGTAATGGACTTGATTATGGCCGGAGTGAGCCTGTTTATCGTCCCTCGAATCTGCCGGAGAAAGAGATCATATCAGTATTGTTACTGGTTTTGAAAGAAATCGTTTCAAATTTAAAAAAAATAAAAAAAATTATTATATAAATAAATCCGAATTTTCTACATTTTTGTAGAATTTTCCATCTTTTTTAGTATGTTTTTGGTTTTCTTGTTGTCTTGTACTTGATGCATGAAAAGGTACATGCAAATATATCAACTCTTTTGACTTGTAGCATGTATTATTTTATGTATTTAAGTATAATTTGTGTTTTGTATTTTGCATGTGTTGTTATGTTATATACATGCATGGATGATAAGTTGCATGCAAAAAATCTAGTGTTTTTTGTGTGTGATTTAAAACCCATAATTATATATTTTATGTGTTGTGGCAAAAGATATACATATATGTATGAGAATTTACATGCAAGAAATCTTATGGTTTATTGCATGTGAGTTTTATATAATATTTGTATATGTTTTTTTGAGTCTTTAATTTGCATGTGTTTGCATGTATTTTTAATGGGAAGATACACTACTAATTCTACACATTGTGTTGTCGTGTGAGAAGTTGATTTAACGTGAGAAGCGTGAGAAGTTGATTTAACGTGAGAAGCGTGATAAGTGGATCTGAACCCTTGATCACTTATAATCTCAAACTCACCCATGAATCGCGTTTCTTAAGGGAATTAATCCGGTATGTCTTGGTGCATCTTATCTCGGTGCACCTCATCCCACTACAAAACAAATGACTCACTACTAAATAAAAGACTATTTTCGGCGGATTTTTCCGCCGAAAATTTTCGGCGGATTTCCAACGGAAGTCAAACGGGTCAACCCACTTTGACTTTCGTCGGAAATCCACCGATTTTTTTTTTATTTTTTTATAAAAAATCAATTATTTTCGGCGGATTTCCGACGGAATATAATTTTTTTATATTTTTTTCTTATTAATTATAATTAATTAACTATTTTCGGCGGATTTTCGACGGATTTTAATTAATTATAATTAATTAATTAAAATCCGCCGAAAATAGTTAATTAATTATTATAATTAAAAAAATTAAAAAATAAAAATCAATCGGAAATCCGCCGAAAAATTCATAACATTTTCGGCGGATTTTCGACGGATATTCTATAATTTTTTTTAAAAAATAAAAAAATAAAAAAATAAAATCCGCCAAAAATAGTTATTTAATTATTATATTTAAATGAATTAAAAAAATAAAAAATGAAAATCCGTCGGAAATCCGCCGAAAATAGTCCGAAAATTTTATAACATTTTCGGCGGATTTTCGGCGGATATTCTATAATTTTTAAAAAAAATAAAAAAAAAAGATCCGCCGAAAATCCGCCGAATACACAAAAAATTAAATACTTATTTTTTTCTTAGAAAAATTTTAAGAAAAAAAATTAAAAAAAAATTAATTCCGTCGAAAATTCGCCGAAAACATTAAAAAAAGTAAATATTTATTCTTTTCTTAGAAAAAAAATCAATTCCTCCGAAAACACTAAAAAAATTAAATATTTTTTTTAGAAAATTTTTAAAAAAATTAATTCCGCAGAAAATCCGCCGAAAACACTAAAAAATTAAATATTTTTTTAGAAAAATTTTAAAAAAATTAATTCCGCCGAAAACACTAAAAAATTAAATATTTTTTTAGAAAAATTTAAAAAACAATAATTCCGCCGAAAATCCGTCGAAAACATTAAAAAAATTAAATATTTATTCTTTTCTTAGAAAAAAAATTAATTCCGTCGAAAATCCGCCGAAAACACTAAAAGAATTAAAGATGAGCTTTAAGAGATACAGTTGAGCTTTAAGGGATTTAGTTGGACTTTAATTACACATTTGGGCTTTAACATACCCGACTGGGCTTTAAAGGACCCGATTAGTTTTAATGGATGCAGTTAGGTTTTAACGGATCCAGTTGTCCTTTAATGGATCCAGTTGGCCTCTAATGGATCTAGTTGGACTTTAACGGATCCAGTATGACTTTAACGGATCTAGTATGACTTTAACGTATCCAGTTGGGCTTTAACTACACAGTTGGGCTTTAACGTACCTGATTCGTCTTTAATGGATCTAGTTGGGCTTTAATGGATTCGGTTGAGCTTTAAGGGATTTAGTTGGACTTTAATTACACATTTGGGCTTTAACGTACCCAATTGGGCTTTAATGGACCCGGTTGGCTTTAATGGATGCAGTTGGGTTTTAACGGATCCAGTTGGCCTTTAATGGATCCAGTTGGCCTCTAATGGATCCAGTTGGGCTTTAATGGATCCAATTGGCTTTTAATGGATCCAGTATGACTTTAACGGATCCAGTATGGCTTTAACGTATCCAATTGGGCTTTAACGTACCCAGTTGGGCTTTAACGTACCCGGTTGGGCTTTAATAGATACAGTTGATCTTTAATGGATCCGGTTGGGATTTAATGGATCGAGTTGGTCTTTAACGTATCCAGTTGGTCTTTAACGTACCCAGTTGTGCTTTAACGGATCTAGACGGCTTTAACGTACCGATCAGGGCTTTAATAGATACAGTTGAGCTTTAAGGGATTTAGTTGGACTTTAATTACACATTTGGGCTTTAACGTACCCGATTGGGCTTTAATGGATCCGGTTGGGCTTTAATGGATCCACTTGGGCTTTAACATACACAGTTGAGTTCTAACGAACCCAGTTGGTCTTTAATGGATACGGTTAGCCTTTAATGGATCCAATCATGCTTTAATGGATGTAATTGAGCTTTAACGGATTCAGTTGGAGCTTTAACGTACCCGGTTGGGTTTTAACGTACCCGGTTGGGCTTTAACGGATCCAGTTGGGCTTTAACGGATCTAGTTAGGCTTTAATGGACCCGATGGGGCTCTAATGGATGCAGTTGGGGCTTTAACGAATCCACTTGGGCTTTAACATACAAAGTTGGGCTTTAACATACACAGTTGTGTTCTAACGGATCAAGTTGGTCTTTAATGGATACGGTTGGGCTTTAATGGATCCAATCATTCTATTAAGTATTAAATGGTTTCATTGGGCCTTAATGGATCTATCGAGTTTTACATGGTTCTATTGGGTTTAAAGGGTTTAATTGGGCCTTAATGGATCTATTGGGCTTTAAAGGGCTTCATTGGGCAAGGGTTTCATTGGGCCTTAATGGATCTATCGGGTTTTAAAGGGTTCTATTGGGCTTTAAAGGGTTCTTTGTTTTTCCTATTTCAGCTCTTAATGACCACTTATCACTTATTCGGTCAAACATTTTTTAATTCAGACCGTTTTTTTTCCAGATATATGTGGTTTGATTTATGTGTTTTTTTTTGTTTTTTTCGTGATATATGTGGTTTCATCTAAAAAACTAACAACTTTTTTTATTCAGATTTCAGACTTCAGCACCACTTAAAAAACAGACGCCACCTTAGTGCTTACCGGATAAATTAAATTGTTGCATATATTATGTCCTTTTAATGGACACAAATTTTACCCAATAAGTTAAGCAAAACATAAAAAACTATCTAAAATTTTTCATTTCCCTCTAAAATTTTACTACCCCAGTTTCCCCCCATAATTTCACGGTTCCCTCCTCTCCTCCCCGCCCCTTCTTTGTTCTTTTTCACACACAGTTCACACTTCAGATTCGAATCGATCATGGCCTCCAAGCAAACGAACTCCAAATCGATTTCTCCTTCACGCAGCAGCCAATCGACTTGCAGGTTCGAAATTATGGATTGATTTTATGGTTGTGTTCGATTTTATGCTTCGATTTGTTGTTGTGTAATCGATCTTGGGTTTGTTTCAATCGTTGGGTTCGATTTAGGGTTTTTTTGGTCGACTTTGTTCTTTCCTGGGTTGAGTTTTCTAAAATTGTTGTGGGTCTTATCTGGTCGACTTTGTTCTTGCCACAGGTATCAATATGTTATTTTAGACTATTAATTTTGTTTATGTTAGACTATGTTAGTTGGCACTTCTAGATTTGGGTTCACAGTTCACACTATGTTATACCCTTCACAATAAGAATATGTTATGTTCACAGTTCACATTTCTAGATTTGGGTTTAATTCCATTTGTGTGTTCGTCTATTTTGAAAAAACCCAACTGAAATCGAGTGCTTTCTTGTGGGTTTTAGAAGTTTTGATGTTGAGTTTCAGAAGGTTGTTTCATAGTCGTTTTATATGAATCTTCTATATATATATATATATATATATATATAAGTCTGTATCTATAATCGTTTCATAATCGATTTTCAGATATATATATAAGTCTGTATATATATAAGGTTGTTTCATAATCGTTGTTTCATAATCGATTTTCAGAAGGTTGTTTCACACACACACACACACACACACATATATATATATATATATAAGTCTGTATCTATAATCGTTTTATATGAATCTTCTTGTTGTTAGATGCAAGCACTACAGAAGAAGATGTATGATTCGTGCTCCTTGTTGTAACGAGATATTCGATTGTCGTCATTGTCACACCGAGGCTACGGTATGATTACTTCGCTTTCATGGGTTTTTTGTTGGTTTTCTTGATTAATTCGATTGTGTAGATCTTTGCCAGTAGATTGTTTCATCAGGTTTTCAGATTATTTAAGAGTAAATTAGGGTGATTAGGTGCTGGTTATCGAGATTTGAATCGATTCGGTGTCATTTATGTTTCGTGTTTTGATTTCATCTGTTGATCTGTTTAGAACACGATGAAGAACCACTTTGATCACCATGAACTTGTTCGAACGGGTTTGTTGTGGTAAACGGCCTTTATTTAGTTAAATTGTTTCTTTGCTTTCCAGGTTGATCTTGTTTGTTATAAAAATAATGATCATTGCGTTATTTGATGTTCATCGTTAACGTGAACAGAGTTGGTGGCCCCGAGAACTTTTTCCATTGCAAAAAATGTGGTATGCATCGATTACGATTTACGCTATGTATGTTATGATTTGTATCCCTCTTTCGAGCCCCCGTTTTGAATGTTGAATTCCAGGATCTTGCTTTGCGGCCGGTTTACGCGATAACCATTTATGTGTCGAAAACTATATGGGTCATCATTGTCCCATATGATACGAGGTTTGCACCTTCGTCATCGAGGTGAGTTTTTCTTTTAACCATTTTCGAACTGAAACACATATATTGAAACGCATATATTGATGAATACATTGAGCTACCATTTGAACTAGGCAATATGCACTTGTGCATATAGGCTATATGCACTTGTGCATATAGGTGGGTTGGTTGGTGATATCGCCCATTTTAGCGTCTCTTTATTGACATTTTACTTCAAAGTTTGTGCAAGTGTTTGGTTTCGATCGTCGTCTCGGTTAAAGTTTAAATTCCTCGTTTTTCGTCATTGAGGTGAGTTTTTCTTTTAACCATTTTCGAACTGAAACGCATATATTGATGAATACATTGAGCTACCATTTGAACTAGGCTATATGCACTTGTGCATATAGGCTATATGCACTTGTTCATATATGTGGGTTGGTTGGTGATATCGCCCATTTTAGCGTCTCTTTCTTGACATTTTACTTCAAAGTTTGTGCAAGTGTTCGGTTTCGATCGTCGTCTCGGTTAAAGTTTAAATTCCTCGTTTGTCGTCATCGAGGTGAGTTTTTCTTTTAACCATTTTCGAACTGAAACACATATATTGAAACGCATATATTGATGAATACATTGAGCTACCATTTGAACTAGGCTATATGCACAAGTGCATGTAGGTGGGTTGGTTGGTGATATCGCCCATTTTAGCGTCTCTTTCTTGACATTTTACTTCAAAGTTTGTGCAAGTGTTTGGTTTCGATCGTCGTCTCGGTTAAAGTTTAAATTCCTCGTTTTTCGTCATTGAGGTGAGTTTTTCTTTTAACCATTTTCGAACTGAAACACAAATATTGATGAATACATTGAGCTACCATTTGAACTAGACTATATGCACTTGTGCATATAGGCTATATGCACTTGTGCATATAGGTGGGTTGGTTGGTGATATCGCCCATTTTAGCGTCTCTTTCTTGACATTTTACTTCAAAGTTTGTGCAAGTGTTTGGTTTCGATCGTCGTCTCGGTTAAAGTTTAAATTCCTCGTTTTTCGTCATTGAGGTGAGTTTTTCTTTTAACCATTTTCGAACTGAAACACAAATATTGATGAATACATTGAGCTACCATTTGAACTAGACTATATGCACTTGTGCATATAGGCTATATGCACTTGTGCATATTGGTGGGTTGGTTGGTGATATCGCCCATTTTAGCGTCTCTTTCTTGACATTTTACTTCAAAGTTTGTGCAAGTGTTCGGTTTCGATCGTCGTCTCGGTTAAAGTTTAAATTCCTTGTTTGTCGTCATCGAGGTGAGTTTTTCTTTTAACTATTTTCGAACTTAAACGCATATATTGATGAATGGTTATTATTTTGATGTTATACCAAATTGGTATGTTTGAATTATTACCGTTAACTGTGTACGGTTGTACTAGAATCTCGAATTAATGATTAATTGTTAATTGGAATAATTCAAGATCTTATTTGATTAACATAGATATTCTATTTTTGTGGTTGCAGATCGATTGGGCGTGCAAAGCTAAGAATGGAGCTCATAACGAAATAGAAGACCCGAAACACCACTTACCATTACCAATGTTTTAGTTTACAGACTACATTGAATTTAGTTTACAGATTTGAGATGATATTGTATTAAAAACAACAGTGTTTTGTAATGGTTTTTGCATATGAATTATCAATGTTTTTTAATAGGTTTTTTTACAGATTTTTTTGTATTTTTAATTATTTTTTTTAACGTTCCGTCAGTAATCTGTCTATAAACGTCGCTGTCACGTAGTCGTCGTTAATCCGTCGCTAAAATCCGTCGGTAATACTAATCGTCGATAAATAACGTATTGTTGGTATTCCGCTGAAAATAATAAATAAATAAATAAATAACTATTTTCGGCGGAATATTCCGCCGAAAATCCGCCGACATATTTCGCCGAAAGATATTTTTAATAAAAATAAATAAATAAATTAAGTACAAATAAAAATAAATAAATAACTATTTTCGGCGGAATATTCCGCCGCAAATAGTTAAAATTAATTTTCTTAATTAATCAAATCATTTAAATTTAAAAAAAAATCGGATCCGTTTCCGACGGCCAAATCCGCCGAAAATCCCGACGGATTTGGCCGTCGGAAAAGGTTCAAAATTTTGTAGTGACTATCATCGGCAGAAAATCCGTCAGTAATCCGTCGTTTAAAGTCGGATTCGACGGTAAATCGTCGGTAATCTCTGTCGGATTAAACGTTGTCGGTGATGGTATCACCAACGGAATTACTGGCGGATCCGTCGGTAATATTCGGATCCATCGGTAACTACCGACGGATTTCAACTGTCGGTAATATTTCGGGGGATTTGCTCATTTGTTTTGTATTTTCTAATGTGCGTCGAACGTTTGATAATCACTTCTCACCTTTGTTTTGGGACCAAATCTGGACGATTTTACAAACCACAATGGTCATCTTGATACTTCCATAAAAAGGTATAACGAAAACCTTATGTTTCAGTATGCAACATGATCAGTCTGATAAAATCAATGACAAGAAATTAAAACTGGTGAAGAAAGAATAAAACAAGTTCAAAATCTCAAACATGCAGCTAAACATGTTCTTTGTGAACCGTCTTCATACTTTACTCATCTAACCACCTTTTTTTGTTTTTCTAGCACACTTTAGTCAGAAATAATATGATATTTGTTTGAGCCATGTATTAGGGGTGTCCAAAATATGGCACAACCCGTATCACCCGTACGCACCGCACTTAGCTAACCGTATCACTTCATACATGAGATTTCCGCATCATATGGCTCCGTACCGAGCTATCATCCCCAGCCTTGTCTTTAGACCACTATCTAAGCAAACGCTTGGTTTAGAAGTTTCGTTGTGCTGTTGTTGTTTGTATTTTTTTTATAATGCACTATATATACGAGAAGTCTTTTCTTGTAGATTGTACAATCATAGGTTTTTACTGATTTATTCTTCCATGGCTGGTTTGCAGTTTTGAGGATTCAAACTGCACCGCATTGTGAATCATTATTAATAGTTAATGTCATAATATTAATCGTTGATGACATATAGTATTTGATTCACCAAATTTCTAATTTTCTATGTTTTTTATATGATTTTGAGTATTAGTTAATTAAATATTTTATTATCCTATGTATTAAATTGAATTTCATATTTATACTACTATATAAATATTCTAAAATTATTTACAATGTTTTGAAAGTCATTTTTTCCTCCTCACGTTTCATTTACAATGTTACATTTACCACCCTTACAATTACTTATTTAATTTACTTTATATCCCTTGTTTTTTCATTTTATATTTTACACCATTATCATATTAACACAATTAATTGTATATGAACAAAAATGCAAGGAAAAATACGTTTCTTTTTTTAACAATTACAACATTATAATCGTCTCGTCAATACCTTCAAAACGAGCCCAATATTAAATATTTTTTAATATAACCGTACTATTAAATATAATGAATATCTACAAATTAATTTGTTTTATATCCATACGTTTTTTTTCACCGTTAGCACATTAAAAGTACATAATCGTAAAATATATTAAAAATACGTTTCATTCTTATTATAAATTATATCATTATAATTTTTTCGTCAATAATTTTAATATAAACTAATTATTGAATATTTTTATAGGTTTTATAATATTTTAATATAGCATAAATATATAGAATTATATATATACTATCTATATCTATTTATACTATATTATGAAAAGGCTATTACAGGTTTTCCAAATTTCAAGAATACCTCTTTTAAAACATAAATGTACAACAAAAACGAGCATGAGCAAACGAACGTAAACGAGCATTAACGAACGTTCACGAACATAAATTAACGAACGAGACCTTTGTTCATGTTCGTTCGAACGAACTAAAAAACTTGTTCATGTTCGTTCATTTATTAAATAAACGAACTTTTCGCTAAACGGTTTGTCGAACGTTCAGTTCGTTTACAACCTTAATGGTGTCCATAGAAAACTACATTTACACCTCATCAATTCCAACCAAAACCAATCTTGTACATGACGGTGTCTCATGATGGTCACCACTCACCATTATCATATTAACAGAAATAATCGTATATGAATAAAAATGCAATGAAAAAATACGTTTCTTTTTATACAAATTATACCATTATAATCGTCTCGTTAATACTTTCATAGCTATCCCCCCCCCTTGGGTACTTGTTGGGTCATCTAAGATTTAAAAATAACCTCTCCTTAGTCTTTATTGATGATTGAACCTTGTATTTTGTTCTATGGTTCTTTGTAATAGCTTAGTTATTTTAACAGATCGGTGAGTCGAAGATAAACCGAATCCAACATGAAGGAAGTCTACAATGCGGATTGAGATGGACTTCAAAAGTGAACTAAGCACAATCTGCCGATTCCATTTCGGCAGATCTTATCCCTGCCGATTCCAATTCGGCAACTGACCCCTGTGCCGAATCATCTCTTGTTCGGCAGAACTTTCTTCTGCCAAACCTTCACTTGTTCGGCATTCATTCCTTCTGTGCCGAGTTCCTCTTTCGGCACATACCTAAGTTACCGAATTCCTTTTTCGGTAACTTTCCTCGTACAGATTGCTTCTTTATCTAGTACGAGCATTTATGTTAAATCCTCATGATTTGACATACTTCCTCTTTCCCAATGATCTTCTGACAATGGAAATGGAAGCTTCTCTCTTCCTTTAGAAGATTTACATTTAGTCTTAATTTGATTAGATGTTTATTTTCTAATAGATCTCAAAAAGATTTTGCCAAAAATATTTTATTTAGATATTGTACTTTCATAGTACAAAAGTTACCTTTTGTATTGTGACAAGTCACATCAAATATCTTATAATTTATTGTCAACCTCTCAACCACCAAAGCCTTTACTCCTACTTGTCATTTGCACTCATTACATTGGATAGTATATAAAGGATGGAAGTAGCACCTTGCTACTTACGCTTTCATCTCCAGCTTTGGCATTCAAAAGATTTCAAGCAGGTTGATAGTTGTCTTTTACTTTCTTAATATTTAAGTCTTTGTGTTCTTAATATCTTCTATGTGTTAGATTGTTTAGAGTAGTCTTTAACTATTCTTATTCCGCAACAATCTTTATTTTCTCTTTGTGTAATTCTTGATATTCCTTATCAATAAAAGAATTAAAATTAAGTAATTTTGTGTTATTGTATTCAACCCCCCCTTCTACAATACTTGTTTACTTCTTTGGGACTAACAAGTGGTATCAGAGCGGTTGGTTTAATCTAATAAACCAGATCCGTAATGACTTCTCCTTCTACAAAACCTGAGTCTTCTTCTCAAAATTCCTTTTACTCTGAAAATGGATCTACTGTTAAACCTCCTAAGTTCAACTCGAACAACTTTTCCTTATGGAAAAGTAGGATGATGCTCTTCTTTGAAGGAGCTGACAGTCAGTATCTTACCATCCTTAGTGACGGTCCTCTTATCCCAAAAGTATGGGATAGATTTGTCAAAACTCCTAAGGATAAAGAAAAGAAAAAGGACAATCTCTTTCAAGTTTCCGATGACTCATCTGAGGAGGAAAGAACTTCTGCAACTGGTCGATATGTCTTAAAAACGACCAAAGAATACAATGATGAGGATAGGCGCATTATTGGACTTGACTCCAAAGTGAGAACCATCATTGCTCAATCCCTTCCTGATGAAGTTTACCAATCTCTTGTCAATCTTAAAACGACAAAAGATATGTGGTCAACTCTATGTGTTTTGTACGAAGGTACAAGTGAAGTAAAGAAATCTAAAAAGATCTCTCTCGTACGTAGATACGAATTTTTCTCTCATGAAAAAGGAGAATCTCTTCCATCTTATTACAACCGTTTCAACAGTCTGTTAAATGAGTTAAAACTTGTTGAAAAACTTTATGACAATGAGGAAATCATTTGCAATTTCATGGATGGTCTTCCAGATTTCTGGAATACGCTTTCCACTTGCATTAAGACTTCCAGGGACTTGGAAAGTCTTCCTCTCACTTCTCTCTATGGTATGTTTCTTAATTACGAACAAACACAACTTCAAAGGAAAACCATTTATAAAGAAATAAGAGCCCCCTCTATGGCTCTTATCAGTGATGGCTCCAAGAATTCTGCGTGTATTCCTCGTATAACCTACCCTTCTGATGATTCAGATAGAGAGAGTCATGAAAATTTGAATCACTCCTCGGAAGCTTATCTAAGTGAAGCTGATGATGAAGGAGAAAATCCCTCTGTCAATCTATTAACAGAGGAAATGGGTATGCTTGCAAATTTCTCTAAATTTCGAAAGAATTCTTCTAATAAATTTCAAAGAAACAGAAATTTTTCCTCTTCTAAAAACTCCTTGAACAAATCAAAGGAGGATTGCTATGCATGTGGTAAGAAATGCCACTTTGCATCTGACTGCAGAAGCAATCCTTCTAGGATTTCCAAATCTAATTCTTCTAACTCTTCTAAAAGAAGACATCTTCGATCTAATTCTACAGGTAGATCGCATCCCAGAAAACCTTCTCCATCTTCTTCCTTCAAAGAGCTTTCCGACAAAGCCGACAAATACAAAGCCAAGTACAAAAGAGAGAAAGAAAGAAATTTCAACTCTCAACGAAAAGGCAAAGGTTTGATCGCAGAAACTCTAGACTGGGTAGACGAACCCACTTCCGATAGTGAGAAAGAAGTGTCGAGTAAATATCTTATGGCCAAACTCGATGAAGAATCCAAAGACTCCTGCTCTAGGATGAACTTCACTGCTGAGTGCTCTTCTTCATCTTCTCAGGTACATCCCTTTCTCTCTCTCACTAATGAAGAAAAGATTGAGGCTTTTGACTCTTTAACTGTACTCTTTCACAATGAAAAGGATGCAAAGAAAAGAGCAAATGCTCAAGTCAAGTCTCTCTCCTCTCAACTTCATGAGTCTCTATCCCAGCTGAAACAGTTTGACAAACTAAAAGCTGAGTTAGATGACTTAAAGACTATAAACTATGTGCTTGCCAAGGAAAAGAACAAGCTTCTAAAGAAGCTTCAGAAGGAACAAGAAACCCTAAATAAATGGAACACTTCTTCCAAAAATCTTGAGAAAAATTTTCAAGATCAAGTTGTTGGTGAAACTTTTGGTCTAGGGTACTGGAAAGAAAATACTGTGTGCCTCCCTTCTGAAAACATATCCTCTCCTACTCATGATATTCCTCTATCCTCTAAACTACCTTCTTATTCTACTGACTGGAATGATTCTATGTCAGAAGACTCTAATTCTATATATTCAATGGATCTTCGCGATTCAAGAAAATTTGGCCACTTTGTGTCTGCTAAATCCTCCAAACCTATTCTAACAGAAGATCAAGACTCAAATGAGTTGGTCAAACCAGTAAATGACCTTCTTATGCCATTAAATCTAAACAACGATTCTTCTTCTTCTTCCCATTCTTCGAAAAAGGCCCATTTCCTCTCTAAAGGAAAACCCGTTGTTGTTAATACTCCTAACAAAAGAAAGATTACACCTTCTTCAAAAGGTAAATCTCCTATGAACACAACGGACTTCATCCCAAGAGCTCTAAAAATAAAGAAGTCCAAAGGAATTTCAAACATTTCTTCTTCTTCCATTTACAAAGGAATCCTTGGACCGACTCCCCATAACCCTCACATTCCGTACAGTCATCCCATTCCCTCTCACCTTTCCAAACCTCCTAAATCTAAACCTCAAGGAAAGGTAAAAGCTGCTTCTCTTGATCCAACGAAGAAATTTATTTACCGAAAGTGTTACAACTGCGGTGATACTTTTCACTTGGCCAAAGACTGTCCAAAGGACCGTATCGAAAGATATCATCCGGCCAAAGAAAATCCTTCTTCTTCCTCTTCTAACCCTAAAGGACCCACCTCAAAACGGGTTCCAAAAGACTAATTTGTTCTTATCTGCAGGTCTATGAGCATCATCAAACATGGTATCTTGATAGCAGATGCTCACGACATATGACTGGGAACAAATCTCTTCTTCTAAACTTTGTGAAAGAAAAGGGACCAACTGTAACTTTTGGTGATAACTCTCGCGGTTCCACTAAAGGTTATGGAACTCTTTCTAACGGTTCCATTACTTTTAACAAAGTTGCCTATGTGGAGGGACTGATGCATAATCTTTTAAGCATTAGTCAGCTATGTGATTTAGGTTTCTATGTAATTTTCAGAGAAATTGATTGTCTCATCACTGATAAACAGTTTCAAACAGTCCTATCTGGTTTTAGAAAGGATAATGTGTACGTCATCAATATGAATGACAAATCATCTGAAAAGGAAAGCATCTGCTTCATTTCTGAAGACTCTGAAAAGAAAAACTGGCTCTGGCATAAACGTCTTTCTCATCTCAACTTCAAGACGTTAAATGCTCTCTCCAACAAAGAGCTTGTTGTTGGCTTGCCGAAAATTTATTTCTCAAAAGAAAAGCTTTGTGCATCTTGTGAGAAAGGCAAACTGACAAAATCTTCTTTCAAAACAAAACAGTGTTTCTCTATTTCTACTCCTCTACAGATGTTGCATATGGATCTTTGTGGACCTGTCAGCACACCTAGTCTAGGTGGAAAAAGGTACATTCTTGTAATTATTGATGAATACACACGTTACACTTGGGTATTCTTTCTCAGGTACAAAAGTGATACACCTGAAGAAATCATCAACTTTATCAAGAAATCTGAAGTTCTCAACGGTCAATTAGTCAGATCTATCAGAAGTGACAATGGAACCGAATTCAGAAATGCTACTTTAGATGCCTTTCTTTGTAACAAAGGTATTTCTAAAAACTTTGCAGCAGTAAGATCTCCACAACAAAATGGTGTTGTGGAAAGAAAGAATCGTACGCTATGTGAAGCTGCAAGATCCATGCTAAGTGAATCAAATCTTCCAACCTATTTTTGGGCTGAAGCTGTCAATACAGCATGTTTCACTCAAAATCGATCTATCATTGTGAAAAGTCACAACAAGACTTCCTATGAAGTCTTCTATGGCCGAAAACCAAACATTGGTTTTCTTCATGTTTTCGGTTGCCTTTGCTTTATCTTGAATGATCGAGAGCAACTTGGGAAATTTGATCCCAAAGCTGATGAAGGTATATTTGTGGGTTATTCTCTCTTCTCTAAAGCCTACAGAGTATATAATCTAAGAAGAAAATGTATTGATGAGTCAATACATGTGAAGTTTGATGATCACAAGACGTCCTCTCTATCTTGTGATGACACTGAACTTCATGAATGGATTATTTCATGTGTTGGAGAAGAGTCTCCAAATATTCTATCTTTAGGACCTCCATATGTCCCATTTTCAGTACCCTCTACTTCTGTCCATCATGATTCAACAGAACCTTTCCCAACTGTCGAACCCCCAACTCCTACCGAACTCACAGCTACTACCGAATCCATAGCTCCTACCGAAACCACCTTACATACTTCTCCTCTTCATCATATTCATCCTATACCTACCGATCCTTCACCTTCATTCTTTCCAAACACAGTTCCCGCACCTCTTCCTCCAGCTCTAAAATGGACCAAAGATCATCCAATAAATCAAATTATAGGAGATCAGCTAGCAGGTGTCCAAACTAGAAGAGGTATTGGAAACATCTGTCTCTATGTGAATTTTCTATCCATCATCGAACCCAAGAAAATTGAAGAAGCTCTAGCAGATTCTTGTTGGGTCACTGCTATGCAAGAAGAGTTGTCTCAATTTGAGAGAAACAAAGTCTGGAGACTTGTGCCAAGACCTTTCGGTAAAACCATTATAGGTACTAAGTGGGTTTTCCGAAACAAAATGGACGAAGTCGGTACTGTAATCCGGAATAAAGCCAGGTTTGTTGCTCAAGGATATAGACAGGAGGAAGGTATCGATTATGATGAAACCTTTGCTCCTGTTGCTAGACTTGAGGCAATAAGAATCTTTCTTGCTCATGCTGCTCACAAAAACTTCCGGGTCTTTCAAATGGATGTTAAGAGTGCATTTCTCAATGGAGAACTTGCTGAAGAAGTCTATGTGAAACAACCATCTGGCTTTGAAGATTCAGCTCATCCGTACCATGTTTTCAGACTTGACAAAGCTCTCTATGGTCTGAAACAAGCTCCTCGTGCTTGGTATGACACCTTGTCTGATTTTCTTCTATCCAATCGATATACCAGAGGTAAAATTGATAATACTCTTTTTCTCAAGAAAACAAACGGTAATATCATTCTTGTTCAAATCTATGTGGATGATATCATTTTCGGTGCCACTGATGAAAATCTTTGTCAAGAATTTGCCTCTCTCATGAAAAGTAAATATGAGATGAGTATGATGGGTGAACTTACTTTCTTTCTTGGTCTTCAAATTAAACAATCCTCTGAAGGTATTTTCATTTGTCAGAATAAATATATTCGTGATCTTTTGAAAAAGTTTGATTTTGAAAATTGTTCTCCCATGAAAACTCCAATGACACCACCTCTAAAAATTCATGCAGATTCCACCGGCAAGTCGGTAGATATCACGAATTATAGAGGAATGATAGGGTCTCTTCTTTATCTTACTGCTAGTAGACCTGACATCATGTATGCTACGTGTCTGTGTGCACGTTATCAAGCCAATCCCAAGGAATCTCACTTGGCGGCTGTGAAACGTATTTTTCGGTACCTTAAAGGTACCATGAATCTGGGTCTTTGGTATCCCAAGGACTCAGGTTTTGATCTAATTGGCTATTCAGATTCTGACTTTGCAGGGTCTAAGGTTGACAGAAAAAGTACAACTGGCAGCTGTCAATTACTAGGAGGAAACCTAGTCAGTTGGTCCAGCAAAAAGCAAAATTCGGTATCCACCTCCACTGCCGAAGCCGAATATGTTGCAGCTGGAAGTTGTTGTGCCCAAATCTTGTGGATGAAGAATCAACTACAAGATTATGCCAAAATTTATTCTCATGTACCGATTCTATGTGAAAATTCTAGTGCCATAGCCATTGCCAACAATCCAGTGCTGCATTCTAGATCTAAACACATTGATATTCGGTATCACTTTATAAGAGATCATATCTCTAAAGGTGATATTGAACTTCACTTCATTCCTACAGATCTTCAACTTGCAGACCTTTTTACAAAACCACTGGATGAGGCCCGTTTCAACTTCCTTGTGGGATCCTTAGGTATGTTAAATTTATCGAGAAAAAAAAAATAATTGACGGTACCTCCTTACCGAAGATTACCTTTCGACAACTTGTACATTATCTATCCATACCGAAGTATCCATTACCTTCGGTAACTCTTTCATACCGAAGATTCCTTTCGCTTTTCGGTACCTCTTTCTACCGAAGTATCTCTTTCTTGCCGAAATTTCTCTAAAAACTTCGGTACCATTGGGCTTACCGAATGATCGCATCCTTCTCTATTCGGTATCTCTATATACCGAATACTACGTACCGAAATATCTCCTTCTATACTCGGTATCTCTATACTTCTTACCGAAATATCTCTCATTTTTCAGGCATCTCTCTCTTTTCGGTATAGTATATGATGTGTCATTCTTATCCACTTCTCTCGTACCGAATATCTTCGGCACCTTTTTTTTACCCTATGGGTTTATGCCACGTGGCACTACAGAGTTCGTGCGTCAGTTGATGGGACGCCCACGACCTGACACTTAGCCGTTTTTCGGCCTTTCAACTTCTCAATAACGCACGTTTGCGGCGTACCATCATTACAATTATTTTTTTGCCTTTTGAATTCTCATCTTTCCCTCTTCATTCTCATACCTATAAATACTTCTTCTCTTTTCCTTTTTAATTCTTCTCTGTTCTCTCATCTTCTTCAACAAGACACACTCGACCTGCAATTTTTTCTTCATCAATGGCATCCTCCAAATCGACTAAGGCTATCAAGGTTACTTCTCTCACTCGTGAATCTCTCACTTTCCCTGCTTGCAACCAAGTTGCTCGTCTCTCTGCGGATGCTGATCACCCAGAGTTCAACCAAGTCTCCATCTTTCTCCAAAGATCTCCAATATGCCATGCTCTTACTTCCTCCACCAAGATGAGCAAAATGCTCCTTGGTAACTTTTGGTTGACCTGTAAGTATGACTCTACTACTCACCAGGTGTCTGCTTCCGTTCTATCCTCTGAAGAGCACCCCGATCTCTCTTTTGGGGTGGATGATATTCGCTCGGTTCTCCAAATACCAGAGTTTAATGTATATTCTCCATTCCCTACTCATCAAGAGCATGATGAAGTTGTTGCCGCTCTACAGTATGTGCACGAAGGCAAAACCAAGGGGTCCGGCACTCTCCTTCGAAAGAATATGGGTGCCCTATGGAACTACTTCTTTTCTCACCTCCTTTACTGTCTTTCCCACAAAACTTCGGGATGGGATCAATCTCCGGCGGCTATCACTCGTCTTGCTCATGCCCTTATTTTTATGAGGAGGATCGACTTTGCTCAGGTATTCTTCGACTCTTTGCTCACCGCAATCTCTCCTCCCAGGACTCACAATGTGGCTCTTCCTCGCTTCATCTCTCTCATCATCAACCATAAGTTTTCTGCACAACTAAGTGCCGATGCTGCTCTCCCCGAGCCAAGGATCAAGTTTGACTTGCCCATTTCCCAAATCAGCAAGCAAACGATCTTTAAGTCTATCAAGCATACTGACTCTCCGCTCACCTCAGGTATGCTTTCTTTTATCTCTTCTCCCAATCCGATTTGGGGAACGCTTGCCAAAGGTGAATCCGAAAGGCCTTCATCTTCTCCTAGGCCATCCAAATCGGTGGTCCCTTCTCCCCCAAAACCTTCCCGAGCTAAGACGGTGGCTATTAAAAAGAAAAAGGCCACCGGAAACGTCGCACTTGCTCTCATGACTATGCCACCGACGAATCCTTCGGTGGCTACCCCAGTCATAACCCCTCCTATTTCTGTAAAGCGACGAAGCTCCAAATCCCCTCCTAAGTCTCGTTCTAAGAAACTTAGGAAACCTTCGGCCGAGCCTCACTCTCCATCTACCGATTCTCAACAATCGGTAAATGTTGAACTTTCCCCTCCAGGGCCACGGGGATCTGTTAAAACCTCTCCCACCTCCTCCAAACCTTCTCAACAAGATTTGGATGTACAAAAGGAGTCCCCACATATTTCTTCTTCTCCTTTTCATGTGGAGGTTGAAGATGAGTTGGTCTTCTCTCCGGACCGACATTCTGCTTCTTCACCGCACAGCCTATCACCCGGGGTCAATCCCGATGATATTGCACAAACTAGGGTTTCATCCCAGGAAATGTACCGACGACTCTTCTCTCCCTCTTCCTCGCCGATGAAGTCCCCTACCCCACAACCATCGCCGAAGAAATCATCACCACAGAGATCTACCTCACCAAAGAAGTTCCCCTCCCCAAAACCCTCCTCTACCGAAAAGGGTGGGGCTTCTACATCAGTACCAAGCACCATGTCTGCCGAGTTTGTTGCCGAAATTATTGACTCCAATCGGCAAGTACGGATGCTAGGTGCTCAATTTGAACAGCTCCGAAAGTCCTTGCGTGAACCAGCGCTCCTACATTCTTTGGACATCAACAACACTTCTCTTGCCGAACTTCTGCAGCTCGTCAAAGAGCAAAATTCTGAAGTTCTCGGTCTCAATCGCGACATCTTTCGGTGTTTGGATGTCGTGCATAACCAAATTGATGGTCTTCGTGCTCCTCTCTCTGCCGCTATGGAATCTATTCTCAAGAAGGTGATCAGGCTAAATGATCAGAATACCTCCTTGACTTTGTCAGTGGCCGCTCTAAAGGCAGCCTCTGATGCCCGGGATCAGGATCTCGTCAATCTTCGGCAGCAGGCTCTGGCGCAGGAATCAATCAACTCTCAAATTCTCTCTGCTCTTCAGAATATAAATCGGCGTCTTGATTCTATGCATGCCGATGTTGCTCAATATTGTGCCCAATCTCTGGACATCGACATCACCGAGTCCGCTTTCACTTCTGATGATCGCACAATATTGGAGCGTCTTGATCGCCGTCTTGGCCGTGTGTCGGCTAAAGCTGGTGTTTCTTCCCCGGCTCGTTCTGAGGGGGAGAAACCAATTGAGGGGGAGCAACTCCCTCGGGTTCATATAGTCAGTACGAGTCAGGGAAAACACTCTGCCTCTGCCGAAGTTTCTGCTGCTACCGAACCCACTCCCACTGCTGCTGCCGCCGAACCTTCTGCTACCGAAAAGAAAGGTACCGATCACCCCTTGGTGGTCGAAGAATCTAAGGGGGAGAAAAAGCCCAAAAAGGATAAGGGCAAAGCTGTTATGTCACCAGATGAAGTAGCTGCTGAAGAAAAGCGTCGTAAATATGCTCTTTCAAAGAAAGCTGCGGATGGTGCTGGTCTTCATCTTCCTCCTCCAAAGGTTACTTCTCCTGATCTAGGCTTATCTGAAGAAGAACTGAAAGCTGCAAAGCTTGCTCAGATTGCTCGTGACAGAGATGTCGAGCTAGCGTTGGAGATTGTTGCCGAAGAAGATCCTACCAATACAATCAAAACTCAGATGAGCGCTCTAGAGGACTCGGCGAAGAGAAATGAGGAAATAAAGACTATGTGTATAGATTGGTACCGCAAAACCCTCAACAAACGCCGGTGCTCTGCTAAAATCACAGATGTCAAAATAATCAAACCGTCTGCAAGCTGCAAGGTTATTCGGCTAAAGATTATCAGGGATGATGCTTCATTGTCTATGGACCGACTAGACTCTCTTGTTCGTTTCGGAGTATCAGAATGGGTAGAAATTGGTATCTGCTTGTTAAAAAGCCAAAGCTCTGCAAAAGCTGAGGTTGATAAATACATTGCAGATCTTCAAACCAAATTCAGAACCTACCGAAAAAGATACAACATTGTCCATACTCCTGTCGAAGAAGAGATTATCAACAATCTAATGTCTGGTCGTCCTCCTCCCAAATCTAAGCCGAAATCCAAAAAGGAAGACGTGTTTGCCCAAATGGCTAGAGAAGGAAAGGTCCCGGATACTTCAAATCTTGATCTCTCATTACCTATTCCGGTTCCTCATCCGTCAACAACTGTGATTTCTGAGCCGACTCATGGGATCTTCTTCAACAACGCACTTGGGCAAATCTCCTTCTTCAGATCAAGCCAAATCCCTATTGCCAACACAACCTTTCTCCACGGGATTATTCAAATAATTCCAATGTCGGCTAAGGATTTCTATGTGGCTACTACCGACGAACTAAAGAAGAGGGATGCTGAACCGCATCTTTCTTTTGAATAAACTCGGTGTAGTTTTATGTTTATTTTTGCTTTCCTCTGTATTGTAATCTTCTTAAAAATATTAATACATTGAGCTTTTATGTCTTATCGTAAATTTTTGTACAAATATTTATTTCATTCTTTTATACTTGTAAATGTCGGATACTCTAGAAAATCCAAATATAAACAAAAAGAATGGTCTATGTGAAAAAGAACCCAAAAGAATATGAATAAGGGTCAAAATGCATTATTCATTAACTTCTATGTTGTATGATATGTTATCATCAAATAGGGGGAGATTGTTGGGTCATCTAAGATTTAAAGATAACCTCTCAGTCTTTATTGATGATTGAACCTTGTATTTTGTTCTATGGTTCTTTGTAATAGCTTAGTTAGTTTAACAGATCGGTGAGTCGAAGATAAACCGAATCCAACATGAAGGAAGTCTACAATGCGGATTGAGATGGACTTCAAAAGTGAACTAAGCACAATCTGCCGATTCCATTTCGGCAAATCTTACCCCTGCCGATTCCAATTCGGCAACTGACCCCTGTGCCGAATCATCTCTTGTTCGGCAGAACTTTCTTCTGCCGAACCTTCACTTGTTCGACATTCATTCCTTCTGTGCCGAGTTCCTCTTTCGGCACATACCTAAGTTACCGAATTCCTTTTTCGGTAACTTTCCTCGTACAGATTGCTTCTTTATCTAGTACGAGCATTTATGTTAAATCCTCATGATTTGACATACTTTCTCTTTCCCAATGATCTTCTGACATTAGAAATGGAAGCTTCTCTCTTCCTTTAGAAGATTTACATTTAGTCTTAATTTGATTAGATGTTTATTTTCTAATAGATCTCAAAAAGATTTTGCCAAGAATATTTTATTTAGATATTGTACTTTCATAGTACAAAAGTTACCTTTTGTATTGTGACAAGTCACATCAAATATCTTATATTTTATTGTCAACCTCTCAACCACCAAAGCCTTTACTCCTACTTGTCCTTTGCACTCATTACATTGGATAGTATATAAAGGATGGAAGTAGCACCTTGCTACTTACGCTTTCATCTCCAGCTTTGGCATTCAAAAGATTTCAAGCAGGTTGATAGTTGTTTTTTACTTTCTTAAGATTTAAGTCTTTGTGTTCTTAATATCTTCTATGTGTTAGATTGTTTAGAGTAGTCTTTAACTATTCTTATTCCGCAACAATCTTTATTTTCTCTTTGTGTAATTCTTGATATTCCTTATCAATAAAAGAATTAAAATTAAGTAACTTTGTGTTATTGTATTCAACCCCCCCTTCTACAATACTTGTTTACTTCTTTGGGACTAACAGTACTTTTTCTGTTTGTGCCCCCACCAACTAACCAAAGAAAGTACCTCAAAATCAACCAAAAAACCTTCTCGAAATCAATCTAGAAAAAAAATCCCTCGAAATCGACAAAAAAAAATTAAAAATCTCTCAAAACTGTGGAATTAAACTAAAAACATATCGAACAATTTTACGGACATTTAATCTAGCTTAATTATGTCCCAGACAAAAATCTTGGATCAACCGTTAGGACTTAGGAGCAACCCTACCAAGTAATACACAGTAAAATAAGTTTAATTTGACCACTGTATGGTTTGGCTTGAGCATCCACCTTTTGTCTATAAATCCTATTTTGCGGTCAAAAATAGATTTACTTCGCCATCTTGTGATTCTTGTCCTTGTTAAAATGATTTAATGTTTATGAGAAACTAGTAGCAATGGGGAAAACGATGCTTGGAGTAGTACAATGGCAAAATGAACTTTTTTATATTTTCATTGTATAATTTGACCTGATTCTAATATAAATAGATCCATATTATCGGGATGCATATAGTAATACCCAACGAATAAAAGTGACAAAAATTAATTTATTTAACTGAATAAGGGACAACAAAGTTTGTATAACTTTATCTAAACTGTTAACCTTTTAGCTTCCACTCTTAAAAAAATTGGACATTATATTACGTTTCCATTCTATTGATTAATTTTAATGACCATGAGTTTATAGGAACAGAAACAATAAACTTCATGTCCAAATCTCATGGGTCTAGAATGCATATATGATCATGAACTCCATCAAAATTAAAGGATGAAATCTATCGAATATGTCAAGAAGAATAATACGTCATTCAGTTAAATTAAGATTCACAAGTGCTATCCATTTTTGGCGTGAATAACATTGAAAACAAGTACAAAGAAAAAGCATCATAGTTGAGATTATATTAAAACAATCATTTCAGCTAGAATAAAATGTCATGAAACATTCGTATTATGTAACAAGGTTCTAAATGACGTGAGGCGTGGCGTGGTGGCGAGGCTAAGCCTCAAGCCTTAGGAGCCACGGCGAGGCCATGACGTTTTCAAGGCGTGACTTATGACATCATTTTTCTAATTCATATATATCATTATATAGAAAAAGATATGTTTTGTAGTGTTACTCAATTAGTCAATAGTAATAAGCAAGTTAAATATGGTATATATTAAAAAACTTGCAAATAAGACATTAAAAACGTAAAGAAAAATCAAATAATGCATTACGAAATTGTACATTAGGCCATGGCATGCCAGAGGCTTAACGTGGCGTGAGACACAAGCCTTGGTGCCATGGCGCGCCATGGCGACTTTGCGACGAGTTTTTTAGAACATTGAATTGTAATACATGAATATTTGTAACAATTATATTTGATTTTAACTTCCAGAAAACCATTATACTTATTAAAGTCTGACACGAGCGTACTTACAAGTTTACAGATAAAAAAATTATCTTTTTTTTTTAATTTTAATGAGGATAACTATTTTCAAATAAAATATAAAATATCTTGATAAAAAATAACACTTTATATATATGTACATAATAAATCCTAGAAAAGAGGTGTGACATATGACCACAGCCAAACAAAGCTGTTGTTATCGTAATCTTTATGATGAAAGATAAGTCACAACTCACAAGTTGAAAGTACGTACTGAGTGGTGTGTGGTGTGTCTCTTCTTTCTTTGACTTTTTGTTTGGTTGCCAATGGATCATAGCTAGACACACACTTTGATTTTGATCATTCAAAGCCATCCTCATTCTTTTAGATTTTAATTTAATTACTAAGTTCAATTTTTAATTCGTTAAATATATAAGTTTGAAATTTATCAAGATATATATTCGAATTTAACAAATATTTATATAAAAATTGTCGTAACCAAAAATAGTGATACCAACAAAACTTAAATACAAAATATGATGCTTGTTGACTTGTTAAATGAGTCCAATCAACGTTGTACCAAAGAGCTTCCAGCCTAGTGTTAAGACTTGGGAAGTGCATAGCATTCAACCCAAGTTCGAATCCTGGGAGGGGAGTTTGGCGGTACCAGGCTTTGGTCTTGGGCCTTCGGGTCTTGCGCCGGGGCCATCTATAGCTTGTGTGCTCAAAGAGCCCAATGCGCTGGTCGGGCCGACTCATAGAGTCGGTCGGGTCGACGGGGATTAGTCGGGCTGCCCTTGGATGCTCCGGATACCCCGGAATCGTGTAGTGTGCGTGTGTACTAACTACTAACCCCTCTGCCGTTCAAAAAAATATATATAACAACATTGTAACGTTAATTGTAGTGATAATTTGAATCTGATCTTTCATAAACTTGCTTTATAAATTGGAGAGTAAATTACAATTTAGTCCCTGAAGTTTGTCATTTGTCACAGAATTGGTTCTATGTCAATTTATTTATTACATAGTAACCCTCCATCTATGTAATTTATTTTAGATTTGGTCCTTCGTGCAAACATGTGTTTATCCCCTTCATTTAGTACAAAGGTTAAGCTACCATTTTTTATTTCCTCCTATTTTAACATTTTTATTAAGAAAAAAAACTCCAAACAAACCCTAAAAACTCTCTCTCTCTCTCTCTCTCTCTCTCACACACACACACACACACTCACTCTCATAACAAATTGAACCCTTCATGAACTAGATATCCTTTCATTGCCAAAGTCAACAACTCAGACTCGATCCTTTCATCGTCGGTGGCGTCATCGAAGGGATGAGGATGGAGGAGAGTGACTGGCTTGCAAAGGCCACAACTGAAAAAGGCGGAACCCCATGTTCGAATTTGTTCCTCCATAGACTTGATCTTCACCAACATCGAATTCTCGCTTAAATTTGATCCTCCCTTATGCATCTTGCGAACACATACTTGATCAGTTCACCAACAGACTCTGCTACTAGATATGAAGTTGTTGTTTCTACTCTAGCCACCAGCATGCCTTGAACCCGGATAATGAAACCAAACGCCAATCTTCCATATCTTAAATCAAACCACCTTTTTATTTTGTACTCCAAAATTACTCAAATCTACCACAATCGTCCCTTTGATATGCTTCCGAATCTCGTGAAACAATATCTTGCTTCTGGATTTTCATCTTTTGGTTCTTGATTTAGATAGATTTTTGATTTAATTAGTTTAGGATTTGAGAATTCTCAATGGTTTACGTTTTTTAATTTTATGTTACGTTACAATTTCATATTGTAATGATTCATGCTGTGAAAACGATTTGTTTGTTAAAAGGGTCAGTTCACATGTGATACAAACATATCACGTTGCCGACCATCGTGTGGCCAACTTTTTTTTACCAAGTTGCTTGTGTCCTTTTTAGATGTGTTGTATTATTAATTGTGATTTTACTTTATGATTACATGTAATCTTATCATTCCCACACTTCTAGCAAATTGACTCACTGCTCTCTCTCTCTCTCTCTCTCTCTCTCTATATATATATATATATATATATATACACACACACACACACACAGACACACACTTACTTCAAAGGGCTTAATCATTTGAGAACTCCACAATTTGTGAGATTTGTGATATCCATCCTATATCACTAATTTAAAATAATTAATGATTTTTTTAAGAAAATGTTGGTCTCGATTAAGGTTCTACAAGGGTGTTAGTTTGTAGAAGGGGGGTTAAATACAAACATAAAGTTTACTTTTAAATTTGTTTAATGATTATTGAGTAAATCAAAAACACAATTTACAAATTGTTTCGGAACTAGATAAGGTAAAACCTAATCTAAACAATTTAAGAAACACTAATCTTTCTTGCACACAAGAGTAATAGAAAGAGAGAAGAGAGTTTGCAGAAAAGAGAGCTTCTGCAAAGATCACTAAGAGGATTGATAACCCTTAAAAAATGAAGGTTTCTCTCCTATTTATACCCAATGCATTAAATGCATGGTAGAAGGTACAATCCGCGTGTCCATTTTTTATTGGCTTTATGTTGTTAACTTTTATTTTTAGCATGCTTTAGGCCGTATGATGAATAGTGTAATGGAAAGGGGTGGTTGTACGATTATGGACAAAAGCATTTTTGCTTTTGTACTTTCGTACTTGTTGTGCAGAGAATAAGACAAACAAATCTTGATAAGCAAGTTTCATGATCAACTATAGTTGATTATCAGTGATCAAGAATCATTGATGTAGAAAGGCAATAGGTGAGGCTTGATCTTGATTTGTCACACGTTATATAATTGTCTTGGTTTTACTGAATGCCGCTTCAGATCATTAGTAGACTTGTCTTCATCATCAACTTAGTCTTTGATATCAGTGATGATATTCTTGAGCGTGAGGCTTGTCTTTAAGGATCACATAAACTGGTTACATAGGGAACCACTCCGCGATAACTGAACAGACTCGGTCTGATCGCTGATGGTGAAACACTAATACATATACAATTTAAGTAATTTTCACTAAGTATAGAAATGATCATCATCAAATCACTGAGAGAGTTTGGATCAACAATCTCCCCTTAATTGATGATGACAAAGCAACAAAAGAAAATTGCTAAGTGTTAAAACATAAGGATAAAGAGGACTCGTAAAGTACATGTCCTATTTACTGTTTTAGGGATCTTTTTAGTACTGATGGAGTTAAGTACATCACTGAAAATTTTGATTAATTTCGTAAGAAATTTACAAAGGAAAATTGAAAATTTATACGTACAAGTGACGTATAAAACAAATACTAAAAATGATTAACTGAAAAATTACAAGAGAGAAAGCAAAGAATCTATCAGCTATAGGTCTTCATTATCCAGGTCTTCACGAGAGTCTTCTTTAGGCAAAAGGTAGTCACAGATGTCTTCACCTCTTATTTTTCTAGCCTTGCATTGGAGGAGAATTTGATTTTTAATGTTGTCATCATAAGTAGTTTTTTCACACCAATACAGTAGATCCTTGAAATGACTGAGAGGACAGAGATGGAGTTCGAGGAATCTTTGGAATCAGACTTGTCCTTCATGATCATAAAAAATGATACCATAGGGATCTCCAAGTACTTGTCTAGGAGTGAAAGGGCCTTCTCTTGGCAGGGATAGGTCAAGAACTGAAAGATCAGGAGGAGGTCCAAGAACGACGTCTTAAGAGAATTCGATGCCTGTTTCGTTCTTGTTCGGAGCCTCTTCTTCAGAAGTTGATGTTCGTTGTCTTTTCTTTATAGACTTTGGAGGAGGAGTTGGAATGTTCAGAATGGTCGAGACTCTATCAATAAGCTGATGTAGAATGGATTCTACATAGCTTTTGTATTTGGATCTTGATTTCTTCAGTACGTCTCTTATTTCAATCCATTCTGAAAATCCAAACGTCTCTAGATTTGACATGAACATTGTCTTCGCTGATCCATCTGCTCTGAAGATAGTCATGATGATCGTGATTGACCCTTTCTTCGATTTCCCGATGATGGTGATGTCAGTGATCTTTTCAGGATCCTGTCTTCTTTCCAATCTTCTCTTACACCACTCAGTCTCTGAATCTTTGGTGGAATTTTCTTTATCAACTTCTGCTCTTGCTTCTTTTAGCAGCTGAGCTTGAACTCGGATGGGATGCTTATTGAGTTAATCATCATCGACTGAGTTTTCTGCAATTCTTCGAGCAGCTCTTGCATCTCTCTTGCATGCCTCAAGAAGCTTCTTAGCTCTGATAGATTCTTCAGTTTCTTCTTTGGAGAGAAAAATTGAGTTCGTCTTTTGATGTTGATTTGGGAGGAATGTTTATTCGATGACTCTCAAGATCAACAATTAGAGCGGATAATCTATCTTCATCAATCACTTCAGCGTGGACTGGGATTATTGGTTCTTCTACTCTCCGTGATTTGTCAGAGTTAAAAGGTGTTGGAATATCACTTAAGAGAGGATGGGCTAGAGAAAGAATAAGAAGAAGGAGATTCAGGGAAGGGAATCATCTTTAAAGGTTGAACATTTAGAGGGGAGTATAGTTGAAGGTCAAAGCATACCTCTGGGTTATCCAGCTCCCCCTCAGACGTGTGAAGAATTTTTAGATTCCCCTCAGCAACAAGTTGTTTCTGTTTCCCTTGCCAATGGGTCTTCTTCTTTGGTTCTAAGGCCCTCTCCCCTTGATCCCTGATGACAACTCCTTTTGTTGGGGCGCTGATGTGTAACACCCTAAAAACTGGGTAAATTTAAAATTTGAAAATTTGAAAATTTTGCCATATAACGTTTATAAATTGAAGGAAAATTAAACCTGTAACGTTTGATATGGAATATACTTCACAAAAGACATCATCCCAAAAAAGGGAGAGTATAAGCGTTTACAAAGTTAGAAATGAAATGGAAATAAGGACCGACAACCAACTTAATCTAAAACATTCTAATTTAGATTATAATTGGGTGTCGTCATCATTTCCCAAAATATCGGTAAGTGTAATGCACGCTCTATATCTCGTAAATGCTATGTTCCCAAAAATCTCTATCCCTCAGAAAGGTTGTCCACGACGGGACTCCACTCTCCGTTCAAGGCTTTGCTACCCCACCGCAAACAGAACCTGCTTCAGACCAAAGCAAACAAGTATTAGGCTTAGAGCCTAGTGAGAACATCCAAAATATAGATGCGAAGGATTACAATACATTAGTGAATAATTAACAACAACTGGTGTAATAATAAATACATTTCCAAATTTGAACCTTATTCTAGACGGGGGAGACCCGTTCCACCATAAGTCGTGACGGAACATGGAAGTAAGTCACAACCCATATGGAGCACTTAGTCGAAAGTTATTTACCGGCGTCAACTCTATCCATGAATCTTTAGCTGTTAGAACATCAACTCTATCCATGAAACTTTAGTTCGGTGTAAATATAGGTTCAAATCCATTCGAGCCTTTACCCCAAAGGATTTCCAAGCTCAACCCTATCCATGGATCTATACCTTGGAACCTCACCATTTCCACATAATTTAAAGGTATGTCATTTTATTATCGGGCCCTTGGCAACCAAACCCAAACATAACATCTCTTGTAGCATTATATCATCACTAGACAAATTTAACTACGACAATATCATCATCTTCACATAAGTTATATTCCTCTCTAGGTGTAGGACATATTTCCATAATATTTCATGTGTACAAATACTAAAACAAATAATAAGCATAGACACTTAATCCCTTTCACAATCATGAATTTAAGTAAATCATATCACCTATTTAGGTCTCGATATTCCATAATAAATGTAAAGACATAAGTACATAGACACCCACACATTTTGTAACTTCATATCTCATTATATTTCCCAAAATGTCAAAACCCTAGATTTTTGACCTAGATAGTTCAAGAACACAAAAGTGGAGAAAGATGTGAATATTTAAAGTAATGTAAAGAAAAGGTTTCCATGGTAGCATATAAGCATAAAATATGAAAGATGAACTCACAAAGTAGGTTTTGATGAAAACCCCAAAATCTCCTTCTTGGAAGAATGGAAAAGGAGAAGGTGAGTGATGAACCTTAGCTTCCAACTTGAAGGAATCACCAACAAACCTTGGAGAAACCCTAATTTCGTATTGAATGAGGAGGGAGGTGGATAGAGTATTTTAGAAAAGAGGTAGATAAGAGTAATGAATGAGGAGAGTGGAAAGGATGGAGCTTAAAAGCTCATGCAGCCGTCGGCGACAATGACCATGCAATTGTGCCCTTAGCATTGTTGTCGGGCACAGTCGTCCGCTCCTAAGCACCTACGATACAATCCTTGCGATTGTGACCATGCGACAGTGACCCGCACACTATCGTCGGGTACTATCGCGCCGAACATACCATAACTCAAGACTAGGCTGCGACTTTGACACCGACGACAGTGACCATGCCAAGGTCGAATGGCACAGTCCCCCTAGTCCTCCTACACTCTGAAATTCCAAGTTTTCAACCCGATACTAAATTCGACGTGTACGCTCACTTAAATATAAAGTAATATAACAAATTTAGGATTTATGAGGGAGAGTAATGGGCAGAATGAGCATAAAGCTTACTGAGATTTTCGGGCGTTACATGACGTGTAACACCCCAAAAATTTGTGAGTATATGAAATGTCTAATCCCATGTTGAGGATTTATTGTACTTTTAAAATTTGTTGGAAGTTAATGACTCCTAGTGTGTAGAACACGTGTGTTCAGCATAAAGTTTGCCAAACTTGAGCTTTGGTACCGTTCCCGCGATAGTGACATGGTGTCACTATCGCTAAGGCACAATCGCTGAAGGGGACGACCTCACGTTACATTCCGCGTGAAAGTGCCAGGCGTTAGTGCCTTGGTCACTGTCACGGTGTCACAACCGCAGGAGATGTACCGTAGGTGGGTGAACCTGGGCAATTATGCCCGCGATAGTGACAATAGTGACAATTGTCACTATCGCCGACGGAGAAATTTGGGTATAAGTTGGCATGTCGCGATTTTAGATCATTTTATCTGATTTTGAACTTGGTAGCAGCAGTTTTCTCTGCAAGAACGTGGTAAGTTCAGTCCCAACCTCCCTTTGGTCATTAATGCTTCCACCTACTTAACCTCTTGATCATTTATGACATTCTAGGTTCCCTTGATCATTGATTTTGCTTGGCCTAGTCTTCTCAAATCCATCATCTTCCATACTAGGATTTGGTTTTCTCTTTGAAAACTACCAAGGAGAGTTTCTTTCTATTTTCACAAACCTTATACATGTCAAACATGATTTTAATCTTGTAAAACATCTCCACTTTATTATCTCTTGATTTGAGTGAGTTTCACTAAAAACCTAACTTTGGAGATTTTTAGGGTTTATGAGGATGAGCGTGATTTTAGAGTTAATAAACTCGTATCTTTGAACTATTTGGATACTTGTGCATAAGAAGTATATTTTCCCTTATCTTCATGCCTAAATACTTGAAAGTAAAATTAGGGTTTTGAATAATAATATATGTTTATCTTGAATGAAGACTTGGAAGTTTGGACTTCGTGACCAAGCAATGATAGTCGATTGGATGATTGTCGACCATTTGATGAAGAGTGCTCATTTTCTAGCGATACGGGAAACTCTACCCATGGATAAATTGGCAAAACTTTATATTGACGAGGTGGTCTCTAGACATGGTATACCCTTGTCTATAGTTCCCGATAATGATAGTCGATTCACTTCAAGATTTTGGGGAGCGTTACATCAAGAGTTGGGTACTCAGGTAAATTTAAGCACGACTTACCATCTAGAAACAGATGGACAAAGCGAAAGGACGATTCAAACTTTAGAGGACATGCTTAGATCTTGCGTGATCGATTTCGGAGGTAATTGGGATACCCATTTACCTTTGGTGGAATTTGCTTACAACAACAGTTACCACTCTAGCCTTGGAGCGACACCATTCGAAGCCTTATATGGGAGAAAATGTCGAACCCCCGTATGTTGGTTAGAGATTGGTGAAAACAATTTGACGGACCAGAAATTGTGCAAGAGACGAACGACAAGATCATGACCATTCGGGAACGTCTGAAGGCGGCACAAGATCGATAGAAAAGTTATGCCGATAAGAAGAGATGACCGGTAGAGTTCCAAGTGTGGGAGTCTGTGTAATGTTGAAGGTGCCCCCTTAGAAGGGGTTGATTCGGTTTAGAAGGCGAGGGAAGTTAAGCCCCCGCTTTCTTGGGTCGTTCACCAATATTGAGAGTATTAGGATGCAAGCCTACAAACTAGATTTACCGTCGGTGATGGACGGAATCTACCCTACATTCCATGTGTGTTATCTACGAAAGTGTTTGGCAAAAGAGGAAAGCGTTATATCGTTATCAGAAATCCGAGTGGACGACAACCATTGCATTGAAGAACCCGAAGCTATTCTAGAGAGAGAGACCAAAAGACTTTGTCACAAAATAGTCATGATGATCAAAGTTCAATGGAAGCACCATCGAGGTACCAATGTGACTTGGGAGGCGGATAAAGACATGAAGCTTCGATATCCTCATCCGTTCGTTTAGTTGGGATTTCGGGGACGAAATCAATCCCATATTGGGGAGGATTGTAACACCCCGAAAATTTGTGAGCTTATGATATGTCCAATCACTTGTTGAGGATTTATTGTACTTTTAAAATCTGTTGCAAGTTAATGACTCCTGGTGTCTGGATCACGTGTGTTCAGCAGAAAGTTTGGCAAACTTTAGCTTCGGTATCGTGCCCGCAATAGTGCCCGCAATAGTGACATGGTGTCACTATCGTTAAGGCACAATCGTTGAAGGGGAGGGCCTCACAGTACATTCCACGCGATAGTGTTAGGCATTAGTGCCTTGGTCACTGTCGCGGTGTCACAATCGTGGGAGATGTACCGTAGGTGGGTGAACACGGACGATTATTCCCTTGATAGTGACAATTGTCACCATTGCATGTCACTATCGTCGACGGGGAAATTTGGGTATAAATGTCACAATTTTAGATCATTTTATCTGATTTTGAAGTTGGAAGCAACAATTTTCTCTCCAAGAACTTGGTAAGTTCAGTCCCAACCTCCCTTTGGTCATTAATGCTTCCACCTACTCAACCTTTTGATCATTTATGACATTCTAGGTGCCCTTGATCATTGATTTTGCTTGGCCTAGTCTTCTCAAATCCATCATCTTCCATACTAGGGTTTGATTTTCTCTTTGAAAACTACCAAGATTAGTTTCTTTCTATTTTCACAAACCTTATACATGTCAAACATGATTTTAACCTTGTAAAACATCTCCACTTTATTATCTCTTGATTTGAGTGAGTTTCACTAAAAACCTAACTTTGGAGATTTTTAGGGTTTTTGAGGATGAGCCTGATTTTGGAGTTAATAAATTCATATCTTTGAACTATTTGGATACTTGTGCATAAGAAGTATATTTTCCCTTATCTTCATGCCTAAATACTTGGAAGTAAAATTAGGGTTTTGAGATAATAATATATGTTTATCTTGAATGAAGACTTGGTGTTAGTGCACAAATATGTTGGATACAAGATCATGAAGATGAAAGATGAAACTCAAGTCAACTCTCAAGCTAAAGTCAAAGTCTTTGTAATAAAGGTCTAAGTCAAAGCTTTTGTATTTTAGTGTAGTTTTCCTTTGTAAGTGTTAGAGTATAAATTGTTTTTTGTTAGTAGAATCATTAGGTTAAGAGAGGTTAAGTGCGTGTATCAGTGTAGTGAGAGAAATATTGTGAGAGCATATCATTGTATTCAAAATTGAGATTAATGAAAATTGTTCAATTCATAATCTTGAGTCATCTTGATTGATTTGCACATTATTGTGGGACACACAATTGGTATCAGAGCATACAAGAATTCAGAAAATCAAGATCATATTATGTGTTTTGGTCGACTTTTTCAAGAACTCGCAAAGCGTTTGTTGAAGATCAATTTATGAGATTTTATGATGTTTTTATTTGTATTTGATTTGTTTGTACTCGTCTTTGTATCTTGAACATATTCTGTTTGTACTGTGTTGCCTAATTCACAACATTTAGATGTGAATTTTGGATTTCATTGATTTTTTTTGTTCGAAGTATTGGAAACGTACTGCTCTAGATCAATTTGTATTTTTGATGTTTTAGATTGAAATCATTTGATTGTAACTTGTTCTAGATTCGTTCTAGAGTATATCTGCAAAGTTTCAGAGCAAATTTCGAAGGATTGAATCGAATTCAAGTTGAAAAGTTAGATTTTTGGTCGAAAATATGAAGATCGTGCAAGATCTGAAGAACGCGCAAACTTCATAGGGAAGAACACGCACAGGGTTAAATCACGCAAAGGGTGAAGAACTTGCAAGACTAATCTTGCGAGAAGTAGGAACGCGCACATCTCTGTGTGCGAGTTTATGTTCTTTGGTTCATTTGTTCTGCGAGAATGGAGTTCTGCGAGATGTGGAGTTCTGCGAAAAGTGATTTTTGTGCGAAGTTGAATTGTGGAAATATTTCTAAGTCTTAGAACGCGCAGACGCATTGCGCAAAGTGATTCCTCAAGAACTCGTAAGTCGTTGTCTGTGCGAACCTAGATCGAGCACGACTCTCTTTGCGCGAACTCAAAACGAGCATCCTTCTTTGTGCGTGAACTTAGAACTCACATCCTTTGTTCTGCGTGAACCAAGAATGCGCATAACACTGTTTGTGCGATGTTACTTTCTTTGATCTGCGAGTTTCATTACTTAGAAATTTTTTCTGAGTTTTTCGAGTGTTAACCAAGTTTGACTTTCAAAGTCAAGTTTATTTCTGAATTTTTGGACGATAAAATCAGTGCATTATTTAAGATGACTTCAAGGGAGGCTCTTGCTATCGGTACAGACGTGAAACCACCAGTTCTTTTTAAGGGATAATACGAGCAATGGAAGGATAGATTTTTAGACTTTATTGATAGAAATGATCTGGGTGATTATATTAGACTGTCACTGAAAGAAGGAGTGATAAAACCTCCAACAAAGATTCATACAACGGAAACAGATGGTGAAGAATTAGTCAACAAAGAGTACCCATTGCCACTTGAAGAATATACTGAGGAACAAAAGAAAAGACAAAAAGCTGACAGATTGGCCAGATCTTTTATTCTACAAGGTATTCCTGTTTGTTCCAGATTCTAGTTTCTAATACAAGATAATCAAACAAACAAGATTTAACAAATCAATTACCTGTTTGATTTCATTTTTAATTCCTCAAATACAAACTTTCTCTCTCTAGAACTCTCTTTCTCTCTCTCTCTACAAGATACTCTCAAACGAACTCTCTCTCTCTCAGATTATCAATCAGACAACTTCACGTATCTAAACAATACAAAAATAAAAGCTATTTATACCAACTCCTAATACAAGGAAAATAAAATACAAAAACAAATACAAAGACACTTTGACTTTTATTACAAAAGACTTTGACTTTAATGAGAGTTAACTTTCTCAGCTTTAACTTCTTGAACTTTGACTTTTGACTTCTTAATCTTGTATCCAACTATTTCATGCTCTAACAATCTCCCCCTTTGGATTCAAGATCACTATTGAAAAGATCTAGCAATTCAGTCTTCACTTTAAGCTTTGTCAGTACAATCTCTCCTTTTCCTTTGACGGTATTCTTTCCAAAACTGTCTTCAAACGAATAACAATCTCCCCAAAACTTTCACAAGATACTTTCAGACTTTGGAAATAAATTATCTTTAGAATCAGCTCAGATTGCTTTAGCAAATAATCTTCAAAGAAAATTTCCTCAAAACTTTATCATTTCTTGATACCATCTCCCCCTTTTTGATGATTTAAGCATCTATATCATCAAAACTTTTTTTCCAAAAAATGTCTTTGACCATTCTGATCTGTCAAACTGAGCCTCTGATTCTGTGATCCATAACCAAGTATTCATCTAGATCTTTGCAAATCCAGACAAAATAAGAACATGTAACTCCTGAATCAACAAATGAATCAGTTAAAATGTCTGTCAGTAACACGAAGTCACTGTGTGTAACGAATACACAATATAAAGGAGCTTTTTGATGTTCACTCCCCTAGGGCTTCCATCCAATCATCGAAACACCACAAAGGAAATTTCTATGAATGTTTTGACAAAGAAACGAATTCTTTGTGTGTTTGTGCATGTGTAGAAATAATTAAGTACGAATAATTGCTTTTATAAAGGCTCAACATAGTGTAAACCACTAAGACAACAGTAGATAAACACAGACTCAATGTGCATGATTGAAGTGCGACGGTGGGGCAGACTTCCTTCTTTTTCAATATCCAGATTTTCCAAATGAACACCAGATAGATTATATGTTGCGTCCCCTTGAAAATATAAAACATTTTCTTGTTAAGAAGAAAATGAGTGGCTGGTGGGGTGAAAGTCAAGAGTTGGCATGGGCTAGTTGCCCGTTTCAATAACGTTCACCAAAGAATTGTGAAACGCTAGTAATGTGGCTGCCCGGCTCAGAAAGTAGTTGGTGCAGAGTTTGATATTCTCTTACTCTGATCTCACACCCTCTTTCTTTTTAATCATTAAGCTCAATACTAACCAAACTCATTTTTTTCCCTCAACACACAACCCACACTCATTTCTTTTAGACTCCTCACACTCAATCTCTATGGATTAACTTCTTGGGTAGAAATCACTGGTTAACGTGATTTCATAGAAGTTCATGTAAGTCCTAGCACAAAGAACCCATATAATCCTATGAAAGCATAATGTTGCTCAAATGGTTTAACTTTAGCAGTTAAAGCTCATATACAAATGTCGGATGAATGTATGCTCATAAAATATAATCATGAAGATTTGAGCATTTTTAGACATTGAAGCATTTTCAAACAAGTATATTGAATGAATGAACATGAATGCAAAAGGCTTGTTTGAAAATCTGACATTGTATGAAAAATAATCAGAAATGAAATGATATAACAATCAAAGCTTATGGTCAAGATTAATAGATATTGTCTATATGAAACAAAATATAGACATTCTTGAAATGACGTTTAGAAATGAAATATCGCTCAAAATTCTTAAAAGTACAAGCGGAGTGTCTTACCATCGAAAAATTGGTTCAATTTAGAAACATGGTAAGAACAATTGAATCAAAAATTAAACCGATGTGTGTGAATACTTGAAAGTATGTAGAAAAGACAATACGCAAGTATTTATCTTTGGAAACACACGGTTTATTTATCAATTAAGCACAAAAATAAAATGAAAACATTTAAAATCACACTTCCAAATTATAAAATCTGTTTAAGAATCGGGAAGTGGTTTGAACATTTCAGAACATGTTTTCTATATCTAAAAGTTGTCCTTCTTTCAGATATATTCGGGATTAAGATAAGAAATTTACCTTTTCGCTTCGTCTTAAATCTCATGAAGTCATGCTAAAGTCAAAATGATATGATCTTTTAAGCTTCTCTCATCCTGCACAAGTCTCAAAGTCTAGTCAAAGCAACTTTATTCACAAATTTATTTGAATGTAAAAGACATAAAACAATAAAACGATTAAAGTACGAGTTCTGATTTGAAATAATTAGAAATCATAGTCTTACTCCTTTTGATATCATATGCTCCCCCTAAAATCATGCATCACAAAAATTTGTCAGTTACGAAAAATACAGAAATTAGATATGCTCCCCCTCAAATGTATGTAAATCATCTAAAATCTTCTATTACTCCCCCTGAGATCATGAGCAAACAATTAAAGTGCAGATATCCTTTAGACATAAAGATAAAGAAAAAGATGAAAAATAACAATACGTAACTTTATTAGGTAACAACCGATTATGTCTTAAGATTTAACATACCGAGCTTAGAGATAAGAAAATTAAATCTCTTTTCATCTAATGGTTTGGTAAATAAATCTGCAAGCTGATAATCTGTTTTTACAAAATAAAGTTCAATTGTTCCTTTTTCGACATTATCTTTAATAAAATGATACCTGACGTCAATGTGTTTGGTTTTTGTATGCTGGACAGGATTAGCATAAATGGCAACTGCACTCTTCGAGTCACAATATATTGGAATTTTGTCGAACTTGAATCCATAGTCTCTTAGTTGTGTTCGCATCCACAAGACTTGAGAGCAGCAACTGGAAGCAGCTACGTACTCTGCTTCAACAGTCGATGTGGAAACGCATAATTGTTTCTTTGATGCCCAGCTAACGAGCTTGTCTTCAAGAAATTGAACATGACCAGAAGTACTCTTTCTGTCCAACATGCAACCTACATGATCTGCATCTGAATAGGCAGTCAGTTGAAATCCAGTATCCTTAGGATACCACAGACCAAGATCTGCAGTCCCCTTCAGATATCTAAAAATCCTTTTGACAGCAGCCAAATGGGATTCTTTGGGAGCAACCTGATTTCTAGAACATAAGCATGTTGAAAACATAATATCTGGCCTACTTGAAGTAAGATACATTAACGATCCTATCATACCTCTATAAGTTCTAACATCAACACTTTTACCCGAAGGATCAGTGCTAATTTTAGTACCTGGTGCCATCGGGGTTCCAATTGGTTTACAATTTTCCATATTGAACTTCCGAAGAATATCCTAAATGTACTTAGATTGGTTGATGAAAATCCCCGTTGAAAATTGTTTAACTTGTAATCCGAGAAAGAAATTCATCTCTCCCATCATACTCATTTGAAAACGTGACACCATGAGGTTAGAAAAGTTTTTGCAATATTTAGGATTTGTAGAGCCAAATATTATATCATCAACATATATTTGAATAAGGATGATATCGGCTTTTTCCTTTTTGATGAACAAAGTGGTATCAACCCTACCTTTGGAAAAACCGGACTTGACCAAGAATTTAGATAGGACATCATACCATGCTCGAGGGGCTTGTTTTAAACCATAGAGGGCTTTATCCAAGATGTAGACATGATCTGATTTCTCTGGATTGACGAACCCTTCTGGTTGAGACACGTACACTTTCTCTTTAAGAATGCCATTCAGAAAGGCTGTTTTCACATCCATCTGAAAGACTGTGAAATTCTTATAAGTTGCGTAGGCTAGAAACATGCGGATTGCTTCTATACGCGCTACTGGAGCATACGTCTCATCGTAGTCTATGACTTCCTCTTGCCGGTAACCTTTGGCAACAAGTCTAGCTTTGTTCCTTATGACGATACCATCTTCATCCTTTTTATTCTTGAATACCCATTTAGTTCCTATCACAGTTTTACCTTCTGGTTTTGGAACTAGTCTCCAAACCTTTAGGGCTTCAAACTGATTTAACTCATCTTGCATGGCAGATACCTAGTCCGAATCATCAAGAGCCTCTAATACTCGCGTTGGCTCAATCTTACTGAGGAATGAGTCATGCATACATTGATTAAGAGTCGCTGACCTCGTTTGTATAGACTTGTTAAGATCTCCAATTACTTGATGTAAAGGATGGTCTTTGGTCCAGCGATGATCATGAGGGAGTGGAGTAGATACTGATTGAACATGATCATCATCTAGAAATCCACTGTCAGACTCTTCAATTTGATTAACAGGAAGGGATTTGCAGTTGAAGTTTCAGGTGTAGAAGTATCAGTTGGAACAACAGAATCTGGCTGTTGAGTAGACAATGTATGACACCCAACTGAAACAGTTACTTCTGGCGCAACAGTTTCTTGTACATCTTCAACTGTAGGAGTAATTGTAGGAATGTGAGTTTCTGACTGAACAGAGGATGCTTGTTCAGTTATGACATCTGAAGTGACTGATGATTGCAACTTGTATCTTCAGACCTGTCAGTCACAACAGATTTAGGTATATTAGAACCTAGAAACTCATCATAAAAGAATTCAAATAACAAATCTAAATCAGTTAAATGTGAAATAGATGTAGAAGCATTATTCGAATTATTGGCTGTAGAAGCAGGTTCTAGACTGATCTGCCCAGAAGCTAATACTCCAGTGATCACGGGTTCTGAACTGAGTTGTTCAGAAGCCATATCTTCATCGAATGTTACATTAACTCTCTTGACAACTGTCTTTGACTTCTTCAGATAAACACGATATGCTGCAGATGTTGAAGAATAGCCAATGAAGATGCCTTAGTCCTCCTTAGGACTGAATTTATTCAGACTCTCTCTGTCGTTAAGCACAAAACATTTACACCCAAATTTGTGAAAATACTTGATTGTTGGTGTTCTATTGTTGATCAGCTCATATGGAGTCTTTTGAAAACGGCGGTGTAACATGGATCGATTTTGAGTATGACATGCAGTTGACACAGCTTATGCCCACAAAAATAGAAGTAAGTCTGATTGGCTAATCATAGTGCGAGCGGCCTCGACTAGCGTTTGATTTCGCCTTTCAACTACTCCATTCTGTTCAGGTGTACGTGCAACAGAGTATTGATGTGATATCCCGACCGATTCGAGATATTATTCAACAGTTTTGTTTTTGAACTCTGTGTCGTTGTCAGTTCGAAGAAACTTGACTTGTCTCTGCTTATTCACCTGGGTCATCTTTAAGAAAGTAATGAGAACTTCAGGCGTCTCATCTTTTGATCGAATAAATTTGACCCACGTGTATCTTGAGTAATCGTCCACAATAACGAACACATATTTCTTTCCACCCAAACTCTGAGTTCTCATTGGACCACACAAATCCATATGTAACAATTCTAACGGAGAACTAGTGCTTGGTTCAGGCTTCGGTTTATGCGGATCTCTCTTCATCTCACCTTTCTCACATGCAGCACATAAGTGTTCTTTCTCGTATTTCAGCTCAGGAAGTCCTTTTACCAATTTCCCACTAACCAACTTGTTGATATAACGAAAGTTCAGGTGTGATAAACGTCTGTGCCAGAGCCAACTTTGTTGCATTGAAGCTTTTGTCATTAAGCAAACTTGGTTGTCAACCTAAACCTTGGACAGGTTGATGGTATAGAGGTTTGTCTTACGATTTCCAGCTAAGAGTTATGTGTCGTCTTCAGTACGAACCAAACATCTCTTAGCTTTAAAGTTGACCTCTAACCCTTTATCGCAGAATTGACCAATGCTAAATAAGTTGTGCCCTAAGCCTTCGACATAACTCACCTTACTGATCGTTATGTTGTCTTGAATTATGTCACCATATCCTAAGATTGGTGAAAGCTAATCGTTTCCAAATATGACATTTCCACTGAATTTCTCTGTATAATTAGACAATAAAGCTTTTTGCCCAGTCATATGCTTAGAACATCCACTGTCCACGTACCACATATGTCGGGTCTGCAAGAGAAATCAGGAAACAATAGATTTAGGTACCCATTTAAAAACGGGTCCTAACAGATTAGCACAAGATTTTGGTATCCATTTGAAAATGGACCCTCTGTTCTTTTGAAAACTTTTAAAAACATTTGATCTTGAAGAATACACATGATAAGATCCATACCAATCAGAAGAATTATGAGAATAAGCAAAATCATTTCTCCGATAATGATAAGATTTAGTAGTAATAGGAGATAATTGAATCAATTTCTTTATTGAATACCGCTTGTAAGAAGTTACAAGGTTTTGTTTATTTGAAGCAAATTGATCAACCACATCAGTATCACTACTAACTGATCTATTACAAGAGTTATCAGAAACTGATTCAGCTTTCTCATCATCCTTCCGTTTTGGTCGCCATTCTATTTGATCTTTCGACCTTTTCTTGCTTATATCTGAAACACAAGATGTAGATTTATTAGGAAAAGCAGATATCTGAGATTGATTTTTCTTTTGTGTACCAGGGTATTTCTGTTTCTGTAATCGCTGTTTCGTATGTTTCTTACCTTGAGAAAAATAATCAGCAATTACAGAAACTGATTCACCAACCTTAGTTGATGATTCATCAGTTTTAAGAACACTTGGTAACACCTTTTCATTTAAAATACAAGTAGAATGATCAGGAAGAATAGCATTAAAGTCAAACATATCAATTTCGTCTATGCACACATCATCAGAATTAAGAAAATCATTTGCAGACTCAAATAAGTCATCAAAATTATCAGACGAAGTTTGAGGTGCCTTAGAAACTTTACAACACTTTTGTAGATGTAGATTGAAAAACCGTGTTCTTTAAAACTGTAGAAAATACACTTTGTTGAATATTAACCAAAAGTTTTTCATCAGATAAAACATTTTCCAACTCAACTATTTTGCTTTCAAGAATGAGTGGAGGAACATAAACCTTTGCAACTGCAGGTTTTGCCTTCATCTCAGAAACAGAATAACTAGCAAAATAATCGTTTGAAAGAACTTTTGGTGTTTCTGAAAGATAACTATCATTTAACTTTGCATAGTTAAATGGTAGTTGCATTTTCTTCACATTCTTTCTATTCTCAGTTTCTTTGGTCTCAACTTCTTCTGGTAATTTAGTAACAAATTTGGGTTTTAAATGAGGATGTTTACCAGCTCAAACAAGAAAAGCAAAATTATATAATGCTGGTTGTTTTCTGATGGCTTTCTTTAAATAATGGGGATTTTGAAAACCAAGTCCCCATTTTTCCTTAACATCAGCCTCTTCGTTAGGTGCATTAAGAAAGATAGTTTGATCTGTTTGTCCTATTGCATAAAGTTTGGCTTCTAGACCATTTACCTTCTTATTCAAGAGCTTGTTCTCAACCTGCAATTTATGAACAGTTAGTGCAGATTCTCTTTTTTCAAACTCATACTTAGAAACTTTAGTTTCAAACTCAGAAATCTTCTTTTCAAAACAATCTACTTGTGATTTAGAATCAGAAGCAGACTTTCGTAAAGAATCAATCAGATCTTTGTTCCCAATAACAGACGAATTAAGTTCAAAGATCTTCTTGTTCCTTTTAGCAACTATTTCTTTTTCCTTTTTCAGTTTATTTTGTAAATCTTGAAACTCAATCACCATGGCTTCCATTTTGGTAATAAAATCTTTTTGAGTTAAGTTTAATACCTCATCAGATGTCTCATCATCAGACTCATCATACTTTACTTCTTTGCCCATGAGACAGAGATGAGTTGTTTCTTCCTTCTCCTCATCTTCACCTTCGGAATGATCCAACCAAAATTCGTCCTCAGCCATTAAAGCTATTCCTGCTTCTTGCTGTTTTGCCAATAGCAATTTGTTCTGATAGTACTGAAAATTACGAACTTTTGGCTTTCTACAATCTTTTGCAAAATGACCAATCTTTCCACAGTTGTAGCATTTGACTGGATCACTAGTTGGCTTTACGGCAAGAGTGTAGTCATTCACGAACTTCTTCCTTTCATCAGGTTTCTTCTCAACATATCTGTTCTCTTCATTTCTCCTTCCTTCCACCTTTTCTCGGTGCTCGTGATTATTAGAGTTTGACGAAGAATATCGTTGAGAATTTGATCCCGACTTCTTATAATTTTTTTTTGAAAGGCACGGGTCAACAACAACATGGCTTGTTTCAAACTTTCTCCATCATCACCATCTGTTTCAGAATCTGATTCAGAACTTGTCAGTACTTTCTTCTTCTTCTTCTTCTCTATCTTTTCTTTCTTTTCTTTCTTCTTTTCTCCAACAACCAAAGCAATCGGATCAGGAACCTTTTCAGCCTTCTTCTTTTCAGCTCTTTTCTCCTCTACCTCTTCTTCATTCTGACGTAAAGTCTCATAAACTTCGTGAAGAGGTATCTCACTTAAGTCTTTCATCTGCTTCATCCTACGTGTATGTTTCTTCCACTCAGGTCGTAGGATACTCAGGAATTTGACATTATTTTCCAGCTGCTTCTTTGTCACTTTGTTCTTTGTTAGTTCATTTAGAAGCAAAGTAAACCTTTCATATGTGTCTTCCAAACTTTCATTCTCTTTGGCTTTGAATTCCTCGTAGTTATTGATGCAGTTAGCCACTTTCATCTGATTCCCTACCTTAGATCCCATCATCATCTTTTGCAATTGATCCCACATTTGTTTAGCATCATCCTTATAGCTATCAATCTTGATGTAAATCTCATTGGGAATGCTTTGAAGTAGAAGAGATCTTGCTTGCTTCTCAGCTTTATAACGGCTTTTCTGTTCTTCAAAGTATTGTGCTACATTCACTTTAACTGGTTTTGTCTGTTGTTCTTTTTCCTCATCACCATGTCTACTATCAGATGAATCATCATCAGCAGGTACGTGAACTATGATTGGTTTCATAGGACCATCTGTAATTGACTGCAGAATATTTTCCCCATTTGCATGTCGGTCTATGAAATCCAGGAATCTATCCTTCCACTGCTCATACTCTCCTTTAAACAGAACAGGAGGCTTGACATCAGTACCAATTGAAAGTGCATCTTTTGAAGTCATCATGTTTAAACTTGTTTGAAAAATATATCCAATAAGAAACTAGAACTGATCGTTAGTACAAAATATGGAATCACAAGAAAATTCTTGAAATTTAGAAGAAAGAAAAAAAATCAGAAATTATGAAAAATTTGACTAAGTATCAAAACTCGCAAGTCACTATTGAACTCGCAAGTGCTTAAACTCGCAAACCCTATTCTCTGATAAACACGCAGATCGAGACTTGTGCGTTTGAGAAACTCGCAAACACAGGCTTGCGTGTTCTAATAAACTCGCAGATTGCTAAACTCGCTTGATACTGAAACTCGCAAGTGACTATTTCCTCTGAAACTCGCTAACGCCTAAACGCGCAGAATACTATTCACGACGAAACTCGCTAACTGAGGCGTGCGCGTTCCCAAAACTCGCTCGTCAATGCTTGCGCGTTTTGAATCAAACTCGCTAGCTATACTTGCGTGTTTCCACACTTAGAACTTTTTCCTGATATTTCAAACTCGCACGTCGAAAGAACTCGCAGAACACTATTCCTCTTCAAACTCGCACCCTTCGATTAACGCGTTTGAACAAACTCGCAAGTCAAATGAACTCGCAAATCACTGTTCCGCTGGAACTCGCACGCTTAGACTTGCGCGTTTGTAAAACTCGCTAACCACTACGTGCGCGTTCTGATCCTTAGAAAAATTTCCCACTTTTTCCAAACTCGCAGACTTCAATCAGCGCGTTTCTAGAACTCGCTAATCGTTACTTGCGCGTTTGAGACCAAAAATCTTCTCTTCAGCTTGCGCGTTCTAACGACGAACTTGCGCGTTCTTCAGATCTAGCGCGTTCTTCAGAATATCGACCCATAAATTGATTTTTCCATCTGTTTTGCAATCAAACCTTTGTGAATTTGTCTGAAACTTTGAATGGATGCTCGATTACAATACTAGAACATATTACAATGCAAGAATTTCGATCTAAAACTCAAAAATTACAAATTTGATTTTAATACAGTGTCAAGAACTCGTAAACATAAAAACCACAAGAATTCGAAAAATTCGAATTGATTACAGTGCAATTCACAAATCTTTCTATACAAACTCAATCTGTTACACTTTTTTAACAAATCCTAATCAAATACAACTCCAAAATCGCACAAAAACTCAAAATCAGTTCTGGACACCGAAGAACACAATGAAGAATACTTTCTTGATCTGATTTCACTTTTGGATCTACTCTGATACCAATTGTTTGTTCTAGATTCTAGTTTCTAAAACAAGATAAGCAAACAAACAAGATTTAACAAATCAATTACCTGTTTGATTTCACTTTTAATTCCTCAAATATAAACTTTCTCTCTCTAGAACTCTCTTTCTCTCTCTCTCTCTCTCTACAAGATACTCTCAAACGAACTCTCTCTCTCTCTCTCTCTCTCTCAGATTATCAATCAGACAACTTCACATATCTAAACAATACAAAAATAAAAGCTATTTATACCAACTCCTAATACAAGGAAAATAAAATACAAAAACAAATACAAAGACACTTTGACTTTTATTACAAAAAACTTTGACTTTAATGAGAGTTGACTTTCTCAGCTTTAACTTCTTGAACTTTGACTTTTGACTTCTTGATCTTGTATCCAACTATTTCATGCTCTAACAATTCCCAATGATATATATGTCAAGATAGACAGCTACAATGCTACGGGAAAGCAGATGTAGGATCAGCTTGAGAAAATGATGCTAGGGTCCAAAATTGGAAATCAGCTGAAAGTATCAAACTATCTGAACAACTATGAAGAATTCAAGGCTAAGAAGGGTGAAAGTCTTGAGGCTACATATGACAGGTTTGTTACTCATCTGAACTAACTAAGCAAGAACAAAGTCAAGAAGTCTCAGATTGAGCTAAATGTCAAATTCTTGAGTATCCTACAGCCAGAGTGGAAGAGGTTTACTAGGCAGATGAAACAGATGAAAGATCTGAATGAGATACCACTTCATGAAGTTTATGAGACTTTGAGACAAAATGAGAAAGAAGGTGAGAGATCAGAGTATAAGAATATCAAACTTTGCACCAACTTTTTCTGAGTCGGGTGGCCACATTACTATTGTTTCACAATTTTTCGTGAACATCATTGAAACATGCAACTAGCCTATGCCAACTCTTGATTTAAACCCCACCAACTACTCATGTTTTTCTTAAAAATAAGATGTTTCATATTTTCATAGGGATGCAACACATAATCTATCTTATCTTCATTCGAAAGATGTAGATATTGAAATAGAAGGAAGTCTGTCCCACCTTCACACTTCGATCTTGCACAATTGAGTCTGTGTATTACTATTGTTGTTTCAATGGTTTACACATTTTGAGCCTAAATGATAAATCAATCATCATGCTTAATTCTTTCATACACAAGCATGTACACACAGGAAATTCGTTTTTTTGTCTAAATGTTCATAGTTTAACCTTGTGATATTCGATGATTGAATGGAAGACCTGAGGGAGTGAACATAAAAAAGATCCTTTCCAATGTGTATTTGTTACACAAAGTGGCTTTGTGCTACTGACAGGCATTCGTAACTGATTCATTTGTTGATTCAGGTGTTACACTCTTATTTGTCTGACTTTGAAAAGATTCGGATGAATACTTTATGAATTGACGGATGATCAAAGGCTCATATGAAAAGATCATTGTCCGAATTTCTTGACATTTCTTAAAGTTGTTTTGATGATTTCTGCTCTACATCATCAAAAAGGGGGAGAAATTAATATCAAGAAATGTTATCTGAAGAATAGTCGTAACAGTTTTGGATTTGGTCAAGAAATGTTTGAAATGGAAAGGAAGTTAAGGGAGAAAGAATTTCAAGAAGTATGTTTTGAAGAAAATTCGTTGCAAGAATTTGTCAAGAAATTCAAGTTGTGGGAAGATTGCATAGAATTGAAAGAGAAAGTTCAAAGGATTCACAATGTTCGTTGAAATTTGCTAAAATTTTCTTTCAAGTTGAGTTGCTGAAGAAAAGAGAGTTAAATCTGAAGATAATTTCTTTCTGAAGTCTGAAAGAGGTTTCTACAACCTTTGGGCGAGATTGTTAAAGATTCTTAAAAAGCATATCCACAGACTTTGAAGAGATTACAAGAAATTCTGAAGACAGTTCAAAGGAAATAAAGATTGATTTTAAAGAAAAGGGGAGATTGTATAATTTGTGATAATGGGGGAGATTGTGCTTCATTGCTAAATATCTTTTTAAAGACGATCTTGAATCCAAAGGGAAAGATTGTTAGTGCACAAATATATTGGATACAAGATCATGAAGATGAAAGCTCAAGTCAACTCTCAAGCTAAAGTCAAAGTCTTTGTAATAAAGGTCAAAGTCAAAGCTTTTGTATTTTAGTGTAGTTTTCCTTTGTAAGTGTTAGAGTATAAATTGTTTTTTGTTAGTAGAATCATTAGGTTAAGAGAGGTTAAGTGTGTGTATCAGTGTAGTGAGAGACATATTGTGAGAGCATATCATTGTATTCAAAATTGAGATTAATGAAAATTGTTCAATTCATAATCTTGAGTCATCTTGATTGATTTGCACATTATTGTGGGACACACACTTGGAAGTTTGGATCTAAGGTATGAAAAAATTGTTCATAATATTAACTTCAAAAGCTCTTGGAAAATATGTAAAATATCATGTGGAACCTTGTTTTAGCACATTGGTCAACATAGTAATTGTTGGAGCATTTGGTTGGCCCTATGGGCATTTATATTGCATATTCGTTGCATTTGGGTGTCATGACCCCTTAACCTACTTGTATCATTTTGTCTGATGATGGAACGTTAGTTTTCCCCATCGAGGCACGTTTAGGCATTGGATAGGGTGTAAGTCCTACGTGCTAGTATACGATATTGGATGAGGATCTCAACGTAAGGACCAATTATTTTTGAAGTTGATTTTCCGCGGGTGTACGTTTAAAGTTACCGAGCCTAACATCCCTTGTGTGTACTTTATTATGTGTATTGGATTTACTAACTTATCAAGTGGCTTACTTTTGTGTTCCATCACTTGTGTTAGTAAGCGGTCTCCCCCGTTAACCCAAGAGGTAATTACGTTATGGTAAAGTTTACATATTATTAATTCTCCGGCTTCACTACCTTTGTTTCCGTTTAGAATTTAATTATTTGTCAACTTAAATGTTTGATCTCACTAGGCTTTAGCCTAACATTTTTAATTAAAATTGACATGTATAACAGGCCATTCTAGCGGTGGGATACCTCGGGCTTGAGTGGAGAGAGGTCGAAGGATAGTAATATTTTTTGAGGATATAGAGACGCACACCCGACATAGTCTTGGTATACTTTTTGGAAGAAAAGTGTCGACACCCGATTTTAATCTAGATTTAATTGTGTCTAGATTAGTAGGTTGTTGAGTTAAACTTTGATTGATTCCTTGAGTTGTAAACGTCATACATTATTCCCCCGTATCGGGATGGCATATTTTGGTTGAAATGTCATTATCATTTTTATTCAGGTTTTCTCCATTTATAGTCGTCACATTGCCGAATTTTCGAATTTTAAATTTCTCTAAAATTTAGGGAGTTACATGACGGTATTAGGAACCAACTCCGATATCGTTTCCAGTATCGATATCATCATTAGCAGTTTCTTCATCGTCGTCCTCATCAACTTCCTCGACCGCTATGGGTCCTTCAGCCTCAGTGTTAATCGGAGTTGGTTCTTCGATGAACTTAGCGTCATCTTCATCATTTTCATCGACAGTTGGCTGTAGCTCCCCCTTTGCCCCAGTTGTAGTAATTTCTTTTTCTTTTTCTTTCTCCTCTCCTTAGATATGGGTTCCATCTCCCCCTTTTTGTCATCATCAGATAAAGGGAGACATACCGCAACTTCTATACAATGCAGAGATACCCGATCGGTAATGGTGAAGGAGGTACTAGTGATTGCGATGTCAATGATCACATCCCCAGCGTTGTAAACAAAGTTGGGGATGGTCTTGATAGTGTTATAATCGGTGTCAGTGAATGAAGGTGGAGGAGGGTTCTTTAGCAATGTCAGAATCTCATTGAGAACAGAAGTCTGAGTGTCTACCTTAGAGTGAAGAGCAGTTACTGAGGTATTGATAGTGTCAATGGTGGCAGTATGAGCGGGCACATCAGTTTTCCGCTAATTCACATCTTACTGGAGCAAGGAGAGCTGTGATGCATAAGCTTTAGAGGTGATTGACGAGGTGAGACACATGAGGGAGGCATCAACTGCTGAGATGGCATTGCTGTTTGAAGAGACAGTTGTGAAGAGAGCTAAAAACGCGGTGTTGAGCTCTTTGATCGAGGAGTCGATAGCCTCGAATCTTGGTCCTGTAATAATAGAAGTTAATTGGGCAATTTTATGCTCGGAATTAGTAACCAAAGGAATGAGGGTTAGGGATGATGGAGTACCTAAGGGGTTAGAGGTAGAATCCAAAGGATTTCCACCAAAGAAGTATGACATGCCATGCTTGAAAGGAGTCATGGCAGGTTGTTGCTGAGAAGGCTCGAGAGGAGCACCCTCAGGTCTAGTGTTGATGTTGTTCTTGGACATCAGGTCTTGAAGTAGAGTGCCTTGAGAATCAGAAAGGTCGGGCACTAATGTTGGTAGTGCAATTGTGATGACCAAAGAAGGAGAAGCGGAGACAACTGTAGTGAAGACAGTCGTGATTCGTGAAGAAGGGGCACTAGCGTTGCTCGGAACTAAACCTTCATTGGTTTTATCCACTGAGGTTGGTAGAGTAAAGGCCAGTTGTGGTTCGGCAGAATAGGACGTCGCTGAAGTGGTTTTGGTGGTTGTAGCAGATGTTGTGGAGTGTACAACGAATGTATCAAATGATGTTTGAGAATCCATCACTGATGTTGGGGTTTTCTCCTTTGGCAGCTTCTTGGCTTTCTTTGAAAGACCAAGAGAGGTTTCAGAGGATCGTTTCTTAGACTTGGTTTTGACAGCGGGGTTATATTGGGATGGCTAACTCCCAATCCTAGTTGTCGAAGATGAAGAAGATTGGAGGTTTTAGAGGAAGGTAGAGAAACTTACCTCATTGTCAGTGGACTCTCGATCGAAGAGACGTGCCCCAAGTTTGGGCAGAGAGTAATCATCGGTTATGGGGTAGAGATCGCGTAGGAGGTATTGAAGAAGAACACTGATGAAGCGTACATAGGGAACAAATGGTTCCCTCTTGGAACTGGTGAGCTTTGACACCATGTCTTCAAAGATTATGCGAGCATAATCTATCTTCCGACCAATAAGTACTGAGAATCCAATGTCGAGTGCCATTCGGCTTGCCTAATCCATGATCCCTACTTTTCCACCGAGGCTTTGGATGAAGTGTGCGAAGTCATAGCCAAGTTCAGTAGGCATACGTGCCTTCAAAACTTTTGTGAGTGACTTCTTTGGTAATCCATTTTCCATGGTCCAATCGTACTTTATTGCATCCAGAAAGCTTATTAATTCCTCATCGGTGGCGTAGGGTCATAGGCCTTGTTAGTAGGTAAGTTCGGAGCATTCCTTAATGATTATGGTCCGAAGCTTCCTTTTCCATGCTCAGTGAACCAAAATTGCTTCAGTAGCGAGGAACAGCCGAGAGGGTACATAGTCAGCGCATAGCTGATCGGACACTTTTTCAGAAAAGCAGCAACGTTTAGGAGATGATTCGAAGGTTTCTTTGTGGGGAAGGAGAGCATTCCCTTATATTTTTTGACTTGAAGGTGATCTTATCAAAATCAAAAGTGACGTTTGAGGCCTTGGATAGGTTGATTGCTTAGGATGCCATTTCTAAAGAAATGGAAGGAGATGAAGAGACAACAGTTAGATTATCAGTTTCTATGTTAAGAAAGAAATGGTATTCTGGGTTTTTAAGAATGATTTTATAAGATAATATGAGTATTTATGAAACATACTGTATTTTCTATATAGAGATTGTTAGAAAAGAAATGAAGGGGACTAGGAAAGAATTCCAATTTAAAACACAAGTTCGTCTAAAAACATAGTTTTTAGGGTTTTGTTAAGAAAATCATGAAGGAGATGATTTTTCAAAAAAAAAATATTTAATCTTAATAAACAAAAATCATAAGACAAATGATATTTTGTAGTAAGAAAAAATAAGTAGAAGGAAGAATGAACCTGAGAATCACAAAGAAAGTGTGAGTATGTGTTCTTGGTGTTTTCTTGCTTTGAGAGAGTTCTTGATTTAAAGAGAGAGAGAGAGAGAGAGAGAGAGAGAGAGAGAGAGAGAGTTTTGAGCACGTAAAGTTTGAATGAGAGATAAAGAAACGTATTTATACAAAGTAGGAGAGAGAAAGATCATCATGAGAGGGACACGTCGCTCATGTGTGATTGATCGAAGAATAGGAACGGGTGATGGTGTCAGAAAAATCGTGCCATCAGTTATTGAAAAAAAATGACGTCATAAAACAAAGTGTCTTTTCATCTTTAAGATATTTGAAATCACTTGAGGAAATTTGTGATTGACATTTGGATTTGAAGGTATCACTGAGAAGAAAGCCAGTGATAGATTTTTCTTTCAAAAAGTTTTTAGTCACTTGAAGAAACCAGTGATTATCTTTTGAAATCTTCAATAGGCGTCTCGCTGAAGGGATCTTCAGTGAGGAGGGATAGAAAACATACATGACTATCAGATAACATGTAGTCAGTGCTCATTTGATGAATGATGAACCTTGAAGTCCAATAGTTGATATAATGTATAATATCTGAAGAGTTATTCTTCAATATTTAGCATTCCAAGCTCACTGATGAGAAAGTTGAATCTTGTCTCATCAAGAGGTTTGGTAAAGATATCAGCGAGTTGAAAATCAGTAGGAATAAAATGAAGTTCAATATCTCCATTCATCACATGATCTCTGATAAAATGATAACTGATTTCGATGTGTTTGGTCTTTGAGTGTAGCACAAGATTATTGGATATTGCAATCGCACTAGTGTTATCACAATAGATAAGAATCCTTTATAGTTGAAGGTCATAGTCCAGAAGCTGATTTCTCATCCATAAAACCTAAGCACAACTATCAGCGGCTACATACTCAGCTTCAGTAGTTGATGTGGACTCGGAGTTTTGATTTTTACTTGTCCAACTCACCAACTTTCGACCTAGAAGCTGACAACCTCCAATGGTGTTTTTTCTATCAAGCTTACATCCTGGAAAATCAATTTTTGGATAAGCAGTTAAATCGAACCCTTAGTCTTTGGGGTACCAAAGACCTAGGTTAGGAGTTCCCTTCAGATACCTGAAGATACGCTTAACATTAACATATAGGATTCCCTGGGTTCAGACTGATATCTTGCACATAAGCATGTAGAGTACATAATGTCAGATTGATTAGATGTTAGATACAACAATGACCTAATCATTCCTCTATAAGCCATGATATTAATAGGTCTTCTAGATGGATCCTTGTTTAGTGTCAGCAGTGGAGCCATAGGAGTTTTCATCGCTGAAATTTAAATAAGATCAAACTTCTTCAGCATATCATTGACATACTTACCTTAATGTATGAATGTACCTTTGTCAGATTGTGCAATCTAAAGACCAAGGAAGTAGGTTAATTCACCCATCATACTAATCTTGTATTCTTTCTTCATTCTGTTAGAGCATAAATATGTTGGATACAAGATCAAGAAGACTGAAGGTCAAAGTGTAAGAAGTCAAAGTTGATAAAGTCAACACTCATCAAAGTCAAAGTCTTTTGTAATAAAAGTCAATGTATTGTATTTGTATTTGTTTTTCCTTGTTTTAGTTGTAGGTATAAATAGTTTCCTTTCCTTTGTAATTAGTAGTTAACATAAGTGGAGCATATAATTCAGTTGTATTTTAGAGAGAGAATACGTTTAGAGAGAGAAAGGGAGTTCTAGAGAGAGAAAGTTGTAATCTTGAATTGGATTGAAATCAAACAGGTAATTGATTGATATATCCTTGTTTGTTTGATTAATTGCATTTAGGAACTAGAATCTGGGAACACAATTGGTATTAGAGCAGGTCCAAATCGAAATCAGATCAAGAAAGAGAAAATTTTGGTTCGACGCTGTGTTCTTGAGCCGAGAATCGAATTTCGAGTTTTTGTGTGAATTAGGAGTTGAAATCTGTCAGGTTTTGTTAGAAAAGTATAATCGATCGAGTCTGTTTAGTTTTTTTCGTGTATTGCACTGTAATTGGATTGAATTTTTGAATTTTTGTGGTTATTCGTGTTCACGAGTTCTTGGCACTGTTCTTGATTCAAATTTGTATTTTTGAGTTTTAGATCGAAATCAATTGTTCGTTTTGCGTTCTAGATGTTTAGGCGAGAAAATTGTCAAATTTTTTTATTGTAATTCGAGGTCTAGATAGGTTTTTGGTGTATTTTTGATCGAGTTTCGTCGTGTGCGCAAGATCTGAGGTTTGCGCAAGATTCATCGAGGTTTGCGCAAGATTCATCGAGTTTTTCATCAAGTGATTTTCTGAGATTTGCATGTTCAACTATATCCGCAAAGAGAGATTTGTGTATTCATCTTGAATTGAAAAAAGGAAGTTTGAATTCAGACAAGTATACTTTGCGCAAGTATATAGATACGCAAAGTCAAGTTCACATATCTAGTTCGTCACTCAAAGATAAGGTTTGCGTATATGAAGTGAAACAAAAAGCTAAAGTGTGATACGGGAAGTTTGATTTACGTACACTTCTTGATACGCAAAGTAAGGTTTTCGTACGTTTCTTGATTCGCAAAGTCAGATTTGCGTAACCTTCTCAGCACGCAAAGCTATTCGTCACAAGACTTGGTTTGCATAACCTATTCGATACGCAAAAGGAGATTTGTGTAACCAGTTAGATACGAAAAGTAGTGGTTTGAGTATTCAGCGTCATACGCAAAGTAGTGGTTTGCGTATTCAGCGTCATACGCAAAGTAGTGGTTTGCGTACCCTGAGTGTTGCGCAAAGTTTGAATGACTTAGAATTTTTTTTTCTTTTTTGTATTTCGATTTTTTTTGGTGAATATTTGTGTTTCTTATTGTTTCAACTGGACTAACGATCAGTTCTAGTTTCTTATTGCAAATATTTTTCAAACAGTTTTATCAAGATGACTTCTAAAGATGCACTTTCCTTTGGCACTGATGTCAAGCCTCCTGTACTGTTTAATGGAGAGTATGAACAATGGAAGGACAGATTCCTTGATTTCGTGGACAGGCACACAAATGGAGAGAATATTCTTTTGTCAATTACAGATGGTCCTATGGCACCAATCATAGTTCAAGTACCTGCTGATGATGATTCATCTGATAGTGGACATGGTGATGAAGAAAGAGAACAAAAGACAAAACCAGTTAAAGTGGATTTATCTCAGTACTCTGAAGAACAGAAAAGTCGATATAAAGCAGACAAGCAAGCAAGATCTCTTCTACTTCAAAGCATTCCTAATGAGATTTACATCAAGATTGATAGCTTCAAGGATGATGCTAAGAAGATGTGGGATCAATTGCAAAAGATGATGATGGGATCCAAGGTCGGGAATCAGATGAAAGTGGATAACTGCATCAATAGCTACGAGGAATTCAAAGCCAAAGAGAATGAGAGTTTGGAAGATACTTATGAACGGTTTACTTTGCTTCTGAATGAACTGACGAAGAACAAAGTGACAAAGAAGCAGCTGGAAAACAATGTCAAATTCCTGAGTATCCTACGACCTGAATGGAAGAAACATACACGTAAGATGAAGCAGATGAAAGATTTGAATGACATACCTCTTCACTAAGTCTATGAGACTTTACAACAGAATGAAGATGAGGTTGAGGAGAAAAGAGCTGAAAAGAAGAAGGCTGAAAAGGTTCCTGATCCGATTGCTTTGGTTGTTGGAGAGAAGAAGAAAGAAAAGAAAGAAAAGGCAGAGAAGAAGAAAAAGAAGAAAATGCTTACGAGTTCTGAGTCAGAATCTGAATCAGATGGTGATGATGGAAAAAGTCTGAAACAAGCCATGATTTTACTAACCCGTGCCTTTCAAAAGAAATTCTACAAGAAGTCGGGATCAAATTCTCAAAGGTATTCTTCATCAAGTTCAAAGAATCATGAGCACCGAGAGAGGGTGGAAGGAAAGATATATGAAGAAAACAGATATGTTGAGAAGAAACCTGATAAAAGGAAGAAGTTCGTGAATGATTACACTGTTGCCGAAAAGCCAGCAAGTGATCCAGTCAAATGCTACAACTGTGGCAAGATTGGACATTTTGCAAAAGATTGTAGAAAGCCAAAAGTTTGTAATTCTCAGTACTATCAGAACAAACTGCTACTGGCCAAACAGCAAGAAGCGGTCATAGCTTTAATGGCTGAGGACGAATTTTGGCTAGATCATTCAGAAGGTGAAGAGGAAGAGAAGGAAGAAACTGCTCATCTCTGTCTTATGGGAAAAGAGGTCAACTATGATGAATCAGATGACGAGACAACTAATGAGGTATCAAACTTAACTCAAAAAGATTTCATTACCAAAATGGAAGCTATGATGGTTGAGCTTCAAGACTTACAAAATAAATTGAAAAAGGAAAAAGAAAGAGTTGCTAAAAGAAACAATAAGATATTTGAACTCAATAAGTCGGTTATTGGGAACAAAGATCTGATTGATTCTTTACGCAAGTCTGCTTCTGATTCTAAACTTCAAGTGGATTGTTTTGAAAAGAAGATTTCTGATTTTGAAGTTAAAATTTCTAAGTTTGAGTTTGAGAAGAAAGAATCTGCACTAACTGTTCATAAACTGCAGGTTGAGAACAAGCTTTTAAATAAGAAGGTAAATGGTCTGGAAGCCAAACTTTATGCTAGAGGCCAAACAGATCAAACAATCTTTCTTAATGCACCTAACGAAGAGGCTGATGTTAAGGAAAAATGGGGACTTGGTTTTCAAAACCCCCATTATCTTAAGAAAGCCGTCAGAAAACAACCAGCACTTTATAATTTTGATTTTCTTGCTTGTGCTGGTAAACATCCTCATTTAAAACCCAAATTTGTTACCAAATTACCAGAAGAAGTTGAGGCCAAAGAAACTGAAAATAGAAAGAATGTGAAGAAAATGCAACTACCATTTAACTATGCAAAGTTAAATGATAGTTATCTTTCAGAAACACCAAAAGTTCTTTCAAACGATTATTTTGCTAGTTATTCTGTTTCTGAGATGAAGGCAAAACCTGCAATTGCAAAGGTTTATGTTCCTCCACTCATTATTGAAAGGAAAATAATTGAGCTTGAAAATGTTTTATCTGATGAAAAATTTTTGGTAGATATTGAACAAAGTATGTTTTCTACAGTTTTAAAGAACACTGTTTTTCAAACTAAATCTACAAAGTGTTCTAAAGTTTCTAAGGCACATCAAACTTCGTCTGATAATTTTGATGACTTATTTGAGTCTGCAAATGACTTTCTTAATTCTGATGAAGGGTGCATAGAAGAAATTGATATGTTTGACTTCAATGCTTCTATTCCTGATCATTCTACTTGTCTTATAAATGATAAAGTGTTACCAAGTGGTTTTAATATTGGTAAATCATCAGATAAGATTGGTGAATCAGTTTCTATAACAGCTGATTACTATGCTCAAGGTAAGAAACATAAGAAACAGCGATTACAGAAACAGAAATACACTGGTACACAAAAGAAAACTCAATCTCAGAAATCTGATTTACTTAATAAATCTAAATCTTTTGTTTCAGATTTAAGCAAGAAAAGGTCGAAAGCTTGAACTGAATGGCGACCAAAATGGAAGGATGATGAGATAGCTGAATCAGTTTCTGATAACTCTTGTAATAGATCAGTTAGTAGTGATAATGATGTAGTTGATCAACTTGCTTGTCATAAACAAAACCTTGTAACTTCTTACAAGAGGTATTCAATAAAGCAATTGATTCAATTATCTCCTATTACTACTAAATCTTATCATTATCGGAGAAATGATTTTGCTTATTCTCATAATTCTACTGATTGGTTTGCATCTTATCATGTGTATTCTTCAAGATCAAATGTTTTTAAAAGTTTTTTCAATGAAAAGGAGGATCCATTTTTAAATGGATACCAAAATCTTGTTAGGACCCGTTTTTAAATGGGTACCTAAATCTATTGTTTCCTGATTTCTCTTGCAGACCCGACATATGTGGTACTTGGACAGTGGATGTTCCAAGCATATGACTGGGCAAAAATATTTGTTGTCTAATTATACAGAGAAATTTAGTGGAAATGTAAGATTTGGAAACGATCAACTTTCACCAATCTTAGGATATGATGACATCATTCAAGACAACATAACGATTAAGAAGGTGAGTTACGTCGAAGGTCTAGGGCACAACTTGTTCAGCATCGGTAAATTCTGCGACAAAGGGTTAGAGGTCAACTTCAAAGCTAAGAGATGTTCAGTCCGTTCTGAAGACAGCACAGAACTCTTAGTTGGCAAGCGAAAGACAAATCTCTACTCCATCAATCTTTCAAAGGTCCAGAATGACAGTTATGTTTGCTTATTGTCAAAAGCTTCGATGCAACAAAGTTGGCTTTGGCACCGATGACTATCACATCTGAATTTTCGTTATATCAACAAGCTGGTTAGTGGAAAATTGGTAAAAAGACTTCCTAAGCTGAAATATGAAAAAGAACACTTATGCGCAGCTTGTGAAAAGGGTAAGATGAAGAGAGTCGCACATAAACCGAAGCCTGAACCAAGCACTAGTTCTCCGTTAGAATTGTTACATACGGATTTGTGTGGTCCAATGAGAACTCATAGTTTGGGTGGAAAAAAGTACGTGTTGGTTATTGTGGACGATTACTCAAGATACACGTGGGTCAAATTTCTTCGTTCAAAAGATGAGACGCCGGAAGTTCTCATTAATTTCTTAAAGACGACCCAGGTGAAAATGCAGCGACAAGTCAAGTTTCTTCGAACTGACAACGGAACAGAGTTCAAAAACAAGATTGTTGAAGAATATCTCGAATCGGTCGGGATATCACATCAGTACTCTGCTACTCGTACGCCTGAACAAAATGGAGTAGTTGAAAGGCGAAATTGAACGCTAGTCGAGGCCGCTCATACTATGCTTAGCCAATCCAATCTACCTCTATTTTTGTGGGCAGAAGCTGTGTCGACTGCATGTCATACTCAAAATCGGTCCATGATACACCGCCGTTTTTAAAAGACTCCATATGAGCTGATCAATAACAGAACACCAACAATCAAGTATTTTCACATATTTGGGTGTAAATGTTTTGTGCTTAACGACAGAGAGAGTCTGAATAAATTCAGTGCTAAGGCGGACGAGGGTATCTTCATTGGTTATTCTTCAACATCAGCAGCATATCGTGTTTATCTGAAGAAGTCAAAGACAGTTGTCGAGAGCGTCAATGTAACATTTGATGAAGAGATGGCTTCTGAACAACTCAGTTCAGAACCCGTGATCACTGGAGTATTAGCTTCTGGGCAGATCAGTTCAGAACCTGTTTCTACAGAGAAAAAATCGGATAACGCTTCTACTTCAGTTTCACATTTATCTGATTTAGATTTGTTATTTGAATTATTTTATGATGAGTTTCTAGGATCTAATGTATCTAAATCTGTTGTGACTGACAGGTCTGAAGACACAAGTTGCAATCATCCAGTCACATCAAAAGTTTTAACTGAACTTGCATCCCCCGTTCAGTTAGAAATTCACATTCCAATATCTACTCCTATAGTTGAAGATACACAAGTAACTGCTGATCCAGAAGTAACTATATCAGTTAGGTGTGATATACTGTCTACTCAATAGCCAAAGTCTGTTGTTCCAACTGATGCTTCTACACCTGAAACTTCAACTGCAAACCCCCTCCTATTATTCAAACTGAAGAGTCTGATAGTGGATTTCTAGATGATGATCATGTTCAATCTGTATCTACTCCACTACCTCATGAGCATCGCTGGACAAAAGAGCATCCTTTACATCAAGTAATTGGAGATCTCAACAAGCTTGTACAAACTAGGTCAGTGACTCTTAATCAATGTATGCATGACTCATTCCTCAGTAAGATTGAGCCCACGCGAGTATCAGAGGCTCTTGCTGATTCGGACTGGGTATCTGCTATGCAAGAAGAGATCAATCAGTTTGAAGCCCTAAAGGTTTGGAGATTAGTTCCAAAACCAGAAGGTAAAACCGTGATAAAAAGGATGAAGATGGTATCGTCATAAAGAACAAAGCTAGACTTGTTGCCAAAGGTTACCGGCAAGAGGAAGGCATAGACTACGATGAGACGTATGCTCTAGTAGCGCGCATAGAAGCAATCCGCATGTTTCTAGCCTACGCAGCTCATAAGAATTTCACAATCTTTCAGATGGATGTGAAAATAGCCTTTCTGAATGGCATTCTTAAATAGGAAGTGTGCGTATCTCAACCAAAAGGGTTTGTCAATGTAGAGAAGCCAGATCACGTCTACATCTTGGACAAAGCCCTGTACGGTTTAAAACAAGCCCCTCGAGCATGGTATGATGTTTTATCTAAATTCTTGGTCAAGTCCGGTTTTTTTAAAGGTAAGGTTGATACCACTTTATTCATCAAAAAGGAAAAATTTGATATTATTCTTATTCAGATTTATGTTGATGATATAATATTTGGTTCTACAAATCCAAAATTTTGCAAAAACTTTTCTAACCTCATGGTGTCACATTTTCAAATGAGTATGATGGGAGAGACGAATTTCTTTCTCGGATTACAAGTTAAACAGTTTTCAACGGGGATTTTCATTAACCAATCTAAGTACATTTTGGATATTATTCGGAAATACAAAATGGAAAATTGCAAACCAATTGGAACCCCGATGGCACCAGGTACTAAAATTAACACTGATCCTTCGGGTAAAAGTGTTGATGTTAGAACTTATAGATGTATGATAGGATCGTTAATGTACCTTACATCTAGTAGACCAGATATTATGTTTTCAACATGTTTATGTTCTAGATATCAGGCTGCTCCCAAAGAATCCCATTTGGCTACTGTCAAACGGATCTTTAGATATCTGAAGGGGACTGCAGACCTTGGTCTATGGTATCCTAAGGATACTGGGTTTCAACTGACTGCTTATTCAGATGCAGATCATGCAGGTTGCATGTTGGACAGAAAGAGTACTTCAGGTCACATTCAATTTCTTGGAGACAAGCTCGTTAGCTGGGCATCAAAGAAACAATTATGCGTTTCCACATCGACTGCTGAAGCAGAGTACGTAGTTGCTGCCAGTTGCTGCTCTCAAGTCCTGTGGATGCGAACACAGCTACGAGACTATGGATTCAAGTTCGACAAAATTCCAATCTATTGTGACTCGAAGAATGCGATTGCAATATCTGTTAATCCTGTCCAACATACGAAAACCAAACACATTGATGTAAGGTATCATTTTATTAAGGATAATGTAGAAAAAGGAACAATTGAACTTTATTTTGTAAAAACAGATTATCAACTTGCAGATTTATTTACCAAACCCTTAGATGAAAAGAGATTTAATTTTTTTGTCTCTAAGCTTGGTATGTTAAATCTTAAGACATAATCGGTTGTTACCTACTAAAGTTACTAATTGTTATTTTTCATCATTTTCTTTATCTTTATGTCTGAAGGATATCTGCACTTTAATTGTTTGCTCATGATCTCAGGAGGAGTAAGAGAAGATTAAAGATGATCTACATTATTTTGAGGGGGAGCATAACTAATTTCTGCATTTTATTTCACTGACAAAATTTTTGTAATGCATGATTTTAGCGGGAGCATATAAGCCAGTCAAAAGGAGTAAGACTATGATTTCTGATTATTTCAAATCAGAACTCGTACTTTAATCGTTTTACTGCTTTATGTCTTTTATTTTTCGAATAAATTTATGAATAAATTTGTTTTGACTAAACTTTGAGACTTATGCAGGATGAGAGAAACTGACAAGATCATATCTTTATGACTTCAGATTTAAGATTGTGAGAAAAGGTTAATTTCTTATCTTAATCTGATATATGGTTGAAAGAATGACAACTTTCAATCATAGAAAAAATATTCTTAAATGTTCAAACCACTTCCCGATTCTTAAACAGTTTTCATGAATTGGAAGTGTGATTTTAAAATGTTTTCATTTTATTTGGGCTTAAATGTTTTTTACAAACCGTGTGTTTCCAAAGATAAATACTTGTGTATTGTCTTTTCCATATACTTTCAAGTATTCACACACACCGGTTTGACTTTTTGTTCACATTGTTCTTACCATGTCTCATATTGAAACATATTTTCGATGGTAAGACATCCCGCTTGTACTTCAAAAAAATTTGAGCGTTATTTCATTTTAAAGCGTTCATTTCAAGAATGTCTATATTTTTGTTTCGTATAGACAATATCCGTTATTTTTTTTTACCATAAGCCTTAATTGCTATATCATTTCATTTCTGATCATTTTCATACAATGTCAGATTTTCAAACAAGTCTTTTGCATTCATGTTCATTCATTCAGTATACTTGTTTGAAAATACTTCAATGTCTAAAAATGCTCAAATCTTCATGATTATATTTTATGAGCATACATTCGTCTGACATTTGTATATGAGCTTTAACTAATAAAGTTAAACCATCATGAGCAACACATGCTTATTAGGATATTATGGGTTCTTTGTGCTAGGACTTAAATGAACTTCTATGGATTCACGTTAACCAGTGTTTCCTACCCAAGAAGTTAATCCAATAGAGATTGAGTGTGAGGAGTCAAAAAGAAATGAGTGTGGGTATGATGAGGTAAAATGGAAAACAGAGTTTGGTTAGAAGTGAGCTTAAATGATTAAAAAGAAAGAGGGTGAGATATCAGAGTAAAAGAATATCAAACTCTGCACCAAATACTTTTTGAGTCGGGTAACCACATTACTAGCGTTTCACAATTCTTTGGTGAACGTTATTGAAATAGGCAACTAGCCCATGACAACTTTTGACTAAATCCCACTAGCTACTCATTTTCTTCTCAAAAAGAAAATGTTTCACATTTTCAAGGGGACGCAGCATATAATCTATCTGATTTTCATTTGGAAAATCTGGATATTGAAAAAGAAGGAAGTCTGCCCCACTTTCGCACTTCAATCATGCACATTGAGTCTGTGTTTATACTACTGTTGTCTCAGTGGTTTATACAATGTTGAGCCTTATAAAAGCAATCGTTCGTGCTTAATTCTTTCTACACGTGCACGAACACACAAAGAATTTGTTTCTTTGTCATAACATTCATAGAAATTGCCTTTGTGGTATTTCGATGATTGGATGGAAGCCCTGGGGGAGTGAACATCAAAAAGCTCCTTTATATTGTGTATTCGTTACACACAGTGACTTCGTGTTACTGACAGGCATTCTAACTGATTCATTTGTTGATTCAGGAGTTACATGTTCTTATTTTGTCTGGATTTGCAAAGATCTAGATAAATACTTGGTTATGGATCACAGAATCAGAGGCTCAGTTTGACATATCAGAATGGGTCAAAGATATTTCTTGGAAGAAAAGTTTCGATGATATAGATGCTCAAATCATCAAAAAGGGGGAGATGGTATCAAGAAATGATAAAGTTTTGAGAGATGTTCTTACAGAAATGTCCTTGTCAGAAGATTCAAAGTAAAGATTTGAAGAAGATCAAAGAATTTCTGAAGATTTGAGGAAATTTTTCTTTGAAGATTATTTGCTAAAGCAATTCGAGCTGATTCTGAAGATAATTTCTTTCCAAAGTCTGAAAGTATTATTGTGAAATTTTTGGGGAGTTTGTTAATCGTTTGAAGACAGTTTTGGAAAGAATACAGTCAAAGGAAAAGGGGAGATTTTACTGACAGAGCTTACAAGTGAAGATTGAATTGTTAAATCTTTCAATAGTGATCTTGAATCCAAAGGGGGAGATTGTTAGAGCATAAATATGTTGGATACAAGATCAAGAAGACTAAAGGTCAAAGTGTAAGAAGTCAAAGCTGAGAAAGTCAACATTCATCAAAATCAAAGTCTTTTGTAATAAAAGTCAATGTATTGTATTTGTATTTGTTTTTCCTTGTTTTAGTTGTAGGTATAAATAGTTTCCTTTCCTTTGTAATTAGTAGTTAACAGAAGTGGAGCATATAATTCAGTTGTATTTTAGAGAGAGAATACGTTTAGAGAGAGAAAGAGAGTTATAGAGAGAGAAAGTTGTAATCTTGAATTGGATTAAAATCAAACAGGTAATTCATTGATATATCCTTGTTTGTTTGATTAATTGCATTTAGGAACTAGAATATGGGAACACACATTCTTTCAGCGAATCTTTCGCAGAGAGAGTGGTTAGTAGAACCAAATATAATATCATCAACATATACTTGAACAAGAATAATATGACCTTTAATCTCTCTGAAAAATAAAGTGTTGTCAATCTTACAACGTTCAAAAATTTCAATGATTAGAAGAGAAGATAAGGTGTCATACCAGGCACGAGGGGATTGTTTTAACCCATAGAGAGCCTCATCCAGCTTATATACATAACCTGGATACTTAGAGTCAGGGAACCCTGGGGGTTGTTCAACAGAGACTTCCTCACTGAGTTTTCCATTTAGGAATGTTGATTTGACATCCATTTGATATATTTTAAAGTCTTTGTGAACTATATAGGCTAAAAATAATCGAATTGCTTCGAGTCTAGCCACTTGGGCAAAGGTTTCATCATAGTCTATGCCTTCCTCTTGTCTGTATCCCTGATCAACAAGTCTATCTTTATTTCAGGTCACAGTCCCATGTTCATCTAACTTGTTACGAAACACCCATTTTGTGTCAATAACAGTCTTATCAGATGGTCTGGGAATGAGATTCCAAACTTTGTTTCTCTCAAACTCAGTCAGCTCTTCTTGCATAGCACTGACCCAATTTGGATCTCTGAGGATATCATCGATCTTTTTAGGTTCAATGAGAGAGATGAAGTTTACAAATAGAAAGATGTTATCTGAACCACGTCGAGTCTGAATACCAGCGTTTGGATCACCAAGTATTTGTTCAATTGGGTGAGTCTTCATCGATCTCTGAGCAGGAGCTTCAGTATCCATGTCTAAAGAAGTGGCATAGATAGAAACATTTGTTGAGGAAGAAGTTTCAGCAATTTGATCATCAGCTATCAATCGATAAGGTTCAGATTGAACATTATCTACTGATTTTTCTTCAGAGGTAAGAGGTAATTTAGAAGTCGAAGGTTCAGAAGAGGGTACATTGTTTATGGGAATAACATATACCCAAGAAGTAGATTCTGATTTTGTTGAAACAATGACTGGATCAACATCAGCGTTTGGTGAATCTGCTTGATTGTTATTGTTGAAAGGTACATCAGCATCTCTGAGTGAGAGAACATCCAATCATTCAGTTCTTCGTTTTCAAGGACAGGCCTTAAATTAGCTGAACAAGATTCATCAAATGTGTGTATGGTTTCTTCTACAGTTTTTCTTCTCTTGTTGAAGACTTTGGAGGCTTTGGACACTAAGGAGTATCCTAGAAAATTTCCATCGTCAACTTTGGGATTGAACTTTCTAAGTTCATCTCTGTTGTTTATTATGTAGCACTGACAACCGAAGATATGAAGAAAACTTAGAGTTGGTTTTCTTCCATGGAAAAGTTCATATGTTGTCTTCTTGAATCTCTTGATGATCAACGATCGATTCCGAGTAAAACATGCAGTGTTGACAGCTTCAGCCCAGAATTGGGTTGGTAAATGATATTCGTTGAGTATGGATCAAGCAACTTTCATGATTGTTCGATTTCTTCTTTCAGCAACCCCATTCTGCTGATGTATTCTCACAGTTGAGAAGTTGTGAGAGATATACTTGTTTTCAAAGAAATTATCAAGAGAAATGTTTTTGAATTCAGTGCCATGATCACTTCCTATAGAACGAATAGTGAGGTTGTTCAGAACCTCCATCTTCCTTATGAAGGAGATGATTTCTTCTAGAGTGTCACTTTTAGATCTGATGAACATGGCCCATGTATATCTGGAGTATTCATCAACAATTACCAATGTATACTTCTTTCCAGCGATGGATTATATATTGACAGGACCAAACAAATCCATGTGAAGCAGATGTAGAGGAGACTTGCTTTGGATTATACTTCTTTCCAGCGATGGATTATATATTGACGAGACTTGCTTTGACTTGAAACTTGCTTTGGTTTGATTTCCTTTTTCACATGTTGAGCAGAGAGATTCTTTAGCAAATGAGTGCTGAGGCAGACCAACGACAAGTTTTTTTCTTACTGAGTTCATTCAGCGTCTTGAAGTTGATATGAGATAGTCTTTTATGCCATATCCATTTGACATTTGATGAGGCTTTAGAAAGGAAACAAATGTTCTCAGTGTTGGAGGAATCCATGTTGATAATATAGAGGTTTTCAAAAATGATAGCCACTAAGAGCAAGTTTTCCATCTTTGTCAGTGACAGCATATGCTTTCTTGGTAAAGCATACTTTATAGTCTTTGTCACATAGTTGACTGATGCTCAGAAGATTGTGCTTCAGTCCGTCTACGTACGAGACTCTTAGAAAGGTAGTTGTGCCATTAGTTAGTACACCAAACCCTCGAGTATAGCCTTTTTCATTTCCACCAAAGGTCACTGAGGGACCTTTCTCTTCCTTGTAGTTAGTGAGCAGGTTCTTTTGGCCAGTCATGTGTCAAGAGCATCCACTATCAAGATAATAGATACCCTTCGAGACCTGCAAACATAAGGAAGATCAATTTTTGATTGGTACCCACTTTATAATGGGTCCAAAAGAGTTAGTGGAGATGGAAGGTTTAGTAATCTTCACAGCATCTGATGATTCAGCATCAGTGGTAACCTTCACTTTGGTTAATTTCTTAACCTTAGTGGTATTTTTCACCTTAGCAGGTTTTTTAGCTTTGATAACCTTCTTTGCCTTGGAGGCATTCATCTTCACTCTAGCTGACTTTTTAACTTTTGTGGTAGTGGAACATTTACTGCAATGTGGTCAGTAAGTCCACAGTGATAGCATTTTCTATAGCTAAAGGTAGCCTTAAGACCATGAGCATATGTATTAGAAAGATTTAGATGAGACGGACCAGCTCCAAGAATGCCCTTAGCCTCAGATTTTGGAGGAACCTTAAGTTCTTCAAAATTTTTAGGCTTAAGATCTACTTTCATCCTGGGAGTTGATCTCTGAACATGTTCAGGGATTTTGGCTTTAGATGATGTGGGTTGATTCGCTGAAGGTTTAGGAGAAACCTTATTTGGATTAGGTACTTTAGTACCCTTCCGAGAAGTATGGGAAATAGATTTTTCCTTATCTTTGAGTTTAGAACTCTTAGAAACATCCTCAGGTATAGGAACATAAGAGGAAGAAGAACACTGAGATGAAAAAGTGTCAGGAATAGATGAGACGAACATTCCAAACTTTAGCATGGAACGATCTATGTCAAGGTTGTCTTTTTTAGACTCATAACCAAGACAACTCTTATCCTGAGTAGGAATTTGAGCACCTATTATCTCAGTAATCTTAGCTGAGGATTTACACCATCCTTCAACTGTAGCCTTTTCAGCTTTTAGTTCAGCAATAGCTTGTTCGCGTTCAATGCTGATGATTTCATTAACAATGACTTGATCTTTTAAATTTTCCTCTATATTGGTTAGTTCTTTGATCTTTAGATGACATTTCTCAAGATGTTCTATTAAGTCAATATTTTTGTTTTCAGCTTGAGGTTTGCCATTCAGGGCATTGTATAAATCAATGGTCAACACATCAATGGAGAGAAGTCTATCAGTTTCCGTGAGAGCTGGTTTAGAAGAGATTGATACATGAGAGGTGGTAATGCTCATGGATGTTCCAATTGGTTCTTCCACTTCTTCTTCTATCCTGGCCATTAAATAGAGAATGGCCGCATCTTCTTCATCAGAGCTCGATTCATCAGATTCAGCCTAATCACGTTCTTCAGCGATTAGACCTTTACCTTTCCGCTTGTAGTTTTTCAACTTTTGATAGTTCTCTTTCAGCTTTAGGTACTTGTCATCACTAGGTTTTCGAGATGAAGAAGGTTGGAAGACTTTCTTTGACCTGCACTCACTAGCAAAATGTCCAACTTTTTCGCAGTTATAGCATGTAGCAGTTGCCTTATCAACAGGTGTTGGTTTAGGCTTATCAGCCATAACAAGAGGCTTATTTCTTCTGAATTTGATCTTTCTTCCAAATCTCCTGAAGGAGTTTGTCAAGAGAGCCAATGATTCATCAAACTCTGAAAGGTAAGTGTCTGATGGATCCTCTGAGTCAGAATCTAACTCAGTGAGAGTGAGAGTAGAGGATTGCTGAGATGGGATTATCTCTGAAGAAACTAAAGCAACAGGTGTGCTTTTGGAGTCTTTGGAATATTTGGCAAGATTCTTCTTCAGTTGACTGGATTACTCATGATTAAGCAAAATCCTATATAAGGTACTAAGAGATAGATGATTTAAGTCTTTTGTTAGCTTGAGACACATTGAATAACTGTCCCAGCTTTTAGGGAGACATTCCAAGAATTTAGTGAGAATCGCAAAGTTAGAGTAGGTCCTACCAACAGTCCTGAGATCAACTATTAAGTAATTAAAGCGTTGATATACTTCAGACAAATATTTATTCTTACCACAAATGAAACTTTCATATTGTCTTACCAGATTTATCTTTCTGGTTTTTTGTACCTCAGTGGTACCTTCATATTGAACACAGATTGTGTCCCACATGGCTTTGGAGGTTTTTAGATACATGATGGAATGGAAGACTTCATCAGGTAAAGCCATAGAAATAATGGTTTTAGCCTTAGCATTAAGGGCAACTTTCTTTTTGTCCTCATCATTCCATTGTCGTATTTCTTTGACAGCTTCATTTTCAAGAACGACATCAATAGTTGCAGTGGAAGGAGCTGCAGCGATTATGACAAATGGTACATAGGGTCCATTTTCAACATATTCAGGTATAGTGGGATCTACACCTTCTAGAAATAGCATCATTCGATAGTTTGTCATGATAGTTTCTGTTTGTGTTCAATGCCATTTTAGAGAATAACAAGGAAGAGAGTTGAGCAAGATCTTGTTTATGGATTAAACAAATCGCTCTGATACCAGTTGTTGGTCCCGATTAAGGTTCTACAAGGGTGTTAGTTTGTAGAAGGGGGGTTGAATTTAAACACAAAGTTTACTTTTAAATTTGTTTAATGATTATTGAGTAAATCAAAAACACAATTTACAGATTGTTCCAGAACTAGATAAGGTAAAACCTAATCTAAACAATCTAAGAAACACTAAGATTTCTTGCACACAAGAGTAATAGAAAGAGAGAAGAGAGTTTGCAGAAAAGAGAGCTTCTGCAAAGATCACTAAGAGGATTGAGGACCCTTCAAAAATGAATGTTTCTCTCCTATTTATACCCAATGCATTAAATTCATGGTAGAAGGTACAATCCACGTGTCCATTTTTTATTGGTTTCATGTTGTTGACTTTATCTTTAGCATGTTTTCGGCCGTATGATGAACAGTGTAGTGGAAAGGGGTGGTTGTACGATTATGGACAAATGCATTTTTGCTTTTGTACTTTCATACTTGTTGTGAAGAGAATAAGATAAACAAATCTTGATAAGCAAGCTTTATGATCAACTATAGTTGATCATCAGTGATCAAGAATCACTGATGTAGAAAGGCAATAGTTGAGGCTTGATCTTGATTTGTCACACGTTGTAGAATTGTCTTGGTTTCACTGAATGCCGCTTCAAATCATTAGTAAACTTGTCTTCATCATCAGCTTAGTCTTTTGATGTCAGCGATGATCTTCTTGAGCTTGAGGCTTGTCTTCAGGAATTACATAAATTGATTACATAGGGAACAACTCAGCGATAACTGAACAGACTCAGTCTGATCGCTGATGATGAAACACTAATACATATATGTGAGGTCCATTGAGATCATGATTGGTTTGATTTAGATGAAGAACAAGAGATTAAGGGTAGAAATCAGTAGATTATTGAAAGCAAAATAAAATCTACACTAAGAGAGCAAAAGGCAGTGTGCGGCTACATTGTGGAAGGTTTGGAATTGATCAAATGAAAAGTTAACCTAAAACTATTACACATGATTTCTATTTATACCCCCTTGTCCCTTGTACACATTATAAGCCCAAACCCAATACAAGGCACAATACATTTAATATAGATTACTTTATAAAACTTCTAATAAGAACATAAAATATGTTCTAACAATATACAGTTTAAGTAAATTTCACTAAGTATAGAAATGAACATATCAAATCACTGAGAGAGTTTGGATCAATAAAAAATTCAAACTTTATATATATATATATATCCTCTCCTCTTTCCTATAGCATACATGCACACCCATTCACAATTAAATATGTACACAAGGTAAACACAATGAAAACAATCTTAAGAAATTTCATACTTGGTGTTCACAATGTATATAATAATAACAATAATAATAATAATAATAATAATAATAATAATAATAATAATAATAATAATAATAATAATAATAAGTGGTAGATTTAATTGTTGTTTTAGTTGGTGTTCACAATATGTGCACGGGTTATATCAAGTCTCGTAGATTCAGAGTGTGTTCACAAATAATAATAATAAAGTTCACATGGTGTTGATAAATTATCACAGTATTTTTTTAAAAATATTCACAATACGTTTAACGTGTGTGTGCACATTTATGTGTGTATATGTTAGAGTAAACTCTAATTTTGGTCCTGAGGTTTACTAAAATCCTTGAAAGTGGGACCTGAACTTTACTAAGTCTAGAAATCGTCCTTGTGGTTTTCATTTTTCTTTGAAAGTGGTCCTTAAACACCAACTCTGTTAACTTTCTCCGTTAGAGAGAGGGATATTTTTGTCCATTTATATTACTATTTTCCCTCTTTTTTTTAACCAGGCCCATTAAGCCTAAACAATCAAGACAGTCGACAGGTTTTTTGAAGGTGATATCACCACCGCCCATCCCTCATCTGGTCGATTATAGTTCCCATCTCTCATCTAATCGATTAAAAAAATTGATTCCTTCTATCATTCCACTACAAACGCAAATTAGTTGATGATTAGAATAGTGGAATGTCAAACTCATCATGGGTGATTAGAACAACGGAGTGGAATCCAAGTGAAGTCTATGGTATGTTTCTTCTTATCAGTAAGTTTGATCGAATTATATGAATAAGTTTGATTGAATTTTTTTCTTTTATTTTGTTCACAACAATTTATCCCACATTGATAACAATTAAAATTAACCATGGAGGTGTTTTTACGGCCTCTCCGGGAAGAAGATTCATGAATGGTAAGCATGATTTTATTGATTTGGTTAACACAAATGAACTATCTGTTCATGACTTCGATGCTATGATGAAAGAATTAGGGTACGATGAGAAAGAACGAATGTATTACCATTTCTTGATTCATAATAGTGAGTTGGATTTTGGTTTGCAAGTTTTAGGGAGTAATCAAGATATTTTGAACCTTTTAAAATATGCCCCTAAGATCAAACTGATAGATGTTTTCATAGAACATGGTAAAACAAACTTGGCATCTCTAAATCCCAATAAAAGTTTGCTTCTTGAATGGGTTGATGCAAAAGTTGAGGGAATTAATGATGTTGATAGCTTTGATCCTTTTGATGGGTTGGAAACTTTTTTACCAGAAGTAGACAAGGGTAACGGAATAAATGATAGTGATGATGATACTGAGGATTATATTGATAGTAATGTTGGGTGGACGGGGATGCATGAAGAAGCAATTGATAGTCATAATGTGGATGGTGATGTAGATCCTTTTGATGTTGACCAGTTTTCAAGTGGAAAAGACAATGATGTGGTTGGTTCTTACAAAGAGAGTGTATCAGATAAAGCAAGTCATGTACATATTCAGTTTTATTTAGGCCAAACGTTTGGTAGCAAAGAAACAATAAAAAATTTAATCAAGCAACATTCACTTGAGTCTAGGAGAGATATAATTATTGTGAAAAATGATAAACAAAGAATTAGGGACGTTTGTAGGTAATTTGCCTAAGTTAAGTGAACCAAGTGGGCCTAGTGAGCCATGTAGGCTAGGCAAAGGAAGAAAGGCTAAATGGGTAAAGTCAAGTGGACCCACTTGTCCATAGGTTTTATACATCTCAACAACAAACAAGGAAGAAACTTGGAAGGTTAAAACCTATTTAGACACTCACAAGTGCCTCCAAACTAGGGAAGTTGGTCTTCCAACTGCAACTTTACTCTCTAAACATATTACAGAGCATGTGTCAAAATATGCCATTGAAGGCTCTTCAATCCCATTTGTCACAAAAGTTTGAGATCCTTGTGTCACCTGGTAAAACATTGAGGGAAAAAGTTATGGCCAACAAGAAGATCTGGGGAGATTATGAAACACAGTACCATCAACTTAGGGATTATCTATGTGAGGTGCAAATATGTAACCCGGATACCACTGTTAAATTGGATGTTGAAGCAGATCTAAACTTCGAAAACAATACCAGAAAGTTCAGAAGGGTTTACATTTGTTTGGTGCTTTGAAAAAGGGGTTTAAGGATGGTAAAAGGGAATTGTTGGGTATAGATGGGACATTTATGAAGGGTCCTTTTCTAGGACAAGTTTTGACAGTTTTAGGCATTGACCCAAATCATGGCACATATCCAGTTGCATATGGGATAGTAGAGGCTGAATCAACAGCTTCTTGGATGTGGTTCTTGCAATGCCTTGGAGATGATCTTGAACTTCAAGCAAATTCCAATTTTACTTTAAGTGACAGACAAAAGGTATGTTTTGAATTTATTTTATTTTATTTTTGTATTTAATTTTTTTAAACAAATTCCTTTTTTTTATATAGGGTATTATTCCAGCCATTTCAAAGTTGTTTCCTTCAACTGAATATAGATACTTCTTGAGACATATCCATGAGAATATGAAACTGCAATGGAAGGGGAAAGCATACAAAGACCATTTATGGCAGTGTGCAACATCTACCACTGTCCCTCAATTTTAAAAAGCAATGGGGGACTTAAAAAAATTCAATGTATCCTACTATGAATGGTTGAACAAGATCCCCCCCCCCCCAACATTGGACCAGATTCCACTTCACAGGTATAAAATATGTTATGCTTCTTACTAATAACGTGTTATATTGCTTAAAAATCACAACTGATGCGCTTCTAAATAACAGGTAGATGTCACTCTGATGTGCTTCTAAATAACATGTGTGAGGTATTCAATAGGCAAATTGTTGATGCAAGGGATAAACCAATATATTCTTGCTTGTAGTACATTAGAATATACCTTATGAAAAGGATTGTGAATGTCCTGAAAGTAATAGATACCTGCAATGGACCATTAACCCCTACAGCAACAAAGATGATGGACACAGTCAAGAAAGAAGCATCCAAATACCATGTGGTTTGGAATGGGGAGAAAGGTATGAGGTATATGGGCCTTGGAATGATCTGTGTATAGTTGATTTCAGACAAAGAACATGTTCTTGTAGGAGGTGGGAGTTAACGGGAATTCCTTGCAAACATGCTTTAGCAACTAACTGGAACATGACCTTGAATGGAGCATCTGTTGAGTTACCTGAAGAATGGGTGGATCCTATATACTGGCTTAGCACATGGAAGGAGATGTATTACTTCAAGATAGAGCCTGTTAATGGAAACATGTTTTAGCATTCATCCGGTTGCCCAACAACTTTGGTTCCACCAAAGCATCACAAACAGATTGGCAAGCCAAAGAAAAAGAGAAAGAAGACAGGTGAGGAGTCAAGTCAGAGAAGTGGGAAAACAGGTATATTTCCTAGGGCTGCGAACACTGTTACATGTGATAAGTGCATGAATACAGGTCACAATTCAAGGACTTACTGTTAGACTGAAATTGTATTCAAGATTAAATGAGGGTCTTTATTGTATTTGCCGTTTGTATATGTGTTGTAATGAGCTTATAAGGTTTGACCTTGCTTGGTCATTTTGACCTATATATTAGCAAGTCATTGTGTTATTTTCTAAGTAAGTGTGTGAAAGTGAAGGTGTAATCGTGGTGGTAATTGAGAGAGTAAGAACACATAGTTGCACACATTCAGAACACACACAAACACTCTATATTGAAAAGTCTATCACAAATAGGTATATGGCTTGATGTAATCTTTGTGATTAATAAAACAAAAGTGTTTTGTATAGATTTGTATGTGTTTATGCTAGTAAATCTTAGGCCACAATTGGTATCAGAGCCAAATCCATTTCAAAATCAAGAAAGTTTTTGAGTCGACACTGTTCATAGTTATTGTTCACGAAGTTCGCATCAATTTTGAGTTTTAATGAAAATTTTGAGTTGAAATTGATCAGGTTATGATCATATAGTGAAATCGACAGAGTCTGTATCTTTTAAATTTTGAATTGCATGTGAATTGATCATTGTTTTTGAAGTTTTGTTGTTTTTCGAAATTCACGAGTTCACACACTGTATTTGAATTAATTTCTATCTTTTTGTGTTGTGGATCGAATTTAGTTGTTAGAAATGGGTTCTCGATGATCAAGTGAATAAATTCTCAAAGTTTGGAGCTGAATTTCAAAGTTTAGATTGGTTTTTGGTGAATCAGATGAAGAACACGCAAGAAATCTGAAGAACGCGCTAGATCTGAAGAACGCGCTAGCTGAAGAAAGTTTTTTTTGGTCAAAACGCGTAAGGCGTTGTTAGCGAGTTCTAGAAACTCGCTGGTTGAAGTCTGCGAGTTTGGAGAATTGGAAATTTTTTTCTAAGGACCAAAACACGCACGTAACGATTAGCGAGTTCTACAAACGCGCTAGTCGAAGTGTGCGAGTTTCATCAGGAACAGGGTTTTCTCTCACATCATGTATTGGGGAGATTGATAATTTTCCTATCTAGGGGAGATTGTCTATTTCTTCACAAAGGGAGAGATTTCTTATATTGTATCAAATGAAGATTGTGCTTATTAGATGGTGGGAAGATCATTCATCGACAAATCTGACCTTGAAGTGTTTTAATGATTTTGATTCTTACAAATCATTAAAAAGGGAGTGAATAATCAAAGTTCAAGATCAGATTGAAGTTTTAAAGATTTCAGGGGAGAATAACTATTTTTCAGATGATCAAAGTCAACGGTTAAAGAAAGCTTGTCAAAGAGAAAGTGAAAGAAAGTCAGGGTTTGAAAGTAAAGTTGTCTATTCAGAATATGCAAAAGCTAATTCAAAGAGAGAGACAAGTTTGATAATTTGTCAAGATCATACAAAGTGTAAAAAGACTTAAAGATATCAAAATTATGAAAGAGCAAAAGCTGAAAGCTGAAGACAATTCTGATGATAAGAAGACCTGAAGATTGTTGCCAAAAAAAATTTAATCTTGAATCCAAAGGGGGAGATTGTTAGACTGAAATTGTATTCAAGATTAAATGAGGGTCTTTATTGTATTTCTTGTTTGTGTATGTGTTGTAATGAGCTTAAAAGGTTTGACCTTGCTTGGTCATGTTGACCTATATATTAGCAAGTCATTGTGTTATTTTCTAAGTAAGTGTGTGAAAGTGAAGGTGTAATCGTGGTGGTGATTGAGAGAGTAAGAACACATAGTTGCACACATTGAGAACACACACAAACACTTTGTATTGAAAAGTCTATCACAAATAAGTATATGGCTTGATGTAATCTTTGTGATTAATAAAACAAAAGTGTTTTGTATAGATTTGTATGTGTTTATGCTAGTAAATCTTGGGCCACACTTGCAAAGGACAAGGAGGATCTTCAAAGGACAAGGCACAATTCAAGTTGTCGAAATGTGGTTTGGTTGTTTTTTTTGAGATTTTTTCTTAATAGGAATATGTTACTTTTGGTTATTGTTTATTTGTATTTTTGGTTAATTTTAACAGGATACTATTTGTTAATGATTTTTGGTGCTTTTTGGTTAATGCAAATAGTTTCTGCCATGATTTAGAGCAGATTTTGGTACTTTTTGGTTTAGGTCTTTTGGAAACCTTGTTATAAATGTTGTATGCCTTGGGAAATATTTTTGCTTGGACATTATCTTCTTATGTAATAGGTTGGGTTTATTGGGAGATTAGACTACCAGAAAGGCATCGATATACTTCTTTCTGCAACTCCAGACTTGCTATAAGATGATGTTCAATTTGTAAGCAACTAAAATATTTATTTTGAGAATATATGTGATCATTTTCTAAATAAGGCAATGAAGGTACTGGGTATGTAACTATGTATTTTTCCATATCATAAATTACTTGTAGATTTATCTGCTTGTCATTAAGAAGCCAAACTTGTTAGTGTTACATTGCTACGTGATTTTGAACAGATGGGCCTTCTCACCATTGACAAAAGAATCCATGTTGGATGTAAGTTAATATCCCAACTCCAAATCATTATGGTAGACATATTTCTAAGTTATTCTATATGGGAATTACTTATAAAACTGTAATAAAGAATGAAAATTGAAATTTCATGTGATCGACTAATGGATGTTGTACACTGAAGGTTGCTATAAGGATATATAGGGAGCACACGACTTCTTGGGAAGGGTTGATAAGGAGAGGAATGGAGAGGGATTGCTCATGGGATAATGTTGCAGTTCAAAATGAGCAAGTTTTTTAGTGGGCTTTCATGGATCCACCATATGTCACTTGATGAACAATTACAATATTTTCATTTTACATTTTAACATTTTGTCATGTTTTGTACTAGTTTTACCAAACATTATATAGACAACTAGTCATATCCAATTCAATCCAAACCTGAAAGCAAATCATATCCAATAAAATGCACTCAAGCATAAAAATATGTGATTGGAAAATAACAACTACAGTAAGTTTAGCCCTTGTACTTATTCGTTGCATCAATTCATTGCATTTCCAGTTATAGGATTAACATATATAGGATAATGTTGAGTGTGCTAAGCCAAGGCTATAAATCATAATCTTTGTTTGAGGTTGGGGTGAATTGCATATATGTGTATTGAACTGCACTTTCTTCTATTGTGCAAAAGACCATTTGTAATCTGTTGTGCAAAAAAAACCATTTGAAACAACCGGTTCGTTTGTTATTCCAACTGAAATAATCGATGCAAAAATTACATGGAGAAGAAACTAATCAAATTACATGTAGAACAATAACTAAAAACCTAGCCAAGATGGAGAAGAAACTAACCAAATTGCAATACAATTATCCATCCTTGTTACAAATCCTCTATATCAAATACAGGCCAAAACTGATGCATAAGCCAAAGATGGAATCTTGAAACAGTAATGAAACATCCATAAGGCAAATCATCAAATTTCATCTTTCTTATACCACTAAACATATTTGAAACCAAACAGCTTTGGAATGCAACAACCAAAACCAGATCAAACTCCCATACACCGTCCTTATTTCTCCACTGTACCATCTGTGCATAACCCCCAAATTTTGAAACCAAACAACTTTGGAATGCAGCAACTGTAGAGTAATAACAGATCCAACAGACTCAAACAAATGTTGAAAACCAGCAGCCAAAACCAATTATAAACCAACTAGACTCACAAAAATGTATAGCATCAACCAATTCTATAATCTGGTGGAATAAGTAGGCCATCAATTGAGCACTGTGGTGACCCATTTTATAGAACCCATCCAATCGAAGAAACAATTTCATATATGAACGAGTATGAAATTGGTAATCGATTCTTCCACTTATTCGACTTTGCATCAAGGAATCAGGGGCTACTCCTCATCAGACGCAGATATTCCTTCTATGGAACCATACCAACATCATTGTTCACCTCCTTAAAGTCGACTTCCAAGTTCCAAATCTTCAATCCATGGTTTTTGATCGACGACTTCTTCAAGTTTCAATCGGTTCTCTAATCCAGGTTTTTGATCGACTTCGACTTCGACTCCTCCAATCGATTTCTTCAATCCAGGTTTTTGATCGACTTCGACTTTTCCAATTGATTTCTTCAATGCAGGGTTTTTGATCGACGACTTCTTTAAGTTCCAATCGGTTCTCTATTCCAGGTATTTGATCTACTCCGACTTCGACTTTTCCAATCGATTTCTTCAATCCATGGTTTTTGATCGACGACTTCTTCAAGTTCCAATCGGTTCGGTTCTCTAATCCAGGTATTTGATCGACTTCGACTTTTCCAATCGATTTCTTCAATCCAGGTTTTTGATTGACTTCCACTTTTTCAATCGATTTCTTCAATCCAGGTATTTGATCGACGACGGAATCATGGGTTTCCAAAAGTGTTTCTAATGGGCCTGTTTAAGATAAAGGAGAAGAAAATATAAATGGACAAAAATACCTCTCTCTAACGGAGAAAGTTAACAGAGTTAGTGTTTAAGGACCACTTTCAAAGAAAAATGAAAACCACAAGGACGATTTCTAGACTTAGTAAAGTTCAGGTCCCACTTTCAAGGATTTTAGTAAACCTCAAGGACCAAAATTAGAGAAACGAATATTTTAGTCCAAAGATGTGAAGAATCAAACTTTTGGGTCCATAAAAGAGAAACGAATAGAAAGTTTAGGGGTACGTAATATTGTATAGATTCTCTAAAACCTTTCTCACCATCCACAAGTTTCCACGTGGCAGATCATGATCCACACAGGCAAAAGTAGTCTGACTGACTATGCTATGCATGTCCCTTCTCCTTCTCCTCTTCTCTCTCTTCCATTTGTAGAAATCCATTCCAGTAGTACAGTATACTCTCCTTCCCATCTCGATTTGACTTTTTTCTTGACTAAGAATTCAATCGAATCATGGTATTATTGAGTGCAAGGTAAGATGATTATCTCCATTTCCTTAATTTACATTCAAATATATATATATATATATATATATATATATATATATATATATATTCATTAGAAATTTGAATCTGAATTGTTTTTCTTATATATGATTCTCAATATATATATATCTATCCCTGTTCGATGTGTTGTTGAATTTGCCTGGAAATTTGGAGGAAGTTTTGGGCAATTTTAGGTTATTTGTTTGGATATTTGTCTAACAAATTTGGCTTTTGAGAATGAGTCGAATCGATTTCATGGATTTATAATGGGGTGTAATCTAATTGGGTGTTTTCTATTTTTGTTTACATTCAAATGGGAATTCAGTTATTTGAATTTGAATGTGAATTGTTTCTTTTTATCCCCATATATTTATGTGTTATTTTTTTTTTTTTGGAAAGGGTAGACTAATCCCTGACAGTTTGGCATAGCAGCTAAAGCGTGCAGCCCCTGAGTTTATCCTCAGTGGCCAGTGCTGCTAGTGGAGCTCGAACCCGGGTTGAGCGCTATAAACTTCCCAAGTCTTTACCACCACACCACAACCCTTGTGGTTCATTTATGTGTTATTTTTCATGGAGGAAAAATGGAGAAATTTTGTGCTACTTTCAGGTTAATAAATATAAAATACTAGCTAGATCATCTTCCTTTTTAAGTTTTGGATGTTCTTATATGTATGCTTATTTATGTTAAACTTATATTAATTCTTACATTAAAAATATATTAAGATTCTCGGTTCCTGGCTTGCTCATCCGATAAGGTTAGCGAACCTGTAAGCGTTGACCCGGTAAGTGCTTAGTAAACCGCCCCTTACACCCATTAAATTGAACTTATCATGTCATTAAATTGCCGTTGTAACACATGTTTTCACCTTATGATCATATGGAAGAAGTACATAATTCTTAAGAGTTCATGTTAGTTTAATTGTTTCTAAGACCTTTCATAATTCTTTCAACCACCAATCTCCCTCTTGTCAGTCCAGTCTTGTCTGCATGTTGCAATACATGTATACTTCATATGCACATCAATGTGAAACCTAAAATGCAAATTAAACATCAATGATCAACAAAGTTGTCTTGGATAGTTTTAATTTTTCATGTTGAATATAAACTTGGATTCACTTCCAGTTTCAGGATTATTAACATTTGGCTAATTAACTACAAATGTCAATGATCCTGAACCGGTTTTCAGGCTTCCTATCAGTATTACTAACCAATGGAAGAATAGTAGTACAGCTGTAGGTGCAGGTGCAGGTGCAGCTGTAGGTGCAAGTGCAAATGCAAATTCAAGGGTAGATCTAATGACGTTCGTTGGATCTGATACGTTAGCGGAGCTAGTTTGGTCTCCACGAACCGGATTAAGCATCAAATATGCCGAAAAGAAACCTTGTTTTATGTGGGAAGTTGGTCCAAGCAACGTGGGATCTTTACGATCTGAAGACACTCAAGATCAAAAACACGTCAAGTCTTCAAGCACAATTGAAACACCGAGAAGCAAAAGTCACGGCCACACAGGTACATATTGAGGTCAATTTGATCATCGATGATCTTCTGATAGGTTTGAGAATGTCACTACTTAACAGAAGAATATCACTTCCATACACAAGAATGAATGAATAGAAACCTGTTAGAAAGTCATGTTTTAAATAGTACTTGTTAGGAGGTCATGGCAACTAGGTTTAGTTTACTGAAGTTTATGACATGCTAACAAATTGTTACAAAATCCAGAAAAATCTGATTTTGCAAAGTAACAAATTTATGTGACCTCAACAATCAAAGTGTACTCTTTTTTTTTCTTTTTTCTTTTTTTTTAACCGTGAGTTTTCGGGTCAGCTTACTTTTTCTTTGCTCAACTGGAATATGGTTTCTTGTAGGTCCACAAAAGCAAAGAATACGCGATCCATTATCGGAACGCTTATTTGAAGAGGGAACGACTAGCGGTGTTGACAAGTCGGATTCTGATATTATATCACCTTTGAAAAATGAAGCCCGTACGCAATGTGGGCCCCACGAACACGTGGAAAGGTCTAAAATGGACGAATATCGCGACCCTTTTCTTGAAAATGCACAAGATGTTGAACAGGCCGATTTGTTTCCATGTGAAGATAGAGAAAGATCGCTTCATTGTCGAGAAAAGGATGAGAAACACGAGGTTGAGAGCCACGGAAGCATGGAAAGTTGCAAAAATGCTACTTCTTTGGCCAAAAGAAAGAGGAGATTGAGGTTCGAAGAACAACTGATTCTCGGAAGCAAAAGAATCAAGAAACAAGCTCATGATCAATCCATGGTTAAAAAAGACAACTCTTTCGTGAATTGGATGTCGAACATGTTGAAGGGCCTAAAGGAGTACGAGAATTGTGATCGGAAAATCAGTGTTTATGATGAAACTCGTGATTTTGAGAGCCGAAAAATGGGATGTCAAAATGTTTTTCAGTCTCTATTCTTACAAGATGTGAAGGCACATGATCGAACTATTGAACTGATCAAGAATAATTCCGTTAGCAGCTCCAAAGAAGCGGCTTTAATCGACAAATGTAGCCGTGGATCGATCGAGTGTTTGGAGATTGAAGAGAAAGAGGTTAAGGGTACTGTTGTGAAACACATAAGTTTATATGAAAGAGTAACTAAAGAAGCACCAAAAGAAATGTTTGACACCATAAAGAGGCTTAGGTTATCACGTACAGATATCATCAAGTATGAAAAATCTACCTTTTTCTTTGATTTATTTGATCTGTTTTTTTGAGTTATTTGATCACATTTTTTTATTGATGTTGTGTTATGTTATTAGCAGATGGACGAATTCCCGATTATCGGTTGCGCATTTAGATGGGTTTTTCATACGTTTGCGGCTTGCAAAATGGGAAGAGGGAGCCGGGGGATCGAGGTACTATGTTGCCTGCGTAAAAGGTACGACTTCAAATTATTTGGGAATGTATTACAACTAGAAGAATCCGTTTATTAAAAGGGTCTTGTCACGTGGTATCCGAGTTACCGGTAAATCTTAGCTTCTCTAAAGGTTAAGAGTTCAATTCTCACTAAAGATGAGGAGTGTGCTTGAGTATTTACCCGTATATAAATACTTGAAAATTTCCATTTTATTGCAACTAGTTGGAGTAACCTCTGTAGCATAGTTGATGTTGACCGCAAGTCAGCCACCTGGCAGGCCACTGGGTACCTAATTTGCCGATATCTCGAGGCCATTATCCTTTTGGGTTCCACCATCTAGTTTTAGGTTGTTTGGTACCTCTACTAATTAAAAAGGGTATTACACTGATCCCACGATCGTCATGATTCATGAGGAGGTAAATCACGTATAATAGATTGGTAAATTACATGTCCAAAACGCAGGAGGGTGGCGGAAAACATAAGTTCTGAACCGAAAGGAAGTAAGGTTGACCTTAGAGTCAAAGCATCGCTCTCTCCGTCCACAAGAAAAGCGAAGTTTAATTTCATATATGATCTAATCTAGATTTGACTAATAATGAAATACCTAAATTTTAATTAATAAGACAGGATTGAAAAAAAGAAAAGAAAGTGAATTACAATCGTTCTTTATCAGTATCTTGTAATGATTACCCGTAGATAAATAGAGGATGCAAATTATTGACGTTTGCATCTCTACGATGTTGCAGGACTACAAGGAGAAAACCCATTGAAAGGTTTCAAGCAACGTATTCGGGTCAAAGTTGGAGGCGTCGAATGCTTTGTCGAAAGTAAATACGTCTCTAATTGTGACTTTCTAGAGGTATTTAAGCTTGTTTTTTTTCGTCTTTGTCATGAAAACTCTTGCAATCTTCTATGGTCGGTAAAATGTCAAAATAAAAGCGATAAGAAGAGAAAATTTGTATAACACGGGACTAAACCTTTTATTTTGGAGCAGCTGGTAACGTTACAAAACTAGATTAGACCGTACTAGTCGTATAGTGTATGGTCAGGTTGACATGAGACGGGACAAAATGTTAAAATGACTAGATTTTGTCAAAGTGTTGTTTAGTGTTTTTTTATTTTATAATAATTATAAATGAGACATGTTAAGTAAATATTTAAATATCTTTTTATCAAAAACATTGTATATAGTTCTCTTTTTATAAAATAAACAAATAAGAACCACAAAAAAGATTGAGATAAGTGTGAGAACCAGTTTTTATGTGTTGTTTCACATTGTTGTGAAACAATGCATAATGCATGTGAAAGTACGGTAAAGGGTAGAACAAAGAATTGGCTTCTACTTATTTGTCCCACTGTATTTCGTGGGACAAAAAAACACATCACAACATTGTCCCACCTAGTCACATCCTGTGTGTCCCATATGTATCGTTTGTTAAACATAGGACAACATTTTTATCTCATGCCCTTCCATAGATCAAACGCATCCGTTGACTAACGAGAAGAAAGGACGCTGACGGTTTTGAGTAGATAACGGTTTCTTTTTTATTTTCTTATATGAAGTTTCTCATTCGAAAATATAAGGCCAGTTACGTGCATTATTGTTTTCATCATAGTATATTTTAAATTCAAATTTTATTGAAATCTTTTCGTTTTGATGTGTTTCTAATATTTGACATATAGTTTTATCAATTTTCGTTCAAAACAGATACTTTATTTGAACAAGCATTTAAGATTCTATTTGAAATGGTACGATATTCATTTTTATAGGACGAACTCATAGCATGGTGGCAAAAAACATCGGTAAATGGAGGAATTCCAGGTTTGAAAGATTTGAAATCCAAACTAGCTGAAAGGAGAACATTGGGTCTATAAGTTCATAGTAACAATCTCTTGATAATTTTAATACAATTTTCTTTTCGATCGGGATTTGCGAAATCGAGAATCTTGGTGCATCAGGGATCGAGGCATCGGGCTTTGCAGGTTTCCGAAGTCATGAATTCATTTGATTTGGCTTCTTTTTATGCAACAAGGTTAAATTATCGAGTGAAATTTTGTGTGTTTACCTGTTAAACCCTAGATGTGTGGCTTAATAGGGATTTTTGACATCATGGTTATGAAAGAAAAGGTCTTTTTTTTTGCTTATTTAAGAGCAAATTACATGTGTAATAGACTTGAAGAGTTGAAGGATTGCTGGTTTGGCTTCACGTTACTACAAAAATATAAGTATGATACAAATAGACCCGACCCAGTTTTTTGAGTAAAATCAATTCCGATCATTCTAATTTCTAGGACTTGTTCATTTGTCGTATAAAAATAACTTTTTAAATTCATGCTAGAAAGAGATTTCCCTAATGACAAAGTTTTTACAGCCGCCCAGTATCCTTTCTTTTTCCAAACATGTTTATGAATACGCTTGTTTGATTATAGAAGTACGTTTCTTTGGAACTGCCATTTAAAAATGAAGAAGTTTTTGACAATTAATAGGCCCAGGCATAAGAAGGTAAAAGCAAGCTTAAAGACAAAATTGGATACAAGAAATACGAAATAATCCATACAAAATAATTTTCCTATGAATATTCATGTACGTAAAATCATTAATAATTGTTTCTAAATCAGTATTATCTTGCGTATCATAACATCGTGAATCCATCCCAAAATCAAAGACATTCTATGATACGTCTATCTTCCATATTTAGATTGACATCATATATATTTAGGCCACACTTTTGACTGACAAAGTAATACTTTGTGTGAAATGATATAAACGAGATAGGTTTCTAACATCCCCGCGTTGATGTTTTTCACCGATTTTAAAATTCTAGTGTTAAACCAAACTTTTTTGAAACCATCAATTCCATAAAGGAACTACTTAATTGCACAAAAGAAAAAGTCTTTTATACGAGGTATAACTAGAAATTTTTATGAAATCGACCACAGATTCATTATCATTCAAAAAAGATATGGTCCTTCTATATTCAATATTAAAAAATTAAATATTCAAATTGTTCTTTTTTACATTACGGAATTGATAAGAACTAAGAAATAAATATGGGAACCGGATTCGAAGGAGTGTGGTTCGTTCGATAAATTCCTACCTCTCTATCTATCTCTGAGATGTTTGGATTTTTCAAAACTCCATGGACATGCAGGAGAGAAATGCTATCTCCACTCTGGCCTGGATTTTTTCATATTTGGCAAGCATCCGGAATAACTAGAGAATTACAACTCTATTGTACTGCAATTGGTGCATTGATCTTTGCAGCGTTAATGCTTTTTGATGGTTGGTTTCATTCACTGTTCTAAAAAACTCGCCGCACAGCCGTCATGGCGCGCCATCACCAAGGCTTGTGTCTCACGCCACGTTAAGCCCGTGGCACGCCATGACCTAATGCGTAGTTTTTGTAATGCGATATTTTGTTTTTCTTTATGTTTTTAATGTCTTATTTGCATGTTTTTAATATATATATATATATATATATATATATATATATATATATATATATAACCTAATTTAACTTGTTTATTACTATTGACTCATTGAGTAACACACCAAAACTATGTTTTTATTATATATAATACTATATATAAATTGGAAATTTGACACCATAAGTCACGCCTTGAAAATGTGAAGGCTTCGCCGTGGCTCCTAAGGCTTGAGGCTTGGCCTCGTCGCTACGCCACGCCTCACGCCATTTAGAACCTTGGTTTCATTATCATAAAGTTGCTCCATAATTGGTCTGGTTTCAAGATGTAGAATCTATTTTGAATCACCATTTAGCGGGGACTACTAAGACTTGGGTCTCTCTCTTGGCGGGGCATCAAGTACATGTATCTTTACCGATTAACCAATTTCTAAACGTTGGAGTAGATCCTAAAGAAATACCACTTCCTCATGAATTTATCTTGAATCTGGATCTTTTGGCTCAACTTTATCCCAGTTTTGCCGAGGCAGATAAATAAAGGCATATATCTGCACAGACCAATCAATAGTTCAAGTTATACACTCCCATAATCCATTTTCTCTTCGGAAAATTCCCTTCAACTATCAATGTCAAATAAAAAATATTGTGGGGTACAAGGGAAATATCCAAATGCATGTCTTATTATTTTCAAGAGTAAATTACGGATTTGGTTCTCGTGGTTAGTGGATTTTTACGGATTTCGTCCCAAGACTTCATTTATTATGGATTTGGTACCGGTGGTATGCAATCTCTGTTGAAACTGGTCCTTAGACCAAATGGCCGTCAAGATGACCCGTTAAACTCAAGGGCATTACCGTCCTTTCAGCTTTATAATATTAAATTTTTTGTTTTTTCAAATGGACCAAATAATTTGTCTTTTCATGCTTTTTAATGCACCTATTATAATGTGCCATGTGTCCTTTATATATATATATATATATATATATATATATACATACATACATACATACATATATATATATATATATATCTGTGTGTATTGTCGGTGAAAGATGCAAAGAGCTCCGGTAGACCACCTTTTGCCAGCGACCTCCTCCCTCTTACCGATCTCCTCACAACTCCGATTGAAAACCCATGTTAAACCCAAATACTCTAGTTGATAAACAATCACACACAATAATATAGATCAATAGATAATAAGATCAGAATAACATACCACAATCCCTTGATTAATCAATGAAAACCTTGTGTGTGTTATTGATACCTTGAATACGATTACAGAGAATAAATGTACGACCTCCTCTCTATGAATTATGATAATAATAATGAGAATTATGAAAGGATTAGCCCTAAAATCTAATAACTAAAAACTATAAATACTTAGACGTATAAGCCTAATGGGCTTGGGCCCAATAAAAAAATAACTATTAACTTATTACAAAATAGACCCTCTAATTAACTTTAACACAATTGCAATTTAAAACCTTAACTTTAACTTTATGATCCAACAATCTCCCCCTTTGGATTCAAGATTAAAATTTTTTTGGCAATTGTCTTTGGGTCTTTACTTCTCTTGAAAAGTTCAGATATGGCTTTGACAGCGTCAAATCTTGTAGCTTTACACAGTCTTCAACTTTCTCTTACTTTAAATGAAGTGTACCTCTGACTATCATCTTCAGTCAGGCTTTTGATATTCAAAAATTCTTGTATATCTTCTTGTATTCTCCCTTTTTGATTATTCTCCCCCTTTTTGATGATTGGTAAGAATCAGCATCATCAAAACATAGCAAAACAACCTCCCCCATACTGTATAGTCATTAATTAAGCACTGTCTTCATGTATAGATCCCTGTGTGGAAATAAGAGCAGTCTCTCCAAATGGAGAAAGTGATTATTTCAATCTTTTCAGATTCAAATAATTAATAGTGGTAACCCTGAATCAACAAATGACTCAGTTAAAATGTCTGTCAGTAACACAAAGTTACTATATAAGGAGCTGGTTTTGATGTTGGCTCCCCAGGTCTTCCATTCAATCATCGAATAACACATGGTTATCTATGAACGTTCTGACAGAAAACAGATTTCTGTGTGCTTGTGCATGTGTATAAAAGAATTTAAGCATAGATGATTGCTTTTTAATGTAGGCTCAAAGTATGTAAACTTGTTGAGACAGCAACAAATTATACAAAGACTCAATGTGCATGAGAAAGGGTCGAAGGTAGGGCAACTTTCCTTCTTTTTCAATATTAGTATCTTCCAAATGAAGAACCAATAGCATATGTGTTGCTTCCCCAGAAAATGTGAAACATTCTTTTTTTAAGAAAAGAATGAGTAGCTGGTGGGGTTGTATGCAAGAGATGACATGGGCTAGTTGCCTATTTCAATGATGGTCACCAAAGAATGTGAACCAATCAGATTATGTGGCTACCCGGCTCAGAAAGAAGTTTGGTGCAGAGTTTGATATTCCTTTACTCTGTTCTCTCACCCTCTTTCTTTTAATCTTTTGAATCTCACATCTAACTAATTTCTCGTTTCCATTTCACCTCTTCGCACACCAACACTCAAATCTTTGGACCGCTCTCCCCTCAATCACTCAGGGAATACTTCCGGGGTAGAAACACTGGTTATCGTGAATCCATGAAAGTTCTGTTAAGCTCACACACTGAATCCCTTGTATTTTCCTAAAAGAACGTGTTGTTCAACAGTCTTTTGTACATGAAAGCACAAAGGAATACAAACATGAAGAATAAAATTTTGGAGAAGTCAAAACATAAGGTGTTTGACAATGCAATTCTCCCCCTCAAACAAAAAGAGGTTGACAATTAAGCTTATAGACGATTAAGCTTTTGAACAAGTAAGATCCCCCTCAACTAAATATTATATATATATATTAGACATAAAACAGAAAAATAAAGCACTGAAGTGCGGGTTCTAATCAGAAGTAATTAAAAGCCATAGTCACTTGAACAAACCTGCATATAAAAGAAATCATGGTAATCATTTGTAAAAAAATGATTCCTCTATTGTTAGTAACAGTTGAAAATATAGAAAACACAAGATTGAAACTCAGAATACTCCCCCTAGAATCATGAGTAAGGTTAAGAAGACATGTTCAACATACCAAGTTTGCTGATTAGAAATTGGAACCTCTTTTCATCCAATGGCTTAGTGAAAAGATCAGCTAACTGAAAATCAGTTTGAACAAAATGCATTTCAATATCACCTTTTTCTACATGATCTTTGATGAAGTGATAGCGTACATCTATATGCTTGGTCTTCGAATGCTGAACCGGGTTAGCAGTTATTGCGATTGCGCTCTTGGAATCACAATAACTAGGAATACGCTTGTAGTTGTATCCAAAGTCCCTTAACTGAGTTTTCATCCAGAGGACTTGTGAACAGCAGCTAGCAGCAGCTACATATTCAGCCTCGGCAGTGGATGTTGAAACACAGTTTTGTTTCTTTGAAGTCCAACTCACAAGTTTGTCACCTATAAATTGACATGATCCAGAGGTGCTTTTCCGGTCTAGCTTACATCCTGCATGATCAGCATCTGTAAAGGCAATAAGTTCAAAACGAGAATCCTTTGGATACCAAAGGCCTAAATTAGGAGTGCCTTTGAGATATCTAAGGATTCGCTTAACAACATTATAGTGCGACTCTTTAGGATTAGACTGATATCTCGTACAAAAACATGTGGCAAACATTATATCTGGGCGATTGGAAGTTAGATAAAGTAAAGAACCAATCATGCTACGATACACCTTTTGATCAACAGGTTTCCCAGAGGGATCTGCATCCAAGAGTGTACCAGTAGCCATTGGTGTTTTTATGACTGAACTATCTGACATATTGAACTTTTTCAAAATATCTCTTATGTATTTAGATTGATTAATGAAAATGCCTTCGGGTAATTGCTTAACTTGTAAACCAAGAAATAAATTTAACTCACCCATCATCGACATTTCAAACTTTGTTTCCATAATTTTAGAAAAGTTCTTGCAAAATTTCTGATTTGTCGACCCAAATATTATGCCGTCAACATAAATCTGAATGAGAATCAAGTCCTCACCTTGCCTTTTAAGAAATAAGGTAGTATCAATCGTACCTTTCTTGAAACCAGAAGGTAAGAGAAATTTAGTGAGAGTGTCATACCAGGCTCGTGGTGCTTATTTAAGACCATAAAGCGCTTTGTCTAACACATAGACATGATCAGGGTTATGAGGATCAACGAAACCTTCAGGTTGTGCCATGTAGACCTCCTCATGCAGAACGTCATTCAAGAAAGATGACTTTACGTCTATTTGATAGACTGTAAAGTTTTAGTGCGCTACATAGGCTAAGAAGATTCTGATGGCTTCTATCCTTGCAACAGGGGCGAATGTTTCGTCATAGTCAATGCCCTCCTGTTGACAGTACCCTTTGGCAACCAATCGAGTTTTGTTTCTCACAACTACTCCAGCTTCGTCTTTCTTGTTTCTGAAAACCCACTTAGTTCCAATAACATATTTATCTTTAGGTAGTGGGATCAAGCGCCATACCTTGTTTCGTTTGAATTGTAGAAGCTCGTCTTGCATAGCAGAAATCCAGAAGGGATCACGTAGAGCTTCTGATGCGTTCTTTGGTTCTAAGGAACTAAGGAAGCTTGAAAACATGCATAAATTAGCTGACGCTGACCGTGTCATGACACCTGATTGTACGTCATCTATCACGTTATGCAGGGGATGATCCTTAGTCCAACGATGTGTGCTTGGTAAGGATTCAACTGTTTGTTGCATATTTGATGCATCGTTTTCATCATGCACGGCAGGTAGACCCACAGATGTACTCAGGACATCTTGTACTGGTGTTTCTGATACTGAAGTTTCTGGACTAGCAGTTGAAGTACTCGTGACTTCATTTCCAGAAGAGTTATCTGCAGAGACAGATTCAACATTAGTAGATTTAGAAACTAGCGGTTTACTTGTACCTGATGGAGATGAAGTTTCAGTGACTTCTGCGGATGGTCCTGACATGTCTTCAGAAATAGTAGGGACCTCCGAGCTTGTTGGTGATGTGGATATGCCTTTATCAAAATTTTCACAGATATCATCGAAGGCATCAATAAAAAGTAAATCTAACTCAAATGAAGTAGAGTTAGAGTTAGAAGAAATAGATTCTTTAGAAGCTGGTTCTATTCTGGATTGAATAGAATCTATGTTCTTAAGTCCGAGTTCTAAACTGTTGTGTCCAGAAGTCCGAGTAGAATTCTCATCAAAAGACACATTCATGCTTTCAACAACCGTCTTTGTTCGAATAATGTAGATTGGATAAGCTTTGGATGTCAGAGAGTATCCAACGAGATATCCTTCATCCGCTTTCTTATCAAACTTTGATAGACCTTGACCCTCTCGCAGAATGTAACACCTGCAACCAAAAACACGAAGAAATTTGATGTTAGGTTTACGATTGTTGATTAACTCATATGCTGTTTTATTAAAGCTCTTGACCACAATGGTACGATTCTGAGTAAAACAAGTTGTAGCGATTGCCTCGGCCCAAAGGTACATGGGTAGATCAGAATATGCAAGCATAGTACGAGCAGCTTCGACAAGAGTGCGGTTCTTCCATTCAACAATGCCGTTTTGCTTTGGAGTGTAGGCTGCGGAGAAGTTATGTGAAATTCCCACAGAGATAAGATAACTTTGCAAGGTGTCATTCTTGAACTCCGTGCCGTTATCGCTATGAATAGTATGGACTGGAAATTGAAGACGTACTTGAATGCGCTTGATAAAAGCGATGATCAATTCTGCCGCATCTGACTTGTTGCGAAGAAACTCGAGCCATGTATACCTTGAATAGTCATCTATCATTACTAATACCTATTTCTTCCCGTTGATAGATGATGTTCGCATTAGGCCACAAAGATCCATATGAAGAAGTTCCAGTGCAGATGAGGTCGATGATTCAGATTTGAACTTGAATGAGCTACGCTTCATTTTGCTCAACTCACATGTGGAACATAGTGAGTCTTTTTCGAACCTCATTTCTGGTAGACATTTGACCAGACCTTGTCTCTGTAGCTTCGCTATTGATCAGAAATTCTGATGAGACAAGCGGCGATGCCATGTCCACGATTGTGCTTTAGAAGCTTTGGCTAGTAGGCATACTGGACGTGTGGCAGATAGTGTAGGAAAATCTACATAATATAGATTTCCATGACGTTCAGCTTTGAAGACTTCGTAACCATCGGGATCCTCTAGGTAGCAATGAGTGGTTGTGAAGCGAACTTGATATTTCATGTCACATAAGTGACTGGTGCTGAACAGATTGTGATCAAGTCCTTCAACATATAGCACTCTTTGAATCTTCACAACTCCATTATTCAACATTCCATATCCTCTGACGTGTCCTTCTACTTCAGATTTTTCAAAACGAACTGCTCCAGCAGGCTCCTCCACATAGTTATGCAAGAGGTACTTGAATCTTATCATGTGGCGTGAACATCCGGAATCTATCACCCACAATCGACAATCCTGCAAAAGAGACAATTAGTTTTGCTTAGGTACCCATATCAAGATGGGTCCTTCGCAGTTAGCTTCACGCAATTCAGGAATATCAGCAGGTTTAACTTTGACTCTCCATTCATAACGGGGTTTTGGAACCCATTTCCAAACCATTTTAACATTTAATTCCTGAAAATGCTTTTTAGATCTAGGATTGGCAACCTTAGTACGAAACACTTTGGGTTGTGTGGAAGAATTAGAATTAGAATTAGACTTAAGATTCAGTTTAGCTTTTCTTTTACTCTTTTTGGACTTAGGAGCAGAGTAGTATTTGAAAGAGTTATCCCAGCAGTGTTTGCAATATAGATTCTTTCGAGCAAAATTCATAAACTTAGATTCATCGGAACAAATCTTACATTCATGTTCATCAAAAGAATTATTGTTCAAAATAACACTGTCTGAAGTACAACTGTTTTGAACAAAAGTTTCACTAGATAACCTATCATTCTTATTCAAACTATTATCTTTATTCTTCTTACTCCTCCCAACTCCATTTCCTTTTATATCTGAAACAGAAACAGGAACCTTGTTAGTCTCTATCTTAGAGGGTGGTTCTTTTCTAGAGTTACTTGAAGTCTCACCCTTCTCAAAAATACTAGGTGGATAATTAGGGCAATCAGAGTAAACAACTGATGGTTTTGTAGGAGCATCAATTCTGGATTAGTTCTTACCTTCCAGCTTGGATCATTGAACATCTGTTTATCATTTGAATCATTTTTAAATAAAGTAATTTTTAAATCATTGATCTCTGTGCAGAGCTGTTGATTTTCGTTCAAAGATTTTTCAAGTTTAAATTTGAGATCAAAGTTTTCATCTTCAACCTCATCAAGAAGACTGTTGCAACAGATCAATTTGCTTCGTCAATTCAGATGTATGATCACTCACAGAATTTGATTCCTTTAGATTAGAAACAGGATCAGAGTCTGAAGCATTCATCATTTCAGTAAACATCTCTTCAGACTTGTTGTCAATAAACTCCATTTTTTCATGTTTAGAACAAGATTCATTCGTGATAGCAATATCTTCTTCAACCTCTTCAACAAGTAAAGCTTTAGAAGAAATAGGATCTGAGACTGATGGTGTTTTTGATGGATCGGCATCCGATTCATACTCATCATATTTACATTTGGTCTCAGGTGGAGCTAAGTTGGTGCTGACTGGTTCTTTTGAAGATGTGGTAAATAGTGAATCAAACTCAGTAAATTCGATCTTTCGAGTCTCATAACTTTTATTCAAATCACCATATTGAAAACCAACTGATTTAAAAAGATTTTGAGAATCAGTGTCACCAGACTTGTTCTCTCCTATTTCTTCTCGACCTTTGGTCTCAGTAAAAGGTTTAGGAGTACTTGCTTCAACAAACGTTGCACGAATGTTAGGAATGGGTCTGACTGTGGAGCCAAGTTTATCAAAATTATATAAATGCTCCGGTGCCTTTTTCAAAACATCGTTAATAGGCAAACCCAAACCTGGTTTCAGTTTATAAAACCTTTCATCCTGGAGTTTATTGGTCAACAGATTTAATGTCTGCTCAGTCTGACCTCGTTTCATGTTAATATCCTCCAATTGCTTGATTTTGGTGAAAGCTTCATTTCTTTCTTGATAACAAACTTCAAATTTGATTTTAAACTCACCCTTTTCAGCATTAAGATTTACAAGATCCTTTTCTAAGCCAGATATTTTTCTTTTTAAAGATTCTTTTTCAGCTTTTAAACCATCATTTTCTTTTTCTTTTTCTTCCACAACAACTTTTAGCAAAGCATTTTCATCACGAAAAATCAAAACATCTTGATGTGCAGAGCTAAGTTTACCTTTCAATAAAGCAAATTCATCTTTCATATTATGTATTTGGGCCATCAGAGATTCAATAAGTTCAGAATTATCACTTACCTCAGAGTTTGCATCTTCGGATTGTGCCTTAGAATCTTCACCGTCACCATCCAGTTTTGCCATGTAGGAAACTTGGGTGAAGTGTGCCTGCTCCTAGTCATCAGAACTTTGGAACACCCAGTTTTCTTCTTCAGCCATCAGCACTTTTCCTTCTTCAACTTTCTTGGCAATAAGTGACTTCCTTGCATAATATTCTGAGTTCTTCACTTTCTTGAACTTGCAATCTCTGGAGAAGTGCCCAAATTTGCCGCAGTTGTAGCATCTTCCTGGTTCATCCTTTCTTTATTCTCTCTTCTCCTCTCTCTTTCCTTCTCTTCTATCTTCCTTCTTGTCTTCTCGTCCTTCCTCTCTCCTTCCATGCCTTGGCTTGTATCGCATCTCAGACTTCTCTTTCTTGTATCCATCATACTTTGGCTTTGAGTAGTATTTCTTTTTGCCAAAGCTCTTCTTGAATCGTCGAGTAATTAGAGCCAAGTCCTCAAAGAACTTCTGTATATCTGGATCAGAATCAATCTCCAGTTCTTCATCACTTGAAGCAGATTCGGACTCAGTAACCTCAGTAACAAGATCTTTAGACACCTTTTTCTTTGACCTTGCAGAGGATATAGGAACTGAACTCTTTCCTTTGCCAGCTATGAGAGCCACAGAATCCTTCAGATTATTAGACTCGTTATTAATAGATCTCACCTCATCCTCTAGCTGAGAAAGAGTAGAGAAGATATCAGTGACGTTTTCTTGAGCCATGTTCTTTGACATCTGGAGGTTGATGGCAAAGTTCTTCCACTCAGGATTCAGATTCTTGATGAACTTGTAATTTATCTCAGAAACTGATTTAGAGATATTGTTCCTCCGCAAGTCATTAAGAATGATGTTATATCTGTTGTAGGTATCTAGCAGCAACTCTCCATCTTTTGCGTGAAATCCCTTGTAGGCATTTATGCATAGATTCTGCTTATCTTGGATGGAGGCTTCACTTCCTTCAAACTGCCATGATAATTCATCCCAAACTGCTTTAGCGGAGCTCTGAATGTCTACACGATTGTAGATGTCGTTTGGAATTGCCATTGTCAGATAAATAAGAGCCTATTCATCTATCTTGTACTGGGCTTTCTCCTTTTCAGTAAAGTACTGATACAGTTTAGGGACAAGTCTATCAGGGATTTTTGGAGAGGTGGCAGTTTCAGCTTGATCCTGTACTCTGACCATTGGATTGACTGGACCATTAATGATTGATTCCATGTAATCCCTGCTTTTGTGATTTAGGAACTGAATCATTCTCGTTTTCCATTGCTGATACTCATTAGCCATGAGGACAGGAGGTTTGGACTGAGAGCCCATTGAGAGAAGATGGTTCGACATCTTTAGCACAATGGTTAGAAATCAAACTAATTTGTACCAAGAGAATCAACTAGATGAGATCGTTAGAATCAAGTATTAGATAAAAGCTACACGTAAAAAATTTCAAAAAAATAAATTTCCGAAAATAATTTAAGAGTGCAGATATCGCAAACAGTATAAAACATATATTAATCACAGAAAATACGGCGCAACAGTGAGATTTGAGCGAGTAATGGGTAGGGCAAAAAGAGTTTCGCACGAGATGCAGGTCTCGCGAAGTGGGTCTTGCGTTAACAGTAGGTGGAGCAAAGTAGATTTGCGTGAGCCACGGGTGGCGCAAAGCTTAGGTTTGCGTGAGATGTGGGTCGCGCAAAGAGAAGATTTGCATGACAAGGCAGTGGCGCAAAGCTGAGGGTGACCGGTATCTTGCTTCGACCGGGGTGTTGCACGACCGGAATGTTGCACGACCGGGTGTTTTACCGGATAGATCGACCGGTAAGCTGCTTTGACCGGTAAGATGTCGACCGGACAAATATATGGACCGGTATGTGACCAGGACCGGTATGGATGTCAAACGGACCAGAGTGTAACGACCGGTATTTGTTGTGAGGATAGGGTGCGACCGGTAAGATGTTTGATATGGACCGGTATTGTGAATATCGATCGGACAGAGTGTCGACAGGTGTCCTGCTTGGACCGGTATTTCGATCGAAGTCCGTGACCGGTATGTTGCGACCGGACCAAGGTAAGACCGGGGTATCCCTGACCGGTATGCTGTATTCAACCGGTATGCAGTTGACCGGGATGGTGCGGTCGACCAGTATGATTTAATGACCGGTAATGGGATTGTATTGTGTGACCAGTATTGATGTGGACCGGTATGATGCGGTCGACCAGACAAGTATTATTGAATAACGACCGGTATGTTCTTGAAGGTCGAACCAGAACGACGATAGTTAACCCAGAAATCACAACGAACACAGAAATTGAATGCAAAAATTCAAACTTTTGTAACCCAGAACATGTATCGATCAGTATGCAATCAAAACGAATGATTAAAATCAACTTTCAAACTTCAATTTGATAAACACAGTGACCGATAGATATACGAACCCAGATTTGAAAAATCATAAAAATCCAACTGATTAATGAAATAAAGCACAATTAAACTATCAGATGCTATCTAATAACATAAAACACACCTAATTGAATCAACTTTATGCATAAAGACTCATTAATTTATGAAATTGATTTTCACCTAGAGATAAGCAGATAAGTCGATGAACACAGTGTAATAGAAATAGCTTGATTCTTTAGGCTCTGATACCACTTGTTAAACCCAGATACTCTAGTTGATAAACAATCACACACAATAATATAGATCAAGAGATAATAAGATCAGAATAACATACCACAATCCCTTGATTAATCAATGAAAACCTTGTGTGTGTTATTGATACCTTGAATACGATTACAGAGAATAAATGTACGACCTCCTCTCTATGAATTATGATAATAATAATGAGAATTATGAGAGGATTAGCCCTAAAATATAATAACTAAAAACTATAAATACTTAGACGTATAAGCCTAATGGGCTTGGGCCCAATAACAAAATAACTATTAACTTATTACAAAATAGACCCTCTAATTAACTTTAACACATTTGCAATTTAAACCCTTAACTTTAACTTTAATCTTGAATACAATTTATGATCCAACAACCCCATCCTCCATTCCCCAACCTAAGTTCGTGTAACACCCATAATTTTCGGGTAATTATAATTTCAAGTCAGTGTAGAATCGACCTTTCAAGAAAAATAGAGGAAATAGAATTTTGGATTGAATCCTAGATTTTATAGTCTTGCTAGATGCGAAATTCAAATACGAGTCCAACGGTCCTTTGCTAAAATGAAGAAGTTATGACCAAAAGTGCTCAGGCGATTAACCGGGCAAGTGGGCGTCCGCATAGGGAAGCAAGTGGACGTCCGCATAGGATCTTCTGCGGAAGCAGCAGAAGTTTCGTCATTTTTCGTCCTGATGCAAGTGGACGTCCATATTGAGTCTGAAAAAATGTTCACCCTTTTTCACCCTCAACTTTTCCCTCCTCTCTCTCTCCCTCTCTCTCATACTTTTACCCCCACATCTGGATCTGATCTCCCTCTCCCTCATTTCGATTTTCTCATCCAAAAACCCCAAATCCTTTCTCCTTCTCCATCTTTCTCTCCCAAATCAAACGCCACACCATTTTTATGGTCCTTAACCTTTCTAAAACCCCTTTCACTTCATCTTCTTCATCAAGTTTCTAGGGTTTCATCCAACCTTTTTCCCCATTTTGAAGATTGGGAGTTTGTGGTTCATCTTGGTGACCCAAGAGGTATTTTGGTTGGTGGATTCAAGTTACGGTTAAGGTAATCTTCTCTTTTCTTCATCTATGGAAATTAGGGTTTTGATATAAGTTGAGATCTTCATGTAAAATGTTTGGGGAACGATTCTAAGTCGTTGGATATGAATATTAATGGTTGAAAACTTGTGGATCTAGGTTTTTGGAAGTTTTGGTTTGAGGATTCAAATTTCTTCAAAGGACCTCAAGTTGAGGGAAAATCTAGATTTAGACTAAATTTAGTGTAACACCCTCAAAACTTATCGGCAGTTAACCATTTCATGTAAAACACTTTAAAATACACATTTTGGCATGTACACCATTTTCACAAATCAACTTGAACTCACCTTGCTAGATTTAGGTTAAATCTAGATTTCACCCAACGAGCTCTTTGGAAGGCCGCTTGAATCCTCAAGACGGAAACTTCCAAAACCTAGATCCATACATTCCAACCGTAAATATCCATAATCAACCATAAGGAGACATTCTCCAAACATTAAATACCAAGATCCCAAACAAGATCAAAACCCTAATTTCTCTAAAATCACCAACTCCAAGATTTGAGGTATCAAACCCAAAGGAACCACCAATGGAGCATTTACAACATTAAATCAAGGAAGTTTACCATTCTAGGTGACGAGACTTTCCGAGGACACCCAATCTAACTCTTCAACCCGAGCTTCCACACGTTGAACTTGGTGAAGAAGATGAAGATGGGGGTTTTGTGGTTCAAGATCCCAACTAGCTAGATGGTGAAGAATCAAGTGGTTTAGGGAGGAAAACCCCCCTAAAATAGGTTAGGGTTCGGTTTTGGGGTTTGGGAGAGAAAAGGGAAGGAATTAGGAAGTGAGAATGAGGGAAATGGATGAGAATCGCGACTCTAAAAGGCCCTGGGGCCAACCGCGATTGTGCCCGGAGATTGTGCCAGGGCACTATCGCCCAAAACGTACCGCGGGCACACCCCCGCTGGCGATTGTGCCTGGCGATTGTGCCCAGGGCACTCTCACGAGGGCACTATCGCCTAGAGTGTACCAAAGCTCGTTTCTTCCCATTTACCACACAGGCCACTCATGACACGATAAGGCTTAATAGGTAAGATATAGGGGGTGAAATTCTATGATAAGAAACAAGAATTTCTCAAAGGGTTAACTTCACGGGTAGAGATTTACGAGTGTTACAATCCTCCCAATCTTAGAATGATTTCGTCCCCGAAATCCAGATTCCCATGAAACCTTGCCCGCAGAAGGATTTCCTCTAATCCTCTCTTCCAGCACCACTATGATGCCCCTTGCACTGATACACACCAACCGCCCCTCAGGGGCACATTACCCTCATGATCGAGCGAACTCTTAACCCACCAAAGTAACCTTTACTCACAATATTACGGTCGTCTCCCAACCTTGGGTGACAATTACCACCTCCCAGTAATTTGTGACCCCAACTTCTATCCGACTAATTCCCTTCGGATCTACACGATTCCGAACCCAATATCAAAAATCATAACCAAACTTCCAAAACCCTCAGATTTCCAACTGATCCGTTCCTAATGTTGATAAAGTTGACCCCATAAGGCGCACCAATGCGCCCTTCAGGCAACTGGTTAAACCAGATTCGGTTAACACTCATCTCCGTTTCAACCCCAACCTAACAATAATTCTCTAATACAACCTTTATTACCATGGAAAAGCTTATACACATCGGTACTTAATCATCAACATGTAACCTTCAATGAAATTCTATCACCGAAGGATGAATATTTCTCACAATCCAGCCGGGATACCTCCCAAACATTCCCAGATCCAATGACTCCAAGAAAACAAGTCGACGCCTAGGACTAAACGGTGACCTCGAAAACGTGGACATCTCGCCCAAGATTTCATTCCAGACGGATGATCGCACTAGGGTTGACACCTAACACAGTGCTAAAAAATTCCATTTATTACATTTTAACAAACGAACCATAAGAACTTCCTTTGATCGCGGAGCCTACCAAGACGATACACCATCGACCTATATCATGTTGTCACACCGACGAGCAACCCACCAAATCGAACTCCATTTAAGCGCAGATAATCGCATGAGACCTTATCCCGCATGGTTACCAAAGTATAAAATCACTCCTTAATTACCTAGAGAGGCTCAAGTCTACTATTTCCATTATATATGTACATACCAATTCAAAACTGAAACCCACAATTCAAAACGGACTGCAAGTCAGATCATCTGACGCTTCAAATCCCAAGGATTCCATTAATCCTAATTACAACTTCTTTCACTACCGGGTTTAAATCTATATGCCTAATGAGTTCAAAGTTTTCAACTAACAGACCAATTTGAACCTTCATAAAACCTTTAAATACGTAAGCTTTATAACAATAATTGGTCGTGCAGTAGAACCCACCACCGATCACTCGAGGTTGAAAATTAATTACTAGTGCTACACATGTAAAACCATTTACAAAATTCTTTTGATCAATATTTACGTAAATAAAACAGTAACAAAAGGTGTGTAGCAAAATTCACACTATAAACATGAAAATAAATTCCGGTACCCCAAACACGTGAAATAAAAGTTTGTACAACTCCAAAAGAGAACTTCACAACTTTTAATTTTTAACTTTCCTTCTTTAACCAAAAACGTTAGGGCATAAAATTTTCAACAAGTCTTATACGCATCAGTTTATTCCCCAAAACTTTGTAAAATGATAGGAACGCAATTCAATCCTCAAATCGAGTTTAAAACTTTGAGTCGCACAGATAAAACACATTTGACAAAAATAGTAACTATGACAACATGAATGCTGATAAATCATTTATGTGCATTGCTGAGAATTCCTAGTAGTAAAATCTGTTAAGACACAGTCTCATTGGATTCAAGATCATCCAATCTGAAGATCGCAATCTTAAGCTAAAGCCGAAACGTCGACTCTCGATATTAAAGTCTATGTCTATTTGTAATAAATGTCAAAGTAATCAATGTATTTGTTTATTATTGTAAAAGTTAACTTAATATCTAGTTTGTTAGATATTAGTTAACTTAGGTAACTTAGTTAGTTATGTTAGTTTCTAGTTTGCTTTATTAGAAATAATATCTAGATATTATTCTAGTTAGTGTGTTCAACACACTTGGTAGATTAGAAGTGTATCTCTCACTCTCACAAGCAGATCAAGAATACACACACAAAAACACACATCAAGGTGTAAAAGAGAGAAAAACATAGATAACACATCAAGAACTTAATCGATCAACCTTGTAATCGTTTGATATATTCAATACAGGTTGGTAATCGTTATTGTGTTGTTGTTTCTATAAAACTTGATAGTAGTAGTATTGTTAAAGGACCGACAATTGGTATCAGAGCCTGATTAAGATCAAAACAAATTTTTCAGAAAAACGTCTTTGTGTTCTTCAAGAAAAATTGATTTCGAGTGTTAGAGTGTTTTAGGTGTTAGAATCGATCAGGGTGTGATAGAAATACATTCTAGATCGAGTTGTATGTGTTTAATTTCACGTTAAAGCTTAAATCGAGTTCAAATTTGTGGTTTTTGTGAGAAAAGAGTTGAGAAGAGTAAGTCACTGTGCGATCAGATTAATTTCTAAAAAGAGTGTTTTAGTGAGATCGAGTGCCTACAATCTATTCTAGAAGTGTTTCTAGACATAAGGGTAGTGTTTGTTATTGCTAAATCGTTTCAATACAGATTTTAGACGAATTTTCGAAGTACAGGTCGAATAACCCGCAAACCAGAGGAAGAATAACACGCAAAGTCCCACTTTGCGCGTCCCACTACAAACGCAAGATGGAGGTTTACGGGTCTAACTTGATGCGAGAAGTTTTCTTTGCGTTTGCTTGAGGACCCGAGAACTGAGGTTTGCGATTGTCTTGAGATGCGCAAAGTTTGAGCTTTGCGTTTCTAGTTGGGAGAGCAAAGTCGACTTGTCTTTTGAAGAGATGAACACAAAGGCTTGAGGTTTGCGAGTCTTTTGAGAACCGCAAAGTATGCTTTGCGTTTGAAGTTGGAGCCGCAAAGTCTGCTTTTGCGAAACACTTCTAGAACAGATTGTAGGCACTCGATCTCACTAAAACACTCTTTTTGAAGATTATTTTGATCGCACAGTGACCTTCTTCACTCGACAGTTCACTCACAAAGGGTAGTGTTCAGTATTGTCGGTCCTTTAACAATACTACTACTATCAAGTTTTATAGAAAGGGATGGAGGCGAAGCCTGTTATAGGTAAAATTTATGTCCCTTCTCTCGTGTTAGAAAGTAAAATTTCTGAACTCGAGATCTCTTTATCAGATGAAAGACTTATGATTGAGATTCAACAAAAGGTTTTTTCAACTGTTATGAAAAATGTTGTTTTTACAAAGGCTTTTACTTCTAATGACACGTTTGGTTCATCAAACGAAGAGTTTAATTTTCTTAATTCTGACGGTGGTTTAGATGGTTGTTTTGAACAAATTGATTTTAATGCGAAACTTCCTAACCATGCATCTTTTGTTAAGAAAACTTCAAGAAAAACCAGTTTGCCTGTGTTCAGTGCAAAATCAACGAAAGCTTTCCTTGATAAATCAGTCTCTGTGAACGCTAAGAGTGCTAAAGGTAAGAAAATATCTCAGCATTCACAGAAACCAACCACTACTGGTAAGTCTAAGAAGAAGCATTCAGTTGTTGCTCAATGGTCTAACTCACCAGTTTTACATGTTTCAGATATGAGCAAGTCAAGACCTGAAGCCCATTCTCAATGGCAACCAAAACGGAAGCTTGACAAGGCCGTTTTATCGTCTAGTAGTGTTAATTGTAATAAGACTTCACTTACTAAAGATGGTGTGATTGCTGAAATTGCTGTTTTGAATCCAAAACTTGTTGTTTCTCGTAAACAATATACAATGAAGCAATTATTTCAGTTATCTTTATCTGTTGGAAAGTCCTCTATCTATAATAAACATGTTTCTATTACTTGTCAAGATTTTGGAGATTGGTTTGGAAATTACCATGTGCATTCATCTCATACCAACTCTCATGCTTTTCAAAAGAACAAAGGATCCAATTTGAAATGGATACCAAAATCTTGTGCTAACACAGCAGGACCCAAATTCCAGTGGGTACCTAAGGCTAAATCTGTGTTGCAGGCACACAAAGATTAAAGAGAATGCGACTTCTGATTATGTACAGATCAGGACTCGTTCTTCAATGTCAAAAAAAAATTAGGTTTTTGGATAATGCAGTTCAAAACCCGTACTTCAACGAAGTAGTGACTTCTAAACACAACAATTTAGGACTCGTACTTCAATGATCAAAAGACCTTACTCCTGTGTTGATAAGAGATTGTACTCCAATACTCGAATGAGGAAATCAACCATCAAGGGGGAGTACATATTTGTCTGAAATTTTATGCATATCTTTTTCATATGATAATTTTCAAATGCATAATTTCAGGGGGAGTAAAAAGGTGATGACTTCTGATTATTTCAGATCAGGACTCATACTTTAAACAGTTTTACTGCTTTTTGTCTTTTCAATATTAGTGAATAATTATTACTTTGACTTGACGTTAGACTTTTGCAGAATTTTTGAGAGAAGCTTACAAGTTCATATTTCTATGACTTAAAGCTTAGCTTCATGAGATGGAAGATCGTACGTAAAGGTATAATTCCAAATCTTCATCTCATATATGGTTGAAAGAAGGACAACTTTCAATCATCGAAAACATTGTTTTTAATGTTCAAAACACTTCCCGATTTTTCAACAAATTTTATATTTTGGGATTGTATTTTAAATGTTTTCATAATCAATATTGTGCTTTAACTGAAATAGTTAAACCAATCTGAGCATCACGTGCATCTAGGAAAACAAAGAATCATTATGCTAGGAATTAACACAACTTCTATGGAATCACCTTAACCAATGATTTCTACCCAAGAAGTTAATCCTTAGTGATTGAGTGTGCAAATAGAAAAAGAAATGAGTATGATTAGAGAAAGCTTAATGTTTAAAAGAAAGAGCGTGTGAGAACAGAGTTAAAAGAATATCACAACTCTGCACCAACTTTTTCTGAGCCGGGTAGCCACATTACTAGTGTTTCACAATTTTTTGGTGAACATTATTGAAACAGGCAACTAACCCATGCCAACTCTTGATCAAACCTCACTATCTACTCATTTTCTTCTCAACAAGAAAGTGTTTCACATTTTCAAAGGGGACGCAACACATATGCTATCTTATTTTCATTTGGAAAATCTGGATATTGAAAAGAAGGAAGGCTGCCTCACCTTCGCACTTCAATCATGCACAATTGAGTCTGTGTTTAACTTACTGTTGTCTCAGTGGTTTACACACTTTTGAGCCAATAAGTAATCATCAAGTGCTTCATTCTTTTTAACACAAGCACGAACTCACAAGGAATTAATTTCTTTGTCATAACGTTTATAGAAATTACCTTTGTGGTGTTTCGATGATTAAATGGAAGCCCTGGGGGAGTCAACATCAAACAGCTCCTTTCCAATGTGTATTCGCTACACACAGTGACTTAGTATTACTGACAGGCATGTTAACTGATTCATTAGTTGATTCAGGTGTTACATGACTACTTTGTCTAGATTTGCAAAGATCTGGATGAATATCTTTTGAATTGACGGATCAGTGGTTCCAAGTGTTTGACATTTCTTACAAATAATTTTGATGAAGTCGTTGCACTTAACATCAAAAAGGGGGAGAATGACTACACAAGAAATGGCAAAGATCACATGTTTCAAGAATCACGTCCACTCTTCAAAGGGGGAGATTGTTAGAAAAAGACATGTTGATTTAAGAGCTAGAGAAAGAGATTGCATCTTCTGAGCTGAACAAGAAGACTGAATTGCTAAAATCATTTTCGTAATGATCTTGATCCAAAGGGGGGGATTGTTAAGACACAGTCTCATTGGATTCAAGATCATCCAATCTGAAGATCGCAATCTTAAGCTAAAGCCGAAACGTCGACTCTCGATATTAAAGTCTATGTCTATTTGTAATAAATGTCAAAGTAATCAATGTATTTGTTTATTATTGTAAATGTTAACTTAATATCTAGTTTGTTAGATATTAGTTAACTTAGGTAACTTAGTTAGTTATGTTAGTTTCTAGTTTGCTTTATTAGAAATAATATCTGGATTTAATATCTAGATATTATTCTAGTTAGTGTGTTCAACACACTTGGTAGATTAGAAGTGTATCTCTCACTCTCACAAGCAGATCAAGAATACACACACAAAAACACACATCAAGGTGTAAAAGAGAGAAAAACATAGAGAACACATCAAGAACTTAATCGATCAACCTTGTAATCGTTTGATATATCCAATACAGGTTGGTAATCGTTATTGTGTTGTTGTTTCTATAAAACTTGATAGTAGTAGTATTGTTAAAGGACCGACAAAATCAATAACTGAAATATGCTCAGAACAAAAGTTTTATCTGAAATAACATAAATCTTTTAGACGTTTACTAACTCCCACGGCATAATTTAATGCAATTAGCATACAACAACTGACGTTTGTATAAATCCCAGATATAAATCGCATGATTTCTATTAGTAAGATTAACAACTGACATTTCTCAAAACAACATGGAAGGTGACATCTTTAACAAAACTCTTAAGTTAATGCATGCAATAATACAGGTACACTAATTCCAAAATTTTAATTACGCGATGTAAAAGTCGTACGATATGATACCATAAATCCCACTGACTTTCATAAAACTAGTAAATGCTAAAACCAAGCGGTGTCAAAATTTCCATTTGCCAACATAAAACATAAGACAACAATAATTCTGAGAATGTTAAAACTCCAAGACCATAACGTACGATAAAGTGACTCTTTTTCATAAAACTCTAATGAGACAAGACGCCCAAAAAGCTTGTAAATCTACACGCAATAAAGTTAAAACTCACGCATCTCAAAATACACTCACGCATCCAAACGTCGTAAAACAATATTCCATAAAATTCAACGCGACTCGCATAGACTAAAATTCCCAAGAAAGTTCAGACTCAAAAACAGGGGGACAACTCTTCCTTTAAAACCTTAACATACGTGGAGGAGATCCAATGTCAAAGTTAAAAATTCTGTAGTTACTTGCCCAATGCCCCATATGACATTAAATCACGGATCTTATGATGTACCAAAAATAGCGTTAAACCCGGACAGGGATGGGGAGATTTTTCCATAAAATTACAATAACTTGCAACAAAACAATTTCCATGCATGCTTAAGCTCACGGTTTAAAATCTGATGAGTGTTAATGTTTTATCAAGACTTCACAGTAGAACACAATTTATGCTTCGAAAGCATGAGAAATAATTGATGCAAACTCATTTTTAGAAATAAATTTCGTGCATGAATTTTGGTTGACACTCACATCTTAGAACTTCACTCCTCTAATTCCCCGACACACTATTGTCATCCGGATGCATCCAACGTCTTAGAGCAACAATCCCACTAATTGATTAACTTACAAATTTCCTCGAAACAGAATCGGTCTGTCGAACCGATAGTTCTACTCCAACCAATAACTCTGACCCAATATGGTCAACTTAATGCATTCATCACACTTACCTATCACTTCCAAGTGACATTGCTATAAACATCAACCTTTCCTTAGATCACTCGCTTAGAAACTTTCTCACTACCCCAACGGTCATTCCACCAAGGTAGTTCAAGTATACACATGTAACATGTAGATTCACCATGACACTGGCCAGGTGCCATTATGAACGTACCATACATGGTCATCCTTGCAACCCTCGACAATTTTCCCGTTTCTAGCGACTCGATCAATCCTCAAAATATCTTATCTCTGGGTACCTAATGTGCAACTTCACTTACAATTACTTATAGGAACTCTAGTTTGAGTCTAGGCATCCAAATATCAATACCTAATTCTCTCAAACTTAAGCTCTGATACCAACTTGTAACACCCTCAAATCTGGAAATAGCAACTTATTTAAAATTTTCTAAATACATCAATAAATGAATCATCTACAACCACAAATTTAGATTTAACTACAATACATGTATACCATCTTATATATATATAGACTCTAAGGGACGGGTGCTACTAATACCCATGCATAGTCACTATCTCCATAATGCGGAAGACTTCACTGAATACTTACTTTCGGATCTAGCTAAGGCTTTACTCTTCACAGGATTGCTAGAACCAACTCTCAACCTTGAAACCTGATGCACATGCCGACAAATAAAAAGGTTAGGCTTAACGCCTAGTGAGCTCAAGAGTTTTAACATAAGTATATATCTTTAAAACAAAAGAATTCAATTTAAAGCAAGGTCCTTCGAAATATTACACTTAAAAATGGAAACGACACATTTTCCCATAATATGCACTTTTTTAAAGGCAAAGCTCCCAAAACACACATTTCTTATATAATGCGCAACGCATAACTCACCCAAACGGGATCATAGTTCGACACTTAATTGGTAAAAACATGAATAACCATTTATAACCCAAAGTACCCAAAATGCAGGCGGGACAGAATGCTCGACCCATGAATCGTTATCAAAACCACATATATCGTACGTCCGAAAACATAGACACTTGGTCCAATACTCACGCGACCGTAAGGAACCATTGACAATAAAATAAGACGTTCTTATATTTAAAATACTGATAGCCAACAACGGGGGAACCCATATCCGTTGAGGGTGGAGGGAACACAAAAGTATACCACCCAAACAACGTTAATCGCATGACACCTCCCGACATCCCAACCCGGTGTCCCTACGACTTCTTTACAAGTGTCACCCCAAGTCAGTTGACCTTGATGGATCATTCCAAGGAACTCCATCCCGAAGGCCCGACACACTTAAAGACTACCTCTCAGGCATTACTTCAAGCGGCGTTGGTCCTAGCGCCTACTACTCCGGTAGCACTAGCCGACTCAACCCTCCTAGCGATCACTTGTAAAGTTTCCAGTCATAAAACATGGGTACCGAAGTTCGACCCCGCAATACCCAATTGAAAATCCCAAAACATACCGACTTACATGCCTATGGATCCAATGTAACACAGTCTAACATTACATGTCTAACCCGAAATGACCGACGCATTCGAACATGTAACCAAACTCAATACGCAACACAGCGCATTAGTACGTACAATATAACTGGACTCTACGCCGACCCATTAAAACCGGACAAATGTCCTCACGGCTCTTTTAAGCCAATACCGAGCTAAAGAGCTCAAAATCCGTTTGACCAATAATTACCGGTCTCCAAAATAGTGAAATGTCTTTAAATAATGTTTATGAAGACACGTACTTCAAAGACCAGATTTACCCAAAACTCCATACGAGATGGGACCCAAGATTTCCAACGTGTTTATGAATGCAAATACACCAAATGCATATAACATGAAATACACCTTATTTGTACAAAATCGTCAGAGACGTATAACTCATAAAATTTACCTTACTCGTACAAAGTCACCAAGAATACGCAATTCATGTTATTTAGCTGTTGAAACGTTCGAAACCCAATATAAGCATTTTAAAAGGTTAACACAACCCAAGTTTACTAAGTAAGAAAACTTATCAAAATACTCACACTTTGACAAATAACTAAGTAAAACATATTTTACTTCTAAATACTCAAAACTTATTAGCAGTTAACCATTTCATGTAAAACACTTTAAAATAAACATTTTGGCATGTACACCGTTTTCACAAATCAACTTGAACTCACCTTGCTAGATTTAGGTTAAATCTATATTTCACCCAACGAGCTCTTTTGAAGGCCGCTTGAATCCTCAAGTCGGAAACTTCCAAAACCTAGATCCATACATTCCAACCGTAAATATCCATAATCAACCATAAGGAAACATTCTCCAAACATTAAATACCAAGATCCCAAACAAGATCAAAACCCTAATTTCTCTAAAATCACCAACTCCAAGATTTGAGGTATCAAACACAAAGGAACCACCAATGGAGCATTTACAATATTAAATCAAGGAAGCTTACCATTCTAGGTGACGAGACTTTCCGAGGACACCCAATCCAACTCTTCAACCCGAGCTTCCACACGTTGAACTTGGTGAGGAAGATGAAGATGGGGGTTTTGTGGTTCAAGATCCCAACTAGCTAGATGGTGAAGAATCAAGTGGTTTAGGGAGGAAAACCCCCTAAAATAGGTTAGGGTTCGGTTTTGGGGTTTGGGAGAGAAAAGGGAAGGAATTAGGAAGTGAGAATGAGGGAAATGGTTGAGAATCGCGACTCTAAAAGGCCCTGGGGCCGACCGCGATTGTGCCAGGGCACTATCGCCATGGCACTATCGTCCAAAACGTACCGCGGGCACACCCCCGCTGCAATTGTGCCCGCCGATTGTGCCCAGGGAACTCTCGCCAGGGCACTATCGCCCAGAGTGTACCGAAGCTCGTTTCTTCCCATTTACCACACAGGCCACTCATGATGCGATAAGGCTTAATAGGTAAGATATAGGGGGTGAAATTCTACGATAAGAAACAAGAATTTCTCAAAGGGTTAACTTTACGGGTAGAGATTTACGAGTGTTACAATCCTCCCAACCTTAGAATGATTTCGTCCTCGAAATCCAGATTCCCATGATTTCGTACAAAGTCACCAAGAATATGTAATACATGGTATTTAGTTGTTGAAACATTCGAAACCCAATATAAGCATTTTAAGAGGTTAACACAACCCAAGTTTACTAAGTAAGAAAATTTATCAAAATACTCACACTTTGACAAATAACTAAGTAAAACATATTTTACTTCTAAATACTCCAAACTTATCAGCAGTTAACCATTTCATGTAAAACACTTTAAAATACACATTTTGGCATGTACACCGTTTTCACAAATCAACTTGAAATCAGCATTTAGCAAGGTGAGTTCAAGTTGATTTGTGAAAACGGTGTACATGCCAAAAATGTCAATCTTTAAATGTTTATATGTTTTACATGAAATTATTAATTGTTGAATTACTTGAGGAGTTTTGATTATTTGAAGAATTTAACTTTTCAAACCTGTAAAACACCCAGATTTGGGATTTTGGACATTTTGATTAATAAATCTTGAGTATTGGTGCTTTAATGATCCAGTTTACAAAATGAAATCTTTTGAGTATAAATGCACCTTTAGTGTGTGTTTTGGAGAAATGCTTAAATTTTGTGTTATGAGACGATTCGAAAAGGATGATTTGGTATAAACCCATCGGAAAATGATTTGTCTAACTCTAAATTTTTGTTAGGATATATTCATGTATTTTAGAGCACGTGTTTGCATAAACGCAGTCAATTAGTGTTTTATTGCATTTTAAAGATTTTAACATATGGTCATTTGACTGGTTGAGCTTAAGGCTCGTTTTTTCGTCTTTGTCGGGTCTTGGGAACATTTGTCCGGTTTTAATAACTTAAAGTGGAGTTTTGGGTGTGAGTTTCATTTATTGCACTTCATTTTAGAGAATACATGTTTTGAGTATGTGTGTGTCATTCATTTAGAGTCATCTATTTTAGACTGTAATGCATTGGATCCATATGCATGTAAGTCGGTAGGGGTGGTCATCGGTTGACATCCAATGGATGTGAGGGGAACCAAACCAATCCAATCATCCATTGGATGTTGGATTTTTCCAATCCAATAGATGATTGGGTCGGTTCGGTTACATCCATTGGATGTTCTTATTGGATATCCATAGGATCAGATTTGATATCCATTGGATATCCAATGGATTAGATTGGATCCATCCGAAATCCAATGGGTGATCAGGTCGAATCGAACATCCAGTGTGTTAATTTAATGCAATTTTCTAACAACGAAACAAATTGATTAATCACTTTTAAGTCGTGTTAAAACCAACACAAGTGAGACTAAGAATTCAAAAACCAACAAAAAACAAATTTAGATTTAAGCAAATTGCAAAAAAAAAAAAGAATAATTGGATGATAGTTGGATGATAATCGGATGGTTAATTGGATGTTGGTCGGTTCGGTTTGGTCGGTTTTTGTCGGTTCTGGACTTTCATCCAAGAACCGACCGATCCAAATTGGATGTTGAGATTTTCAATTCGATCCGATCCAATTACAATTGGATATCCAATTATGATTTATCGGTTCCTATTGGATCGGTTGACTTTCTTTACACCCCTATAAGTCGGTCATAATTGATAGTGAGGAGTCTTGATTTCTCACTTGGGAAATATGTTGTGTTGGCATTGTTGTTGTCTCGGTTATTTTACGGAGATGAACCTTTATGGGTTGCACTCCGTGACCATGGGTTTTGTGGTTTTGATGTTCTAATTTTTTGTGCACGAGGGTAAGACATCATGAGTTATCAAGTAAGGAGTTGAGGCTCTTATCTTGAATGCTAGGGGGTAGGTACTAGGGGTCGAATGAGAACCCTGAGGATGAAACTCCACTAGAGAATGAACAGGCAATAAGATCGCGTATCCTTGAGGTATAGCTCGGTAGAGCAGGCAATGGGGGATACGTTGTAATTTGGGGCTTGAAATAAAGTCCGACAGGAGGTGTAGCTTTTTAAAGCAGGCAATACAGTCACGATCTGAGGTGTAGTTCGACAACATGATTATGTGCTTAACTTTGTGTTCCGTCGTGTACAATGGAATCGGTTCTCCCCCGTCACCGGAAGGTGTTATTTGGGTATTAAATTTTATTATTTTATTATCCATGTTTTCGGTGACGTTTTATATATATGGATTTTATTCATGATTTATGGGTTGAGTATTATGCCCCACCCGTGTTTTGGGTGTTTTGGGATATAAAGTTTTATCCGCATTTTTATAAATGGAGGGTTCAATTCCTATTCACGTTTTGAGTGAGTTTTGTGTTGAATGTAGTTTACGAAAGAACGTTTTATATTGGGATCTTCGTCCTTAAAATAGTTTGGATTGGAAAACGTTTATATTGGTATATCCTTCGCCTAAAAAGCATATTATTGGAAAACGAGTCATTTTCATGTTTGAAGCATATCATTTTGAAAGGTTATGATTTAAATTGCATTATTCCTTTTTAACGATATATTTATTCATGTTGAAAACTCTTGAACTCACTAGGCGTTAGCCTAACCTTTTTATTTGTCGGCATGTGCATCAGGTTCCGTTTCAGGATTAGTTCTAGTGACACTGTGAAGAGTTGAGTGCTAGTTGTGTGCTCGAGAAGTGAATAGCTTGGTGAAGTCTTCTGCATCTATTATGGGATTAGCAACTTGTATTTGGGTTAAGTAACACCTAAATTTGGTTTAGTCCTTGTATAAGATTGGAGTTTTTAATTGATGAGGTTAAATATATAATTTTATTTTGGAGGTGTATCAAGTCTTGATTTATAGGAAGAAGATTTATCTTTTATTTGATGTATTATCGAAAATTTTAATTAGTTGCTCTTTCCAAATTTGAAGGCGTTACAGTTTGGCCCTACCAATTTAGTCTTGTGTATTCTTACACCTTAAATCCCCCTGGAAACACATCGGCGCAGAAAAAATGGAGGAGAAAAATATTTGATATGTGGTGGTAAGTTACTGTCTCAATGGTGCAAGGAGAACCAGAGAATGGTGGGAGATGGATCGATGACGGTAAGTGGGTGTCTCGTTGGTGCAACGAGTAGGAAATGAAGAAATATCAGGATAACGCTGTGGTTTTCAACAGGAGAAGGGAGGGAGAGTTGAAGAACGAGGAGAGTGGTGTTGCCGATTTTCAACCGGAGTAGGGAGGGAAAGGAAGAAAGAAGAGGATGGTGGTTCACGATCATAGCAGGTTGGAGATCGATGAAACAGCTAAGGTTGAAGCTTCCAGGGGGTTGGGTTGGAGTAATGTTGGGGACGAAAGCGGGTATCAAGGGGAAGGGACGGATGCTGTCATCGGAAGAACATATGAAGGGGGGAGGGGACAGTCACCGGAGAAATTGGTGGTGACGCAGAAATGGGAGGGATTGAGGGGGAGAAGAGAAGAGAGTCTTGTTTTTGTTTTTTAATGACATCTACGTGTCATCATTCAATTGGTAGCTACAAAATAAAAAATAAAGTGCTAAAACGATAAACATTTTAATATTAAAACAAAAGGAAAATTATAAAATGACAATTTTACCCTTAGATTTCACATAAACATAAAACGGTCGTTTGGTCAAAGGACCAAATCCAACAAAAAGTGCATAAACCATACGGGTTGTGGCGTATTGGTTAAGGCCCTGGGGAATGTGGTAAAATATCCCATCTGCCCAGGGTTCGAATCCAAGCGTACACAACAATTGTAGCCACTGAGGTTTAATCAGGGTTGATGTCTTACAGTCATAATTTGTCAAGGGATTAGTCTAGGCACAATCTAGGACACCCTTCTAAAAAAACAAATAAACAAAAAGTGCATACCACTGGGACCAAATCCATAATAACTGAAGTCTGAGGACGAAATCCATAAAAATCAACATACCAGAGGGACCAAATCCGTAATTTATTCTATTATCAATAATCCATATTTGTAGCAATAAAATACTATCGTTCCTACCAAGTGAAATGATGAATTAAAAATATCTATGATATATCTAGATGATCCCTCTAGAAGAAGGCGATTCTAACAATCTTTCTAGTTACTTCGTTTTCTATTTCTATTTGAGAGGGTCGTAAGGAAAAAGATTTTATTTCCACCGAGCTAAAATAATATGTTGATGTCTCTAGTAACTAAAGACATTATTTAGTAGCTATTTTGGTTCAATTTATTTGCTACAAATCAAAACAAAAATTGAAGATTTAGTTACGATTAGAAATTTGAAATCTACTTTTCTATCTTCATTCATGGATTCTTTATTCATACTCATTCAATTGGAAGTATTGATCCAATTTAAAGTTTTTGTTTCGAAATTTCAAAATCCAAGTTCTCAATTTTGAATTGACCTATGGAAAAAATTCCCAAAAATTTATTTTTTTCCTTGAATATGTCATTGAAAGGTAAAGGATTTAATCCTTTTAATAAAATAAAGTTTTTGATAAAAGAAAGAATTCATTTTCTTTCTTTTTTTGATTACCTTCATTGCGTATGTATAAGACCGGATCCATTCGATTTCTAAAAAAAATTACTAATCCTTAACTTTTCGAGGAATCCTTCATGAGTGGTTGTAAATGACTGATTTTTTCAATCTTTTCGATCTTGGTTCCGTAGGAGCAAGTCAGAAAGTAGAACCATCTAATTTGATTCGTTTTTAATAGCAATGAGATGATCATCTTAGGGTTATCCTTTTGTCAACGGATGCTCTTAATACACTCATAGTCTCTAAAGGAGAGCCAACTATGTAGCATCTACACCGATAATTCAAGTATTGTATATGTCATTAGTCTGATCCTTTGTAGGAACTACCCGTAATAATGAACTTGCAAAACGAATCGTTTATCATAAAGAGATTTGTCGTTCCTGACCTTGGTTCGCCTTAATTGTTATTTGAACAAGTAAAAGTTATGTCTTGATTCGAGTGGGGATAACATTTACCTCCTGCATGTCCATGGAGTTTTGAAAATCAGAGATGAAATTCCAAATGTCCTTGACGCCAAAAAAAAGAGATCAACATTACTATAATTGTCATGACCACCCCAACTCTGCTGACGTCTATTGCCATTCCAGCCTTCCTTCGCCTTTAATGGCCACATATCTTTCCGGCTAAGGAATGGGAAATCCTTTTGTACATTCCCATAATGATGGTATTTTTCCAAAAGAAAACTTTGTTGTTCAGCATCTTGAACTGGCCATCTTTTATAAGGTATTGTTAAAAGATCATCAATTCCTAACAAAATGGATGGGACAACAAACATCCCTCTCGTTTCTATTAACTCGAGTTTTTCTCAAAGCACCAATCGAGTTACGGGTATCTAACATATTCATACCTAAGGCTTTTCCACAAAGTGGTGACGAAACGTATAACTTGTACAAATCTTTCCATTTTCCAAGTTTATCCAATTCATTCGTTCGTAGAGCTATTTACTCAATCGCAGACATTCCTGAAACACCTCTAACAGAGAGACAAATAGTCAATTTTGAAAGAACTTATTGTCAACCTCTTTCAGATATGAACTTGTATCAGTATCTCAATTTCAATACAAACATGGGTTTGATTCCCACTCCATGTTTAGAGAAATATTTACCATCCGAAAAGAGGAAAAAACAGAGTATTTGTCTAAAGAAATGCATATTCTTTTCCGATTGAGATGTATTGATCATGTTCATTGATTACGGAAAATGTGCAAAAGCTCACCCATGTCGGCTATAGCTTTAGATCTTATTCATAACTTTTTATAGATATAAGATTACTTAAGATTAAGGCAATTGATATCAGGTAATTATGAGCATAAGAATGTAAGAAAAAATAAGGGTAGTTTTGATGTCCTAAATATAGAAGGTTGGTAATCTACTATCTATAGAATAATTTTGTAGAACATTTTATCCTTATGAAGTTAGGATTACCTCGTTTTGAAATGCGAGGTAATGCTAAATCTTAAGTAATCTTATATCTATAGTAGTTATAAATAAATAAAATATTAACACTGATATCGGTTTATAATTGTTCTATTTTATTATTATCTATAACATCCCTGACCAACTTTATCAGATATTGTCCGCTTTATTCATATATTGATTTACGATTTTAAAATGCGTCTGATAGGGGACGTATTCGGTCCCTTGTAAAAAAAGTCCTATAATGTTGTTGACAATGCGAGTGTTGCCAAAGGGTGTGGTGTTGTCGACGATGTGGCAACTGTTGCCTGCAACACAAGTAGAATGAGAGGGGAAACCATGAAATACATTGTTACCTGCCAGCAGTCTGTCACTAGAGATAGTCAAAAATCGGTCCTGGGCCGGGCACAAATCGGTCCCGGTCCCAAATAGTGTTTTCGTAACCGGTCCAGCGTAACAGTCCCTGTCTTGACCAAAATATTTCGGTGGGTTAAGCTTTACAAGGCTCGGTTATGAGAACCGGTCCCAGGCCGGCCCGAAATCGGTCCCACTTAATTTTTTTAAATTGATTTTTAACATATAAAAATATTTTTTGAAGAATTTGGTCGATCAAATACACTAACAAATACGTTTTTATTATAATTGGGTCAATTAAAAACACTAAAAAAATACGTTTTGTTATAAAGAATTTGGTCAATCAAGTATACCTTAAAATATTTAATTGGGTCAATCGAACACACTAAAAAATATGTTTTTATTATAATACACTTAACAAAATACACTTACAGATACATGTTGGTCTTCAATCAAATACGTTTAAAAATATACTTAAAAATACATCTAAAATTAAACTATAGATAAATTTTAATTAAAAAATTGGGTCGGCCCCGGGCCAGACCAAGCCTTTTTTTGGTGGAATATCATAACCGGGCCAGGACCGGTGATCCCAAACCGGTCTCAAATGATCCCGGGTTGGGCCGGGTCAGGCCAGCCCAAGTTGTTTCTGGTCCTCCGCCGGTCCAAGGTCGGACCGGATCCATTTGGCCATCTCTACCTACCACAAATAGGAGGGGAGGGGTAGGTTGATGCCAATGATAGCGTGGTCGGACCAAGGAACGCTGGCCTTGACACTTGGGACTTTGGGGTAATGGAAGCAATGGTCGAGAAAAATAGGAATGAGAGAGATTCCGAAAAACTTTATTTAACAAAACTTTATGCCATGTAAAACACTAAGATTACCTACTACTTAAAATCTCGAGTCCCGATCAATTAGCAAAAATAGACTAGTTCTTGGGTCTCTTCACTTCAAGCCCCAAAAATAGATGCATAAAAAACCCAAGCATGAATCCAAAGTTAGACCCTCGCTAAAGCTCGATTAAATAAACTTGTTTTTCAAAGTGCAGTTAAAGAAGTTCTGCCTTAGTAGCCACGGCAAAGCCATGGCGTTTTCAAGGCGTGACTTACGGCGTCATTTTTCTAATTCATATATATCATTACATTATATATAAAAACATATGTTTTGTAGTGTTCCTCAATGAGTCAATAGTAATAAGCAAGTTAAATTATGGTATATATATATATATATAAAATTTGCAAATAAGACATTAAAAACACAAATAAAAAAAATAAAATATTGCATTATGAAATTGTGCATTAGGTCATGGCGTGTGACGGGCTTAACGTGGCGTGAGACACAAGCCTTCGTGCCATGGCAACTGTGCGGCGAGTTTTTTAGAACATTGATATAGAATGATGATGATCACTGTGAAGTTCTTCATCAGATGAGCTTTGACCTTATGATCATCATTTAGAACCTTATAATGCATGTGTGCAAAAAGTGTGTATAGTAGGTCCATCGACTTCACTGTGTGACTACCACTACCGCCACCGCATCCTGGCCATGATCACACATCAGATGGACATTCCCATCTATTCTTTGGGTCAAGACCTTGCAATTTCCCATTCATGTAGACTGCTACTATTGTTAATGCTTCCGACTCTCCTAGACTTGAATGTAAACGAAAAGCTTGTCCTTTTTCTGAGACCTGAAATGCACAAAAGAGCACACTATAACAAAATGGTTTTGAATTTAAGAGCCCGTTATACGGAAATAACAAAATTGGCCCAAGAAAGAGAGTAGGTTTTAATGGTGTTGCATCATTTTCCCTCTTACATCAAGGAAATAAGACCTACAAGGTTATAACCCTCCTAGAGAAGAATAAATTCACTTATGAGGCCCAAAACAAACACACTCCTTGCGCTTTGGAGGATCATTTACTAATCTCTAAACACCTCTTATCGAATAAGAGGTTCTTACTTGGGTAAGAGGTTGGGTGTTTACCAACAACAAATCAATGCTCTGACTTATGAGTCATGAGAGTGTGCTGACCAGGGTTTAGCGAAAAGAATGCATCTTTCCAGGGTAAGTGATCAGTCTTTAACCCTTTTGCTTATTTACCCCCTCTAAAACCCTATCCCTACCCTCACTTTTTTTTTCTTTTCTTTTCTTTCCATCACTCTTCAAAAAGCTACCATAATCAGCAGCTGGACATCGGAAAAGCATGAGATCAGGAAAACCTATCAAATCAAACAAAAAAGAAAAGAGGGTTAACAGAGAACAAACCCACAACGAGAAAATCCTTGGCCAAGCGTCTGTAGATATCTACAAACTTTCTCAATGAGCTCAGATAGCCAAAAGTCCAAAACGAATTTCGAATTTATCCGGTTGATTGGTTTTCTCTTGGAAAAACAAAGAACGGGAGAGTTTTTGTCTTGAGAAATTAAAGAAGGATAAAACACTGGCGATGGGATGAGACAGGCAATGATTTTTGTCTTTAGGCTTAATTAAAACAAAGAAAGAAGAGGGAGAACTCAAGTGGTGTGGGATGAGAGAAACGTGCAATGACAAGTTTACAATATTTAATATTTATCAACATAAAGAGAAAAGACGCAAGGGTAAAATAGTCCTTTTCATTTAATCAACGCTTAATATAAAATATTTGATAAACAATAATTTTTAGTTAGCTGTTATCCGAGTCAAATCTCTTATCCTAATCAAAACTCTTACCCGAGTAGGCACTTACAAATTTTGGTAACCAGCCCCTTAATCGTGATGCAAGACAAAAAAAGAATAGTAGAGGAAAATGTGCATTACAATTTACAAGGTCTGGATTAGCCAAAAACAGAAATGGAGAACTTTGGTGGCCTATACCGGAATAGAAAAGAAAAAATAGAACAAATGATGGCCATAGGTCCAACAAGGTCCAACAAGGTCACACCATTAGTATGGCTTTACAATCTATACAAGTGACTGCAAAATTTCAACATTTATTCTCTTTTCCTAAATAGTAAGCCCAATTCTCTTTTCCTAACGAATGCATTTACTACCATCAGAACATAAGTGACTGCAATTTATTCTCCTTGATTCTCATTACCATATCTAAAATCCCTATAAATTCTTAGAAACTCCAATTGTTTCACCAACATCAGCATATGAATCCACTCCCATTGAAAGTTTTCAACTAAATGAAATTCCTTGTTTAAGGTACATATGGATAGGTAGTTTTTATGTTGGCTCGCGAGTCATATTTGGATAAAGAAACAGAAGGGGTGAAAGAGACAAATTTAAAGTAAATTGTGGAAACTAAGATTGCACGGAATTATGTTGACTTCAATTACCTGGCTTAAAATCAACTTGGTAGCCAACTTGGGCTTTGTAAGTGTTTGTGGTAGCTGATGGGCTTTGTGAGTTTCATTGGCATTAATCCTGGGAAATAGATGCATAAATACTCGAAGAATCTTATTGCATCATCTTCAACCATTCTCAAGTCATCAACATTTTGTACAAGCCTGCAATGAACGAAGAAATTCAAGGCTTAAGAAACTAAAAGCAGTTTACAAGTTTACACACCATGAACAAAAAGACTTCCACACATCAATCTGTCTATGCTACCTGACCACAAGACTATGGGCCCATTTGGTTTGAAGAAATGTTTTCAAGGGATTTGGGTTTAGACATAGAAGGGTTTGGAATCTTTGGTGTGTTTGTTTTGTAGGATTTGGAATGGAATTGAACTCCATTCTTTATAGATAATTTATAAAAACAAATTATAAATAATCATAAAAATAAATAGAATACCTTTTATTAATTGATTATTACAAAACGAATGTTTTTTACATATTTACAAACAAATTCTACAAAATCCCATGAAATAGAAATACCAACTACCTCCAGGGGATTTCTAAATCCAATGTTTGTGGGATTTAATTGAAATCCACAGATTTCAGTTCCGGACTTTCCTTTAAATCAAATGCGGGATTGGAATGAAATCCAATTTCAAATCCCACAAACCAAACGGGCCCTATGTCTATGGCCAAGAACTGGTTGCCATGGCTACTGATACACCCAACTGGTTTTTATTGAAATTAAAAGAAAATATAAAAGCGAACAAAAGTTCGGCCTGCTTTAGAGAGGCAGCCACCTCTTCCTTGATGCTCAATCTAACCCTAATCAAATATCAAATCAAGCATGACTAATCTATTTTCCTAATCATTTTATATAGAATATTGTAACCAAGAAAATAAGATAATTGTTGTATTCATGACTAATCAATTCTCTTAATCATACTTACATACGATACCGTAACTAAAAGAGGGTATTCGCCACCCTCTGGAGCGCCCCCACCACACCGGCGCCTGAGCACGAACCCAGACCTCACACACATGGATTACACCCACACCTTTACTGTTGGGGACAGATCAACAGGACTAGTATAGCATAACTAAAAATACCAAAATGGACTATTCATGGCTGCCTGTAATTATGCCTGGAGTATGTGATGGTGGCTTGCACCCATGTAGCTATCATATCCTTAAAGGTTCCCGAGTTTTACTATCAGATAGTGAACTTGAATGAGCTTCTACGCTAAGATATCATGTATGCAATTGCGTTCATTGAATAAATGTGATTTCCTATTTCCTAATTCAAATAAAAGCTTGGGCTTCTAGTCAACCTACTGTCATATAAAGTGCCCTAAACCCTAAACCACAAGAATAAAATAAATAAAAGGATATGAGATATAATTATGGAGTCAAATGATAAAGGGGAACAGTGGAAACAGATTTTCTCATATCCTTGATCTATATAAGCAGCAGAAATGAACCACAATCAGAACATGTTTAATGCAAAACTCAAAGGAGACACAAACTAGTTCCAAGGATTACCTATCACGTATTTGCGAAGAAAGGGAGTTGCCATCAGTACCTAGAAACTTCGATTCCGACCCCAATTCTTAAAATGCATCATATCTGAATTCTGGAGGAATTTATCTACAGAAATTCAAAATATATCAAGATTAGGAAGCAGAATCATGCTATATAATTAAGGTAGACCAATTAGATTTCATATTCAACAAATGGGATGCAGACAATATTCGTTATCACTTGTACCCTCACGACTAATTGATGCAAGATATAAAAAGTAACAACTCCCTCCCTCGACTATGCACTATTTTCAATAAGCTACCCTTGGTTTTCTTGTAAGCAAGAAATTATAAGGCTAACACATAAATAAACTACGGATTTTGCTGACAAGGAAAACATCATTTTATTTGTTCGACAAACTTCTTACCCAAGGCCCTTAGTTTCAGAGGAACCACATGTCAATAAAATCCAATATGCCTCCACTTCCTCCTCGTAATCCTCCATGTTTCTAGTGACAGTATTTTCCCCTGTTTTCCAGAAGCCACGTTTCCAGCAGAGCTCTCTATTCATTACAGAGATCAATCCCTCAAATTTTGGTGGTTTTGCATGACCATTTATGTAAAAGTGACAACTGAACCTGCAGGTGTCAAAAAGTTTATCTTATACATTGTGACATCATATGAAAACTAAAATTTGAGTAAAAGTGACAACTGAACCTGCATATGTAATGGTTCTGTTTCCTCTGTCCAAATTAAAAGAACCTTTTTTTTCTCACATTGTGAAAGATTGCAAGGTCTGACTCACCTTGTCATCAAGCTAATCAAAACCACGCCTTTACTAGACTTATTGAAAACAATGAACCGCTACTTTGATTAGAAAATGAAGATATTTCAATTAAATACCAATATGATGTAGACAAGTTTATAACCAATACATCTATCAAAAGTTTCTGAAGCATATCAAGCTAATAACTAAAATGAACAAGTTTTCCTCTTCATATATCCAACTCTTATCAGCAGAATTCAAGAAAGTGAATGAAAAAGTCTTTAACGATTTCTTACCTAGTTGGCTATCACATGCGATAAGAGAATCCTGTTTCTTGCACGGAAGTAAACTAAGAGTAAATCTGATAATGGATGTAGAAACAAATGAAAGTAAGGTTTCATTGCTATGATGTGTAAGCATCCTATCCTACCCCTACCATATGCTTTAATGATTTAACTTGTTGATAATTATACCTCTAGACCACACAATATAGAATCTCTAATCATAATTCAAGCGACAACAAACAAGTCACACATACCTTCCAGAGATGAAGGTACTTATTTTGCTGGCCGGAATTTGGATTTCAATATATCTTTTGGCACAAGTTTTTGGATCAGATCAGCAAAGTTAGAATCTTGTTCCTTTGCTGGAATCATATGAAGTAGCAAGTAAAAGGACGATGCATCAATTGAAAAACCCCTTGCATCCATTTCCTTCAGATGTAATAGCACATCTTTTGGTTTTTTCCACCTCAGAATACCTTGAAGAATAATGTTGTAAGTGACACAATTTGGAAAGACTCCATTCTTCTCCATTTTAATAACAAGCTCTTTTGCTTCCTCAATCAGGCCCTCGTTACAGAACCCATTACTCATGGCATTGTATGTAACAATGTTCGGTTGCAAACCTCTTGAGTGAAGTTCATAGAAAAGATCCATCGCAGTATCAAGCTTCCCATTCTTGCAGCTACCATCAATAAGGACAGTGTACAGTGCAACATTAGGATGTATCCCGTTGTTTATTATAATACGAAACAAAGATAGTGCTTTGTCAACCTGACGATTTTTGCAAAGTCCATCCAATAAGACAGAATAAGTGATAAAATTTGGAGTTAGGCTTATAGATTGCATATGTTCAAAAAGTTCTAGAGCATCTTTTGGTCTCCCAACCTTAAACAAACCATACAAGATAGTGCTGTACGTTGAAACTGTGGGTTCCAACTTCTTGTGAGCTATCTCCTTAAATAATTTCATTGCCTCATCTATGTTAGATCTTTTGCAATGCCCATTTATTAAGCTGTTAAAAGTGATAATGTTAGGCTCAATATTTTTATCAATCATGGTGTTGAAAACTGCTGTAGCTTCTTTCATTTGACCTCTTAAACAATATCCATCAATGAGTGCACTATACGAGACAACATCTGGTTGCTCACCTTTTTCAATCATGATACGAAAAACACTTTCAGCATCTTCTATCATCCCTTCTTTACAAAATGCATCGACGAAGATATTAAAAGTGTGCACATCGGGATTGATCTTTCTGCTGTCCATTTCTCTTAACATTTGCTTAGCATCTTCCCAACGACCTAAACTACACAAACCATATATAAGGGAATTGTAAGTAACAACATTAGGAAAAACTCTTTTATCAATCATTTCCGCCAAAAGTTTCAAGGCATCATCAACCATCCTATCCTTGCACAAACCATCAATGATTATGCTATATCCTTCCTTGCTTGGTTTACAACCTTTTTCTTCCATATATCTAAGTAACCTGATGGCCAAGTTCGTATTCCCAGCTTTACAAAGCCCGTTCATGACCGTTCCATAAGTGACTTCATTCGGTTCGCAAATTCTGTCTCTAATCAACTTCTTGAACAAAACCTCAGCCTCAAAAATCCTATCTTCTAAAACAAGACCTTTCAACAAAGTGTTATAAGTAGACACAAGCGGTTCATGACCACGCTTCACAATACAACCTAACACAGCAAAACCTAAATCGATTCGTCTTAAATGAGAAAAACAGTTGATTGCAATGTTCATCATACACGCATCAACAGAAATTTGCAGCAACCACAATTTATTGATCAAGGAAATAGCAGTGGAGTAACGCTTCATCTTCACTATATCTCCAAGGAGTTTATTGAATTCGATTATCAAAGGCAGAGGCTTCATACGGATCATTCGATTAAACAAAAACACAGCATCATTGAGCCTATCGACACTCTTAACATACTTACCAGATCTTGAAGGCATGGTTGAAAGCGATTTTGAAATTGAATTACGGGATATGGAATTATAGAACCCTAAGCACAACAAAACCGAATGGTGGAATGAATCGAGAAGAAGAATACCTTTAGGAGGAGTAGCAAAGGGACGGCATATGCATACCAAAGCAACACATCCAACTCCCATCTGCTTTCCAAGAAACGGAAGTCTACGTCTTTGTGGGGACGATGTTTATAAAAAGGTCCACAGACCCGAAACATAGAGAGATGTTTGCGAACATTGCTAACGAAGGTATCATGTTAGAAAACGAAAACATGCCGAGTTTAGGTTAAATATGGAAAGGTTAGTAAAACCCGGTTGAGTTACCTTGAAAAGTTGAAGTTAACGTGATAAACATGAGAAGTGATTATCAATCGTTGGATTAGAAATGAATGCACATTAAGATGAGATACATCAAGATAAGATGCAATAATGTATACCAGATCAAGTCCCTTCTAAAGTGCAATTCATGGAGGACATGAGGTTAAAAGTGATTAACGATTGAGATGCATTTCTCAGCTAACCTCAACTTCTCACAAAATCCTAAAACCAAAGTTAGATATAAGATGATATTAAGCTCAATCAAAAAATAAGTATACTAATATTTATATTTCATTTTCTAAAACATATAAAATGATAGTATCTCATTAGCAATGTCTTTTTTTTTTAACGGCAAGTTAACGCACACACACGTTCCAGCGGTATCGGGTCTCCATTACGGGCAATCCCACTAATCTGCTACGACCCGGCCCAGCCTTTGGCTGAACCCGACCGGCAGGGTAGAGGGTCCCATAGACTGGACCCACCCGAACCGGTCCCGGTCCCGGCCCCGGTCCCGGCCCCGAAGGACCTAACCTAGAGTCTATATTGTTAGAAGATGAATAAGGTTGAAGAACACGATTAATATGCTGAAGGTTTGAAACCTCGATATATTGATTGAGAGAAAACGTACAATATGAAAGTGAAAATTATGAGAGTCATCTAACCTAGACTACAGAATACAACAAATATATACGTAGACTAAATGGGCTTGGGCCCTAACATGGGCCTGGGCCTCTATATACATTAACATCCCCTCAAACTCTATCGGGAGAAGAATGAACCAGATGGAGTTTGGAAACTAGATCACGAAACCGTCCGGGTAAATGAGCTTTAGTAAAAATATCAGCCGGTTGATCAAGAGTCGAAATAGGAAGCAGTTGAATAGTCTTACGAGTCACATGTTGACGAACAAAGTGACAGTCAATTTCAATATGCTTCGTTCGCTCGTGGAAGACATCATTGTGGGCAATCTGAATGGCACTGTTGTTATCACACCACAATGAAGTTGGAGACTGTTGAGGAGCTCCCATGTCAGAAAGAAGCCAGCGTAACCACACAAGTTCTTGAGCTGTGTCAGCTAGTGCTCGATATTCAGCTTCAGTGCTGGATCGAGCTGTGAGAGATTGTTTCTTGCTTCGCCAGGATATAAGAGAGTCGCCAAGAAAGAAACAGTAACCAGTAGTGGAGCGACGATCAGTCATGTCACTGTCCCAATCAGCATCAGAAAAACCTCGCAAAATCAACGATGAGGTGGATGGAAAATGAAGACCATGAAACATAGTCCCTTTTAAATATCGAAGAATGCCCATGACAGCAGCATAGTGATCAGAACAAGGTGCAGACATGAACTGACTAACAGTATGAACAGCATAGGCAATATCAGGTCGAGTCACTGTCAGATAGACAAGTGACCCCACTAACTGGCGATATAAAGTAGGATCACGTAGAGGGGGACCAGCATTTGGAGCCAAATGAAGGTTGTGTTCAAGAGGAGTGGATGCTGTTTTGTTGTCAGTAATCCCAGCTTTCGACAAAAGATCTGAGGTGTATTTGGCTTGACACAGATAAAGACCCGATGGATCAGAGAGCACCTCAAGACCAAGGAAATAGTGTAAAGAACCAAGATCCTTCATCTCAAAACAGGAACTGAGAGATGACTTCAGATTGGCTATGCCTGTAGAGTCACTGCCAGTAATGATCATATCATCCACATACAGGAGAAGTAATATTGTGCCAGCTTCAGTGGTCCGAGTAAACAGTCCTGAATCATAGTTGCTGGGTGAGAAGCCCAAAGAGGTGACAGTGGAACTAAATTTCTCAAACCAAGCTCGCGAAGCTTGCTTGAGGCCATAAAGAGCCTTCCGAAGACGACAAACATGACCTTGTGGAAGTCGAACGCCTGGAGGAGGTGTCATGTAGACTTCCTCAGATAAGTCACCGTTCAAAAAAGCATTCTTAACATCCATCTGAAAAAGAGGCCATTGTTTGGTAGCAGCAATGGCAAGAAGACTGCGAACAGATGTGACGCGAGCAACAGGTGCAAAAGTCTCCTCATAATCAATACCATACTCTTGATTGAAGCCCTTGGCCACAAGCCAAGATTTGTACCGATCAATAGAGCCATCCGATTTGGTTTTGATTTTGAACACCCATTTGGAGCCAATGGGTTTCTTGCCTGGTGGAAGAGGGACAAAATCCCAAGTCTGAGCTTTGTCAAGAGCCTGAAGTTCCTCATCCATAGCTTTCTGCCAATCAGAGTTAGAAGAGGCTTCCTTGTAGGAAGTAGGTTCGTGATTTGACAGCAGAGTAGCATAAACATGATAATCACAAAGATGAGAAGGAACTTGTCTTACCCGTTCTGATCGTCTAACATTCTAAGATTGAGAAGTTTCAGGAGCCAAAGACTCAGCAGGCACCTCAGATGTTGGCTATGCAGATGGAGCAGACGATTGATGATGATCAGGAAAACTTGGAGAGGCTGACTCAGAAGGAGTTGGAACAATAGGTGGAGGTGTTATAAGGTCAGATTGGAGTGAGTCCAATGAGACAGAAGCATCAGTAAAAAACGGAGGTGTGAGATTAGGAGACTCACGAAACTTGGATATGGAAGAGAAAGAAACATGTTCCCAGAAGGTAACATGTCGAGAAATACGAAGACGCTGGGAGATAGGATCCCAGCAGCGATAACCCTTGTGCTCAATCCCATATCCAAGAAAGCAGCACAGTCTGGAGCGAGGTTCGAGTTTGGTATGTTCATGAGATTGTAGTTGAACAAAACAAGCACTACCCCAAACTTTTAGAAGTTCATAGGCGGGAGTGACCTCATAAAGAGCCTCATAAGGGGACTTATTGTGAAGGATGGGAGTAGGGTAACGATTGATAGTATAAACGGCGGTAAAAGCAGCTTCACCCCAAAAACGTTCTGGACATTTAGCAGAGATGAGAAGAGTGCGAACCGTATCAAGAATATGACGGTGTTTGCGTTCGGCACGACCATTTTGAGGAGAAGTGCCAGGACAGGAGTACTGAGAGAGAGTCCCCTGAGATTGAAGAAATGAGAGAAGGGATGACTCTTTGTATTCCATAGCATTATCAGCTCGAAGAATCTTTATAGATTTGGAGAACTGGGTGTGAATCATCCGAACAAACATAATATAGATTTGAGGTAATTCCGAACGATGTTTCATAAGATATATCCATGTGAAACGGGTATGGTCATCAATAAAAATAACAAAATATTGAGCACCACCCATGGATGGATGTGGTGCTGGTCCCCATACATCAGAATGAATAAGATCAAAAGAGGAAGTAGAATTAAATTCATTCATTTCAAAAGGTAAAGTATGATGTTTGCCAAGTTTGCAAGATAAACACGAAATATTGTCAGTTGAAACACAATTTCCTAACACACCTAAGTGAGATAATGACTTTATTCTGTCTAGAGATAAGTGACCCAGTTGGGCATGCCACAGCTCAAGAGAAGAAGTGCTAGAAACCGAGGCAACAAAACTTGAAGAGGGTAAAGGAAGACGCAGGTAGACTACTTCAATCATCCGTCCAACTTTACGGCCGAGTCCAAGGATCTGCTTGGTCTTTGGATCCTGTACAACACAACCAGAAGAATGAAATAAAATGATCAAATTAGATTCAAGGAGTTGTGCAATTGAAACTAACCTCAGAGATAGCTTTGGAACATTTAGAACATCCGGTAATTGTATAAGAGGAGTGGAAACATTTCCACTAAAAGATACCGGTAGACCAGTGTTGTCAGCAGTTGTTACTGACATAAATTGCTGAGGTGGTTTCTTAGAAGCAAAACCATCAGGGCAAGGTGTCATATGATTGCAACACCCAGAATCAAAAAGCCATACATTACCTGACGCAGCTGAGTGTGGAGAGTTCATACCCATAGCACCAGACATGATCTGTTCCATAAGTTCCTAATTGTGACGGATCAGGTCCATTAGGTCAGGTGGGGAGACTGTAGAAGCCTCAGTATCAGCGATGGTAGGCCCAGCAACAACATGAGTCCGGTTCTGAGAACTAGTGTGCTTTGAGTTCTTCGGACAGTCAGTCTCATAGTGGCGCGGATGCGTGATGCCACACTTACGGCACTTACGGATAGGACAATCAAGAAGAAGATGAGCAGGAGAATGACAGAAGGCACACTCAGATGTGTTCGTCTTGCCCACAGATCGGGAATGATTGTTATTGGTCCATTTGCCTTTTGGCTTGGAATGAGACGTGTAGAGAACACTATCAGTAGCAGGCACAGGTGAACGCATGTGAAGACGAGTTTCTTCACTTAGCAATTCTGATATTGCTTCTTCAAGAGTAGGTAAAGGATGCCTATGAAGAAGTGAAGCACGAACATTCTCAAATTTATCAGTCAAGCCCATCAAAATGGTGATCAGATGCAGCTGGTTGAAGTAGGCGGTGAACTGTTGAGTGGTTTCATCAAAGATCTGAGGTGCTCCAAGACTTATATGATCTCTGAGAGACTGCATTTCAGAGATATAAGAGTTGATGGATTGATCAGGAAGTTGACGTTTGCTCTGAAAAGTGGTCCACAGTTGATACTGATGAGATAGACCAGATGATGTATACCGCTTGGCTAGAAAGTCCCAGAGACTTTTGGCTGTAATATAACCAAGGAACTGTTGGTTGATCTCAGGAGTAGTGGAGGCATTAATGAAGCCCAAGATACGAGCATTATTAATATCCCACTCGTTCATTCGTTTTGCAAAGTCAACAGCATTTTCAGCTGCTTCGTGAACTGGAGCTTTGGATGCGCCAGTAACATAGGTGTAAAGACCATAAGACTTTAACAGAATTGTCATATGGTGATGCCAAAGAACGTAGTTGCTACCGTTAAAAACAACGGAGATGGGAGTGACTGAAATTGGTAGCCATGAAAAAGAAAGGAAAAGATACTGAGAAACAGTATTAAAGACCGGAGGAATGATCGACCGGAGAATGTTTCAACCAGAGGGGGTTTTGACCGGAAGGGGTTTCGACCGGAGGAGGTTTTCGACCGGAGGGGGTTTCGACCGAAGGAATGCTCGACCAAAGGAGTGTTCGATCGAAAGGGTGTACGACCGAAGGGGAGCTTCGACCGGTAAAGGAATTCGACCGAATAAAAGTGTTCGACCGAATAAAAGGGTTCAGCGGCGGCGACAATGAAACAATCGATTATTGAAATTGATTATCAAGAACAAGCAATCGATAATATTAACGGCGGCGAGAGGTGATGGCAGAGAGATGCAACGGCGGCAAGAACAGTGTGATGAATAGTGAATCGAAGAATAAATCTACAGCTCTGATACCATGTTAGAAGATGAATAAGGTTGAAGAACACGATGAATATGCTGAAGGTTTGAAACCTCAATATATTGATTGAGAGAAAACGTACAATATGAAAGTGAAAATTATGAGAGTCATCTAACCTAGACTACAGAATACAACAAATATATACGTAGATTAAATGGGCTTGGGCCCTAACATGGGCCTGGGCCTCTATATACATTAACATATATATCTCAGGAAAGTGTCGCTCGTGGGAATCGAACCCGGGTAGTGTGGCTTTCACCCCCCCCCCCCCAAGGATGTTACCTATCCAACTAACATCTTATTCAAAATAAGCAACTAAATTCTCATTCAGCCATTGATCTCCATTCTATTACGTAATCTATTCTTCATAATATTTATTAAAGAATATGCTCGACCGGGTCATGTGAAGCGTGCGACAATATGGATTTGGAACGAAAAAAGAAGATGGAATTTTGGTGTTTGATTGAACAAAATAAAGAGTTCGATCTTTTGCCTCTTTGTCCTTTTGATTTGGGGCACCGCATTGAGATAGATTATCATTTTTGAAAACATTAGAAAGAAATGTTGTATCTATGATGGTTGTTGAAGATTAATGGTTTTTGTTATTAGGTTGGTTTATTACTGGGATTCTTTAGCTACTTAGGTATTGTTGGATCTATTTTACCGGAGAATGGGTCCTTGATAGGTGGGCCATGAAGTATGATAACACTAAAACAAAAATTAGGTCTTATTTAGAAATAAAAAGAATTTGCATATGAGGGGCAGAGCAAGACCTCTGGGTCAAAGTTGGCTATGTCCTTTACTCGATCAACATTTGACTCAAATAGGCTCGACTTAGGCTCAAGCTCGACGTGAAGAGGTTCGACTTGGACTCGGGCTCGACTCCATATACTAACGAGTCGAGTCGATAAGCTCGTGAGATACTTGAAATTTTTTAATATATAATTAGTTTTTATGATAAAATTTGTAAAATATAATGTAAAAAATTAGATTCAGTTACCTTAAATGATATTTTTCGACGACGACGTTTGCATTGAAGTATAATAACTAGAAGATCAAAATATAAAATCTGACAAAAATGTTTTTGTCACATCATTTACACCCCTAATTAAGCATATAAAAAATGTTATTTATTAAATAATATTGTTTATTGTTAAATTTCATTTTTTACATATTTAAATAATATTGTTTATTGTTAAATTTCATTGTAATCGGGATCATAAATTTTTACGTTTAATAACAATGTAATTGTAACTTTATTCTAAACTAACAATATACTTTTTCACAATAATTCATTTTATGCACTAAAATAAATATGTACCAACACAAACCAAAACAATTCCCCAACTAAAACATAAACTATATATGTCAAGCTTATGCCGTTTTGATCTTGGTCGTTCCTATTACATAGAAGTTTGCATCTGTTTTCTATTTCCCCATATCTCTTTTCTTATTTATGTTGAACATGACTTTTTAGTTTTAGTTCTTTTCACTTGTATATTTTTTTTTACTTTTTGTTTTTTAGCAAATGCCATATTTTATTGCACCTTGTTTGGGAGTTACTGCCTAGGTTATAGATTAGCATATATTACTTCTTTGATTTTCTTCTACACTGTATGGGGAGGAAGACGATGGGTTGTTGGGGTGTTGGTGTTGGTTGGATATGTAACAACTTCCATTTGGGGGAAACAGAAATCATCGATGCAAAACTTAAACCATGGATCTGGAGTTGGCATCGAAGGGAGAGAAGACCGGTGACGGGGAAGCCGATGTCGTCACTGGTTGTATGGGAAGAGGATGGGGTGGGAATGATGTGGTTGTTTTCCAGAGAACTGGTGGGGGAAATCGGGAATGGTCACCGGGAAAGGGATGTCGCCAGAATCACATGGAGGATGGTTGTGTAATTTGAACTTTCACCGAAAAAGGGGATTAAGCACAAGGACGATATATTATGTATAATATATATATATATATATATTATTTATGATTTAAAAGGAGAAAAAGTAAAAGGACAATATTATCCTTGATTTAATGGAGTAATGGTTAGTGTTGTTAGGACAAGGGGGTCTAATCTGGAAAAAAAAAATGAAACCATAGTGGTTGTACTTGTAATTACGTTGTTTGAGAGACCAAATCCAAAATTTTCAATAACCACAGGGACGAAATCTGTAATTTACTCTATTTTGGTAGCCTAAATTGAACCATTTCCTTTGTTTTAAGTTGTGTTTGAGCCTAATAAGCTTGTATAGAAAGCCCAATCCATTTTTGGCCTATGTTAAAGTTAAGGTGATCAAAATTCTATGAATAATGATATAGAGCATGTCTAGATTCATGAATTAAAGGTATGCCTTTAATTCTTGATTGAAATTTAAGTATTAGACTCTATGAAGAGTCTTTTGGGGTGTCTTTTGAACCCTATAAATAGGAGTCTTTTGTAATCATTTGAAATCATCATCTAAGTAATATAAACACTTTGATTTGTGAGTTTTAAACTCTTTTAGTTCTTTGTGAACTTTAGAACTTATCAAGTTATAATGTAGCTTGTGGCGTTTAACACTTATCAATCAACTTGGTGGGTTGATTGTGGCGTGCTCTTATACCAAGGTTCTTGTCTCCTTTATAGGCAATGGGTCGCGGTTTCCACCCAAGGTTCTAAATGGCGTGAGGCGTGGCGTGGCGCCGAGGCCAAGCCTCAAGCCTTAGGAGCCACGGCGAAGCCATGGCGTATTCAAGGCGTGACTTATGGCGTCAAATTTCAAATTCATATATAATATTATATATAAAAACGTATGATTTGTAGTGTTACTCAATGAGTCAATAGTAATCAACAAGTTAAATTAGGTTATATATTAAAAACATGCAAATAAGACATTAAAACGCAAAGAAAAATCAAATATCTCATTATGATAACTGCACATTAGGCCATGGCGTGCCATGGGCTTAACGTGGCGTGACACACAAGCCTTGGTGCCATGGCGCGCCATGGCGGCTGTACGGCGAGTTTTTTAGAACATTGTTTCCACCACAATTGTCTAAGCAACCAATAGAACGATCGGGTAACATGTGTTCAAACCCACACTAATTGAGTAAAATTGCTATTTCCATATCACTAATTGAGTAAAATTGCTATTTCCAAGTAAATTTAGCGAAGTTTTTATAGTTTAAATCAAGTGTTTCTGGAATTGCATCATGTTATGAGATAGTCAAGAATGGGTGCTAAAAGTAAGCTTCCGAACGATATAAGAGCATAACTTCCGTCAAGTTCCAAGACCAAGAAATGGTCGGTTGAAAAAGTAAAGTTAAGAAGAAAAATCAATTTCAAAAGTGGCCCAAAATCAGTGGCTGAAATGACCTTCATGTGGGTTGCTAAAGCTGAACCCACCTGCAACCTACCAGAATGAGAAAAAAGGTGACTTTCATGTGAGTTGTTGATGCTGAACTCACGGACAACCTACGAGAAGGGTGTTGCACGTTTTTATACTTATCTTTTAGGGTTTTTGATGTATTTTTCACTCTATTCTCAAATTGGCGATGGGAGGAGGCGACCTTGGGCGATTTTTGTAAGAGGAGAACACCGAATTGAAGCTAGGAAACATCTTGGGACGAGATTCTTACACAGATTCTTCCAATTCTTCGTCGGTATTACATATTCTAAAGGGAGTTTTTCAATCTTGGATGTTTGAGAGAACTTTTCTTAGATCTATGACTTCTTCTACTACTTTCTTGTTTAATACCCCCAACGTGAACTAATGTTTAGATGTTGGGGGTTGGTTTGACTTTGGTTTAAGCATATGAACATGTGATTTGAGATTTTTATCAGTTTTTCTTAACTAATGAAGCATATGATTTGGGTGTTAATGCTTTTGTGAGTTTGGCCAACTTTCATCTGATTTGTTTGTTATAAATTAAATTCGAGAGAATTAATTGTTAACAAGAACTGGAATTATATGTCAAAGGTGAGAAATTGGATAGAGATATACCAACTAAACCTTAGTATAATTATAATTTGGAACTTAATGTGTTTTGAACTCATATGTTAAGATTGAGAGATGAGACTTGTGTTTTCAAAATAAAATCCGTTGTTGCTTGAGAAAAAACAACGGTGATTCCCAGGTTAGATTTTTATGAAAGGGTTTAACTGATAATTGTTTTCAAGAATATTGTTCATTAGTGAAAACCATAAGATTTCCAACCCTCAACTATTTGTCTCCATAAAAGTATCTAAAGTATTTGAATAGTGTGTTTATTTTATTTTTTTTATTAGTATTTAGTTAATTATTCCTAAAAATTCAACCTTTTGGACCATTCAGTTAATAGTGAATATAGTAATTGTGATACTCAGTTCCTAGTTCCCTTGGTTCGATACTCGTACTTCCAAGTACATATTACTTGATTCGACCCGTACACTTGCAGTTATATTAGGGGGGTGTTGTTAATGCCAAAAATCGTCCCAAGGAAGATCTAAGGTCGGTGTGGAGCATTAACAACTAAAGTAAGCGATCGATCGGCAAATCGTACGACAAGAGCAAGAAGTAAAATAGACACAGAGAATTTGGTGACGCGGAAAACCCCATAGAGGGTAAGAATCGCGGAAGACAGCAGGGATCGTCAAGTGCACTATGGACGCTAATCAGGACGTCGTCCTTTAGAAGGAGTGATTACAAGTACAATTGACAATATTACAGTAGAACAATAATGTAATCGTGTGATTGGGCTAAATGTCGTGCAATAAAACACTTATGTCGAAAGATTATGCTTGAAAGAATTCTTGAGAGTTGTATCTTCGTAATTTCTTGTTAATTAGATGATGATGATGTAGTCCTCTGTGTAACTCTTCGAGGTTGTATATATAGCTTTAGTCGCCATAAATGAGCATTGATTGTCCAACAGTCTTGATATTGATTGATCTTGATGACGATCGTCCGTTATATCTGTTGGTCATTATGTGCATTAAACCTGTAATAAGAGATTCACAAAGGAAAAATGGTTGCATGCAATAAATGGTTAACGATCGTTAGTAATGTTACATAGATCGTGATATATAAGTTGTCGTGAGACTTTCTTTAATCGTGGACATGAGAAACTCTCGTTGGTCGTCGCCTGGGACGATAGTGTCTTATGTCGTACGATGTCTTCAGGACCTTATCTTAATACAAGAATGGTCCATAGACGGGATACGTTTGGTTATCTTCCGTCGGTCGTGACTTGTGGAATTTTACCCAAACAGTTTGCCCCTAAAATTCGTAAATTAGGTGGCAAGACGTTTTTCGAATTTTGTAACCAGGTGGGACACGTGTCGATTTCTTGTAACTGAATCATTTCCTTGAGAACCGAAGTGATTCTGAGGGGAAGCATGTAGCCGTTTTAACTGCGTGACGTCATGGCAACGTGGGGCGCGTGGTGTCAGGTGTAGGGACAGGTGTCGTACATCCATAGAGAAGGACGAAGAGTCGATACAGGTGTCGACCATCTGATGGTTCATCCCGATATCGAATCGCATATAAATATTGACCATACTTAAATCCTTTCCTTTTACGTGATCAAAAATTCTCAGAGAGTATCCTTGCCAAAACCTTGTATACCCCAGTGAATCATTGTTAAGTCTGATTTTGTAGTAATCAATGTATTTATCCCTTGTGGCCTTTACTGTAGTTTAGCTTGCCTTTTATATCTGTTTTGGCCAAGGGTATTTAAGTCCCTTTTGCCTTGTCTTGTAAAAAAATTCTGCACTGATATTGAATACACATTAAGCATTTTGCGTCTTATTCTCTCTCTCTCTACTTTCTCTCTCTATAGATTTAGATAGATCTTGGATTAACAATTGGTATCAGAGCCAATCTGAATCTGAGAGATTTTGAGAGAACCAGATTTTGATTTGAATTTATAGAAAAATTAAAGAAACTGGTAAAGAAACGTATAAAAACAAAAATATTTGAGGAAATAAACGTATAAAAACAAAAATATAGAGAATAGAAGGGAAGGATTAGAGGCTAAAAATAAAGAAGTTTTTACCAGTTTCTATTTGAGGAAAGAAACGTATAAAAACAAAAATATTTGAAGATTCATACATTGTTCTTAATGAAAAGATGAAGAACAGTAAGAAAACCAAATGTTTTTAGAAGAATAAAATTAAAAAAATGATTTTATAGGATAAAAATCTTATAGAAAACTCATAATGAAGAGAAATGGTGTTTTGTTAACAAGATTTAAATAGAAAGAAGATCAAAGTAACCTGGTAATCTTGAATGAGGAAGATGCAGATGCTTGAAATTTCTTGAAAGAGTTTCTTGCTCAGAAAGGATTTTTAGAAAGCGTAAAAGATAAGAATAAAAAGAAACATTCCTTTTATACGTAGAGAGTAGGAGAGAGAAAGAGGCAGGAATACAAATATTCATCATGATATGGACACATCCCACGAAGTTGATTGGATAGAAGGGCAACGGACGAACGTGTCAGAAAAAGGCATGTCGTGGATTGTCGGTTCAAATGACGTCATAAGAGAGAGAAAAACTTTTCATTTTTCCTTTTTGAAATTATCTCTGAAGAAAAGTCAGATATAGGTTTTCTTTTAAAAAGAATCCCTGATGAAAATTCAGAGATTGATTTTTATTTCAGAGGGATCACTGAAGAGAAATGTCAGTGATAGATTTTGTTTATCAAAAAGCTTTTAATCATTTGAAGAAAACTTCAGTGATCAAAGTTTTATTTAAAGCGTCTTACTGACTGAAGATTCAGTGATTTGGAGTAAGAGAACATACCTGAGAGTCAGAGTTTTAATCAGAGAATGAGTGATAAAGGGAAACTTATAATCACTGACATAATGCATGAACTCTGAAGATTTTACTCTTCGAAATTCAGCATTCCAAGCTCACTGATGAGAAAGTTGAATCTTGTCTCATCAAGAGGTTTGGTGAATAAATCAGCAAGCTGATAGTCAGTAGGGATGAAATGAAGTTCAATATCACCATTCATCACATGATCTCTGATAAAATGATATCTGATCTCTATGTGTTTTGTCTTTGAATGTAGCACTGGATTATTTGCTATAGCGATAGCACTAGTGTTGTCGCAATAGATGGGAATCTTTGATAGCTGAAGGTCATAGTCCAATAGTTGATTTCTCATCCAAAAGACCTGAGCACAACAACTTCCAGCGGCTACGTATTCATCTTCAGCTGTGGAAGTGGACACTGAATTTTGCTTTTTGCTTGTCCAGCTTACCAGCTTTCCTCCTAAGAGTTGACATCCACCAGTGGTGCTCTTTCTATCGAGTTTACAGCCTGCAAAATCACTATCAGAATATCCAGTTAGATTGAACCCTGAGTCTTTGGGATACCAAAGACTGAGGTTAGGAGTTCCTTTTAGATATCTGAAAATTCGCTTGACAACGATCAGATGAGATTCCTTGGGTTCAGATTGATAGTGTGCACATAAACAAGTAGAGTACATAATGTCAGGTCGGCTCGCTGTAAGATACAGCAGGGAGCCTATCATTCCTCTATAGTCAGTGACATTAACAGGTTTTCCACATGGATCTTTGTTAAGTATCAGAGGAGGTGCCATAGGGGTTTTCATCGCTGAAGTTTGTGTTAGATCAAACTTCTTCAGCATATCTTTAACATACTTACCTTGGCTGATAAAAGTACCTTTGTCAGATTGTTTAATCTGAAGACCAAGAAAATATGTCATCTCACCCATCACACTCATTTTGTATTCTTTCTTCATTCTTTCAGCGAAGCGAGTACACAACAATGGGTTAGTAGAACCAAATATGATGTCATCAACATATATTTGTACAAGAATAATATGACCTTTTATCTTTCTGAAAAACAATGTATTATCAATTTTGCCACGTTCAAATTTTTCAGAGATAAGAAAAGATGAGAGAGTGTCATACCAAGCACGAGGAGCTTGTTTGAGACCATAGAGTGCCTTATCCAATTTATAAACATAATTTGGATACTTAGGGTCATAGAACCCTGGAGGTTGTTCTACATAGACTTCTTCATCCAACTTTCCATTTAGGAATGCTGATTTTACATCCATTTGATAAACAATGAAGTCTTTATAGACTGCATAGGCTAAGAATAGTCGAATTGCTTCGAGCCTAGCCACAGGGGCAAAGGTTTCATCATAGTCTATGCCTTCCTCTTGTCTGTATACCTGAGCAACAAGTCGAGCCTTGTTGCGGGTTACAGTCCCATGTTCATCTAACTTGTTTCTAAACACCCATTTGGTGCCTATTATTGTTTTGTCAGATGGTCTAGGAACGAGACTCCAAACTTTGTTGTGGGAGAACTCAGTCAGCTCTTCTTGCATAGCGCTGACCCAGTTTGGATCTCTGAGGGCATCATCAGCCTTCTTTTGCTCTATTAAAGAAATAAAGTTTACAAAGAGACAGATATTACATGAACTTCGTCGAGTCTGAATACCTGCATCGGGATCACCAATAATTTGATCTATGGGGTGATCTCTGGTCCATCGCTGAGCGTGAGCATGATCGCTTACTTCAGAGATTGAAATCAACAATTGGAATGTTCACTGATGATGATGCTTGAGGCTCATCAGCTATCAAGTGTTGAGTGTCAGATATAATATTGTTTTCTGAGAGGTGTTCAGATGAAGATGGTTCTAAGGGAAGAAGTGTGTTTAGAGGCTCTGATGAGATCCATGAGTTGGATTCAGCGTTAGGAGGTATGATGTTTGGATCATCATCAGCAGCTGGAGGATTTGAATGCTGATGGTTTGAGAAGAAAGGTTCTGTTTCTCTGTAGTGAGAGAACATCCAAGCATTTAACTCTTCATTGTCAGAGATTAGTTTAGAGTTCGCTGAGCGAGTTTCATCAAAGGTGACATGAATTGTTTCTTCCACATATTGTCTTCTCTTGTTGAACACTCTGTAGGCTTTGGAGATGGAGGAATATCCAAGAAATATTCCATCATCAGCTTTTGGGTCGAACTTTCCAAGTTGATCTTTGTTGTTTAAGATAAAGCACTGACAACCAAAGATATGAAGAAAACTGATAGATGGTTTTCTTCCATGAAAAAGTTCATAAGTTGTCTTTCCAAATCGCTTTACGATCAGCGATCTGTTTTGAGTAAAACAAGCAGTGTTAACAGCTTCAGCCCAAAATTGAGTAGGGAGGTGAGAATCGCTGAGCATTGATCTAGCAGCTTCAATGATCGTTCGGTTTCTTCTTTCAGCGACTCCGTTTTGCTGAGGTGTTCTTACTGAGGAGAAATTATGAGAAATTCCCTTGTTCTCACAGAAATTGTTCAGAGAACTGTTTTTGAATTCAGTTCCATGATCACTTCTTATAGAGCGAACAGTAAGATTATTCAACACTTCCATATTTTTAACAAAAGATATTAGTTCTTCTGGATTATCACTCTTGCAGCGAAGAAAGATAACCCAGGTGTAGCGAGAGTATTCATCTACAATGACAAGCGTGTATTTCTTTCCAGCTATTGATTGGATGTTGACAGGACCAAACAAATCCATATGTAAGAGCTGAAGAGGACTTGTCACTGAGGAAACTTATTTAGACTTGAAACTAGTTTTTGTCTGTTTTCCATTTTCACATGCCGAACAGAGAGATTCTTTAGCATATGAGTGCTGAGGAAGACTAGAAACCAGTTCCTTAGAAGAGAGAGAATTCAGGGTTTTGAAATTTAGATGAGAAAGTCTTTTGTGCCATAGCCAGTTGACATCAGAAGAGACTTTAGAAAGAAAACATAAGTTTTCAGTGGTAGTAGAGTCCATATCTATTACATAGACATTTTCTCTGCGATAACCACTAAAAGCAAGTTTTCCTTTCTCATTCACCACTGAACATGATTTCTTAGAAAAGCGAACTTCATAGTCTTTGTCACATAGTTGACTGATGCTTAGAAGATTATGCTTCAGTCCATCTACATAAGCGACTCTTCTGAAGGTAGTTGTCCCATTGCTGAGGACACCAAACCCTCGGGTATAGCCTTTTCCATTTCCACCAAAGGTCACAGAGGGACCTTTCTCTTCATTGTATTCAGTGAGCATGTATTTTTGTCCAGTCATATGACGAGAACATCCACTATCGAGATACCAGATGCCCTTTTATCCCTGCACACATAAGGAAGATTAAGCGTTGTTTGGTACCCACTTTTCAATGGGTCCTTTTGGGTTAGTGGAGATGGAAGGTTCAACAATCTTCACAGCAGATGAAGATTCAGCTTCAGTGGTAATATTCATTTTGGTTAATTTCTTAACCTTAGTGGTATTCTTCACCTTGGTTGATTTTTTAGCTTTGGTGACCTTCTCAGCCTTAGAGGCATTTATCTTCACTTTAGCTGTTTTATCAACTTTGGTGGCAGTTGTACATTTGCTTGCAATATGGTCAGTAAAACCACAGTGATAGCATTTTCTATATTTGAAAGTGGTTTTAGGACCAGAAGTAGAAGGTTTTGAGAATTTAAGATGAGAGGGGCCAGGTCCAAGAATGCTTTTCTCATGAGATCTGGGAGGAATTTTTATTTCTTCAGATCTCTTAGGCTTAAGGTCAATCTTTAGCTTTGGAGGACAGAGATCAAAGATTTCTATCACAGAGCTAGAAGATTGATTTGCTGAAGGTTTAGAAGGAACCTCCAGCTTTGCTTTCCTTGTAGCCTTTTGAGGATGAAGAATGGATTTTCCTTTATCCACAAACTTAAAGCCTTTGGATATTTCTTCAGGGATGGGATTAGAAGAAGAAGAACAGGGATAAAATTGATTATAAGAAGTGTTAGAGATAGAAGTGACAAACGTTCCAAACTTAAGCCTGGAACTTTCTTCTTTAGGCTCATCCTGTGGTTTCCAAAAACCAAGACCAGTTCTATCACTTTCAGGTGTTTGAGCATTTATTATCTTAGAGATCTTTGTTGATGATTTGCACCATTTTTCAACATGAGCCTTTTCTGCTTTTAGAGCAGCGATGGCTTGTTCGCGTTCAATGCTGATGATTTCATTTATAATGACTTGATCTTTCAACTTTTCTTCTAAAAGATTCAGTTCTTTGATCTTTTCATGACATTTCTCTAACTGTTCAGCTAAGTAAACATTTTTGTTCTCAGCTAGAGTTTTGCCGTTTAGAGCATTATAAAGATCAATAGTCAGCACATCAACAGCGCGACTTCTCTCAGCTTCAGGTAGAGAGGGATTAGTAGAGATAGATACCTGAGATGATATATAACTCATAGAAGTTTTAGCTGGTTCTTCCACTTCTTCTTTAATCTCAGCCATAAGGTAAAGATTAGCGACTTCTTCTTCATCAGAACTTGATTCTTCTGATTCAGCCCAGTCATGTTTTTCAGCAATGAGACCTTTACCTTTTCGCTTGTAGCTTTTCAGCTTTTGATATTTCTCTTTCAGCTTTAGGTACTTGTCATCGCTGGATCTTCTTGAGGTAGAAGGTTTGAAAACTTTCTTTGACCTGCACTCACTTGTAAAGTGTCCAATCTTTTCACAGTTATAGCAAGCAGCAGAAGCCTTATCAACAGGGGTTGATTTTGGCTTGTCAGTAAGAGAGAGAGGCTTATTTCTTCTGAAATTGCTCTTTCTTGCAAATCTTTTAAAAGAGTTTGTCAAGAGTGCTAAGGAGTCATCAAACTCTGAAAGATCAGGGTCTGATAGATCCTCAGATTCAGAATCTAACTCAGTGATAGTGAGAGTAGATCGCTGAGATGGAATTATTTCTGAAGAGACTAAAGCAACAGGAGTGCTTTTAGAGTCTTTAGAATCTTTTATAAGATTTTTCTTCAAAAGGTTTGATTGTTCATAGTTAAGCAATATTCCATATAAGGTGCTGAGTGAAAGAGAATTTAAGTCTTTTGTCAGCTTAAGACATATTGAATAACTGTCCCAGCTTTCAGGAATACATTCTAGGAATTTGGTCAAGACCTCAGAATTAGAATAGGTCCTACCAACAGTTCTTAGATCTATGATTAAGCAGTTAAATCGCTGATGAACATCAGAGAGAGATTCATTCTTACCAGCGATGAAAGTTTCATACTGTCTTACCAAGTTAATCTTTCGAGTCTCTTGGATTTCAGTGGTGCCTTGTTGGGAACTGAAGATTCTATCAAGTGTGGTTAATGCTGCTAGTACAAAATTACTACTGCTGGTTACTACTGCTAGTTCAGAGTTAGTACTGCCAGAGTACAAAATTACTACTGCTGAGTATTACTACTGCTAGTAGAATTAATACTGCTAGTCAATGTTAGTGCTGCTTGAACAAAGTTAGTACTGCTTAGCTAGTTAGTACTGCTAGTAGTTAGTGCTGCTTAGTAGTTAATGCTGCTAGAAGAAGTTAATGCTGCTGAGCATAATTAGTGCTGCTTAAGAGATCCGGATGGAAAGAATGACAGCTGGATATTCTGAAGATACATATGGAAGCTTAGAGATATACATGGAAGATATATTGAAGATTTGTTTATTCTTTGTAATTATCTTTTGATTAGTATATGTATAGAATGTATAGAATAAATAGAATGGTTTTTTTTATTATTAGAAGTTCAGGAGAGAAATCAACCTCAAGGCATTGATCCTAATTCTAGAGAAGTAGAATTCGTATTGGTGAGCCTGTTCATCAATATTGAGGTTGAGTGTGTAATCTTGTAGCTTCAAGAATTCAATACAAATTTACAAGTTATTGATTATATACTGTTCTGGTTTACTGTTTTATTGAATATCAAAGTGTTATTCCGCAACTTCTTTGATATTAGTTTATGAGAATTTATTCTTGTTAAGAATTCGATCCTGACAAGTGGTATCAGAGCAGAACTCTCTCAGAAACATCTATCTATCATGGAAAATCTTACAGAATCAAGCAGTACTTTGGTCTCCAAGGTTCCAATGCTCAAACCCAGTGAGTTTGACATGTGGAAGATCAGAATCAGACAATATATTCTTCTCACTGACTACTCAATGTGGGATATCATTGAGAATGGTCCTTCTGAAGCTGGAAGAATAGGACCAGATGGGAAAAGACCTCCACCAAAGACAGATGGTGAAAGAAAGATCAGACAGACAGAGATGAAGGCCTTGAGCACTCTGCTCTTGGCCATCCCCAATGAATATCAGCATCAATTTTGCAACTGCACTGATGCTCAAATTCTCTGGAATGCTCTAGAGAAAAGATTTGCTGGAACTAAGAGCATCAAAAGAAATCAAAGAGATGTTCTAAAGCAACAATATGAGAACTTTACTTCATCAAAGAATGAGTCTATGACTCAAACTTTTGATAGGTTCAACAAGCTCATTGGTGAACTGGCTACTGTAGGAGTAAAGATGGATCAAGATGACATCAACAGAAAGTTCCTCAGATCTCTTGGGGATGAATGGACTATGTACATTGTCTCATATAGGCAGAGTGACAATCTGGAAGAGAAAGAACTTGATGATCTATACAATGATCTAAGAGTTTTTGAAACTGAGGTAGAGATCAAGAAGAATCCTACTGGATATGTCCACAATTCTGCACTTCTTTCAGCAGCCACTGATACTACTGCCATCCCTGAAGCAGTTAGTACTGCTAGTGGAGCAAGTTCAGAAAAAGGATCTGAAACAATATTTGAAGCCTTCTTGTCCAGTCATAGTAACAATTCATTGATTAATGATGATCTGGATCAACTTCACCCTGATGACCTGGATGAGATGGATATTAAATGGCAGATGGCCATGTTATCCATGAGAGTGAAGAAGTTCATTAAAAGAACAGGAAGGAATAACTTCTCTCAAAGAAGAGAAGATGGAGCTGGTTTTGACAAAACCAAGGTGGAATGTTATAAGTGTCACATGAAAGGACACTTTGCTAGAGAATGCAGAAGTGCTATTCCAAACAACAACCACCAACAAGCTCATAATGGAGGCTACACTCAGAACAAGAATCCTGCTCAAGCCCTTGTCTCTCAACAAGGAATGGGATTTGACTGGAGTGATCAAGCTGAGGAAGCCATTCAGAATCAAGCTCTTATGGCAGAAGTATCTGACCTCCCCTCTGAGGTAACGTCTAATCTTTGTACTAAATCTTGCTTTGACACTGTCAAAAGATACAGGGATCACAATCAAAGTATGTGTGATGACCTCAAAAGGTTAGAAAAAGATAGAAGAGATTATGTAATGATAGTAGAGAGATTTGAAGAGCAAATCAAAGGCTTTCAAGCTAATGAACTTCAACACTCCTATGACACTAACTATTGGAAGTGGGAAAAGAATGAGTTAGAAACCAAACTGTCTAAATCCTTAGAAGAGAGTGATAGGCTGAAGGAGGAACTGTCTAAAGTTAAACTTGACAAAGAAAAGTTTTCATATGCTTCAAAAGCAATGGATTCTCTTTTAAAGGCTCAGATTCATGATAAGATGAAGCCTGGTATTGGATACAACAGTACACCTCCTCCTTACAACACCAATTATATCTCTCCTACTTCAGACTTGTTAGAAACCAAGGAGAAAAAGGACTTATCTGAAAAAGCCTTTAAGATAGACCCTTTGAATGAAGTAGTAATTAAGGATCTAACTGAGAAAGAAGCCAGTAAGAAGAGAGATAATGATATAAGTAAAGAAATCCCAGTAGAAAATAATATAATCACCAATGAAGGATGTGGGAAAAACTGGATCAAGTCCAAGGATATAGAGAAGACCAAAGGAAAAGATAACATGGTTCATTACAAACAAACCACAGTTGTGAATCCTGGATCTTGTAATCAGTGTGATTGTAGTAAAACCAAGAGCCTAAATTCTGGTTTAAAAAGAGGAAATCAAAGAAACTGGAATAATCAATGGGCTCAGAAGCAAGGAGTTGATCTGAGTAAAATCAATAGACCAAAACCTTGCTTCATATGTGGCAAGTTAAATCATCTGGCTAAATATTGCTTCTTCAACCCTATTAATCAACAGATGACCTTTCAAAGATTTGTGCAAAAATCTGTTGATTATAGGAAGGCTGGAAAGAAACATGGTGAAAAGAAAGGCCCCATGAAGAAAAAGAGTTTAAAAGAAAGCATTAAAATGTGGGTGCCCAAAAGCACTAAAACTGTTAGTGCTGCTGACAGGGTTAGTGCTGCTGGAAGTATTACTGCTGCTACCTGTGTTAGTACTGCTGAAAACATTAATGCTGCTAATACAGTTAGTACCTCTTCAAAGGTTAATACTGCCAACACAGTTACTACTGCTAACACAGTTACTACTGCTAACAAGGTTAGTACTGCTAAGCATGCAAGTGCTACTAAGGCATTTAGCACCTCTAAAACCAGTACTGTTTCCAGCACAAATGTTTCCAAGCCTATTATTGTGACAAAGTACTCCAAGAATGAGGAGCTAAAATTCAAAAATCTTGTCAAGAAAGAATGCAAATATTTTGATGAGAAAGGGGTACCCAAGACCACTTTGGCTTGGGTTCCTATTTCATACTAACTGATCTATCTTATGTGCAGGGCAACCAACAGCTCAAGGGAAGGAGCATATGGCATGTTGATAGTGGTTGCTCTAGACACATGACAGGCAACATATCATGCCTTCAGGATTTCAAGCATATCAATGGAGGACATGTTGCATTTGGAGATAATCTTACTGGTGGTAAGATAAGTGGAAAAGGTAATGTCACCAAAGGTAAGATGACATTTGAGGATGTCTACTATGTTGATCAATTGAAGTACAACCTGTTAAGTGTATCACAGGTTTGTGACAAACAACATAGTATATTATTTACAAATACTGAGTGTATGATCCTTGCTCCAGGGTTCAAGGTAGTTGATGAAAGCATGATACTACTTAGAACTCCAAGAAAGGACAATGTTTACTGTCTAGATATGGAAAATGTTGAAAGTGATTCATCTCTAAATTGTCTTGTTTCAAAAGCCTCTGTAGATGAATCCTCTCTATGGCACAGAAGGATGTGTCACATGAACTTCAAAACTATGAACAAACTTGTTAAAAACAACCTTGTAAGAGGTTTGCCATCTAAAGTCTTTTCATGTGATGATCATTGTGTTGCTTGTCTTAAAGGCAAACAGCATAAAACTTCTCATAAGACCAAAGAGATAAATTCAATTTCTTCTTGTCTCCAGTTATTGCACATGGATCTGTTTGGTCCTACAAATGTTATGAGTATAGGCAAGAAATCTTACTGCTTGGTTATTGTTGATGATTACTCTAGATTCACCTGGGTATATTTTCTAAGGACTAAGGATGAGACAAGTGGACTGATCAAGTCCTTTATCCTGAGAATTGAAAACCAAACTAATCAAAAAGTAAAAGTAATTAGATCAGATAATGGGACTGAATTCAAAAATATTGATCTAAACACCTTTTGTGAAGAGAAAGGGATTGAGAGACAGTATAGTGCTCCTAGGACTCCTCAACAGAATGGTGTTGCTGAAAGGAGAAATAGGACACTAATAGAGGCTGCTAGATCTCTGTTGGCTGATTCAAAACTGCCAATTACCTTCTGGGCTGAAGCAGTTAATACTGCCTGTTATGTCCAAAACAGAGTTCTAGTAGTTAAGCCAAAGAACAAGACACCATATGAGCTTTTAAATAAAAGAAAACCTTTCATTGGATTTTTCAAACCTTTTGGGTGTCCTTGTACAATTCTCAATACCAAATCTCACTTAGGTAAGTTTGATAGCAAAGCAGATGATGGATTTCTTGTTGGGTATTCATCTCAGAGTAAGGCCTACAGAGTTTTTAACTCATCTTCTAGAATAATTGAAGAAAGTGACAATGTCAAATGCAATGAGAACATACCAAATCCTATTGGAACTGGTCCTCAGTGGCTATTTGACATTGATTCACTAACTAACTCTTTTGGTTTTAGTAGTGATGATTATGCAGGTTCAGGATGTGGAGGATCAGGGACTATACAGGTTCAAGAAAGCATATCTAAATCTGTGATCTTTCCCATACCCACAGTAAATTCCTTTGAAGACTGTGAAAATGAACCATCTACTGGACCAAGTCAGAGTGAAGAAGAAAGTAGAAATGAGGATACTCAAGAAGATAAAGAATCAGAAGTAGCTGCTGACAACACTTCAGTTGAGTTGAATGACTCTAATCTAGAGGTTGGACTTAATGAAGAACCTAGTCATCACACCAGAGTACAAAAGAATCATCCTCCACAACTGGTAATAGGAGATATATCCTCTCCTATGATGACTAGACATCAAAGCAGACTTCAAGAAATGCAAGATCAACAGCATACAGTGCTTTCTTGCTTTCTATCCCAGCTTGAGCCTAAAAAGGCACATGATGCTATGAAAGAATCCAGCTGGATAGAAGCAATGCAAGAAGAACTGTTGCAGTTCAAACTACAAGATGTATGGGATCTAGTAGACCTTCCTAAAGGTCACAGAGCAATTGGCACAAAGTGGATCTTCAGGAACAAGAGAGATGAAAGAGGAATTGTCATAAGGAACAAAGCAAGACTAGTGGCTCAAGGGTATATTCAAGAAGAGGGTATAGATTATGAAGAAGTTTTTGCACCTGTGGCTAGGATAGAAGCAATCAGATTATTCCTAGCCTATGCTTCTTACATGAACTTCAAAGTCTACCAAATGGATGTAAAGAGTGCTTTTCTCTATGGCTCAATTGAAGAAGAGGTATATGTCTGTCAACCACCAGGGTTTGAAAACCCAAGCTATCCAGACAGGGTATACAAACTGAAGAAAGCACTTTATGGACTACATCAAGCTCCAAGAGCATGGTATGACACTCTGTCATCCTATCTCTTGGAAAATGGCTTTGAAAGAGGAGTCATTGATAAGACTCTATTTATCAAAAGAAATAAGAAGGATATCTTATTGGTCCAAATCTATGTTGATGATATTATATTTGGATCCACAAGAGACAGCATGTGCAAGGAGTTTGAGGATCTAATGCATCAAAGGTTTAAAATGAGTTCCATGGGGGAACTTACTTTCTTCCTTGGACTCCAAGTTCAACAGAAGTCAGATGGTATCTTCATCTGTCAATCCAAGTATGTGCAGGACATTCTAACCAAGTTTGGTTTCTCAGATTCAAAACCTGCTAGCACACCTATGGAGACACACAAACAGATAACAGCAGATCTTGAGGGGGTGGATATGGATGTGCATCATTACAGATCCATGATTGGCTCTCTCATGTATCTCACAGCATCAAGGCCAGATATAATGTTTCCAGTCTGTGTTTGTGCAAGATTCCAAGTTAGGCCAAAGCAATCTCACTTTCAAGCTGTTAAGAGGATATTCAGATATCTCAACGGGCAACCCAGATTGGGACTTTGGTATCCTCATGACTCACCCTTTGACCTAATAGCATACTCAGACAGTGATCTAGGTGGGGCAAACTTGGACAGAAAATCTACTTCTGGAGGATGTTAGTTTTTGGGTGCTAGACTAGTTTCATGGCAGTGCAAGAAACAAACCACAGTGTCCACATCTACAACAGAGGCAGAGTACATAGCAGCTGCAAGTTGCTGTTCTCAAGTCTTATGGATTTAGAATCAAATGCTGGACTATGGGGCAAGAACATCCCGGTTCAATGGCATCCATGGCATTCATCGACGAGCACAATGAGATCGCGATGCTACAAAAGCCAAAGCAAGCTGCAGGATTTCACCAGATTGTGGATTTTCTCAAGTCGAGCCATATTGCTCATGCTCTTACTATTGCTCCTACAATCTATATCGAGCATCAAAGGCAGTTCTGGGCTAATGCCACCATTGTTGCTGAGAATGGTGTGCAGATGATCAAGACCAGGGTGTGTGACCAACCCTTAACTGTTTCTGAGGAAGTTATTCGCATCAGTCTACGTCTAGACGATGCTTCTGGTATAACTTGTATTCCCAATGATGAACTGTTCTCTTCCCTTACAAGAATGGGGTATGGAGGCCCATTGGGTGTTTTCAAATTCTCAAAAGCAAAATTTTCACCCCAATGGCGTTTTCTTGTTCATACCTTGATGCATTGCATCTCTAAAAAGACTACTGAATGGAGTGAGTTCAGCAGTCCCATTGCTTATGCTTTGGTCTGTTTGGCTACTGCCAGAAGGTACAATTTTTCAAAAATGATATTCAGTGATCTTGTATCAAACATGGGAAATAAAAAGAGTTTCTTTATGTATCCCAGGTTTTTCCAAGAAGTTATTACTAATGAATTGACGGATATACCTCAACCTGTTGGGGTATAAGTACCTAAACCCCCCAAAGGCAAGGTTTTCTCAAATATGAGGAGATCTGCTGGGGACTCTGAAGGAGTTGACACCCCATTGTTCTCTACAATGATGGTGGTGTCCCAAACCAATGAAGGTATGACAGCAGGGTCAAGGCCCCCATTAGACCATCCCACTGCTAGCCAAGCCCAACCTTCCCACTCAAAAACAATTCCCCAGTCCCTTCTTGCAAAACCAACCTCTCCTATTACCCAAACTTACAAGAGGAAACAGGTAAAGAAGGCTCCTTCCCTTCTTGTACCTTCATCCCCCAAGCCTTTAAGCCCTCTAAAGGAGAATTCTCCTTTAGAGAATATCCATAGGGAAACCAAAGGGGTGTCACCCAACCCCAAGGAGGTGCTCTCTGAGGAGGAGGAAGAGCATATGGGTGATGAGGCTGCCACTACTCCTGCTAGCACAGAGGAGGAAAGTGGTAACATCAATAAGACCTCCCCCATGGCAACTTTGAATGAACAATCATTTGAAGGTCCCTGGTGCCAAGAAACCACGGGGGTGGATAGTGCTTCTGCTAGGCAGAAGACATCCACTACTAAAAGATCCAATGATCCTTCAATAGGGGGTAACACTCCTGGAGAAGGTGAGGACAGATATAACTATGATGAATTGATGGAAACCATGGGAAACATCAACCAAGATGTCATCAAACAGGGAAAAGAAATAGAAAAAATGAAGCTGGTCATTCTGTCACAACAAATACAGATTGCCAAGCTGAAAAAGATGGTGATCAGTCTGGTACAAAGGAAGAAGAGAAAGCAATTCCAACTAAGGAGAAGGAAATCTGAGAAAGATGCTCCCAAAAAGGGGGAGATCAACATGGAAGAAGCTTCAAGAGAGGGGGAGCTTGATGAGGCAAAAGCAAAAGTTGAGGGGGAGCATGAGAAGGAAAAGAACAATTCTGAAAGGGAGTTAGAAGCAGAAACTGTTAGTGCTGCTGAAACTTCACAAGCAGAGTTAACTCCAACAGAATTTGAAGTAGCTGAGATGCTGATCAAAGCAAAGAATGACACTCCCAAAGCAAAGGGAGTGATCATAAATGAAGGGGGAGCAAAGAAAAGAGAAAAGAAAGAAATGGATGCAGAAGCAAAGAATAAGGGAAAAGCAAAAATGGTGGAATCTGATCAACCAGTCAAGAAGCAAAGGTTGGTTGAATCAGATGAAGCCTTAGCAAGGAAAATGCAGGAGGAGATTGAAAAAGAAGAAAGAGTTCAGGTAGAAAAGGACAGGGAGATGGCAAAGGCTTTAGCTGCTGAATTAAATGAAGCATATCAGAAAGGGCTTGAAACTGAGAAAGCTAAACAAAGGGCCATAAGCTTGAGAAAGGCTATGATAGCAAAATCAAGTGCAAAGAAAAGAAGACCTTCACAAACTTACCTTGCCACTCAGGAAAGAAACAAAATGATAACTTTCTTGAGGAGTGCAATTGGGGTAAAGAAAGAAATGTTTGTGAAAATGAATTTTGATCAAATCAGGGATCTCTATGAGAAAGAAATGGGGAAGTTGAAGAGTAATGAAAAGGATAGAGTGGAATTTGAAAAGAAGGCCAAGGAGAGTAATGATATGAATATGAATCAACCATTCCCTGAAAGTGAAGAGGGGACTCCTATCAAAGAAGAGGCAGAGAACAAGGAAGAGAAGAAGAAGGAAGCTACTCTAGTACAGGTTCAAAAGACTTTGAAGAGAACCAAAATGATGGCTAAAAGAAAGAAAAATGTAAAGAAGCCTAGAGTAGAAGAAGAGCCAAAGGTTGCTGAAGAAGAAGAGGCACCTCAGAATGAAGCTAACTCTCAGGAAATACCACAGAGTTCAAATGTAAACATGTACATGGTGGTACTGGATAAAATTCCAAAGCCTATTTAAGCAGAACCTGTTGGTATAAAACCTCCTGAGGTCATTCACTGGGATACATTGACAGTGGATGGAAAGGAGTATATCAGACTGAAGAGAAAAGATGAGAAATATGAAGTGTACAAGAATGGGGTATCAAGTGTGGTTAATGCTGCTAGTACAAAATTACTACTGCTGGTTACTACTGCTAGTTCAGAGTTAGTACTGCCAGAGTACAAAATTACTACTGCTGAGTATTACTACTGCTAGTAGAATTAATACTGCTAGTCAATGTTAGTGCTGCTTGAACAAAGTTAGTACTGCTTAGCTAGTTAGTACTGCTAGTAGTTAGTGCTGCTTAGTAGTTAATGCTGCTAGAAGAAGTTAATGCTGCTGAGCATAATTAGTGCTGCTTAAGAGATCCGGATGGAAAGAATGACAGCTGGATATTCTGAAGATACATATGGAAGCTTAGAGATATACATGGAAGATATACTGAAGATTTGTTTATTCTTTGTAATTATCTTTTGATTAGTATATGTATAGAATGTATAGAATAAATAGAATGGTTTTTTTTTATTATTAGAAGTTCAGGAGAGAAATCAACCTCAAGGCATTGATCCTAATTCTAGAGAAGTAGAATTCGTATTGGTGAGCCTGTTCATCAATATTGAGGTTGAGTGTGTAATCTTGTAGCTTCAAGAATTCAATACAAATTTACAAGTTATTGATTATATACTGTTCTGGTTTACTGTTTTATTGAATATCAAAGTGTTATTCCGCAACTTCTTTGATATTAGTTTCTGAGAATTTATTCTTGTTAAGAATTCGATCCTGACATGCCTTCGTATTGAACACAAATGGTTTCCCACATTTCTTTAGAAGTTTTAAGATGCATGATGGAATGGAAAACTTCATCAGGCAGAGCCATTGAGATAATGGTTTTTGCCCTTGCATCTATACCAACCTTCTTTTTGTCTTCATCACTCCACTGTCTTATCTTCTTAACTACATAGCGTTCAGGGACAGCAGGAGTGGTGGCAGTAGCTGGAACTGCAGCTATAATTCTGACAGGTTCATAGGGTCCATGTTCTATATACTCAGGTATAGTAGGATCTACACCTTCAAGAAATAACATCATTCGATTTTTCCATAGAAAAAAGTTATCCCTGCTAAATCGAGGAGGTTTAGAAAGTGAACCATTATCAAAATAGTTTGTGTTTGTGTTTAGTGCCATATTAAAATAGCAAGGAAGAGAATAAAGCAATATCTTGTTTATCAGATTAAACAGTCTGCTCTGATACCACTTGTTGGTCCCGGAGGTGCTTAACAAGTTTGTAGAAGGGGGGGTTGAATACAAACATAGAAATTAAAGTTTAATAAATTGTTTATTGATAAATCAAACACAATTTACAAGTTTGTTGCGGAATAAGATTAAGACAGACTCAATCTAAACAAACTTAAGAAACACAAAGATGGTTGCACAAGAATATAGAGAAAGGGGGTTTTAGAAGTATAGAAAACAAAGGTTTCTATCTTGGTTCAAGAATAGAGCACACTCTCAGATGGAGAGGTGATCTTTCTATTTATACCCTATGCATTAAATGCATGGCAGGGTACTTTACACGTGTCATTCAGTGATTGGCTTTGGTATTCTGACTTTTGGGACATGCTTTCGGCCGTATCATGAACAGTGTAGTTGACAGAGTTGTTGTACGATTTGTGGCAGAGATATTTCCATTCTGACACATCGTACTGGTTGTGCAAGGTATGACAAAAGGAAACTTGAGGCATAAGCTTTGTGATCGATTGATCGCTGAATATCTCTTTCTTCAGAGGTATATAAAGAGGTTCAGCTATCGCTGAAGCTTTTCCTCTTGTTCCTTCGCGTATAAGTAGAGTTGTCTTTGCTTTACTGATATCTGCATCAGGTCACTGGTAGACTTCTCTTTGTTCAGTGGCTTCGTCTTCGATTCAGCTATGAACATATGTTGACGTGAGACTTGTCTTCAGGGATTACGTTACTGTTTGCATCAGAACTATCAGCGATAACTAAACAGACTTAGTTTGATCACTGATAGTGAAACACTAATACATAGAAATGTTTATAAGAGATACTATCAGTGATAACTGAACCGACTCAGTCTGATCGCTGATGGTGAAACACTAATACATATTAAAACGTAATTTTCACTAAGTATAGAAGAAGGTCGTTATCAAATCACTGAGAGAGCTTGGATCAACACTAAAAGATGCCAAAGAGCACAATAATGTGAAGATGCCAATGTGCACATATTATAAAAAGATGCCAATGAGCACATATCTCATGATACTTGGTGATATTTTTAAAGTTGCGATAAACCTATAAATTTGTGAAAGTCTTAATTCTTGACAGCATAGTGTGAGTAAAGGCAAAGTTTTCTATTATATTTTTAGAACTACATTTACTTGAAGTTAATCAAAGTTCGCATGCTAGCACACTGAATAGATTGATGAAAGTTTTTGAAACTGAACATGTATTAACTTGATATGCAATGAAACTTGTATCTGTATCCAAAACACACACACTTGATTTCAATTGATGGATTAATATGTGATATTTTACTGAGTAGAATTTAATTGGTATAGTGTTTAAAAATTTTATATATTTAGTTGTTTCAAAATCTATATTCAGTATATTTTTCTTTCTACGATTGATGTTTCGATACTTGTGTTCTCATATCTGTGTAAGTGGGTATGTGCATATTTCAAGGGGGAGTGAATAAGGAGAAAATTCTGAAAGAACATATGTTCATATCTCATTTCGAGGGGGAGTACATAAAGTGAATACAGTGGACAGTGCATTTGTGTAGGGGGAGTAAAAGAGCCCAACAGGTGAATCATTTCAAGTCTCAAGTCAGATTTGCGCCTCCTAAAGATTTCTTGCTAGCTTCTTCGACTCAGTCTTGCAGATCTGAAGTTGTCTCGTCTCCAGCGTAGACATGACCAAGATGATCCAGATCATCAAGGTCATGAGGGGAGAAGTTAAAGAGACAAAGAGTTCAAAGTTTATCTGCTCAATATTCTATTTCTTCAGCTATACTAGTCCTTCTGCTGTTCCAGCTCCGACCACCACAGCTCCTTCGAGTACATTTGAAAGAGGTGCGTCGTCTAGAGCACAAGCTGATGTTCCTGTTCCTGAACCGATTGTTCCTCCAAGCTTATTACAAACTGGTCCAGTCTTGTCAAGGCAACAAAGACAACATAGACTGAAAGATGCTTAGAAGAATTTTTTTTAGTCAAGAAGCTACGCTAAGTCGCTTAGAAGGTCTAATTTGAGTTCGAAGATGGGTGTAACAGCCTACATAGAAGACCGGAGCGCCATTGATTACTAAGGGGGAGATTGTTAAGTCTGATTTTGTAGTAATCAATGTATTTATCCCTTGTGGCCTTTACTGTAGTTTAGCTTGCCTTTTATATCTGTTTTGGCCAAGGGTATTTAAGTCCCTTTTGCCTTGTCTTATAAAAAAACTCTGCACTGATATTGAATATACATTAAGCATTTTGCGTCTTATTCTCTCTCTCAACTTTCTCTCTCTATAGATTTAGATAGATCTTGGATTATTAATCGTTGCCAAAAATTTGTTCGAGGTCTTAGAGATCTTTATTAAGGTACGATTTTTTCTTAGTTTTATACGTTTTAAGACTAAAGGCCAAAAACCTAGGAAGAATTGGGACGCTTTCGACTTCTACGCAGCGACTACGCGTGATCCCGACTTTGTAATGTCGTTAGACCCAATTAGTGTTTTTTAGAGAGGAGGAAGACATCAAGTCTTTTAGGCTCTTGGCTAGGATCCCATCGGACGTGATACTTAGTCCGCCAGTGTTTCTTCGTCCAGAGTAGTATCCGGATGGATACTTCGTGATACACGAGTATCCATTCAGAATAGGGTTTTCATGGCCCTTTTCTCCTTTGTCGAGATCATTCCTTACGATCTTTGACTTATCTCTGGGGCAGATGATGCCCCAGTTTTGGAGAATCATTCAGGTGATCGAACGATTGATGGATAAATGGGAATCACCCTTTACCGTCTATGATCTCCTCTCCGCCTATACAGTCAAGGCGGAGCCGAACCATCGGTACAACCTCTTCTCTAAATTTAGAGGGCCTCGTACTTTAGTTCAAGCGACTGCGGTTAACGACCGCAATTGGAAGACGAGTTATGTCTTCGGTCATTTGCAGTCAATTGTTGGTGACATCCAGTGGCTTACCACGGGGTGGAATACTGATGGTAAGATATAGAATCTTCCTTTCGTTAAATTTTCTTTTTGTCGAAAGAATTAACGTTCGTTTGTTTTTGTCAGAGATCGACTTTGCAGTAGCTGTACCTTCTGAGGATTCGACTACCAAGGTCAAAAGGTTCCTCGAGTTTAGCGTCTAGGAACGCTCTTTCTTCACCCTCTGCCTTACTGCCGACTGGGACGAGGGGGACGACGACGTACAGTATCTTGGGCCATCGATTGCCTCTTCGGTAGAAGAGAAGGAAGAGAAAGAGAAGGAGGAAGAACTACCGAGGGATCCCCGAAGGTGGAGATGACACGTACGTCCATTCCTCGTGTAGAGTCTAGTCGTAGGACTTCATCTACGGGTGATTCTTATTGAGTTTAGTCGTATAGACGTTACTCTTTTGTCATACGATAGTATGGGTCGTCTGACCCCTATAAGATTTTTATGGGGTCTAGTCGAATAGACGTCACCCATGAGTCGTATAATTAGTGGGTCTAGTTAACTGGACGTCGCCACTGGTCGTAGGATCTTTTTTAGGGTTAGCTGCATAGCGTCCCCTTTTAGATCGTGTAAGTTCTAGTTTTTATGTAAGACGTCACTTACTTAAAACTTGTTTGTTGATGTTTCAGGAGGATCGACCCCCACAAAACCCTCGACTAGGCTCTCAAAAAGAGATGCACTTGCGAAGCTCACCCGCAAAGGGTGGGAGATAAAGAGAAAGGCCCTTCCGACATCTGGGTCGGGGGTTAAAAAGACGAAGGTGGTCCTGAGGGAACCGCCTTCAAAGGACAGTGGTCTCGAGGCCACTGCTCTGGAGAAGACGAAGGCGTCTTCGACAATCGATGCAGAGCCAATTTCGCAGGCCCCTCCGGCGGGGACGACGGGGCAGTCCTCTTCTTCCCAGAACAAAGGGAAGGGCCCGCAGATTAGGGAAGTGTCGGACCCGATCGACATGAGTTTTACCCTCCCGGGTGATTTCATGTCGTCGGGCAATCTGGGTAGGAAGACTCTATTTCCCCATTTGGGGAAGTTCCTCCTACCGACCTTCTCCGATCAAGGACGTATCGATCGATGACTTGGTTGCTCATGCTTCGGGGCTTTCCTTCATGGTAAGAATCTTTTGACTCTTCCTTGTGTGTTACAATCGTTAATCATTTTACTGATATTATACCTTGTGCAGGCTTTTGAAGCTGGTTTGGTTGTGAATACCCGTATGGACCAAATTCGGGGTATTGTCCCAAGTGCCCTTGCCAGGGAGCAGGCGACACTTGCTAGGGCTCTAGAGGCGGAGACCAGGGCCAAGGAAGCGGAGGCCAAGAAGTAGGAGTACTCTGTCCGACTTGACGACGCCCTAAATCAAGTTGAGGTCGACGATCATATAAAGGATGAGATCTGGGGGCAGCTGAGGGAGGCCCTTGGTTGAGCGTCCGCGGTGGAGGCGGAACTGGAGGCGACTAAGAAGGTCTTGACCGTGAATAAAAAAGAGGTCGAGTTGGGAGACGACACCTCCAAAGGTGGAGCTGTTGCATCTGACCCCCAACCACAGGAGCAGGAGCAGCCGACTCCGTAGTTAGCTTTTGTAATTTTTTTGTTTCTTTAATTAGGCGACCGTTGGTGGTCGTGCCACGTATTGTAATACCTTTTCTTGGTATTAATGAAAGTCTTTTTGAACAGATCAAACTGTCGCAACAATCTATGCTTCATTGAAACAAATAACAAAGTAATTGCATAAGTAACTTACGACAGACGTAAGGAAAGGAATCGGAAGATAATCAAGACTTAACGAAAATCTGAGCAGTCCTTGATAAGTATAAGAAAACGATCATAAGATAATGAAGATTAAATAAGAATCTAAGTAATTCATGACAAACACAGATGGCTAGAAGTATAAAATACTTCAAAAAAAATCAAGCGTTAGTCGAGCTCGCAACTAAGCAAGCATATAAGGAACTTTCGTTTTGATGCAAATCACGAGTATATCGATTGATGACCTGTTTAACAGAGATAAATTCGCAACGAACTTATGATTTGTCCTGATATTTCTTTTCCGGTGCACTCGCTTTATATCTCCGACACACAAGGAAGGACGCGGCAGGAAAGAATAAGGTTTGGACCTTAAACCCCTTGGATTACATGACATGGTCGTGAGATAACCGTAAGGTGTAAATGTAGTTGAATGATCGACTGATCCTACAATAAAATAGCTAAGAGAAGGGGGGTCGTTGGTTTGACCAACGACACTCTGATGCTTAAGTCAGTAAGGCTTGTAGAAGTATAATTGTAATGAAAGAGGAAATGAGTTTTCAGAAAAAATACCTCTTTAGATGTACCGCATTCCAAGTTCGAGGAATGTCTCGACCGTAGAGGGTTTGCAGTCGGTAGGCTCCCTTTCTGACAACCTCGGTTATTTGATACGGTCCTTCCTACTTGGTGGATAATTTACCTGAGCCATATTCTTGCATGTTTTGAAACACTCGTCGTAAGACATAATCACCTGTTTGAAAGATTTTGGCCTTGACATTCTTATTGAAATGTCGTAAGACCAATTGCTTCTGCGAAGCCATCCTAATTAAGGCTGACTCTCGCAATTCTTCTGGTGCATTGAGATCGTAACTTAGATCGACTAAGTTGTGATCGATCGTCGAGTGTCGTGAGGTTGGAATTTGAGTCTCGACAGGCAAGACCGCTTCGCAACCGTAGACAAGAGAGAGAGGAGTTTGTCCTGTGAACGTACGAGGTGTCGTACGATTAGCCCAAAGAACTGTTGGGAGTTCTTCAACCCATTTGCCTTTGGCCACCTTGAGTCATTTCTTGATCGAGTTAACGATCGTCTTGTTGCTTGATTTAGCGAGTCCATTGGACTAAGGATATCGGGGTGTTGAAGTCATAAGTTTGATGTTACAATCTTCGCATAACTGTTGGGTTCTGTCACTTATGAACTGTGACTAGTTGTCACATACAAGTTCAGATGGAATTCCAAACCTGCAGATGATGTTAGTTTGGATAAAGGAAATGACTTCCTTGTCCCGGACTTGGGAGTAAGCAGCCGCTTTTATCCATTTTGAGAAATAATCTGTAAGGACTAGAAGATATACCTTTTGCCCGGGGGCTGGAGGTAACTTGCCGATAATATCCATTCCCCATTGCATGAAGGGCCATGGAGTTAAAATTGAATGTAAAGGTTCAGAGAGTTTGTGAGACATACCTGAATGTCATTGACATGCGTCGTAACTTTGGACATACCTTGTCGCATATTTTCGTAAAGTTGGTCAGTAATACCCTTGTCGGGAGATACAATTTGCCAAGCTACGACCTCCCGAGTGATTGCTACACTCACCGTCATGCATTTCTTTCAAAATGCTTTGGACTTGACTTTTATTGGTGATGCACCGTAAGTTTAGTCCTGTCGATGATCGCCTGTAGAGTTGGTCCCTGATCATGATGTATCTGGATGCTTTGTATTTGATTTTTCTGGCTTCCAATTTATCTTCAGGAAGTTGGTCATTTATTAGAAATCTTCTAATATCACTCGACCAGTTATCTTCCTCTTCAATCATTTGTATGTCACCCTCATTATCGATGGATGACGTCGCTAGATGAACTATTGGATTAACATCGAATGGATGATATCCAAGTGTCGATCCAAGATTAGCTAGTGCATCGGCTTGGGTATTTTGATCTCTTGGGATCTGTGAAATGGAAAATTCTTCGAATTCCCTGGATTTGCTTTTAGCTATCTTGAGGTAGGTTGTCATCCTGCGGTGAAGTCTTCGTTCATTTGATTCACGACTAAAAGTGAATCACTTTTGACATGAAGTTTTGTTGCCCCCAAGTAGTGGGCCATGTTTATTCTTGCAATCAAAGCTTCGTATTTTGCTTCTTTGTTGGTGGCTTTGAAGTCACATTGGTTTTGAAGTCACATCATATGGAGTACACCATCTTGACCCCTCCCCTTTGGCAACTTAAGGACGACACTAAGTCATGCCCCCCGGGTGTTGGACGATCCATCGACATGTAGGATCCATGTTGAGTCGTCGAGAGTTGCCACAAGTTCTGTAGATACTTCCAGTTCTGGACTGAAATCTGCGACGAAATCTGCTAGTGCTTGTGATTTTATCGCAATTCTTGGTTTATACTCTATGTCGTAATTACTAAGGTAGATACTCTATTTTGCCAGTCGACCTGTCAGCTATGGTTTTCTTAAGACAGACTTAAGAGGAAAGTTAGTCACGACGGTAATAGGATGTGATTCAAAGTAATGACGTAACTTTTTTGCTGCAGCAATCAAAGCTAGTAGAAGTTTTTCCTTGGAGGAATACCTGGTCTCTACATCGAGAAGTGATTTACTTACATAATAGATTGGTTTTTGTTGTTTGTCATCTTCTCGGGTGAGAACTGCACTTACAACGTTTAAACTGACTACCATATATAGTTGTAGAACCTCATGATCCTCAGGTTTCGACATTAGAGGTGGGGACGATATGTAGATTTTGAGCTCCTAGAGCGCGTTTTCATGGTCGTCCGTCCATTCGAAACCCCTGTTTTTTCTCAAGACATTGTAAAATAAGTAGCATTTATCCGAGGATCGAGAGATAAACCTATTTAGTGTCGTAACTCATCCGGTAAGTCGTTGGACTTCTTTGACACTGCGAGGGGATTTGATATTCAGGATAGCTTTTATCTGATCAGGATTGGCCTCGATCCCTCGACGGGTGACCATATATCCTAAGAATTTCCCTCCATTTACTCCAATGGAGCATTTCGCTGGATTCAGCTTCATGTGGTACTATCGAAGGATATCGAATGATTTCCTCAGGTGATCGATATGATCGGTTGCTTGTTTTGATTTGACTAGCATATCGTCAATATAGACTTCCATTGTGTTTCCAAGACGTTCTTTGAACATCCTGTTGACCAGTCGTTGATATGTGGATCCTGCATTCTTAAGACCAAAAGGCATAAGCTTGTAGCAGTAGATCCCTTTGTCTATCATGAATGTTGTTTTCTCTTGATCGTCTCGATGCATCAGGATTTGATTATATCCCGAGTACGCAACCATGAAGGTGAGTAATTCGTGGCCAACGGTCGTGTCGACCATGGCATCGATGTGTGGTAATGGGAATGGGTCCTCTGGACAGGCTTTGTTGAGGTATGTGAAGTCAATGCATACTCTTCATTTCCCATTTTTCTTCTGTACGACCATGACATTGGCGAGCCAATCAGGGTACTTGACTTCCCTGATTTTTCCAGTCTTGAGCAAATTATCATCTTCGTCGTTGATTACTTTATTGCGTTCTGGAGAAAACTTGCGACGCTTCTTTTAATAAGCTTGAACGAAGGATCGACGTTGAGCCGATGGGTGATGATCTCGGGGATGCCGATCATGTCTTCATGTATCCAAGCGAAACAGTCAGAATATTCCTGCAAGAAAGAGATTAGTGATCCTTTTAAGGTAGGGTCGACTGACGTACCAATGTAGAACATTCGATCAGGTTTCTCCTGATCCAGGACGACTCCTTCTAATTGATTGTCGTCAGCAGTTTCAGGATCGACCTGGTTCTGTAATTGCTAGATGCCTTGCTTTCTAGGATTTATGGAGATTTTATAGCATTCACGAGCAATTTTCTGCTCATTCTTGATTTCTTGGACGCCCCAAGTTGTTAGAAACTTGATCGTCTGATGATAGGTTGAAGGTACAACTTTCATATCGTATATCCAAGGTCGTCCCAAGATAACGTTATACGCTGATGAACAGTCGATGGCGTTGAACTTGGTCTGCTTGTTAATTCCTTTGGCGAAAACTGGGAGTATGATTTCCCCGATGATGTTAGCCATGTCGCCGTTGAAACCTACAAGGACCGTCGAACGTCGTACGATCTCATATTTGTCGATCCCCATAGCCTTGACTGTGTTGAGGAATATGATGTTAGCAGAGCTTCCTCCGTTGACCAAGATTCTTTTTGTCGAGAAATTACCAATTGTGAGCTGAATTATCAGGCCATCGTGATGTTTCTGCCATTGATCACCAAGATCCTCCTGATCGAAGGTCATGGGCGTGGCTTCTAGTTCCACCTCATGTTTAGTTCACGATGTTCGTGGAACAGGGAATTCTTCGGATCCTTGACTAGCATGGCATTTTGCGGCTGAGTAAGTTAATCCACAGACATCAGATCCCCCGATTACACAATTGAAGACCTTTGTGTGTTCGGTCGAGGCTGGTCGTGCGTTCGTGCCCAGTAGTTCTTGTAAGTGCCCTTTAGGCACGAACCAGGCCAATTCTCGCCTTAGAGCAATACAGTCGTCCGTCAGGTGGCCATGATCGCCATGGAAGTCACACCATTTAGACTTTTCTTTCTTAGCGTCGTCTCTCTCATTTTTTGGAGGCCATTTAACATGAGTCTGAATACTCTTGAGAGCTTCGACAACATCCTTGGACGTTCCAGTAAACCTATAAGAAGAGACCTTAGGATGTTGAGGGAATTTTCTTGCTGGAGGGACCTTCTTCTTATTGAATCTTACGTTCGAGACCTGTTTGGATGTCTCGACTCGAGCGGTTGGTCTTGCTTTGAAATCTGGTTTCTTGACGCTCAGGGCCTTCTTGTCGCCAGAATGCTTGCAACGAAAAGCTACGTCGTCTTCGACCCACATATAAGCTAGCGTTCGATCTTGGACGTCTTCAAAGTTTTCTGGCGGGTACTTGGTTAAATCCATGTAGAGATCGGAACTGTCGTCAAGACCTCGCTTGTAAGCCTCGATCACAGTTCGAACATCATAATTCCACACATTGATCATCTCAGAATTGAAGCGGTTGAAATAACTCCGGACTGATTCACCTGCCTTCTGAGTGATATAGTAAAGATCGTTGGTTTGTTTCTCCATGTTACGACTGCTGGCGAATTGCTGGAAGAATTGATTGACCAATTCTGCAAAACTGCCGATGGACTAGGGTCGTAAGTTTATCAACCACTGCAGAGCAACTCCGGTGAGGGTTGCACCAAAACTCTTGCACATACAAACTTCCTGATATTGTTGGGGTATCGACACGATCCACATCAGTTGCTTGTATTGTGCGATGTGCTCCGTTTGATCGCTGATTCCCGAATATTTTGGCGTAAATGTCGGGATATTATATTTCTTTGGGACGTCGACCAGGGCGATTTCGTTAACAAATGGAGACGCTTGGAACCTAGTTTTTGGTTCAACGTCTACTGGCACAGCTGCTCCATGTAGTTTGTGAGTAGCGATAGCATCTTTTCATTATGTTCTTCCAATTGTTTTAGATGACATGTAACGGGGTCATCTGCATGTATTCCATTGCTTCCTGGAAGTGACGTTGGTATAAATCAAGAATCTTAGGACCTGTTGTGCTGTGATGCGCCTCCATTATCTCCATTTATTGGTACATGCATGTGAGGCATAGATACCGATGGGAATGTTGTCACCGGAGGTGGCATCGTCGGAATCGTTGGGATGGAGAAAGTGGTGACTTCAGTAGTTGCTCCCATACCTTGCGTCGTCCTAGGGTATGGAGGTGGCGGAGGTGGAACACCTGCAAAAGGCATGTTAAAGGGTGGCCTTAGACCTTAACTGGGGTCCAAATTGGTTGCCCATGTTTGGACTCCCTATCACTAGGTTTATCTAGCTGATAGTTCTCCATTAATTCTGCGGTTATGCTCGTCCAAAGCATGAATTCGGTTATGGGCAGCATCGAGCTCCATACGCATTTGGGCAATGATATGAGCTTGAGTTCCTTGAGTTGCCATAGTCTTGTCAAACAAAAAACTGCATTGAAACCGTTAGTAGGTCGCACTTTCTGCCGAGGATGTTACTCTAGCTAGGGCCCCACGGTGGGCGCCAAACTGTTAATAACAAAAATTGTTCCAAGGAAGATCTAAGGCCGGTGTGGAGCTTTAACAACTAAAATAAGCGATCGATCGGCAAATCGTACGATAAGAGCAAGAAGTAAAATAGACACAGAGAATTTGGTGACGCGGAAAACCCCGTCGAGGGTAAAAACCGCGGACGACAGCAGGGATCGTCAAGTGCACTATGGACGCCAATCAGAGACGTCGTTCTTTAGAAGGAGTGATTACAAGTACAATTGACAATATTACAGTCGAACAATAATGTAATCGTGCGATTGAGCTAAATGCCGTGCAATAGAACACTTATGTCGAAAGATTAGGATTGAAAGAATTCTTGAGAGTTGTATCTTCGTAATTGCTTGTTAATCAGATGATGATGATGCGGTCCTCTGTGTAACTCTTCGAGGTTGTATATATAGTTTTAGTCGCCATAAATGAGAATTGATTGTCCAATGGTCTTGATATTGATTGATCTTGATGACGATCGTCCGTTATATCCGTTGGTCATTATGTGCATTAAACCTGTAATAAGAGATTCACTAAGGAAAAACGGTTGCATGCAATAAATGGTTAACGATCGTTAGTAATGTTACATAGATCGTGAGATGTAAGTTGTCGTGAGACTTTCTTTAATCGTGGACGTGAGAAACTCTCGTTGGTCGTCGCCTGGGACGATAGTGTCTTCTATCGTACGATGTCGTCAGGACCTTATCATAATACAAGAATGGTCCATAGACTGGAGACGTTTGATTATCTTCCGTCGGTCGTGACTTGTGGAATTTTACCCAAACAGGTGTAAACCCGCCTATCATTTTCTTAAATAAATATTGTTCTCGTATGAACTCACCTATATATATATGTGTGTGTGTGTGTGTATGTGTGTGTGTGTGTGTATGTGTGTGTGTGTGAGGTTTCAAATACAAACCAATCAATTGAGATATTTATGGAAATGATAAATGTTCATTTATTATGATTTGAATATATAACACAGATGATTAGAATTCATTAAATATGATCAATGCTTTATATTAGGAAATAGGTGAAATATTTATGAAATCAGATATTAATTAGACTACATTGACGATTGAGATTGGTTTATATGTGTGGCATTTTAAACTCTTTCTCTCTCTCTCTCTCTCTCTCTCTGTGTGTGTGTGTGTGTGTGTGTATTATATACTAGAACTGTACTCGTGCAATGCAGCTAGATACATCATGATTTTAATGGTTAGAGATAATGATTGAAAATTAATAAATAACATTAAATGTAGTACATACAGCTTTAATGGTTGTTTTTTAAGTAATTAACATTAAATTGATTTTTTTATATAAATTTGTTTAATTTAGAATTAATAATATAATGTAATTTATTTTGGTTTAATAATATAATTTTTTTATAAAATATTCTGTTAGATTTTTTTAATTATATTTTAGATTTTTTATATTTAAAATTTGATTTGTATACTATATTTAATTATGCTGAGAGTTATTTTGGGGGAGTTAAAGTGAGAAATGATTTTAAGGGAGTTAAAATGGTTAGAGATAATGATTGAAAATTAATAAATAACATTAAATGTAGTACATACAACTTTAATGGTTGTTTTTTAAGTAATTAACATTAAATAGCTGTACATTAAACTTTAAGACTTGTTTTTAAGAGTTTTTTATGTCTGCTTTATAATATAGTATAGATTTATATTTAAAATTTGATTTTTATACTATATTTAATTTTACTGAGAGTTATTTTAGGGGAGTTAAAGTGAGAAATGATTTTAGGAGAGTTAAAATGATTAGAGATAATGATTGAAAATTAAGAAATAACATTAAATGTAGTACATACAGCTTTAATGGTTGTTTTTTAAGTAATTAACATTAAATAGTTGTGCATTAAGCTTTAAGACTTGTTTTTAAGAGTTTTTTATGTTTGCTTTATAATATAGTATAGATATATATATAGAGAGAGAGTCGAGTTCAAACGAGAATATTACCTATTTAAAAGAACACGAGAACTAACAAAATCATTAGTGATTTTACATTAACACACGAAAAAAGGGCTTTGGTCGCGGCTTCAGGTTTGCGTGGTTTTTTTGCGCGTTAATGTAAAATCACTAATGACTTTGTTAGTTCTTGTGTTCTTTTAAATAGTTACTGTTCTCGTTTAATCCTCCCATCTCTCTCTATATATATCTATATATCTATATATATGTATATATATATATATATATAGATATATAAACAATATAATATTTAATTTAATTGTTTAAAATAAAATTAGTAAAAAAGGTAAAATATCAAAATACCCCTCATTTAACAGATAATTTTAAGCGATTTATCGTCAATGACCATTTTCAGAGCAAAATACAAACTACAAGGATGATTTCTATGCTTATTAAAAATTAGGTACCGTTTTCATAGATTTCACTAAAGTTTAAGAACCAAAATTGTAGTTTACTATTCAATATAATACAAAAGGTTACTTTATTAATTTTATCGGAAAGGAAAATAAAAATAATTTTTCCAAAACGAAATATAGTCGTTGCCCATAATCTCCAACGGCTATATATCTCATCCATAAATCCTTGAAATTAAAACCCTCTCTTTCATTTGAAATCAAAACCCCTTCTTTCACAAGTGGTTGTTGTTAATGGATAGGGTTGGGGGCCAGGGAAAAGGGGGGGGGGGGGGGTTGAAAAGCTATTTTTCCAAAATGGAATTTAGCCGTTGCCCATAATCTCCAACGGCTATATATCTCATCCATAATTCCTTGAAATCAAAATCCTCTATTACATTTGAAATCAAAACCCCTTCTTTCGCAAGTGGTTGTTGTTACCGTAGGGTTGGGGTCGGGGAAAGAGGGGGGGGGGGGGTGAATGCGTTATAAAATGCTTACCTCGAGGATTAAATCCATAATCATTTTATTTTATGAACCTAAGATGTCACGATCAAAAATGTAATTTACTTTATATATAATGGAATACAAAATAGATCAAATTACATGTTTGGTCTCTATGGTTAGTGGTTTTAACATAGGCACCTAGGATAGTATTTCGTGTAAAACACATAGCTCTTTTCCATAATTATTTCATTTCAAGAACGCATAGTGTTAAAACCATGAAACAATAGAGAATGAACATGTAATTCACTTTATAAAATAATATCATATATTATCTAGAAAAAGACCTAAATGTCCTTACTTAACGACAACGTTGCTAATTGTGTTAGGGCAAATAACTCGTCCAAAGCAAAATGTGAAATGTAGGGATTTTTTTTACACATTGAAGCATATGAACAAATTTTAGATTTTTGCTCGAACCACAAGGACCAAAAGTAAGGTTTAGGGGGTGTTTGGGATTGCTTATTTGAAGGGCTTTTTAGCTTATTGTGATTTGACACCGGAGATAAGTCATTTTTAGTGTTTGGATGGAACAAAAAGAAAAGAGCTTATAGCGGTGCCAAACCGCTGAAAAGTCATTTTATTCTAACTTATGACTTATTGACTTATCAGAGGTTAATAACAAAATGTGTAAATTGCTTTTTTGGTCCCTATGGAATTTGTTAATTTTCATGGATTAGGTCCCTACAAAAATTTTATTGCAAAAAATCCCTATGGTATGCAAAAATGCTTGGTTTACATCCCTTCCATTAACACCGTTAAATTTTTAGGTAAAGGGTATTATTGTCTTTTATAAACTTTTCTCACAATTTCTTTAAAAATAAAAGTAATTAATTATTATAATATATATACAGACACAAAATATAGTCATAATGTAAAACACCGTTTTACTTCCACGAACCCAACATTGGCAGCTGATCTTCAACAAAACCCAACACTACAGATCTAATACAAAAACAAAGCACATACATAAAAATACAAATCAAGCACAAATAAATCAAACACAACCATAACCAAATTAAAGAAAAAGAAATGTATGAACAAATTCAGGTTTATTTTAATCAAATCATTGTGCAAAAGGAGATTGTTTTAAAAGTAAAACTAAATCAGAATCCTTAAATCTAAGTAGAAATCCTAAACTAAATCAAAAGTCCTAAAGTTAAATCAAAAGCTCTAAAATCAAATTAAACCTTAAACAATCGCTGGATGAATGATGCAAATGAACTAACCTGGTAGATGTAGATGATGGCCATGCAGATGAACAAATCGAGCAATAGATGATAGGAAGAAAGAGGGAGATGAGGAGTTATGAGTTTTATGTAGGCATATTCTCATACCTTAATCAAAATCGAAGTCAACACACCTGACTTCTGTATAATTCATGAGAGAGAAGCGGACACGGTCGCTGGAGAAAGCAATTGTCAAAGGGACCGAAACCAAGCGTTTTCCCGTATCATAAGGGTATTTTTGCTATAAAATTTTTATAAGAACCTAATAATATTTGGAAAATTTACATACAACTTTTATGAGACATCAAAATAAATACTACTTTATTCAAGAAAAATACAACTTTTATTAACAAAACAAATAATTTTTTATCAAATATTTAAAAGTTCTTTAACAAGAAAAAATTATAGCATACTATATATTATTGAATAAATTAGATATGAAAGTATTTTTAGAAAATATGTTTCATAAGATTACAATTACTAAGGGGTCGTTTGTTTTTTAAAAAAAACCTCTTAATAGCTCTTAAGTCTGAATCATTCAGACATTTTTACACACCACCTCTTATTAATCATAACTAAAATAAGACTTCAGACTTTAGACCTCTTAAAAAACAAACGACACCTAAATATATATTTCTTTAGAAAAATTACGCATGGATGCACTAAAAACTTGTTATATTTGTTAAAACAATTTTAAATTAAATTTTTGTAATTTTAAAAAGTAAAAAAAAAATATATTTTTTTTTTCAAAATACATTTTGAACCTTGAGATTTAATGAAATCTCTAAAAAAGTACCTAAACTTTCATAAGTTTAGAAATCATCATTGGGTTCATATTTTACTCAGTTAAAATCAAGGGTATTTTTGTGTTCTTTTTTCTTCCTATTTATATAATTTTTTTAAAAAAATTAATGAATAATAAAAATTTCAAGTTCATTATTCACGATGAATGAGAACAAATGATAATATATGCCGCACTCCCTTTAACCCCCAATTCACAAAATAAAAAATGTTTCCAACTAAATTTTTCCCTATAAATACAAATAATACTAAGGGGGTGTTTGGGATTGCTTATTTAAAATAAATTATGATTATTTGTAAAAGTGTTTATTAACTTATGTGGTGACAAAAAAGAGTTTTAAAAAAAGTGTTTGGATTAACTTATGGTTGTACCAAAATGCAATAAGCTGATAAGGAGTTTTTTAGTATTTGACAATTTTTGCTTATTCCTGTAAAATTATCAAAATGGACATTCTTCCATATTATTGGCCTTTTTATTTTTTTAACATATAACCGTTTATTTTTCATCATTTATATTTATATTTTTGACAAAAATAATAATAACATAAATTTTAAAAAAATAATAATAACATTAATAGTTTTAAAAAAATAATAATAAGTTAATAAGGAGTTATCATTTTTAGGTTAAAAAAGGGGTAAATATGTAATTTGGTTAAATAAGTTAACAAGGAGTTTTAAGTAAGTCATAATAACTTAACTTATCAAAAACTCCTTATTAGCGGTGTGGAAAAGAATAAGCACTTTTTTTTCCAACCCTGTGTTCTTGAAACTCATTTAACGAAGGAAATGAAATGAAAGAGAGGGAAAGAGGGGAAAAGTAAAAAAAACTCGTGTTCTTGAAACTTTTTTAGGAGAGAAAGAAAAGGAAAACGGAAGGAAAGAATTGATAGTTTTTCTCCCAAACCTTTCCTCCCAAATGTGGGAGGAAATGAAAGGAAAGGAAAGGAAAAAAAATTTAAAATCATTTAAAAAAATTACTGAAATTATTAAAATTACAAAACTAACAAATATTTCATTACAAAAAATATATTTTTATAAAAGTATATTTGTAAAATTGATATCTTTCCTGTCCTTTATCTCATGTTTAAGAACATGAAAACTATTTTCTTTTCTTTATTTTTCTTCCATTTCGAGAACACAAATAAAAAAAATATTTTTTCCTTTCATTTTTTTCTCTCCCTTTCTTTTCCATTCATTTATTTTCTCTTTAGATTAGAGAACACAACGTTAAAATAGCTTATTAGCTGTATAGAAAAGTTATAAGTTAATAAAAAGTTTAATAACCAATCCCAAACACCCCCTAATATCTTATTTAATTTAATTAATATAAAAAAGAGTAAATTACGTCTTTGGTCCCTATGGTTTGTTAAAAGTTTCTATTTTTGTTCTTATGGTTTTGAAATTACGATTTTCATCCCTATGATTTATAATTTATTATCTTTTTTGTTCTTAAGATTTAAATTTTATTGTTTTTTCATCCCTATTATTTACGATTCATTTCTATTTTAGTCCTTCATTCTTAAAAGTAGTGTCTTGGCCTTAGAAACGAAAATTAAAATGAATTACAAACTATAGAGATAAAACCAAAATATCCAAAAAATTTAATAAATCATTAGGGACTAAAAACGTAATTTACTCAAAAAGAAAAAACCCAAATAACCCTCGTTAATCCAACAACTTTTGACTGAGTTAATGTCATAGACCATTTAATCCAAAACTTTAATCCAAAAGATTACTTTAATTATTATCGGAAATAAATAAAATAAATAGAAATAAGAAAAACAAAAGTGATTTCTCCAAATGAGAATATAGCCGTTGCCACCATATTCTCCCAACGGCTATCTCCTCCATAAATCCCTCATATCAAATATCCATTTCAAAATCCCCAATTCTTTCATCTCAAATCTAACACACAAACAAACTAGAAAAATTCAGATTTCTTTCCATTTTCAAAACTCTTCTCTACAACATGAACGATTTAATGACCAAATCCTTCACCAGCTACGTAGATCTCAAAAAATCTTCCATGAAAGATCAAGATCTCGAAGCTGGAAGTCCAGATCTCGACATCCAGATGCAAACAATTCAACAACCAGATCTCAATCTCACCGCTTTCCTCCACGAAGCCGAGCTCGTCAAACAAGAGATGAACTCCATCCGCGAAACCCTAGCTCACATCCAATCAGCCAATCAGGACTCCAAAACGCTCCACAATCCAGATGCGTTGAAGTCGATCCGACGTCGTATCAACGGCGACATCGTCTCCGTGTTGAAGAACGCGAAGACGATTAAATCGCGGCTGGAGGAGATGGATCGGGCGAATGCGGAGAGCAGGAGGTTGTCCGGATGTAGGATGGGGACGCCGGTGGATAGGACGCGGACGGCGGTGGCGAATGGGCTGAGGAAGAAGCTTAGGGAGCTGATGATGGAGTTTCAGGGGCTGAGACAGAGGATGATGAGTGAGTATAAGGAGAATGTTGGCCGGACTTATTTCACGGTCACCGGAGAACAGCCGAGTGAAGAAGTTATTGAAAAGATTATTTCCGATGGGACTGATGGACATGGCGGTGAAGAATTCTTATCAAGAGCCATTCAGGTATGATAAAAGTAGTAAAACTCTATATGCACCGATTTCGAGCATCAAAAGCTTTTTTCCAGAGCTATAATGGTTGAATCCAAACTAGTGATGCTTTAGTAACTTGTACATTATGCATTACGATTTGTACGTTGATTTGAATCTGGTCATTTGAGCTCTGGTAGAAAAACTATGGTTCGATAAATGGTGTTTTATTAAAAATAAAGAGCGAATTATATATTGAAAATATAAAAAATTAGTATTAAATTTTATGTAAAAAGTCGTAAATTTTGGGTATTGTGGTATCATATAATATTGATAAAGAATAATTACTAAAAATACGATTTTTATTATCGTGTCTTCAATATTGTCACATGTGTTTTTAGTCTAATTCCATCATTTTGAGAGAATTTTAAAGATTTTAATTGATTAGGAGAGATTTTTTCAGTTTTTTTTTGTTGATTTCAAGAGTTTTTTTTGGTTGATTACGAGGTGTGGTTGCACATTCTTGAAGTTTTCAAAACAATACGGTTGCATCTTTTACGAACCTAAATTTTTTTACCCTTCACCGGAGAAATAATACGGTGGCACCATACTAGGTCCGTCCGTCCATGGATCTATGTAATGAGAAAATTAATAAATAAATGTACATAATTTAGCAATATATTGGTGTGCATTTAACCGATCTTTGTGAAATTACGATTGGATTTTATGTTATATATATATATCATAAAACTCCTTAAATTTCTATTTTTTGTTTGATAAATTAAAGTTTTGAAAATAATTTGGTTTTTCTGATTTGTTACATTTCTAATTAATTTTATCGAATTTTGTTGGATATATAGGAGCATGGGCGGGGGAGGGTGTTGGAGACTGTGGTGGAGATACAAGACCGCCACGAAGCCGCCAAGGAGATAGAGAGAAGCCTACTAGAGCTCCACCAAGTGTTCTTAGACATGGCGGTGATGGTGGAGGCGCAAGGGGAGAAGATGGATGATATCGAGCATCACGTCATGAACGCTGCTCATTACGTGAATGATGGGACTAAAAACCTCAAAACGGCAAAAGGGTACCAAAAGAACAGTCGGAAATGTATGTGTTTCGGGATCATACTTCTTTTGATCATCATACTTGTGATCATCATCCCAATCATCACAAGTTTTAGCAAATCTTGAGGTTTTAGCTAATTGAGGCTACATATATGTGTCCTGATTATATATCAAATTTGATTCCTTTTATGTTTGTACTCGATGTATGTATCTTTCTTTCTATTGAAAGTTAGATCTATCAATACCAAAATTATGCCATCTTTTTTTGCCTCTAATTTACTATTTGTTTTTTTTTTTCCAATACTATTTAATCGTTTTCTTATTTTCTTATTTAGTTACTGTTTTAATTTAAACTTAATCTTTATAATATATATATATATATTTTTTATTTTTTTAAATGAGAGAAGATAAAACAAATGGGGAAAACCAAAAATGTCTAGTGTTTTAAAGCCGTAAGAACCAAGACTATTAAATAAAAAAATTTATGTCAATATTCAATAATTAAATTATTTATATTTTAATCATCATATTTCATAAAACGTCAAAAAACATTATGTAACATAAAATAATTTATTATTAAAAAAATTATACTAAACAATTATTAATATATATATAATACATTATTACATCAACCAAAAATATTGATGTGATATATATTAGCAATTATCAAAAATTAATTTATTATCGGAAAAGCATTTATAACCACCAAAATTTTCTAACTAGCATATCATTTAAGAAATCGCATAAGAAGTTCCGGTAGTCGATATTGATTAGTAATTCAAATTGAGAAACAAGTCAAACACAAGTTTTTCATACATGGGTTTTTGTTTTGAACAACAAGACACATTTTATTACCACATTGACAAAAACAATCGGTCTAAATACAACACCCAGACAAAGACACCATCCAAACCAACGACCAACCAACAAACCGAAGAAAGAAAAAAAGAGAGAAAATGGGGCGTCGGAAAACCACGGTTTGCGAGAGACAAACAAGGAGTCCAGCCCCAATTATCCTACCGAGTCGCTCACATCTCACACCTCGACAAAAGCCACGACACTCCTTCTGCAGACTCGACCCACACACACAGCATCACAGACAACAGCAGACCCCAAACTGCAGCCCGACCCCTCCAGCAGTGTAGACGACAGACCGAGCAAACTGCTCAACGCCCCTACCTGACCCCTCCACCTGCAGCCGATGCCAATAGGAGTCCGAACCCATCAGAAGAGCAGCCCACGCACAGCTCTGGACGTACCGAAATTTCCCCACGTGCAGCCTCTAATAACAGACTTGCGCTGAACGATATGACCGACTGCAGCAGTCAAAGACACACTGCGTTACTGCATCAAAATCAGACTTGTGCATATACCTGTTGGATATTTTGCCTACTCTTTTGTCCCACATAGGAAAACTCTCAAGAGTTTTGTGGGTTTATAAAGCTAAACCTACACTACTTATCAAAACGGAGAAGAACCCACAATAGAGGTTGGCATTGGGCTTTAGTAAGGGAATCACCAATTATTAAATGGTCAAAGATCTTAAATTGCAATTTTGCTAAAATCGGACAGAATGGAATGCGAGTTCCATGCGACTTAAAGTCGCACCGAACCCGCATTGGTCACTGATGATTGTCGAGAACACAGTGTCTAACGCAACCTTCATGCGGGTAAACCCGCATGCTACCCGCCTTATTCTCGGTTGGTTGAAGCACAGGTATAAAAACCTTGCTTTTCCCTCCATTTCAGAACACGAAAACCATGTTTTTCCCTCCATTTCAGAACACGAAATTTTCCCTGCAATTCTCTCCATTTTCTCTCTTGCTCACTTGCTATCCAAATAACACATTATCAATTCGATCGGATAGTTGTATCCTCTAGACGACGTCCGGAACCAAGCACGATTGGGGACAAAATTTCGTTTTAGGACAATGCATCGGCATGCCTCTATCCACCTTTTCATCGTTCAATTTTCGTTAATCATCGAAAAGGTACATAATCTCTTGATTTACTTGAAATTTAATAAGTTGTTTTTCGTTAACTTTTGTTTATTTGTGTTATCGTTAAGATTGGTTCTATCAATACCTTCGCTGTGTTTTGGAAGAAGCCTACATGACTTGACAACAACTAGTCCAGTCGATCACCCTTTTTATAGCAACCCCTTCATGACCCAACCTTTCGTAGGATCGTACTCTAGCTTGAGCGAGGATTCATAAGCCAATCAACCCAGTCGCGAGCTAGATGGCCATCCCTCTTTGTAACCCAATCAAATATTTTTAATTGGAGTTCAAAGAAACGGTCCGAGATCTTCCCTTCTTTTTTCCCAAATACTAACTTGTTACGGTTGGCCCAAATAAGATACAACACGCTCCAACTAACCGCTTCCCACCTTTGTGTTCCTTTCGCGTTGTCTCCTAATTGCACCGCTACATCGAGCAGACCAGTCAAAGAATTGACCGAATCCAAATTCAGATTCCACAATCTTCCCACTTCTTGCCACAACTTTTTTATACCACCACAACTCACAAATGCGTGATCTACCGTCTCCACGCCGATTCCGCATCTCGGGCATAAAGCAGAGTCTAGCTCTTTTCCCAATCTGTCCAGAACAACCCTCGTTGGAATCCTCCCTAGTTTCAGCCTCCAAAAGAAAATGGCAATTTTCTTTGGAGTCGACTTAGGCTACTTCATCTCTTCTCCAACCGACCCACCATTAACCCTCCTATCTTCTAATAATTGCCTTAGCTTTCTTACCGTGAAGTCTCTATTAGTGTCCAAACTCCATCTAGCTCGATCCTTTCCTTCTCTTTTTGGAATGACACTTCGAATCAAGTTACTTAGATTGTCCAGCTCGATCCTTTCCTTCTCATACAAGGGTTGATACACTTTTAATGTGGATCAGAGGCCTGCATGGACGTTCAATATGTTTTCAACCAAATTGCACCTTTTTGAGGGATTTTTGGTTAATTTTGATAGATTTCTTTAAATCTTTTGGTTGATTTCGCTGTTTTTTTTAAGTTTTTTTGGTAGATTTTCTAGGGATGTTTTAAAGAATTTATTTGACTTTTGATCAACTCTTTCGGTTTTTGGTTGATTTTGGGATTTTTTCGGTGGAACTAGTAAGCCCACCATGAGCACGCCAATCAAACGGCGTGCAATGGCTCCATACCTCGTAGGTTTTTTGGTTGATTGTATTTATAATCACTACAAAAATAATTGTTTTTGCCGGAGAAAAATTTCGCCGGCAAAGCTCATGAAAGTCGCCGGCAAAAGCTCAAAAATCTTTGCCGACGGATTTTTTCACTGAAAAAAGTTTACTTGGAAAGTTGGCCGCTATAACTCCTTTTGCGGACGAACAACAAGGGTCGCGGGTAAAGATGCCTTTGCTGGCGAAAAATAGTCGCTGGTGAAAACTAAAGTCGTCGGTAAAAGCTTCTCTCAAAAAATCATATAAAATTCTTTTCCTGACAACTAAAAACCTTTGTCGTTCTAATTTTCCCCGGTAAAAGTAAGCACACCTGATCGTGACAACACCTTTTACCTTTTACCGGCGAACTTTATTTCTTCTACCAACGTAAAAACTCGCCTGCAAAAGTTGCTTGACTTTTTTGGTCAAACTTTTATTAGAGTAAAAAGTTAAAGTCGCTTTTATTGTATTCTAGATTTTTTAATTACTATTTATTGGCTTTTTGTAATTTTAATTTAAAATATAAAGGAATTAATTGATTTAAGAGTGAATTACATTGGTGGTCCTATGGTTTGTTTAAAATTTGAATTTGGTCTTTAAAACAAACTATCTACATTGATGGTCATTAGTTTTTCAACTTTATAACACTCAAGGTCCCTTAAATTAACACCGTCAGTTAACTACCGTTAAAGAGGCCTAATATGCCTTTGGGCTATCTATAGGGATCAAAAGTGTAATTCACTCTAATATTTTTGTGAAACGCGTCTTTTTAAAAAAAAAAACTTTTTATCAAAAAATATTTACATCTCCAAATTCCAATAACAAATCAATTTTTTAATATTAAAATATATACTCCCTCCGTCTCAAAATAAGTGTCCACATTTCTATTTATATTTGTCCCAAAATAAGTGTCCACTTTAAAAAATAGATAGCTAAATTCTCACATTTACCCTTAATTAATGCACAAATACATAAGAGTTGTGAAGAGAGAGAAACATTAAATAAGGTTAAAGATGTCATTTAGTAACAAAAATGTGTAATAATTATGCATGTCTAAAATTGTGTGCCAAGTCAATTGTGGACACTTATTTTGGGACGGAGGGAGTAATAAATATAAGTACATTGCAAATAGAAAAATCTTTATATTTATTTAAAAACAATTAAATTGACAAAATAACTTTTACGTTAGAAAATCTCAAGTTCGTAAAACCTCAAGTTCGTAAAACCAAAGAAAATCAAGATAATTTCACATATATTTCAATGTAAACTTTTTGCCGTCAGATTTTGAATCTATAAAAGGCTGACAAAAAATATTCTTGTAATTTTAGCCGACGGGTTTTTTGCCGGCAAAAACATGACCAAAAAAAGTCAAATTACACATTTGCAGACGAGTTTTTGCATCGGTAAAAGGTTCTATGTAAAAATTAAAAAAAAAAACTTTTGCCGGCGGATTTTTGGGCTGGTAAATATTAGACAAAAGTGTCAAAGAAAAACTTTACCGACGAGAAAAATTGTGTTGGCAAAAGTCTATAGTCGTCAGCAAAAGAATTTTATACGATTTCTTGAGAGACATTTTTGCCAACGACTTTGGTGTTTACTGACGACAATAATTCGCCGGCAAAGGCAGTTTTACCGGCAACCCCCGTTGTTCGCCGGCAAAAAGCATTAAAGCGGCCAACTTTTCACGGAAACATTTGCCGACGAAAAAACCCGACGGCAAAAGTTTTTGAGCCTTTGCCAACAACTTTTGAGACTTTTGCGGACAACATTTTCCTCCGGCAAAAGTAGTTATTTTTGTAGTGGTAATTATACGACCAATTATAAATAAAACATTTGTTGTACAAAAATATAGAAAGTTTGATATATAAACTTTTTCATTTTATTTTTAATTTAAGAATCACTAGAAGCGTACTCGCGCAATTCAACGAGATACATCACGATTTTAATGTTTCATTTTATTTTTTTGTCGATTTACAGTACGATTTTGGATGGTTTTGAGAAAGTGATCATGTTTTTTTTATAAATTTGTTTAATTTAGACTTAATAATATAATGTTTTTTATATAAAAAAATTAAGTATTTTGTAACACCCTAAAAATAGGGATAACAAAAATCCGAAAAACGGACATGAGGTATACTAAAATTGTCATAGCAAGAGCCTCCCAAAAAGGGGAATAATACAACTAAACCTGTTTAATCACAATTGTAATTTAACGGATAAATAAACAACAACCAACTAATCTAATTTCTACATCTAGAAAAGAGATTACAAAAAGGGGTGTCATCTATAAACCCAAGGCTTCTCAAAATAGTCCAAGTGCCGTATCCCCAAGCTCTCGCCCAAAGCAACTATACCTGACTAGGAGCCGCGCTGCTAACACCTGAGATACACATCGACACCAAACAAGTGTTAGACCAAAAAGCCTAGTGAGTTGAACAAGTAAAAATCATGCCAGAAACAGTTACAGTTCTTATCAGCGGTTAACAAATAATCACGTAGATGTGGAGTCAACGGGAGCGACCTATATCTCCAATTCGGTTCACCCAAAGAGGCAATGCACCTTGAAGCCACTTTCTCTGGCAACCCAAAGGTCCGACACGCACCGGGGACTACCGCCTTTGGAAATTCGCCGACGGCGGAGGTCTAGGTACATAGGAGACTACCGCCTTAGGAAATTCTCCAAATGTCACCCACCTACATTCCTATAGTGAATTACAGACTTGGTTCGTCCACATAATGCATTTAGGAGGTCTCAAGATGTAATTCCATCCGTAACATTTCGGATATCCACTAGGAACACACTATTACCATCCTACTCATGTAAATCCAATATATAACATAATATCCATCCAAATACTTCGTGAGAATATAAGGTCGCCAAAAAGGCATTCGAAGAAGGAATCATCAACATACTAAGATATACACATATAACACATGGTAACTTCCATAAACATAAATCTATGGGTAAAAACCCTCCAAATACTAGAAACATTAAATATGAACATTTGAGATATACATTGACATTGACAAGTAGAAGATAATGATGTGTATCTAGTTTTAACAAAAGATTAGTAAACTCACAATCTAGGTTTTTGACCAAAACCTAGAAAAGTATGAAACCCTAGATTTGCCGGTAAGACTTGGAGAAGAAGAGGTCAACTTGGAGAACCCTAGAAATCTTCCTTGATGATTTAATGCTAGCCAAAGATCCAACCTCCCAACTACTTTGTAATAAATGAGGTTAGGGTTTGGTGAGGAGAGGAATCAGTATTTTGGAGAGAAAATCGCCAAAGAAAGGAGTAGAATGTGTTTTGAATGAAATAAGATCGGCTGGAACCCACTTAAGGAATTCATCCCGCTCGCGACCTTGCCCGACGACAATGCCATGGGCATTGTCGCGTGTCACAATCGCTGTCTCCCCCTGAGCTACGGTACATGTTCGGCGACATTGACACCGCGATAGTGATCATGTCACAATCGCGTGTCATAGTCGCGAGCTCTAACCCACCTACGGTACACCTCCAGCGACTGTGACACCGCGATAGTGACATGTCACAATCGCGTGTCATAGTCGCGCCAACTCCCTGAAGTCCCGAAAATTCAACCAATTTCAATTACGAGCGCGAGGTTCAACCGAGAATATTAATACACAGTTCATATAACATTAAGGCATCTTAAGAGTGGACATGTGCTCAAATAAGGTTCCACATTAGCAATTTACGAAATTAAAAGTAGGAGAAACGATTACTTACCTGATACATTTCCGGGTGTTACATATTTTGTTAGAATTAATGATTGTCTTATATATTTTAATGACATCTAGAAAAAATAATCAATTACATATTTAATAATATAGTGAATTACATTGGCGGTCCATGTTGTTTGCTCAAATTTTGGAATAAAATAATATAATTAAAACAAAATTATAGTAATATAATATATTAATTAATAGTGATACATGGAAATGTTTGCATAAAAGGAAGGCACTGCACATACCAAATTGATGGGTGTTAGAAGCCTGTAGTAGTAATATCTATCTTATGCTTTGATACTTGTAAATTAAGAAAATTTTAAAATCTTGCATAAAATGATGGTACCTTGTGCTTAATAATTTGTATTTAAGAGTTTTTTATCCGTGTTTTATAATATAGTACAGATATAAAATCCTTTAAATTATCACGTCTTTAATAATATTTTGATTATTATATTAACTTAATTATTTTAGTTTATTTGATAGTTCAATTTAGGCTATGTTTGGCAAACTAGCTGATAAACTAGCTTATTACTGATAAGCTAACTAGTAGCTGATAAACTAGCTGATGAAAAAGTCACATTTGGCAAAAACTAACTTATAAGCATTTATATTACCAAAAAGGACATTAATTATTTATTTATAATTAAAAGTTAATATATATTTATGAATATTAATGAGGGGCATAAATGGAATAATCACAAAAAGCTCCTCATAAGCTACTCCAAGTAGCTTATCAAAAAGCTAGCATATGATCATCCAAACATGTACTCAGAAAATAAGCTAGCTTATTTTAGCCAAACAATGCCTTAATAGTGTCTCACAATATTTGAACTTTTAAAACTTAATTACTTTTTTTTTCAAAAAAAAACTTAATTACTTTTTCCTAACAAACAAATTTTAATATATAATTATCTCACATCAATCTAATTAACTTTCAATATACTCAACACAAAAGATACATAAACTTTTTTTGATTTTCTAAACTTGAGAATTTCTAATACAAAAGTAATTTTATCAATTTAACAGAGTTTTAAAATAAATATAAATATTTTTATTTATATGCAGTTTAATATAAGAAAAGTGATTGGCGATGCAAAATGTTTTTTTAATAAAAAAAATTATAAAGAAATAGAGGTGAATCACAAATTTAAAAAAAATAATACGTGATCAACAAAATTACAAAAAGGTTAGAGCAAGATATATTTTTGGTTCCTGTAGTTTTACCAAAAAGATTTTCCAGTCCCAAATAATTGTTGTTAACTGACGGTGTTAACTTTAGGGACCCTGAGTGTTATAAAATAGAAACGTTAGGACCATCAATGTAGATAGTTTGTTTCAGGGACCAAATCCAAAATTTGAACAAACATTATCAATCTCTATTTAATTGCATTCATCATACCAAACATCAATGAAACTCAAATATTTATTACAACAAATTTCCACATACAATCACCCAACTCTTTATTTTACATTAGAAAACTCTTACAAAGACAAGCTGAATAGTATACATTGTGAAATTTGAGTCACCCCACCAGTTTCCTTAGCTCCATCGTGTCCAGCCAGAAAAAGAGCCGGTTCAAAAACTTTAACCATCTGTAGAGCTAGTCCAACAACATGGGTTGTGAACACTATTGCAATACCAAAACAAGCTCCGATAACTGACACATGCTTTAAATATCTATGCTCTTGAGCTTCTCTGTTACATAAGCATTGCATTAAAGACAATGGTGTAAAAAACCGATGTAGGAAACATATAATTTCAAAGCTACCAGGACTCTCATACCTGTTAGAAGATATTTAAACACATAGGAACAGAACCCCACATGATTTTATGGCCTTCAAACCTTCCCGATAACAAGATTAGAAACGTGTACATCCTTTTCGTTACACCCCGTTATACCAACAAAAACAAACTACTATGTTTATACTAGTATACTTCCTTTTGCAAAATTCAAAAAGATAATTGTACAAAGAGAAGACATTTACAATCGTAAGGGCATTTACTACGAGGTGTACTTATAGATGCAAGAAGCAATTATGACAAATTATAACTCTAACATGCATAAATGGAACTTTATCCAACAAATATGAATAGATTGCCTAAAATTGTTATAAAGAAGATGATTGATACATCATAATAAAGCATTACACAATTTGTGTAGTTTTAATTCTTTCTAGATTCTCCGCATGGTCCAATATAAATCCCAAAGTCTCAAATGACTTAGGTGCCGTTTGTTTTTTAAGAGGTCTAAAGTCTGAAGTCTTATTTTAGTTATGATTAATAAGAGGTGGTATGTAAAAAGGTCTGAACGATTCAGACTTAAGAGTCATTAATAGTTTTTTTAAAAAAAACAAACAACCCCTTAGAGATACAAATACACAAAATGTAACCTTTTTTTTTCCGAAAGGACACATCACTCATGAGAAATCAATAGAAACCGAAAAAAAAGATACACCTAATCAACATGGATCACCCACCCAAAACCCAACAAAAGTGGTAGGAACTAGAACTTTACATATTATAGAGATGTGATTATAGGCCAAAATAAATCCTAACACTTCTCAGATAGCTTTATAAAGAGATAAAGTTCCCACAGGTATCCCATTCCATGTGAAAAATAAGTAAATAGCCAACAACCTGTTGAGAAAATTCACAATAAACAGTTAGAATTTAACTTGTAAGCTAAGAACATTAACATAATTTTGCCAAGCAAGTGTATGTGACAAATACAGAGTATGCAGTAAAGAACGCTGACTGAAAAAGAATACAAATGACTACTTTACTGCATAAAAACAAAAATACTTTCTGAACACCCTATAAAAAGTAATGATGAAAACTTCTGTCAAAAATTAACAACTAAATATATGCATAAATCAATTCTATTTCATCACCGGGACAATGCAGCACAACTACATACGAGAATGGTATGCTTTTGAATGGATTTTCACATCTTATAGGAACAAATAAGATGTAACTAAAAGACTTCCATGACACCAAGAATATAAACAAGGGGAATCTAGATGTCTGGAACTAGGTTCATTCAAACACAGGAGCTACAACCCAGTAAAAAGGGGCGCATATCCAACCATATTTCTGAAGAAATAAAGGACTAAATTGACATTCATAAGACACTATTATTTGAAATGAAATGAAATAAAAAGAGAAAGCATAGGAAGTAGTGAATGCAACATTGAAAAATCTAAAAGATTTTAGAAACAATAAAAATATTAACAACATTTATATCCAGGTAATTATGTTTGTGAGATCGTGCCTTCAATTTCTGTGAGAGGCGACATCAGTCGCTCAACTCTACCAGGCCCACAGGCCCATCTGATGGCCCAACTCCTTTTCCTTGTGCGTACAAGGATTTTTAGACCCAACAAATAGCATTTTCTATTTCTTTCAAATTAGAGTTATTGTTTTCATATATCAGAAAAAGAATAGGAACCCTAGTGTACTCTCTACTCTCTCACTCAAAAACCTTACTCTCTAAACCTCAAGAACCCTAACTTATTTCTCCATTATTGTAAGTTGAAATCTCAAGTGTATCATCATCAAAGTGAATAGTGGATCAGTTCTCGGCGTCCCTCCGCCCGTGGTTTTTCCCTTTCTGGGTTTCCACGTAAAATCTCGGTGTCTCTCTTACTTATGCTTTATTTTACATTTATTGGGTTTAATCATTGTTTACATTTCTTAGTAGTTGATTATCTTACATTGTTAATCGTATTTCCGCTTTGAAACTCGATAAAGAACTTTAGTTCATTTGTTCTTGGGTAATTTTGTGTTTTTATCGGGAACCAACCATTGAGCTTTTAACTATTTGGGTCTTGGTAATTTCACAACAATTGGTATCAGAGCTCAAGGATTAATATTGAGATTCTTTGATCGATTGAAGATTGTAGGATTATTGATTTACTAGGGTTTCATTTATGTCGACGATGAAAGTCGATCTACCTTTGTTAGAACGAGATACCCGGTATCCTTTATGGAAGATAAAGATAAGAGATGTCCTCGTCGAACAAAATTTACCCAAATGTATTTTGGGACGGGCTTTTATGCCCGGTGCTTGGACGGAAGAGGAAAAGGAACTAAATGACTTGAGAGCCTCATCCTTGATTAGATTGCATTTGTCTAACGATATTTTACACGATGTTGCGGAAGAGGAAACGACTTATCGAATATGGTGTAAGCTAGATAAAATGCTTATGACAAAGAGCTTGCCCAATAAGCTCCATATGAAGCTTAAATTGTATGCCCATCGTTTATCTGAAGATGGTTCAATTACTGCACATCTATCGAAATTCAAAGAGATAGTTAGTGACTTGAAGAATCTTGAGGTGAAATATGACGACGAGGATTTGGGTCTCATTTTGCTATGCTCTTTGTGTAACGCTCTAAATTTCAGATAAATTTAAAACATTAAAAACCTGACAAATGACAAAGGTAAATCCATTAACTTCCCATAAATGGGGTCAGTCCTTAAGACTCTACAATTCTATACAAGGATTTTATCAAAAGAATGGGACTTAACAATGCCCAGCACCAATACTAAAACATCTCCAAAAACCTCGAGACTCAAAACTCGTCTCTCCAAAAACCCCGGCACCCATCGCTAATGGAAACCTGTTATACACATCATTTGAGAAAAAGTGTCAGACTATAAAGCCTGGTGAGAACATACAGTTTATAAAGCTCGAAAGATATAAACATCAATATCATAAAGAAATCTTTTCATAAAGGTTTAGTTCGTAAAGATAACATTTCGCCACAACCGGGCCTCTTCGGTCCAAAACTCTTAAATGGTGATAAAAGGACCATTTTACCAAGGAGAGTGGTGTAACACAAAGTATACCACAAATCCGAGTTATGAGCTAAACACTTGGAGTCCTCAGCAATGAACCCAGAGTCCGTGCTACGAGGTGAGATCGCGCTCCCAAGGGAAACCAATGTATACTCCTTCACTAGGATCACCATGAACCATGGCTAGTAACCGGCCTCACATAACCGTACCATAAACTCATCACGAAACATGTGATCCATAGCTACATATTTGGGGAATATAGCCTCCCAACAAAACAGTCTACTCCAAATCCTAGGGATCCACTAGTAATGGTAAGGACTCGTCACAACAACATATGTGACCAACCATAAATCAATATATGGTAATAAGTACATTTTATAAACAAAATGCTACTTCCAGTTCAACTTCTGGTGAGAATGAAAAATCATTAAAATGAGTTCATAGACATTCTTTTTACATAATCACGTAATGTGCAAGTAAAACATCATTTTACTTCAATAGGGCGGAACCCGTCATTTTGGTCAAAACTGACCGGGAACCCCGAGAATCACCAAAAACTTCATTTACAACAAAATGTAGAGAACATAAAATCATACCGTAGAAATACTTTAGATTTCGCAAATAAGAGTTTTGACATGTATAAAGTTTGTAAAATGATAGTAGGAACTCACCGGTAGGTTTTCAGAATAAAACCCGGAAAACCAGATAATGACCACGACGTAGAGGTGAAGCTTAAAACACCGACCCCTCGCTAGAAACACCGAAAACTAGCAACCAAACGAACCTTGAAGATTGAAAGAGAAAAAGAGAGAAAAGAAGAGAGAGAGAGAAGAATCTGGGTTTACAAAGAATCAACCCAAATTGAGATATTTCAGCAAGGTTTTGCACAACTCCCAACACAGCGCACGGCCCGTGCGTTTTCCAAAGGGAAGGGCGCACGGCCCGTGCGTTTTCCACTGACTCACGCACTGTTTCATGCGCACGACCCGTGCGCATTTCCTGAAGGATGGCGCACGACCCGTGCGCCCTGTAGACAGAACCATCCTCTTCTTTTCTTCTTTTCAAACTCTCAAAACCAAACGAAAATTCGGGGTGTTACAATCCTCCCCAACTTGGGAATGATTTCGTCCCCGAAATCCCAACTACTCAAAAAGGTGAGGATATCTTCGCTTCATATCCTCTTCGGCTTCCCACGTCACATTTGCTCCCCGGTGATGCTTCCACTGCACCTTGACCAAAGTGACTTCTTTATGACGTAACTTCTTAGACCTTCTTAGACTTTCTCTCTAAGATGGCGTCAGGTTCTTCCACACAACGGTTTCCTTCGTCAACCCTTAACTCTGAAAGGGGAATGACGCTGTCTTCCACCGCCAAACATTTCCGGAGGTAGCAAACATGGAACGTGTTGTGTATTCTGCTCAACTCTGGTGGCAGTTCCAACTGGTAGGCTTGCAAACCTACCCGTTTAAGCACTTTGAAAGGTCCGAGGAAACGGGGACTCAACTTCCCACGTTTTCCGAACCGTATAATGCCTTTCCACGGCGACACTTTAAGCATAACACGGTCGCCTACTTGGAATTCCATCGGCCGTCTCTTCTTATCGGCATAACTATTCTGACGATCTTGAGCCGCTTTCATTCTTTCACGAATGCACTTGACCTTATCGGCAGTCTCTTGCACGATCTTAGGTCCAGCGAACTGCTTTTCTCCCGCTTCAAGCCAGCATACGGGAGTCCGACACTTTCGCCCATACAAAGCCTCAAAGGGTGCCATACCGATACTCGAGTGGTAGCTATTGTTGTAGGCAAACTCCACCAAAGGCAGGTGAGTGTCCCAGCTACCCCCGAAATCGATGACACAAGACCTCAACATATCTTCCAAAGTTTGGATCGTTCGTTCGCTCTGTCCGTCGGTTTGCGGATGGTAAGCCGTACTCAGCTTCACTCGAGTACCTAGCTCTTTCTGAAATCCATCCCAAAAGTTTGAAGTGAACCGACTGTCGTGATCCGACACGATCGACAATGGTATGCCGTGTCTCGAGACCACCTCATCGATATAAAGCTTCGCTAACTTATCCATCGGTAGAGTCTCGCGCATAGCCAAGAAATGAGCGCTCTTCGTCAATCTATCAACTATCACCCAAATGGTATCGTGACCTCGAAGAGTTTTAGGCAACTTCGTCACGAAGTCCATGGTGATATGCTCCCATTTCCATTCGGGAATCTCTAAAGACTGAAGACTCCCATATGGTCTCTGGTGTTCGGCCTTAACTTGCGAACACGTCACACAACGCTCAACGTAACGTGCCACATCGAGCTTCATTACCGGCCACCAATAGTGCAACTTCAAGTCCCTGTACATCTTTGTGCTTCCCGGATGTATGGAATACTTGGACTTGTGTGCATCTTCTAGCAACAGCTCACGGTTACCCCCTATCTTGGGCACCCACACACGACCGCTGAACAGTTTCACTCCACGGCTATCTTCCGTTAAGAGTAAACGCTGTTTTGTCATGACTTCTTCTTTGAGATTCTCCTCTAACAGTGCTTCCACCTGTGATGCCTTGATCTTCTCAACAAGACTAGATACTAGCTCGATTCTCGAATGGGTAGCTCGAATACTCCCGCTATAGTCCTTCCGACTTAGCGCATCGGCCACCACGTTTGCCTTACCTAGGTGGTAAAGCAATTCACAGTCGTAATCTTTCAGCAACTCGAGCCACCTCCTTTGCCTCATATTCAACTCTTTCTGATCAAAGACATACTTCAGGCTCTTGTGATCCGTATACAGAGTGCACTTCGTGCCGTAAAGGTAATGTCGCCAAAGCTTCAAGGCGAACACCACCGCTGCTAACTCCAGATCATGGGTTGGGTAATTCTGCTCGTGTATTTTGAGCTGTCTCGAGGCATAAGCGATTACCTTACCTCGTTGCATCAACACACAACCCAATCCCACCTTTGAAGCGTCGCTGTAAACCACGAAATCCTCCGATCCTTCAGGTAATGTCAAGATCGGAGCTTCACACAACTTCTTTTGAAGGATCCGGAACGCCTTCTCTTGGGTTTTGATCCATTCAAACTTCACATTCTTCCGAGTCAGAACTGTCAAGGAAGAAGCGATCTTTGAAAAGTCTTGGATAAATCTCCTGTAGTATCCCGCCAGACCCAAGAAACTTCGGATCTCGGACAGACTCTTAGGAGGCTCCCAATTCATCATAGCTTCAATCTTGGAGGGATCTACTTTCACTCCTTCTCGAGTGACTACGTGCCCCAGAAATTGTACTTCTTTAAGCCAAAAGTCGCACTTGGAAAACTTGGCGTACAATCTTTCTCTTCTCAATACTTCCAGAACCTCACGTAGATGCTGTTCATGTTCCGACTCACTCTTGGAGTATACTAGTATATCATCGATGACTACAATGACCGATTTGTCGAGGAAAGGTCGGCACACTCTATTCATCAAGTCCATAAACACTGCTAGTGCGTTCGTCAGGCCAAAAGGCATTACCAGGAACTCGTAATGGCCGTAACGCGTTCTGAAAGCCGTCTTCGGAACATCCTCTTCTCTTACCTTCACTTGGTGATAACCTGATCGTAAGTCGATTTTGGAGAAACAACCCGCTCCTTGAAGTTGATCGAACAAGTCGTCTATTCTTGGAAGCGGATATGTGTTCTTCACTGTAGCTTTGTTCAACTCACGATAGTCAATGCACATTCTCATTGTGCCATCCTTCTTCTTGACAAATAAGACCGGAGCTCCCCAAGGTGACGAACTCGGTCTTATGAATCCTTTCTCAAATAGCTCCTAGAGTTGTGCTACCATCTCTTGCATCTCCGATGGCGCTAAGCGATAAGGTGCTTTAGCGATCGGTGCAGCACCAGGCACAAGATCAATCCGAAACTCTACCTGCCGATCGGGTGGCAACCCGGGCAAGTCGTCCGGAAAGATATTTGGAAACTCACGCACGATCTTCACGTCTCCCAGCTTTGATTTCTCCAACTTAGCATCGATCACATAGGCTAGGAAAGACGAACATCCTTTTATTAAACACTTGCGTGCTCTTGCCATTGTGATTATTGCTACTTCACCCTTCCTCTTTTCACCATAGATGACCACGACTTCACCAGAGAGGTTGGGAAGTCGAATCATCTTCTTGGAACACACGAACTCGGCCTAATTGTTTGACAACCAATCCATGCCGATTACCACATCAAAACCCCCGATTAACATTGGTAATAGATCGATCGAAAATTCTTTCCCTTCGATACTAAGAGTACACTGCCTCAGAACTTCGCGGATCAGAACTTGACTACCATCGGCTATTTCTACTACTAATGCATCCTTAAGACTAGTAGTGGGCATAGAAATTTTCTGACGGAACAATTCAGATACGAAAGAGAAACTAGCACCCGTATCGAACAAAATACGAGCAGGTACAGATTTTATAAGAAAAGTACCCGATACCACATCAGCGGATGCTCTAGACTCTTCGGCCGTCATCTGAAATGCTCGACTCTGAACCTTCGGAGGGTTCTCCTTCCTTGCTGGCGCGCTACCCGACACAAGCTTCGGGCAATCCTTTCTCGAGTGTCCCGGTGTCTTGCACTCAAAACAGATGGTCCCCCTGACCGGGCAATCTCTGACAGAATGACCAGGCTTCCCACACTTGAAGCAAGTTTGAGAATTGTTGTAACAGTTACCGTGATGCTTGGTTCGACACTTCGGGCACCACTTAGCTTCCTGATAACTGCTGAAGTTGCGGTTCCCAACAAAAGGTCGGGTCCGCTTGGGAGGTACTGAACTGCTCTCCCACTTTCTCTTATCAGACACTATCACAGAATTCTCAGATTTGCTCTTCGCGAACATCTCTTCCATAAATTGAGCTTCCTCCACCATCTCTCGGAGGTTAGAGGCTTTGGAATTATGGACCATCGATTGCATGTCCGCAGGTAGGCCATTCAGATAGGCCTTCATCTTATCCTTCTCTGTTGGGGCCGCGTGCCCCACCAGACCAAACTTCTCCATGAACTGACGGGTGTACTCCCTCACCGTCAGGCTTCCTTTCACCAAGGACCGGAACTCTTTCTCAATTCGGTCCATCGTTCTCTCGTTGCAGAACTCTTCTAGCAACTTCTTCTTGAACTCGACCCAAGACAACTGGGCCAACACTTCAGGAGATAGAGTGGATTGGATGATATTCCACCAGATGAGTGCAGTGTCCCTCAGCAATTGGGTACCGAACCGCACCCTCTGATCATCACCACATTCGGAAGAGCCAAAAGCTTGCTCAACCGCTCGGATCCACTTCACACACAAGACCGGGTCGTCAGAACTAGAGAACTCTGGCGGTCCGCAACCCAAAAAGGATTTGTAGGAACAACTTTTCCTATGTCTCGGAGCACCAACAATCCTGTTCTCCTCAGCCCTGACCCCTGTACCAGCGCCTCCAGAACCTGCTACGATGTTTTCCATAACCGTCTCACTTCTACGATTGTTCACATCACGGTCCTCAATCACTTTCAGCAGAAACTCTTGCTGCTTTGCCATCTCTTCCCTCATTGCCAACATCATGCTGGCCATCATCTCAGAAGGGGAACTAGCATCCCTGATTACTGGGTGGGACGAAGCCAGGTCCACACGCGGAATGACCTCTGGCCCCCCACCTAGTATTTGCTGCACTGGCGGACGCACGACAACCTCAACTCCTTCCGGCTGATCAGCTGTGGAGGCTGTCGCTTCCAGTCCGTCAACACGAGTACGCGGTCTACCACGCGTATTCACCATACTGAATTGTTTCACAGAACAGAGACAAAGATAAGAGAGAGATTGGATAAACACAAAGGAAAACGTACTACCACATTACCAATTGTTATATCAACAGCAAATCAAGGACCTTTACGTACAATATTCTCATAATAACATTAGCTAAGTGAAATTATGAACATACAACACATATCGGTTCTTGTCACCACTATTACAACGCCTGATAACTGTACTTTCCGTCAACTCTAAGACTAACCCATCTTAAGAGTTCTACCCAATTCTCGCGGATCAATTCTTAGCATACGCAGTCTAAGTCTAGACATCTTACATTCATGCCTAGTTCGCTTAAACTAGAGCTCTGATACCAACTTGTAACGCTCTAAATTTCAGATAAATTTAAAACATTAAAAACCTGACAAATGACAAAGGTAAATCCATTAACTTCCCATAAATGGGGTCAGTCCTTAAGACTATACAATTCTATACAAGGATTTTATCAAAAGAATGGGACTTAACAATGCCCAGCACCAATACTAAAACATCTCCAAAAACCTCGAGACTCAAAACTCGTCTCTCCAAAAACCCCGGCACCCATCGCTAATGGAAACCTGTTATACACATCATTTGAGAAAAAGTGTCAGACTATAAAGCCTGGTGAGAACATACAGTTTATAAAGCTCGAAAGATATAAACATCAATATCATAAAGAAATCTTTTCATAAAGGTTTAGTTCGTAAAGATAACATTTCGCCACAACCGGGCCTCTTCGGTCCAAAACTCTTAAATGGTGATAAAAGGACCATTTTACCAAGGAGAGTGGTGTAACACAAAGTATACCACAAATCCGAGTTATGAGCTAAACACTTGGAGTCCTCAGCAATGAACCCAGAGTCCGTGCTACGAGGTGAGATCGCGCTCCCAAGGGAAACCAATGTATACTCCTTCACTAGGATCACCATGAACCATGGCTAGTAACCGGCCTCACATAACCGTACCATAAACTCATCACGGAACATGTGATCCATAGCTACATATTTGGGGAATATAGCCTCCCAACAAAACAGTCTACTCCAAATCCTAGGGATCCACTAGTAATGGTAAGGACTCGTCACAACAACATATGTGACCAACCATAAATCAATATACGGTAATAAGTACATTTTATAAACAAAATGCTACTTCCAGTTCAACTTCTGGTGAGAATGAAAAATCATTAAAATGAGTTCATAGACATTCTTTTTACATAATCACGTAATGTGCAAGTAAAACATCATTTTACTTCAATAGGGTGGAACCCGTCATTTTGGTCAAAACTGACCGGGAACCCCGAGAATCACCAAAAACTTCATTTACAACAAAATGTAGAGAACATAAAATCATACCGTAGAAATACTTTAGATTTCGCAAATAAGAGTTTTGACATGTATAAAGTTTGTAAAATGATAGTAGGAACTCACCGGTAGGTTTTCAGAATAAAACCCGGAAAACCAGATAATGACCACGACGTAGAGGTGAAGCTTAAAACACCGACCCCTCGCTAGAAACACCGAAAACTAGCAACCAAACGAACCTTGAAGATTGAAAGAGAAAAAGAGAGAAAAGAAGAGAGAGAGAGAGAGAGAAGAATCTGGGTTTACAAAGAATCAACCCAAATTGAGATATTTCAGCAAGGCTTTGCACAACTCCCAACACAGCGCACGGCCCATGCGTTTTCCAAAGGGAAGGGCGCACGGCCCGTGCGTTTTCCACTGACTCGCGCACTGTTTCATGCGCACGACCCGTGCGCATTTCTTGAAGGATGGCGCACGACCCGTGCGCCCTGTAGACAGAACCATCCTCTTCTTTTCTTCTTTTCAAACTCTCAAAACCAAACGAAAATTCGGGGTGTTACACTTTGCCGCCATCATTCGCAACTTTTATGGATACAATCATCTATAGTAGGGATTCCCTTACTCTTGAGGAAGTGTATACCGCTTTGAGTTCAAAAGAGAAGATGAAGGAGATAAATCCCGGTCATGAACCAAGGGACGAGGGATTAAATGCAAGGGGAAGACCTTTTGAAAAATGCTCGAGCTTTTCAAGTAAATCAAGGTCAAAATCTCGTGGAAAGAAGAAGTTTTGTAACTTTTGTAAACGGAGGGGTCACATCATTGACGAATGTTTTAAGCTTCAAGCCAAAAACAAAGCCAAGAACAAGACAACGGGTTCCTTTGGGGAAGCCGATATTGTTGAGCACGATGAAGGTGGAGCTAGTGAAGGTGAAGTCATGACGGTCTCCGATGGTAATCCAAAGGCCACGAAAGAGTGTATTCTAGACTCGGGTTGCACATTCCATATGTGTCCCAACCGTAGTTGGTTTCATACATATGAGCAAGTTTCTGAAGGTGTTGTGATGATGGGGAACAATGCTACGTGCCCTATTGTTGGTGAAGGCACAATTAGAATCCGTATGCATGATGGTGTCACCCGAACACTTGGGAATGTGAAACATGTTCCCGAGCTTCGAAGAAATCTCATCTCTCTTAGTTCCCTTGATGAAAATGGTTACGAGTTCTTGGGTAAAGGTGAAGCTATTAAGGTCAAGCGTGGAGCGCTAGTTGCAATGAAAGCTCAAAGAAAGTCCGCTAACCTTTATATTTTACAGGGTCAAACCGTTACGAGTGACGTTGCGGTAGCTTCCAAGTCAATGTCCGATGGTGATCTATCCAAGTTGTGGAATCTTCGTCTCGGTTGCATGAGACTTGGTGGCATGACCAAGCTAAGTCAACGTGGTTTGTTGAATGGCCACAAAGTTACCGATTTGCTATTTTGCAAGCATTGTGTGTACGGCAAGACAAAGAGGGTCAAGTTCTCAAGTGGCATTCACTCGACTAAAGGGCCGCTTGACTATATTCATTCCGACCTTTGGGGTCCGGTTCGTGTTACTTCTTATGGTGGAGCTTTTTACATGCTCACTATTATTGACGATTTCTCTCGTCGAGTGTGGGCTTTCTTCTTAATACGCAAGAATGATATTTTCGAGATATTCAAAGATTGGAGGACGATGATCGAGAAGCAATCCGGTAAAGAGGTGAAATATCTCCGAACGGATAATGGCTTAGAATTTGCTCCGAGGAGTTCAATGCCTACTGTCGGAAGGACGGTATTACAAGGCATCGTATCGTTGCCCATACTCCTCAACAGAATGGTGTAGCCGAAAGGATGAACCGTACTATTCTTGAGAAAGTTCGATGCATGCTTTCAAACTCTAAAATTCCCAAGTCTTTTTGGGCGGAAGCGGTTTCTACCGCTTGTTATATCATTAATCGGTCTCCCTCTGTTGCTATTGAGAAGAAGACTCCCATGGAACTTTGGAACAGATTACCGACCGATTACACTAATTTAAAAATATTTGGTTGCCCGACTTATGCACGTGTTGATAAAGGGAAGTTGGAACTGAGAGCTTTGAAATGCAAATTCCTTTGATACAAAGATGGGGTGAAAGGCTTTAGGCTATAGTGCCCGGAAACAAAGAAAATCATTATAAGCCGAGATGTCACTTTTAATGAATCCTCCATGTTGCATGATTCGCCGTCTCCTATACCCGAGACCATTTCTGAAGTTCCTAAGGAGAAACCTCTGGTAGAGGTGGAGCTACCTTTGGCTCAAACATCGAGCCCATATGTTACTAATGACACTATTGTTTATTCTACTTCTTCCACTACAGGTGTTCAAGTGGTAGGTGATGCTCTATCACAACCTTCGCCACAAGATCTCGAACCGTGCATTGCGCGTGATAGGGGAATGAGACAAATTATACGCCCCGCACGGTATACTGAAGAAGCCGATTTAGTAGCATATGCTTTGAGTGTAGCGGAAGAAATGGAATGCACCGTTGATCCTACTTCTTATAGTGAGGCTATGAAACTAAAAGATGCGGATAAATGGATGATGGCAATGCATGCGGAGATGGAGTCCTTGCAAAAGAACGGAACTTGGGAGCTCGTGCCGGCTCCTAAAGGCAAAAAGTCGGTTAGATGCAAGTGGGTTTATAAATTGAAGGAAGTGACCACTCCAAATGAAAAACCAAGGTATAAAGCTCGGTTAGTCGCGAAAGGTTATAGTCAAATTCCTGGCATTGACTATAATGACATTTTCTCACCGGTGGTGAAACATACTTCTATATGTGCATTGCTCGGGATGGTCGCGTCCACTGATTTTGAGCTTGAGCAATTGGACGTAACGACCACTTTTCTGAATGGTGAACTTAAGGAAGAGATTTTTATGCAACAACCGAAAGGTTTTGAGATTCCGGGTAAAGAAGGTCATGTGTGCAAGCTTATTAAATCTCTTTATGGCCTCAAACAGTCTCCTAGGCAATGGTACAAGAGATTCGACGCATTTGTGACCGCACACGGCTTATCAAATTCTTTGTACGACAACTGAGCTTATTTCAAAAAGTGTGAAGATGGGTCGATGTTATATTTGCTCTTGTACGTGGATGACATGCTCTTAGCAGCTAAAGATATGGGAGAAGTTTAGAAAGTTAAGATCAGTTAAATTTAGAATTTGATATAAAGGATTTGGGAGCCGCAAAGGGTATTCTTGGTATGGAGATCATTCGTAACAGAAAGGCGAGAAAATTATACCTTAGTCAAAAGGGGTATGTTCAGAAAGTTCTCCGTCGGTTCAACATGTCTGAAGCAAAGTCTGTCAACACTCAATTTGCGCCTCATTTAAAGTTATCATCCGCTTTAAGTCCTTCGACTCAAACCGATGTTACCTATATGGCAAGAGTGCCATATTCTAGTGCGGTGATGTATGCCATGATTTGTACCCGTCCTGACCTTGCCTATGCAGTTTCTATGGTGAGCAGATATATGGCCAACCTGGGTAAAGAGCATTGGAGAGCGGTCCAATGGATTTTTCGTTACTTGAGGGGCACGACAGATCTGTGTTTGCATTTTGGGAAGAATTCTTTGGGGGTACTTGGTTATGCGGATTCCGATCATGCCAAGGATCTTGATAATAGAAGATCTATTACTGGATATGTTTTTACTCTTGATGGATGTGCCATTAGTTGGAAGGCACATTTGCAACCTACCGTCGATCTGTCCACAACGAAAGCAGAATACATGGCGATTAATGAAGCTGTGAAAGAATCTGTCTGGCTCAAGGGACTTTTTCGTGAATTGAGTGATCATCTGAAGGTCGAGGAGGTTTTCTGTGATAATCGAGGTGCGGTTCTCTTGACCAAAGATCGGATGCTTCACGATAGGACGAAACACATCGATATTCGTCATCACTATGTTCGTGGGGTAGTAGCTAAAGGTGATGTTAAAGTGGTCAAGATTAGCACTCACGACAACGCAGCAGATATGTTGACCAAGCTGCTTCCGGTATCCAAGATCAATTTGTGTTTGGACTTGGTTGGTGTTGCAAGACAGGGTTGATGCCCTTAGGGGCGAATTGGCGGAGGATATTGCTTTTCGAGAACTTTGATTACTTTGGTATTACTTTGTTTACGGGTGATCGTTTTTGGCTTGAGATGAAGTTTGGTGGAGATTGTGTTCTTTAAAAAAGTTAGGCGGCTTTTTAAACGGTTTTGTTCAATTATCCGTGTGAAATACGCATCCCTTTTTAAACGGTTTTTTATGACAACCGTTTAAAAAGGTCATATGACTTTTTTAAACGGCACCACAACCGCAGAACCGTTTAAAAAAAGTCTTAAAAAAATGCGACCACCTTTTTAAACGGTTTTTTATTCGATTTTTTTTTAAAAACCGTTTAAAAAGGTGCGTTTAAAAAAGTCATTTCTGTAGTAGTGTATTGAGTTATTGTGGGTTGTAATGGGTCATGTTAGACGGTAATGGGTCTTATTGGGTTATGTTGGGCTGTAATGGATCGTATTTGGATGGTAATTGATTGTATTGGACTGTATTGGGCCTCATTAGTTGTGAAGTGAAATAATAGGTTTTGTTGGGTTGTAATCGGTAGTATTGGAATATGTTAAGGAGTAATAGGTCGTATTGGGTGGTCATGATTGTAATGGGTTGTAGACGAAATATCGTGTAAGAAAAAAAGTTAAGATGAGAATCGTAATAAGGGATTTGGAACTTCACTTTTAATCTCACCCCCACCTCATGGATTGTACTTATGATGGAAATTGATTTGATGCATCTCGTTGCATCTCATTAGTGTTGATCTTCAATTAGGATGGTTCAAATGGTGGATATCCTTTTTTACCCTTCTCACTGAACCCAACCCATAGGTTGTATTGTTGATCATATCTAGTTGTATAGAGTTTTGTTGGGTTATAATAGGTCGTCTTGGGTGGCAATGAGTTGTAATGTGTTATTGTTGGACTATAACGAGATATATTGGGTTTTGAGTTGTAGTGGATAGTATCGTGTCATAATAGGTTATATTGGATTGTAATTGGCGGTAATGTTTGCAAGTGGCGATATATGGCTTTGTTGGGTTTGCAATGAGTCGTAATGAGTTCTGTTGGGTTGTAATGGGTCATATTGGGTTGTAATAAGTAGTATTAGGTTCTATTAGGTTCTATTGGGTAGTAATGGTCTATATTAGGTTCTATAGGGTTATGATGGATTGTTTTTTTATCCTGTTGGTTAGTAATTAGTCGCATTAGATTAAGGGTGCTCACGGGTTGGGTTGATCGGATTGAAGACATTTGAACAACTCAACCCAATGTTGACGGTTTGAAAATTTTCAACCCAACCCAAACAAAATTGCAACCCAACCCAACCAACCCGTTCGGGTTGATCGGTTTGGTCGGGTTGTGTTTAAACAAAGTAAAGACAACATTGAAAACATAAAAACAAAGAAATCTTCCTTTGAATTACGATCAATCATTCAAGAGATTATACGAGTTCATCAAATGTTTATGTATTACATATAACTTTCCAATAATGTCCTCTTATGAGTTCCATTGCTCGTTATTTCCTGACTTGTTTTTTTGTAGCTTATACATATTAAAGAGAAATAATAATAATTTTAAAGAAGTCGCTAAACCTTTTATCGGGTTATCGGTTTGGTCGAGTTACTTTGGGTCTAATCCAATATCAACCCAATAGATTCGGGTTGTCCTAATTTTGTATCGATTATACGTCGTATTACCTCGGGTTGATTTTTTTTGGGTTGGGTTGATCGGATTGGTCGACTTTTTGAACACCCCTACATTAGATTATTATGGTGGTTGTAATGAGCATTAATGCATCTTTTTGGATTGTAATGAATATTGGTAGTAATGTGTCATATTAATAAATTTAAAATGTCTTTGCCGGTTAGTTTGGAAAATTCTCCGGCAAAAATGTAAGTAAAAAAATTATTAATAAAATTAAAATATTTTTGCCCATGAGTTTCTCGTTAAAATAATTATTAAACAAATAAAATAGTTATTTTCGAAGGATTTGGGAAGCGCTAGTAAATGTATAAATAAATATATTAATTAAATTAAAATACTTTTGCCGATGGATTTGAAAGTTTCGTCGGCAAAAGTATAACTAAAAAACCTATTAATAATATAAAAATACTTTTGCCAGCGATTTTGGGAAATTCTCGGTAAAAGTCTAAGTAAAAAAATTTATTAATTATAATACAATAATTTTGCCGATGAGTTAGTGAAATTCGCCGTTAAAAATGTCATTAAAAAATATTAAAGTATTAAAAATAGTTTTGCCGACGGGTATGGGAAGTCCGTTGGTAAAAATAACTTTTACCGGTGACTTAGAAGAAAACATCCGGTAAAAGTTTATTTTTGCCGTCGGCAAAAATTCAACTTTTACCAACGGCTTTCGTCAAAGTCCCCGGTAAAAATAACTTTTACCGACAATATTCCCAAACCCACCTACAAAAGTGTCGTTTCTTGTATAGTCCTAAAGTATACCATTGTGGCCTTCGCAGCTCCGCCCTGGGAAGGAATGAAAGTATCGTAAGTTTTTATACAGTTAGGTAGTTAATAAAACATTCTTAATAATCGTATTTTGTTTTATTTACGTAGACAATAATTTGTATCTAAGTATTGAGCATCAAGTGTTATTAATTATGATTCATTTTATTATAATCTCTGTGCAATGAATACGTTGTTTATTAGTCAATTCTCATTTTGAGCAATGTATTAAAATTGACAACATAAAGTTTCGTTATAAAATAGGAACATGATTCTAAATAGCAACCAATCTTGTATAATGAGAAAGGGCCAAAATTTTCAGATCTGTGCTTGACTGCTTGTAAACATGAAGTTTTATTATGTTTACTAAAGATCACTGTTCTAAAAAACTCGCCGCACAGCCGCCATGGTGTGCCATGACACCAAGGCTTGTGTGTCACGCCACGTTAAGCCCATGGCACGCCATGACCTAATGCGTAGTTATCGTAATGAAATATTTGACTTTTTTTTTACGTTTTTAATGTCTTATTTGCAAGTTTTAAATATATAACCTAATTTAACTTGCTTATTACTATTGGCTCATTGAGTAACACTATAAAACATGCGTTTTTATATATAATATTATATATAAAGTAGAAATTTGACGACATAAGTCACGTCTTGAAAACGACATGGCTTCGCCGTGGCTCCTATGGCTTGAGGCTTGACCTCGCCCCCACGCCACGCCTCACACAATTTATAACCTTGGTAAAGATAGCATATTTAAGAATTTTGGCGATGATAATCAAACTTTAATTAACATTGAAAGTGGGTTAAAAAAATTTAAAAGTAAAAAGAGTATGGATAAAAAAAACTTAAAGAGTAAATTACATTTTTTGTGCCTATTATTTGTTGAAAATTATTGTTTTTGACTAGTAGTTTTAAAATTACAATTTTTATTCTTGTGATTTACATTTGTTGTTATAATTAAAATATATTGTTGTCTTCGTCTTTATAGTTTATAATTTATTGTTGTTTCCGTCGGTCATATTTAAGGGTAAGTATAGGTCTCATCAACAAAAATAACAATAAATTTTCTTTTGAAGTAAAAAAATAAAAGCAATAAATTATAAACCACAAAGACGAATACTATAATTTTAAAAGCTAATTTTTAACAATCCATAGAGACAACATAATTTACTCAAAATTTAACCATATTTTAAGGAGTGAATTATAGATTTGATCCTTGTGTTTTGATGTTTTTTTTTTGGTTTGTAACTAGCGTCCCTCAAATAAATAAATTAAGATATTATTTTATGATTTGATTTCTGTAAATTATAATTTAGTTAGTAATTTTTATTGTTTGTCTTTTTGTCTATTTGTTTAAATTGAATATTTAATTATTTTAAAGACGATATAATTACTTTATTTATTTGATATCTTATTTATTAAAAATATTGGATTTGAAGAGTTGAAGGGTTCCTTGGATGGTTTTGGGTGAAGAGTCTCAATATCCTAAAGTGGTAAGTTTCCTTGAATATTCCAAACTTTGGTATAAGGATCTTTGTAGATCTAAATGTTTTACTTGTTGATGATTTATTGTAGACTTGAAGAAATGAGTTATTTGGAAACCGTAGCTTATTGTTGGTAATGACTTGAAAATGGTGGAATCTACATCATTGGAGGTTAATGGTTGGGTTTGAAACCTAGGTTTAACTTAACATAGCAAGGTGAGTTCAAGTTGATTTGTGAAAACGTTGTATATGCCAAAATGTCCATTTTAAAGTGTTTATGTATTTTACAAGAAATTGTCAATTGTTAAGTTATTTGGTGTTTTTTTTTTATTATTTGAGGTGTTTGGCTTTATAAACCTTGTAAAACACCCATATTTGGGATTTTTGGGCATTTTGATAAATAAGTCATAAATTAAAGTGTTTTTGATGATTTATTGCATAAATGGATATTGTTTGGTCAAAATGCACTTTTAGTGTTTGTTGGAAATATGCATCGTTTGTAATGGGGTGTTTTGAAAATACGAACGTGTGAGTCATTTGAATTTTAGTCATTCCCAACCTTGTGAACATTTTAGAAATTGTAAACCCTTTTGGTTTTGGGCCGAAGGCCAATTGTGATTTGAGAGACAAATATTTTGGGAAAAGATGTAATATTGGAAGTGTGTTGTTTTCATATTTAAAGTAAATTGTTTTGAAATATTATGATTTAAGTTGCATTCTCTCCTTTTTACGATATATTTATTTGACGGGTGTCGAGTCCGGCAAATAATAAATAAACTATAATGTAGCCTCTTACCGCTAAAACACAATAAATTGTGATAATGATATGTAAGGTCGTCTCCTTAGGGACTCGGTGTTAACCGTGAGTCCAAGACGTAATCACGTGCAAAATCATCAGATAAGTTATATAAAGGGGGGGGGGGGTTGGATGATTTATAATTAAGCTAAGCATAATTTTTTAAAAATAATTCAAACAATAATAAAAGAGTTCTAGTAGTAGGCAAACACACTTTTCATTGGACGGTATATCATCGACTTATATGTAAAATGTATATTCATGCCAATTCAAAATGGTTCAAACATTGACACGCGTCAATGTCTCGTTTGTCACAAAAAAACCCGACTAGGATGAGAGGCCCAATACCTAGTCTCTAACTAGCTAAACTTGAAACAAGTCACGAACTTGGTAACAATTTACTAATTTCATGAAAATCAAACAAACACCATTTCTAGTTATATTTAGACGCCAAATATGAAAACTAGAATACACAAACTTGTAACGTCAAACAATCAACCAAACATGTTAATTGGAACATTACTTGCTACAATAATGAAACAAAGAACAATTACGGATTGCTCGTTTCATTTAGCAAATCTAAACCACGTTGAACAAAATAGGGGTGTTAGAACATATTTTATGTTCTATTTAGAAGTTTAGTAAAGTAATCAAAATAAATGTATTGGGCCTTGTAAATGGGTTTGGGCTTAAAATGTGTACAAGGGCTTGGGGGTATAAATAGAAATCTTGTAGTGTGTTTTAGGTAACCTTTCATTTTGTAACCTTTCATCTTTAACAATGTAGACATACGGCTGCATTCAATCAGTAGTGTAGTTTACATTTCTGTCTATAAGAAATCTACAAATTTCTACTCCTTTGATTCCTTGTTTATCATTCAATCAATCCAATCTAGATCTCAATGGACATAACAAGGGGATCCTGCCCAAATCGAAAATCCGACAAAGATTCAATACAAAAATCAAATATTGCATAAATAAATTGACAAAGAACTTGAAATTAAACAAGTTTCAACACCACCCAATTCAAATGTTTAATTGCTTACTACTAGAAAGAAGAGAAATTAGCTACTCATATCTAAAATTATGAAAACTTACAACCGATTGCAATGTAGAAATTGATGAAGAACCCTAACAAAATCTCCAAAATAGATCCCTAAAATCTGAAAATCCGACCTTGGAACTCCTCTCTATCCTTCGATCGATTTTAATCGTAAAATCAGAAAAATCGTCCCCCTTTTATATCCCCCGGAAGAAAAACCGCTTGAAATAGAACGTGGCCGCTCGATTTATGCTGCTCGCGACCTGGGGTGCGGGTTAAACCCACATGCAAACTCGCCCTAGGCACTGGAATGTCAAGAAACTGTGGCCGGCGCGGCCTGGCGCGCCGACTTTGGCCGTTGTAGAAAGTCGCGACGAGGAGACGAACAAGAGTGATGAGGCGTTGGAGGCTGCTGCTGTTTGGGCGAATTGGGCTGACTTGGGCTTGGATCTTTTTTCTTTTTCTACTTCCACACTTTGGGCTGTCGAATGGGCTGAACTGTTTCTTCATAAGTCTGTCAAAAAAAAAAAAACCCCAACAAGATAATTAAATGTTTTATTTATTTATTTCTTTTCTTTTGATCCACTGCTACAACGAAATCAATTGCATATTCTTTTTTTTTCTTCTAATGTAATGCAATCAATTAAATATTACTTTAACTAAATGGGGTATTTTAAGCATCTAATCAACATTAATTCAAAGGTAAATTTGACATAAAGATATATAAAATTAACACTTATCAAATTCCCCACACTTAGATCATTGTCCGTCCCGACAATGACTTAAGTTAGCATGTAGTGAAAATGAATCAAACGAGAATGTCAATACGTATGCATATCGTGAACTTGAGATTTGCAACTAAGGATTAAAGAGTGGGCACACACGCAATCAAGTAGACTCAAGCTAATTTCGAGAACTCTCATGAAAGGGATAATTAAAACAACACTCAATTCACTCATTTAGGTTAAAGTGTATCGCTCAAACCGTCATTACACTAGCATGTATCTACTATAGGCTTGGAAAGTCTCCCACTCTCCACTACTTGAATAAATACATGCTTATAAATCAAAAGGTCTTTTATGGGTGTAATGTAAAATAAGGCTTTCGGTAAGGTAAGGATACATTTGGGAAAGAGTGGTTAATGACCTTACACCAATGGAGAATCCAGTTACTCAACCATGAAAATTTCCTTCAACAAAGGACTTTTCATATTTATCTTTGAAGTTTTGAGTATATGGGACATTTATATGCACTTTTCTTTACATCCCCATTAGATGATAAAACTAAAGATGAACCATATGTATATTCCACTTTATCATCATTTCCGTCGTCTTATTTATTATTATTATTTTTTTCTTTTCTTGACGACATATCTTTTTTTTTTCTTCATTCATTTTTCTTCCTTCATATTTTTCTTTTCTTTCCCAACACATAAGTTCTACTTTTGAGCTCATAGGGATACCAATACCACTCCATTGGTGATTGGTCGGGTGAGTCGTGTTTGGATTGGTTCATGATGTGGGTGACAAAGGAACTCAAAATGGTGTGCAAAAAGGAAGTAATAGCGGTTCGGGTCCAGGTAATGGGCATGCCAGTCTATGGGCATGCGGGTTCGGCCATAGGTCGGGCTTAGTCGTGCCTGGGCCGGTCCAGTCATTAAGGCTGGGTCGGGTCGCCCCGGATTAGTCGGTGCTGCCCAATTGGATGCCTGGATACCGCAGGTGCGTGTGTGAGTATAATGCCGTACAAAAAAAGGAAGTAATAGCATAAAAGGTATGCTCAAGGCTTATGGGTTAACAAAATCAACAAACGATGGCCTTATCATGTTTATTAGCATGTAAATATCTTGTTATCTTAAGGAGAGACAAATCAAGTTCTAGAGGTACATAACTAGGCACGACGTAACCACACAAGAAATGAAATTTGAGACTAATGTAAAATGTTTAGTCTAATAGGATCAAAGTCTCACGGTGTTAAAGGCTAGTTCAAGAGATTAACAATAGTCTAACTTTGACCGGTATACTACCACTAATCTACTCTAAATGCTATCAATCAAACTCAATCATGCTATACATGCATCCAAACTCGTTGTCATAAACAATTTAACCTATAAAAACATGCTAACACATTTTCAAAATGGACAACGACCCACAATTAAGCACAAAGTTTGGAAAAAAAATTACCCCCTAAAAACATTTATACCGCAAATCATGCAAATGACCCACACACCCACACTTAATTCATACATTGTTCTCAATGTATTCAATATGTAGAGGACACTCTAAGCATGCAAAGAAGAGGGAAAACAAAAAACTCCCCTAATTTGGTGAGTGACCTCCCAATGTAAAAATTTGTGAAGATGGGTACGTCCTTTTAAGATTCCAATCATCAGGTGGAACCTGAGAGCACAAGAACACATATAAGACTAGGAGTGAAATTGGAAATTCTCACGTAACTAAGGCAAAAACGGAAAGTAAATAAAAGTAAAAAAAAATAAAAATCCATGGGTTACCTCCCATGCAACGCCTTTCTTTTAAGTCTTTGGCTAGACCATATTCATTTCAATCGGTGTAGCTTGGCGTGTCTAAGGCTACCCTCTCTAAGTATCCTCCATCGAATCCTTCATAGAACGACTTCAATCTATGGCCATTGACTCTAAAGACCTGCCCTGTAGATAGACTTTGGATCTCGACTGTACCATGCTAAAAAACGGTTAGAACAACAAAAGGTCCTATCCATCTAGAACTTAATTTACCAGGAAATAACTTTAATCTAGAGTGATAGAGAAGAACTTTCTGACCCTTTGTGAAAGACTTACGTAAGATACGCGAGTCATGGAACGCCTTAGTCTTTGCCTTATAAATGCGAGCATTCTCGTAGGCATCGTTCCTTATCTCCTCTAGCTCTTGTATTTGGAGTTTCCTATTCGATCCCGTCTCATCCAAGTCCATGTTGCACGTCTTCCCCACCCAATAAGCCAAGCTCCAACTTCACCGGAAGGTGGCAAGGTCAGAAATCTATGAATCTTTGGTCGAACTCGAAGAACTCGCAAAGTCAACTGTTCCAGGATCAAAATCTTGATTTTGTTTGTTTTTGTATGTAATTTTTTGTTCATTGTACTCGATTTTTGATAGAGAACATGATTGATTTGTATTACTTCCTCCAATTCACAACTGTTTGTGTGAATTTTTGGATTTGATTGAATTGTTGCTCAAGAGTCTGTACGTACTGAATTTATAGATCGAGTTGTAATTTTTGATGTTTTTGTTGAAATTGATTGTTTGGAATATGTTCAGACCTTGATCGAGGACAAATTGTTGAAGTTTTAGAATCAAATTTGGAGAATTGAGTTGTTTTTGGACTGATTTGAAGTTGTCAGACTCGGAACTTGAAGAACTCGCAAGATTTGAAGAAGTCACAAGTTTTATATTTGAAGAACTCGCAGACAATGGTGTACGATTTTTGACGAACTCGCAAGTCTCTTGATCGTTTTGTTTGTTGAAAATTTTCTAAGGCAAGAACTCGCATAGTTCAGTGTACGACAAGATCAGAAGTCGCAAACTTCGACCGGCGACAAGTTACTTATCGCAAGCCTTTATCTGCGACAAGCTACTTTTTACTTTCTTCGGTCTACGACAAGTTCGAGAACTCGCACGTCAAGGCTTACGACAAGTGTTTGCGTCAAGTTTTGTATCTGAAATTTTTCTAAGTATAGAACTCGTACGCATTGCGACAAGTTATTTGCTTCAAAAATTTCCAAGTGTAAATATTGCAAGAGGATTTATACTCAGAACTCACAAGCTTCAGCCTGCGAAAAGTCCAGAAGTCGCAATCTTCAGCCTGCGACAAGTAAGAACTCGCAAGCTTCCTTCTGCGAGTTCCTCACTTCTTTGTTGAATAGGGTTTTGCGACAAGTGTTCCTTAGTGGTCTGCGACTTCTGTACTTAGTCAATTTTTGGCTATTTTCAGAAATTTGAAATTTTTTTGATTCTGTGTTTAAAGATCTGTGCAAATTCAAGATGACTTCTAGAGATGCTCTTGCTATTGGTACAAATGTCAAACCACTCGTCTTATTCAAAGGTGAGTATGAATAGTGGAAAGACAGATTTTTGGATTTCATAGTCCGATACGAGAACGAAGAATACATAAAAGAGTCTATAGAGGAAGGGGTAATGAAGCCAATTACTACTCTTGTTCCTGATAGTGATGAAAATGAAAGTTCAGATAGTGGTGATGGTGATTAGCCCCGAGAGCCCAAAACCAAGGAGGTACTTATGGACATTTCCAAATATTCTCCTGAACAAAAGAATAGATATAAGGCAGACAAACATGCTATGTCTTTATTGCTTCAGAGCATACCGAATGAGATCTACATAAAGATTGACAGCTACAAGGCTACAACTAAGAAAATGTGGGATCGGTTGGAGAAAATGATGATGGGATCAAAGGTTGGCAATCAAATTAAAGTGGATAACTGCATAAAAAACTACGAGGAATTTAAAGCCAAAGCTGGAGAAAGCCTTGAGGAAACTTATGAAAGATTTTTTTCTCTACTGAATGAGTTGGCCAAGAATAGAGTAAAGAAAAAGCAAATAGAGAACAATGTGAAGTTTATGAGTGTATTGCATCCAAAATGGAAGAGGCATACACGACAGATGAAACAAATGAAAGATCTGAACGATATTCCCTTGCATGAAGTATATGAAACCCTCCGTCAGAATGAGGAGGAGGTTGAGGAGATGAGAGAGGAGAAAAAGAAGAGTGAGAAACTAGCAGACCTAGTTGCCTTGGTGGTGGATAAAAAGAAAGAAAAAGAGAAGAAAGATAAGAAGAAGAAAAAGAAAGTTGTGTTAACTGAGTCTGAGGAAAGTGACAATGATGACTCTGATTCTGATTGTTAGGTCCATTAATCACAATATGATCAATGTAAACTGAAGAACAAAGATGAATTGGGAAGGAATTGTTTGTTTTATTCACAAACTCTATAGAGAAGAAATGTTTCTCTCTTTAGAAACACACAGATCGCGTAAGACTACATTTTGAAATGAAAGTTACAAACAAAGTTAAATACAATTCCTATTTATACCCTATCACCCTTGTTTACATTTAAGCCCAAACCCAATGCTAAATACAAGGCATAAATACAAAATATGACGACTTTACAAAACTTCCAAACTTAGAACATTTTATGTTCTAACATTCTCCCCCTAAGTTTTGGAAAGGAATCATCCTCTTTAGCTTCATCTCTTCTCCACCTTGATTTCTTTAGAAAACTTAGCGTTGCTTAAATTTCAAAACAACTTTGGCTGCCCCTTGAAAATAGCTCTTATCCTTTGAAGTTTCAACTTTAATACCAAATTCGATGTAGACAATAACCTCAACTGAGTGCACAAAAGACAACTTTTATCTTTAGTAAATTCAACACATTCGTTATGCCTACAAGAAAGAAATGTGTGAATTATGACATAACAAACAAAGTGCATCTTCAGTTTATAACACCGAATCTGTCTTTGACCGCGAGTTGAATAGGAATTCAGCTTAACAACTTAATCTGATTAGCTTGTAGGAGGAAGCAACATGTAGCAAACACTACTAGTCAAGGGTTACAAGAAAATTATGATACCTGTTCAACAACTGATAAATGAAGCTCATTTTCTAACTGCTTTCCAGAACACTGAACGAATGAACTCAAAACTCCTTTCTTCACTAATCAGCTGAATGATTATAATCACTCAAAATTCTATATCACAATCAAAGCACCGGAACAATGATTGTAGTCACTCACACTTCTAATTGATCAGGTCAGAAGAATGATTAAGATCACTCAAAAGTCTAGCATCATAGAGAAAAACTCCAGAATGATGATTACAGATACTCAAGCTACTAATCTAATCCAATTTGAGACTAAATCCAAACACCCAGTATCTGAAAATCTTGAATGACATGAGCATTCGTGAAATTTTGATCAGTTGCTAAAAATATGTGACTAACAGAAGATAAGAATGATGTCACATATGCATTACGCGGAAAATCTCATGAACAAGGCAAACTTGTCGCAAAATGGGTTATGAATAGCAACTTTCCGCATCCTACAAGAACAAACTTTTCGCATTCACAGACCATTAAGTATTTAATATTGTTGATCCAAACTCTCTCAGTGATTTGATAAAGACCCTCTTCTATACTTAGTGAAAATTACGTTTATTAATATGTATTAGTGTTTCATCATCAGCGATCAGACTGAGTCTGTTCAGTTATCACTGATGATCTTTTTTGTAAACATTCATATGTATTAGTGTTTCACCATCAGCGCTTAAATACTGAGTATGTTCAGTATCGCTGATGGTTTCTGATGTAAACAGTTAAATGTAATCCCTGAAGACAAGTTTCGCGTCAACAGATGTTCATAGCTGAATCGAAGACGAAGCTGCTGAACAAAGACAAGTCTACTAGTGACCTGATGCGGATATCAGTGAAGCAAAGACGACTCTACTCATACGCGAAGAAACCTGAGGAAAAGCTTCAGCGATAACTGAACTTCTTTGTATCTCTGAAGGAAGAGATATTCAGCGATCGATGATCACTTAGCTTATGCCTCAAGTCTCTTTTGTTTTTCCCTTGCAAACTCAGTACGATGTGTCAGAACGGACATACCTCTGCCAAAATTCGTACAATAACTCTGTCAAATAGAAAGACCTTCTCTGCCAATCAATGAAGGACACGTGTAAAGTACTATGCCATTCATTTAATGCATAGGGTATAAATAGAAAGTTCACAACTCTATTTGAGAGTTGCCCTAAGCCTTCATCTTTCTAAAATATAGAAACGCTTGTTTTCTATACTTCTAAAATCTCCCATTCTCTATATTCTTGTGCAACCATCTTAGTGTTTTCTTAAGTTTGTTTAGATTGAGTTCTACTTAATCTTATTCCGCAACAGACTTGTAAATTGTGTTTGATTTATCGATAAACAATTTATTAAACTTTAAATTCTGTGTTTGTATTCAACTCCCCTTCTAGAAACTTGTTAAGCACCTTCGGGACCAACAAGTGGTATCAGAGCGGACTGTTTAATCTAATAAACAAGATCTTGCTTTATTCTCTTCCTTTGAAAAAGTAAATACGCGATCAATTACTGCCAACTTTTGCTTCTACACAAAGTTTGTCAATATGATTGAACCAAATAAGGTCTCTGAAGCCCTGGATGATCTAAATTGGGTAGAAGCTATGCAAGATGAGCTTTTGCAATTTTAGCGCAACAAAGTATGGTCCCTAGTACCTCTGCCGAAAGGAAAAACTGCTGTTGGGACCAAATGGGTCTTCAAAAACAAGAAGGATGAAGATGGAGTGGTCATTAGGAATAAAGCAAGATTGGTGGCTAAGGGATATTGCCAAGAAGAAGGGATTGACTACGATGAAACCTTTGCCCTTGTCGCGCGGCTAGAAGCAATTAGGATATTCCTAGCATTTGCAGCCCACAGAGGTTTCAAGGTATACCAAATGGATGTTAAGTCAGCCTTTCTGAATTGTCAGATTCAAGAAGAAGTATACGTCCAACAACCATTAGGTTTCGAGAGCTCAGAATTTCCAAATCATATATACTTTCTGGACAAGGCTTTATATGGACTCAAACAACCCCCCAGAGCTTGGTATGATCGACTCTCAAACTTCTTGCTTGAAAATAAGTTCGAAAGAGGTACAACCGATACTACTTTGTTTTACAAAAGGAGAGGAGGTGAGATTTTGCATTTTGCATCTCTCAGTGTGTGCAAAATCAGAATACACATCTAACCGTGTGCGAAATTGTTAGGACTGAAAGTCCTATGTGTTGAAAGTGGAATAAAATATTTATAAGGGTTTGATTTGTAATTATTTGATAGTTGTTTTATTAAGATGGGCCCAAGCCCATAAGCCCAATTGCTTGTAAAGCCTAAGTATATAAAGGCTTATTTAGTTCATAATTAGGGTTGAACAGTTTAGAAAGGAGAAGAAATTCATTATTCAGTTTACTAGTCATTAGGTTTACATACCCTAATCAGAAATTCTCTCTGTAAACCTTAACCCTTTGAAGTTATATCAATCGTATGACTAGTTGCTGTGGCCTATAATCTGTTCATCATTATTCATTATTACTTGTGATTACACTACACTGGGATCTACAGAAATCTTGCAATTCGCATCCTTAAGCATGCGTAAAGGGAGAATTCACATATAATAGCATGCAAAAAGTAGAAGATTCCCATCTTTGGTGTGCGAATTTCAGTGTGTGGGAAAAGTCAGTATTTGTGTTGTGAAAAGTGTAGTTTCTCTTAGTTTTGTGAATCATCATTTTATTGCTATTAATCTCGAGTATGAATCATCATTTTATTGCTATTTCTAAACTTTTGGGTGGATTAGATTGTTAGTTTAATGATTCTGTTTGAGCGACGTTCGAGAAAAATCCCCAAATCTCTGCACTTCATGAGCCGGGGGTCGATGCCACCCGGGCTTCAGTGGGAGTCGGGCCTCAGCCCACCCGGGCTTCAACCTAAGTCGGGTGTCTGCTGCTATGTGGGTGTCCCTCAGCCAGAGGTCGACTCCCATGCGGGTGATCAAGACCTAGGTGCCATGGTCAGCATCCATGCGGGTGTCCTTGAGTCGGGCGCCCCTTACCCAATCGGGTGTGGGTCACGAGCCGAGTAGTTGAGCTGAGACTCATCAGGCCATGGTTGGGCCGAGACCTCAACTTTAGTCTGGAACATTGGTTGCTAATTTAAAGATAAATCATGCGGAAATAATAGAATTCTATAATCAATTTGTAGGATAATCTTGTGTCGAGTAGCGTTATTTGCGTAGCATCTTTATCGCAATCAGGTGAGTTCCCGACAACTCCTTTATTTATGTGACGTGTTATTATTGGAAAACATTGGAACTAAGTTAATTGAGAAACATACTTCTTTTCCACGATTATCTTGGTGTTAAATTTTATATACGTTGTTACCATTTATTATGTTTATGATTTCAACTATTTAGATAATGTTATGTAAAACGTATCGTGGAAATCTTCACAATTTGGTGGAGTTATGTAAATAATCCCATGTGCGTGAAATTCATTTTCTGCACATGGGAAATGGGGAGTCTGCTTGGGCCCCGATCATGTTGTCTTCGTACGTGGAACAAAGGAGAGCTATTAATGTGCATTTCTCAAGTAATTGTGTTATTGCGTTGATAATTTCATTATCACTTGTTTACAAAACAAAATTTTGCGTATAACTGCTTTATTGGGAATTCACTAGACCTTATGGTCTAACCCTCGCTTTCAAACTAAAAACCCATTTTCAGGGAAGATCGTTAGCGGGAATTCCTCAAATGGGGAAAGAAGAGAAAATTATAGAAGCATGGGAGTAGATGTCGACTTGGAGGCATGACCTTTATGGAGTTGAAAGTTTTGTTAGTTCTAGAAATCTCGGCTGTAGATGAGACTTCCGTTGTTAGACCTCACTATTTTCATGTTATCTTGTTCTGACTGTATTACGACCCAATTTGGGATTATATATTTATCGTTGTTCTGTTTTTAAATTTTAGGTTATTACATTTGGTATCGGAGCCATAGTTTATGGGATTTAAGTGACTGGAGGGGCCTAAACTTAAAATGTAAACATAGGAACACAACCGAGATATAGGATGCCCGTAGGAATTCACTCTAAATACACTAATGATAAGGTAGCGAGGACGATCATGTAAGGTAAATTTGGGATTACATCTGGCCAGTGTAATTGCAAATTTCCAGGTAGATGTAAGTGCTTAAATGGCCTTATCACGCGGAGTCCTGATTGAGTGTTTGTTTTTGTGGTCTTATCGGTTTTCGTCATGTAGAGGCGATCACTGAATGTGATAGTGTGGAGAAAGTTCTAATCTTGGAGTCATTGGCATAGGTTTGGTGGGTTGAGTGAGAATGTTTTGGGGTAAATTTTGATACCTCTAGGAAGGAGTTATGTTTGATATGTCAGTGAACCAGCTAAAAGTAGGACTTTTAGGGTTCTATAGAGAAGCATAATATGTAATTATATGCTTTCATTTTCTGATAAGACTCTATTTCTGGGTTTGGATGTACCAATCAGTCAGTGTAGAAAGAGAGGTGTGTTTGGATCTTGAATGCCTCAATTCAAGATCGGAGGAAATCAATAAGTTCTTAACTCGTCAATTAAGCAGTGGGGTTGCATGAACGTGTGAGAAAAGTATTGGTGTTAATATGAAGTATGGAGTAAGAAGATAATAGAGGGCAAGTGGTCGTTGTTAATCTTTACAACTCAAATTTCGGAATCAGGTACTCTGCAAACCCATGATCGGATTGGAAGTAATGTAGTTGGGTTAAGCGAGTATGCAGGGAAGAACCTGTATAAGAAATTATTACAAGAGTGAGAAACCCGACCTTTTGGTCAAAAACAGGGTGTTAGTAGGGAATAGTTGCGAAGGAAAATGGTTGATCTTATTAGAGTGAATAGCCTTCCATTGCAAAATGAGTTTCATACATGGTGTTTTAAATGGATTGCATAAGTCACTGCATATTAAAAATATTTATGTGTTCGTTGAGTCTTTTGTTTTGGAAGCTAATACAACACATGCAAACGTAAAGTCTATGTTTTGGGAAAATTGCAAAAATTATTTATGTTGCAAAATGGAAATTTTGGATTCAATAATTGGAGAACTATTTCATCCTTTTTCTTGTTGACTTAACCTTTATTGTGGCGATCATGTCAAATTTTGATCTCATATTTTTCATAACAAAAATCAGTATGGACGTGTCGTTGTCACATCCATGAGTGTGAGAGGTGTTTGACTCACCCAGATTGGGTGAATATGCTCACAACTTTTCAAGTCACATAGAAGAGTTTCATTGCATACATTTTTGTTGTCATCAATATTGGCTTGGATGGTCAGTATGATGTTTATTTATGCAGGGTGACGTGGGAAGGATCCTTGAGATCCTTGTGCTTGGCCAATCAACTATGGTGATTTTTTTTACATTCATGAATTTATTTCATGGTGTCGTACTCTTAAACTTTTGAAGTGCAAAACGATTTCAATCATTGTGTCATTATGCATGAAGACTATGAACTCGCTAGGTCGTGGATGATGTTACCATCAAAGTTGAAGAATGTTTCAAGTGTTGAAAGTGTCAATTAAGCCCATTATGGTTGAGTTATGACTCTAGTGTCTTCGTTAGAGAAGGGTGGTGGTTAATGACAATCTCAGATGTTGTAGTTGGTGAGGTTCTTATGGTGCTAGTGTAGATTTTTGTTTCGCTAATTCGGAATGTGGTTGTTGCGAGTGCTTACGTCTGGGGTGAATTGCAAAGTTGTTCAGATACTTCTAGTAGCATCATGATGATAAGTGGCGTCACATTACTTTGATGATAGGTTATTGACGTTGAGTCTAAATATCGATGTGGTCTTGTAATAAGACTACGTACCAGGTGAGTTTGGTGCCTTCATCAAGCGAGGACCGTGAGATGCGTTTGGAGAAGTAGATTTTGATGGGAATCCTTGTTGTTAGAGAAATTGTGGAAGCATCAACTACCATGGTTAATATCTAAGTCATCGACCATTCGAAATATCCTGTGTTGAGTCGTTGTCAGGTAGATGAGAATTCGAGGAGTAACAATAGTATGGTTATTCTCCCCAAGGTTATAAGAGGTCCTTCGGGAGAAATGTATACTTTTCTTCATGCCGGACCACATGGGATGAGTGCTGGGAAGCAAGTGATCACTAGCTTGGAGAGGTGATTTCCTATGAGGTTTGGTTATCTGTATGGGAAAGAAGATTATCGCACAATCGAAGTGAGTGCACATCGATTATATCGATTAGCAAGGGAGGATGCCTTGTCCTCCTGGAGTACATGGAATTATTCCTTGAAGATTGTGATGAGCTAACAAGAATATGGAACTTATTTGAGTGGATTTGGTCATCATGATTCGTGGTTTATCTAAATTTGAGAATACAAAGTCGTGTTATGACCTTGTTTATATGTAATTATTTAGTGGTTATTGCGATTAAAATGGTAAATATTATGTATGAATAGAGGACCAGGAGGGTTATGTTATGGTGGGATATCGCGATGTATTAGTCGTGTGGAAATTAGTGGCTTTTTACACCAAGGTAGCCATGTAAGTCATTGAGATGATAATGGGTATCCGTTATGTTGAGTAGTGAGATGTTATTGTAATGTGGGATGAGCGGGGGTGTGAATCCTGGTTTATAGATTCTTTTAGATAGATTCAAAGGTAGCAAGTATGTTTGATCTGGGTGTTATGTTAATGTTATTTTGAGATCATTAAGGGTGAGTGATAATTGGCGACCACCTAATAGAGGAACCCGTGTTTTTCTCAGTCGCATTGAGTTTCAGGTGAGTGTTTCTTATTCCAATCGAATGTCGAGGAGAATGTCCTACCCGATAAAGTTATGATGCGCTGTAGTGGATTTGAAGTTTATATGGGAATGTTGAAGTATTCCTTGGGTGTAGAGGAATCTCAAAGGGTAGGTCGACTCTGTTTCGAGAGTGAGTAGTGCATGATATGTTAAGCATTCTGTATTGTTTCGTGATGACCCAAATGAATATGTTTATAAGTATATATGCGAATGTTCAAAGGAATATGTGGGAATGATATTTTGGCGATATGTGCAGGTAAATTGATTATCATCAAAGTTTTAGTGATCGATGTTGTGTTATATATCAAAGTGATATTTGTGTTGAACATAACTCATATTTGCGGGCGATATTAAGAAATTGTGCTGCTTAATGAAGAGACTCTTATCAGTGATCTTGGAGTTGATGTCCGAGAATGACTTTGTGTTAATATTGCAAGTGAGTAGTTGTTCTTAGATGATAATTCATCTTATTGTGGCATTGGCTTCAACATGTTTTAAAATCGTGAGTCCAAGGAAGTGGGCCAAGAGAATATCAACTGGTGTGGTCGATCTGTTAGGTTACATATATATTTATTTTTTTGTTGCAATATTTAACTAGGAAGTTGAGGAACAAGGAGATTCGTTTAGTAAAAGTTTAGTGGCATTTGATATTATGGACGAATTAGATAAGTGGCGTATAAGCTCGATCTTCCTGGAGAATTGTGAGCCATATATAATACATTTCACGTATTTAATTTAAGAAAATGCTTAACGAAGGTGGATATGGCGGTGCCCTTGCAAGATGTGCAAGTCGACGAACGACTGAGCTAGGTCGAAAAACCCGAAGCGATCATCGATCATAAAACCAAGAAGTTAAGGAATAAGGAAATCTTCTTGATAAAAGTTCAGTGGCGATACCATAAAGGGCAAGATGCCATGTGGGAAGCCGAATCAAAAATGCAAGTCAAGTACCCTAATATGTTCGAATAAGAGATTCCGGGGACGAAATCCTTTTATGAGGGAGAGATTTGTAAGGACCAATTAATGAAGTTGGGAGTCTAGTGGGGAAAGCTCAAAACTTGGGGGTCTAAAGTGTAAATGTGCGAATTGTATATAAAAAGGGTTAAACCCTAAATTCCTCTCCTATTACCCTTATTGTTGGCGGCTGGTTAAGAGAAGGAGAGAAGGGCAATTTTGGTAAGAAGAAGGAGAAATTGCAAGATAATCATCTAACGTAAGTTCCCTATTAATCCATGGAAGAATTTTATTGAAGTTCTATGTCTGATTCATCTTGTTTTGGAGTTTGAGAATGGGTTTATACCATATCTGAGGTTTTAGTTTTCTCCCTCATGGAAAATTTGGAGTTGATGAATGTTTGGGGATTAAGATAAATAATACAAGAAGGTTGAGTATTAATCTCGAGTATGAATCATCATTTTATTGCTATTTCTAAACTTTTGGGTGGATTAGATTGTTATGTTAATGAGTCTGTTCGAGCGGCGTTCGAGAAAACCCCCAAATCGCCGCACTCGGGCCGCATCACGAGCCGGGGGTCGATGCCACCCGGGCTTCAGTGGGAGTCGGGCCTCAGCCCACCCGGGCTTCAACCTGTGCTGGGTGTCTGCTACCACGTGGGTGTCCCTCAACCGGATGTCGACTCCCATACGGGTGATCAAGACCCGGGTTCCAAGGTCCGCATCCATATGGGTGTCCTTGAGCAGGGCCCTCCTTCCCCAATCGGATGTGGGTTGCGGGCCGAGTAGTTGGGCCGAGACTCATCAGGCCATGGTTGGGCCGAGACCTCAACTTTAGTCTAGAGCATTGGTTGCTTATTTAAAGATAAATCGTGCGAAAATAATAGAATTCTATATTCAATTTGTAGGATATTCTCGTGTCGAGTAGCGTTATTTGCGTAGCATCTTTATCGCCATCCGGTGAGTTCCTGACAACTCCTTTATTTATGTGACAACTCCTTTATTTATGTGACGTGTTATTATTGGAAAACATTGGAAATGATTTAATTGAGAAACAGACCTCTTTTCCACGATTATCTTGTTGTTAAATTTTATATACGTTGTAACCATTGATTATGTTTACGATTTGAACTATTTGGATTATGTTATGTGAAATGGATCGTGGAAATCTTCTCGATTTGGTGGAATTATGTGAATAATCCCATGTGCGTGAAATCCATTTTATGCACATGGGAAGTGGGGAGTCTGCTTAGGCCCCATGGCTAGAGGGGAGTCTGCTCGGGCCCCGATCGTGTTGTCTTCAGACGTGGAACAAGGAGATCTATTAATGTGCATTTCTCAAGTAATTGTGTTATTGCATTGATAATTGCATTATCATTTGTTTATAAAATAACATATAACTGCTTTATTGGGAATTCACTAGACCTTATGGTCTAACCCTCGCTTTCAAACTGAAAACCCATTTTCAGGGAAGATCGTTAGCGGGAATTCCTCAAAAGGGGAAAGAAGAGAAAAATGTAGAAGCGTGGGAGTAGATGACGACTTGGAGGCATGACCTTTATGGAGTTGAAAGTTTAGCTAGTTCTAGAAAATTTCGGTTGTAGATGAGACTTCCGTTGTTAGACCTCACTATTTTCATGTTATCTTGTTCTAACTGTATTAGGACCCGATTTGGCATTTTAAATTTATCGTCGTTCTATTTTTAAATTTTGCGTTATTACATCTATACTAAGTGAAAATTTGACAAGTTACATATGAGTTTTAAATGTCAAAATTTTTTGACAAGTTGCAATATAGCGGGACCCCCATGCTAAGTCTGTGTAGGGGAACATATTTCTGAGTGTAATCAAAGTTTCTGATTATCTGATTAATGATCATTTCAAGCAAATATTCTTACAGATTACAAGATGTCTCAAGGTTACTGTTTTGAGTTTAGACAGATGAATATTTTTTAGGCTAAAGCCAATTTGAAGCATCTTGCATTATCTATCTATACCAGGATGCCAAATGACTGCTCAAAGGAATATACAAAGATAAAAGCTGAGAAAGATGAGTTGCAAATCAAAGTCTCTGCTTTGGAATCTGAAATAAAGATCTAAAAAGCAAATCTGAAAGCCCAGATGTTAAAGTTGAAAGAGACAAACTGAAAAAAAAAGTGTTTAGCCTGGAAGTTGAAGTAAATGTGCTAAAAGAGGAAGCCTCTCAAGTGAAAGACAACTCCAGTGTACAAGATGAGTTGAAGAAGAGTGAAGAGATCAGAAAGAACAAATTTTGAGTTAAAGAAGAAGATTTTGGATTTGGAAGCTAAGACTGTCAAATCCAAGCAAGAAGATTCAATCAAGAAAAGTGAAGAGATGGTCAAAGTTTAGAATCTGCAAATGAAAGGCTACAAAAGAAGATATCAGTGTTAGAAAAGCAGATTGCTAAAGAAAGAGAAGAGATTGAAAAAGAAAGAAAATCTTTTGCTCAAAAATTTTCTGATTTCTTAAGAAAGTCATTTGAAGAGAAGAAATGTGTTGAACTCAAATGTTCAAAACATTCTCAACAAGTGTCAGGCTTTGAGAAAGTGATCATCATGGAAAGAGATAAATTTGAGAAAGAGAGGAAGAAAGTTGAGCAAAATAATGTTGGTGTGTTTAAAGAAATATCTGATCAGAGAAAGATTTTGAAGAGGAAAGGAAGTGTTTGAGGCTGAAATAAAGAAGCTGACAAGGAATGTAACTGAGATGTCAACTACTGCTATAAAGGAGAAGAATGTGAAGTTTGAATTGCATAAGAAGTTTGACCTGCTTTTAAAGGAAAGAAACATCTTTTCTCCAAAGATAACTAAACTTGAAGGGATCATGTTCAAGGTGAAATTGACTTAACAAAAGATGCCAGAGTCAATTGTTCAATCACCTAAAGATGATTTAGTTGAATCAGAATGCTCATTCAAGAGAACTTCAAGTTCTTATCAAATACATGTTTCTTCAAAGAGGTCAGTAAATTTCAAAGATCAGATTCATCCTTCTAACCTTTTCTATGATAAAAATGTTGATGGTTCAGGTACATCTAGAAAAAGAAATGTTAAATAAACGTTAGTTTGGAGAGTGAAAGAATCCTCTAATGAGAAGAATGATCAAAAATCATTTGTGCATATACCAAATTCAAAGAAGAACAATGATTCAAAAGGTAAATCTTTTGGTAAACATGATCTTGTTTACACCGTCAATCAGCTGATCAGGTTAGCACAAAAGAAAATTAAATGTTCTTACTTTGGCTCAAATGATTTTGTAAGTAAAAATTATGTCAATTACTCTTATGGTTATTATTACATTACTCCTAATCGAACTACAACTAACAAATCAAGACCTAAATACCAGTGGGTACCAAACGCTCCATCTGTGCTCAAGCACCTAAAGTCTAGGGGGAGTAATAAGAACAATGGCTCTTGAATAATACAGTTCAAGACCCGGTCTTCAATGATAAAGAATTTAGACTTCTAAACACATCTGTTTAGGACTCACACTTCAAAGATCAAAAGATTTTTTGTACTCCGAAGCATATAAGATGATCAATCTTCAAGGGGGAGTTTATATTATTTCTTCTGATAAGCTTGTGAATGCAAATTTTCAGAGAGTAAGAGCATAGACTTCTAGTTAAATCAGCTCAGGACTCGATCTTCAAAGATCAAGATTGGCTTCTAAACACTATAGTTTAGAACCCGTACTGTTGATCCAAACTCTCTCAGTGATTTGATAACGACCCTTTTTTGTACTTAGTGAAAATTACGTTTAACATGTATTAGTGTTTCACCATCAGCGATCAGACTGAGTCTGTTCAGTTATCGCTGATAGTCTTCTCATAAACATTTAGTATGTATTAGTGTTTCACTATCAGTGATCAAACTGATTCTGTTCAGTATCGCTGATAGTTCTGATGTAAACAGTAACGTAATCCCTGAAGACAAGTCTCGCGTCAACAGATGTTCATAGCTGAATCGAAGACGAAGCTGCTGAACAAAGAGAAGTCTACTAGTGACCTGATGCGAATATCAGTGAAGCAAAGACAACTCTACTTATACGCGAAGGAACATGAGGAAAGCTTCAGCGATCGCTGAACTCTTGATATCTCTGAAGAAAGAGATATTCAACGATTGAATGATCACAAATCTTATACCTCAAGTTTCCATTTGTCTTACCTTGCACAACTCAGTACGATGTGTCAGAACGGACATGCCTCTACCACAATTCGTACAACAACTCTATCAACTACACTGTTCATGATCCGGCCGAAAGCATGTCTCCCAAAGTCAGACTTCCAAAGCCAATCAGTGAATGCCACGTGTAAAGTGCCCTGCCATGCATTTAATGCATATGGTATAAATAGGAAGTTCACCCCCTCCATCTGAGGGGTGCTCAATCCTTGAACTCCAAATAGAAACCTTTGTTTTCTATATTCCTTAATCCCCCATTCTCTGAAATTCTTGTGCAACCATCTTAGTGTTTCTTAAGTTTGTTTAAATTGAGTCTGTCTTAATCTTATTCCGCAACAAACTTGTAAATTGTGTTTGATTTATCAATAAACAATTTATTAAAATTTAAATTTCTGTGTTTGTATTCAACCCCCCTTTCTACAAACTTGTTAAGCACCTCCGGGACCAACAAGTGGTATCAGAGCAGACTGTTTAATCTGATAAACAAGATCTTGCTTTATTCTCCTCTTTGCTGTTCTAAATGGCACTTAACACAAACACTAACTACTATGATAATGGTTCACTCTCTAAACCTCCTCGATTTAGCAGAGATAACTTTTCTCTATGGAAAAATCGAATGATGCTATTTCTTGAAGGTGTTGATCCTACTATACCTGAGTATATAGAAAATGGACCCTATGAACCTGTTAGAATTATAGCTGCAGTTCCCGCTACTGCCACCACTGAAGCTATTCCTGAACGCTATGTCGTTAAGGAAATAAGACAGTGGAGTGATGAAGACAAAAAGAAGGTAGGCATAGATGCAAGAGCAAAGACTATTATCTCAATGGCTCTGCCTGATGAAGTTTTCCATTCCATCATGCATCTTAAAATTTCTAAAGAAATGTGGGAAACCATTTGTGTTCAATACGAAGGCACCACTGAAATCCAAGAGACTCGAAAGATTAACTTGGTAAGACAGTATGAAAGTTTCATCGCTGGTAAGAATGAATCTCTCTCTGACCTTCATCAGCGGTTTAACTGCTTAATCATTGATCTAAATACCGTTGGTAGGACCTATTCTAATTCTGAGGTCCTAACAAAATTCTTAGAATGTCTTCCTGAAAGCTGGGACAGTTATTCAATATGTCTTAAGCTGACAAAAGACTTAAATTCTCTTTCTCTCAGCACTCTGTATGGAATATTGCTCAACTATGAGCAATCGAATCTCTTAGAGAAGAATCTTGTAAAAGATTCTAAAGACTCCAAAAGCACTCCTGTTGCTTTAGTCTCTTCAGAGATAATTCCATCTCAGCGATCTACTCTCACCATCACTGAGTTAGATTCTGAATCTGAGGATCTATCAGACCCTGATCTTTCAGAGTTCGATGAGTCCTTAGCACTCTTGACAAACTCTTTTAAGAGATTTGCAAGAAAGAGCAATTTTCGAAGAAATAAGCCTCTCTCTCTCACTGACAAGCCAAAATCAACTCCTGTTGATAAGGCTACTGCCACTTGCTATAACTGTGAAAAGATTGGACACTTTGCTAGTGAGTGTAGGTCTAAAAAGGTCTTCAAACCTTCTACCTCAAGAAGATCCAGTGATGACAAATACCTAAACCTGAAGAACAAATATCAAAAGCTGAAAAGCTATAAGCGAAAAGGTAAAGGTCTCATCGCTGAAGAACATGACTGGGCTGAATCAGAAGAATCAAGTTCTGATGAAGAAGAAGTCACTAATCTCTGCCTCATGGATGAGATTAAAGAAGAAGTGGAAGAACCATATGAACCTTCTATGAGCTACATATCATCTCAGGTATCTATCTCTACTAATCCCTCTCTACCTGAAGCCGAGAGAAGTCGCGCTATTGATATGCTAACGATTGATCTTTATAATGCTCTAAACGACAAAACTCAAGCTGAGAACAAAAATGTTCATTTAACTCAAGAGCTAGAGAAATGTCATGAAAATATCAGAGAACTAACTCTTTTAGAAGAGAACTTAAAATATCAAGTCATTATAAATGAAATCATCAGCATTGAACGCGAACAAGCCATCGCTGCTCTAAAACCAGAAAAGGCTCATGTTGATAAATGGTGCAAATCATCAACAAAGATCTCTGAGATAATAAATGCTCAAACTCCTGAAAGTGATAAAACTGGTCTTGGCTTTTGGACACCACAGGATGCCTAAAGAAGAAAGTTCCATGCTTAAGTTTGGAACGTTTGTCACTTCTATCTCTGACACTTCTTATGATCAATTTTATCCTTCTTCTTCAAATTCTATCACTGAGGAAAAATCCAAAGGCTCTAAGTCTGCGGATAAAGGAAAATCCATTCTTTGTCCTCAGAAGGCTACCAAGAAAGCAAAGCTGAAAGTTCCTTTTAAACCTTCAGTGAATCAATCCTCTAGCTCTGTGATAGAAATCTTCGATCCCTGTCCTCCAAAGCTAAAGATTGACCTTAAACCAACGAGATCTGAAGAAATAAAAATTCCTCCCAGATCTCATGATGAAGGTATTCTTGGAGCTGGACCTGCTCATCTTAAACTTGCAAAACCTTCTACTTCTGGTCCTAAAACCATTTTCAAATATAGAAAATGCTATCACTGTGGTTTTACTGACCGTATTGCAAGAAAATGTCCAACTGCCACTAAAGCTGATAAATCAGCTAAAGTGAAGATAAATGCCTCCAAGGCTGAAAAGGTCACTGAAACTGAAAAATCGACCAAGGTGAAGAATACCACTAAGGTTAAGAAATTAACCAAAGTGAAGATTACCACTGAAGCTGAATCTTCATCTGCTGTGAAGATTACTGAACCTTCCATCTCCACTAACCCAAAAGGACCCATTGAAAAGTGGGTACCAAACAACGCTTAATCTTCCTTATGTGTGCAGGGATCAAAGGGCATCTGGTATCTCGACAGTGGATGTTCTCGTCATATGACTGGACAAAAAGACCTGCTCACTGAATACAAGGAAGAGAAAGGTCCCTCTGTGACCTTTGGTGGAAATGGAAAAGGATATACCCGAGGGTTTGGTGTTCTCAGCAATGGAACAACTACCTTTCGAAGAGTCGCTTATGTAGATGGACTGAAGCACAATCTTCTGAGCATCAGCCAGCTATGTGACAAAGACTACGAAGTTCGTTTTTCTAAGAAAGCATGTTCAGTGGTGAATGAGAAAGGAAAACTTGCTCTCAGTGGTTATCGCATAGAAAATGTCTATGTAATAGATATGGACTCTACTACCACTGAAAACTTATGTTTTCTCTCTAAAGCCTTTTCTGATGTCAACTGGCTATGGCACAAAAGGCTCTCTCATCTAAACTTCAAAACCCTGAATTCTCTCTCATCTAAGGAACTGGTTTCTGGTCTTCCTCAGCACTCATATGCTAAAGAATCTCTCTGCTCAGCATGTGAAAAAGGAAAACAAACAAAAGCTAGTTTCAAATCTAAACAAGTTTCCTCAGTGAAAAATCCTCTTCAGCTCTTACATATGGATCTGTTTGGCTCTGTCAATATCCAATCAATAGCTGGAAAGAAATATACACTTGTCATTGTAGATGAATTCTCTCGCTATACCTGGGTTATCTTTATTCGCTGCAAGAGTGATACTCCAGAAGAACTAATATCTTTTGTTAAAAAGATGGAAGTGCTGAATAATCTTATTTTTCGTTCAATAAGAAGTGATCATGGAACTGAATTTAAAAACAGTTCTCTGAACAACTTCTTTGAGAACAAGGGAATTTCTCATAATTTCTCTTCAGTAAGAACACCTCAGCAAAACGGAGTCGCTGAAAGAAGAAACAGAACAATCATTAAAGCTGCTAGATCAATGCTCAACGATTCTCATCTTCCTACACAATTTTGGGCTGAAGCTGTAAATACTGCATGTTTTACTCAAAACAGATCGCTGATAGTAAAGCGACTTGGAAAGATAGCTTATGAACTTTTTCATGGAAGAAAGCCCTCTATCAGCTTTCTTCATATCTTTGGTTGTCAGTGCTTTATCTTAAACAACAAAGATCAGCTTGGAAAGTTCGACCCAAAAGCTGATGATGGAATATTTCTAGGATATTCCTCCATCTCCAAAGCCTACAGAGTTTTCAACAAGCAAAGACAATATGTGGAAGAAACAATTCATGTCACCTTTGATGAAACTCGTTCAGCGAACTCTAAACCAATCGCTGACAATGAAGAGCTAAATGCTTGGATGTTTTCTCATTACAGAGAAACAGAACCTTTCTTTTCAAACCATCAGCACATAGATCCACCTACTGCTGATGATGATCCAAACATCATACATCCTAATACTGAATCCAACTCATGGGTTTCAGCTGAACCTCTAAACACACTGCTACCATCAGATCTACCTTCGTCTGAAAACCTCTCTGATAACAATAGTCTGTCCACTACTCAACAGTTAATTGCTGATGAACCTCAAACGTCCTCATCAGTAAACATCCCAATTGTTGATCCAACATCTGAGTTAAGCGATCATGCTCCTGCTCAGCGATGGACCAGAGATCACCCAATAAATCAAATTCTTGGTGATCCCGATGCAGGTATTCAGACACGACGAAGTTCAGGTAATATCTGTCTCTTTGTTAACTTTGTCTCTTTAATAGAACCAAAGAAGACTGATGATGCCCTCAGAGATCCAAACTGGGTCAGCGCTATGCAAGAAGAGCTGACTGAGTTTACTCGTAACAAAGTTTGGAATCTCGTTCCTAGACCATCTGATAAAACTGTTATAGGCACCAAATGGGTGTTTAGAAACAAATTAGATGAACATGGAACTGTAACCCGCAACAAATCTCGACTTGTTGCTCAGGGATACAGACAAGAGGTAGACTATGATGAAACCTTTGCCCCTGTGGCTAGGCTCGAAGCAATTCGACTATTATTAGCTTATGCAGTCTATAAAGACTTCATCGTTTATCAAATTGATGTAAAATCAGTGTTTCTAAATGGAAAGCTGAATGAAGAAGTCTATGTAGAACAACCTCCAGGGTTCTATGACCCTAAGTATCCAAATTATGTTTATAAATTGGATAAGGCTCTCTATGGTCTAAAACAAGCCCCTCGTGCTTGGTATGACACTCTCTCATCTTTTCTTATCTCTGAAAAATTTGAACGTGGCAAAATTGATAATACACTGTTTTTCAGAAAGATAAAAGGTCATATTAATCTTGTACAAATATATGTCGATGACATCATATTTGGTTCTACTAACCCATCTCTGTGTACTCACTTCGCTGAAAGAATGAAGAAAGAATACAAAATGAGTATGATGGGTGAGCTGATATATTTTCTTGGTCTTCAGATTAAACAATCTGACAAAGGTACTTTTATCAGCCAAGGTAAGTATGTTAAAGATATGCTGAAGAAGTTTGATCTTACACAAACTTCAGCGATGAAAACTCCTATGGCACCTCCCCTGACACTTAACAAAGATCCATTTGGAATACCAGTTAATGTCACTGCCTATAGAGGAATGATAGGCTCCCTGCTGTATCTTACAGCGAGCCGACCTAACATCATGTATTCTACTTGTTTATGTGCACGCTATCAATCTGAACCCAAGGAATCCCATCTTTCTCATTAGTTTTCCTTAGTGAGCTACTGTGTGCACGCTACTTGTTTATGTGCACGCTATTCAACTTTCTCATTAGTGAGCTTGGAATGTTGAATCTTGAAGAGTAACTCTTCAGCGTTCATGCATTGTGTCAGTAATCATAAGTTCCCCTTTTATCACTCTTATAAACATTTTGACTCTCAGGTATGTTCTCTCCATCCCTACAACTGAATCTTCATTCAGTTAAGATGTTTTCAAAATATAAACTTTAATCACTGAACTTTCTTCAAATGATTAAAAGCTTTTTGAAAAATAAATTTATCACTGATATTTCTAGTCAGTGATCCTTCTTAAAAGAAAATTCATCCCTATCTTTACCATCAGGGATACATTCAAAAAGAAAATTCTTTCGCTGACTTTTCTTCAGCGATAATTTCAAAATGGACAAATGAACAGTCTCTCTCTCTTCTATGATGTCATTTGAACCGACAATCTACGACATGCCTTTTTCTGACACGTTCGCCCGTTGCCCTTCCATCCAATCAACTTCGTGGGACGTGTCCATGTCATGATGAACATTTGTTTTCCCGCCTCTCACACTCTCTCTCCTTCTCTCTCACGTATAAAAAGAATGTTTTTCCATTCTTATCATTTTACGCTTTCTGGAAATACTTTCAAGGCAAGAAAACTCTCTCAAAAGAATTCTTGCATTCTCAAGCATTTGCATCATCTCCTTCAAGATCAACAGGTTATTCTTGATCATCTTCTTATTCTTGTTCTAAATCTTTTTACATAATACTCCATTTATGGACTTCCATTATGGGTTTATAAGATTCTTTTTAATAAAATCATCTTTCTTTTGATTTTATTCATTCAAAACCAATTTTTTGATTATCTTCATTCAAAATCTTTGGTTTTTCTTCTTGTTCTTATATCTTACATTAAGAACACCTTTTTAATCTTCAAATATGTTGATTTTTCTATGTTTCTTTCCTAAAATAGAAACTAGGAAAACCTTCTTTATTTTTAGACTAAAACTTTTCTTCTATTCTTCTATCTGTTCATATTCAGAATATCTCAATCTGCACTTGTCGCCTCTAAGAATGTCATGTTCGCCATCGCTGATTCTGAGCTTCCCAAAAACAATCATCTTGCTCGCCTTGACTTTGATGGTGTCAAATACCTACATCTGGTGGAAGTCGCAAAATTTATGAAGCAATCCTGTATTGCCTATGCTATCACTATGGATCCCACACCTTCCAAAGATCTTCTCCAACAATTCTGGTTTACCGCTGAAGAGACCTCTCTCACTAACAAAAAGGGTGAACTAGTTCCTGCTATCTCCTTCAGCACTGAACTTGAAACATGGATGATGACAACCTTAGGGCTGAGGAAAGCTCTACGATTTCCCGACAAACCCAGGAATGGATTCGACGCTTTACCCACTGATGCTGAACTCATCCAATTCCTGGATGCTATGGAATACTCTTGGGAACCCAAGCCAAGAACGACAATACCAAACAAGAAGCTGACTCTGGTGAAGAAGGCGCTCATGCCTTCTCAGCTTAACTACATCTTCTCTCACTTTATTCAGTGTATGAGTGGGAAGAGTGGGTCACTGGACCAGGCCAGCAAGATTCAGGTCCAGATGACTTACTCAGTGATCGCCGGAAGAAATTTCGACTACGCAACAGATATCTTTGACGACCTAAGGTCAAACATAGAGAAGACCGAGAGGATCCAAAGATTCCCTATGTACGCTTCATCTGTGCGTACCAGAAGTTCCTATACCCTGCTACTTACCCCACCAATGCTGATGCATCTTTTCCAAAAGTGGGTCAGCGCTCCCTGGAGGTCAAGCCACTTCCCAACGAGGTAAGTATCTCTGAACTTCGCTCCCGACTCTCTCTCCTCACTTCTTCGTCTTCAGCGGCCACGCAGGAGGTTCCTTCTTCTGCTATCCCTGCCGCTACCCCTTCCAAACGACCATCAACTGGCTCCCTTGGTCCTTCAAAGAAGTCCAAGGTGACCAAGGAGAAAGCTACCTCTAGCTCAATCCCTAAGGATGTTTATCAACAAAATTCCTTGGATGCATTCGTGGGTCTCTCCTCCACATCCTCAGCGATACCCACTTCAACCGTGCCAGCGATCTCGGTCGCTGTCACAACAACAGTGACGCAACCTACAATCTCAGTTCAGCAACAACCTGAGGTAACTACCCCTATCCCTACATCTTCTATCCCCATCTCTAGTCCTTCTATTTCTTTGATCTCTAACCCTCCATCTATTTCTACGCAACCATAGTTTGGACCCATAGGACCTGAACATCAATCTTTTGAGGAATCTTTACAATTCTACAAAATGTTTGATAATTCAGGTACCCCTATAACCTTAAACACTTCTCCCAACTCACCATATAAGTCTGTTTCTCAACAACTAACTTATATTTCAGGTCCTTGTTTGGCGACTGTTGACACCAATGTCAACAGTTTGAGTGCAAAGGTGGAGTCTCTTACTACCTCTCTCAACAACAACACCAGCGCTGTTCATACCGCTAGTGAAGCACTGAAGACGCTGGCAGATCAATGTGCCTCGAAAGCTGACGTTTCTCAAATCGCTACTCTCCAAGAAGCGATTGTAAAAGTCAGGGAAGGCTCACAGCAACAGTTTGCAGCCCTGGCTACAAAGGTTGATTTCTGTGAAGTTCTTCTTCAGCAAATCCTGACTCACCTGAAGGCACCAGCTCCGACTCCTACTCCCTCATTCACAGAGAACGATCGTACATCGCTGAACATTGCCGTGGAGTTCATTCATCAGGCTACGTCAGATCTTCCTGCGTTTGAAGGCCGTCTGGACTGTTTGGAGGCTGAAGTTCAGGTGTTGGCCGCTGCAAAAGCTTCATCTCCTTCCAAAGATCTCTCCCTCCCTGATAATGACAAAGAGGGGGAGAAGGAAGCTGAAGAAAATACGGAGTTTGAAGTCGCTGCTGAGGTCCAACAAAAGGAAACTCCCTCTCAGGTTAAGGGGGAGATAGCTGCTGAAAAAGCCCCTCCTTCTCTTGAAGATTCAAACCACTTCTTATTCTTTAAATGATTTTATGAATCTAGAAGTGCGATTTTAATTGTTTTTCACATCAGTGTTTTCATGATTAATTGACCGTGTGTTTCTAAAGATACATACTTGCGTATTATCCTTTCTATATACTAGCAAATATTCACACACCGATTCAGTATTTTTGTTTGACTTTGTTAATACCATGTCTCTAAATGACAAATCTTTCGATGGTAACACTCCCGTTTAAAATTCACTGGTGATTGAGTATCAGACGTCTTTTCTAAATTTTGTGCTTTCATTGTCAATATGTATATATTTGTTCATATAAACACCTTTCAATTATCTGATACCCCAAGCTATATTTTCTTGATAGCTGATCTGATTAAAATATTGTCAGATTCTCAAAACACTTAATTTGACTTCATTTCATTTATTAATTCTAATTGTTTTTGAGATATCTTCAAAGTTAAAATGCTCAATTTCATTCTTATTTTTGATGAGCATATATTTTCTGACAGTGATAACTTGTGCTTATATGTCAAGATAATTTGTTGAGCAACACATTTTTAGGACAAAATACGTGGGAATCAATGTGAGTGCTTATAAGAACTTCTATGGATTCACAATAACCGGTGTTTCCTACCCAAGAAGTTATCCTGAGTGATTGAGGGGATAGGTGTCAAAATAAGAGACTGGGTGTGTGATGAGGTAAAATGTAAAAGAGAGTTTGGTTATAAGCGAGCTCATATGTTAAAAAGAAAGATGGTGTGAGAACAGAGTAAAAGAATATAAAACTTTGTACCAAAACGAGTGAGTCGGGCAGCCACATAATCTGTTGGTTCACATTCTTTGGTGACCTTCATTGAAACATGCACTAGCCCATGCCAACTCTCGCATAAACCCCACTAGCTACTGTTAGAGCATATATTTGTTGGATGCAAGATCATGAAGACTGAAAGTTGAAGGTCAAAGCCAAGTCAAAGCTAAAGTCAACTCTTAAGGAAAGTCAAAGTCTTAGTGTAATAAAGTCAAAGTGTTGTAATGTGTTGTGTTTTTGTGTTGTGCAGGTGTGTTTTAAATAGGGATATGACTAAGAGAAGTTAGAAGTTGCATTGTACGCAGACTGTGTTTCTAGAGAGAGAAAGTAACAGAGAGCATTGTAATCGAATTGAAACAGGATGACTTCCAGAGAAGCTCTTGCTATTGGAACTGATGTGAAACCTCCAGTACTATTCAAAGACTTTATAGACAGACACGACTTAGGTGATTATATCAGAATATCACTTAAACAAGGAGTGATGAAACCTCCTACGAAGGATCATGTGATTGAAACTGGAGGAGAAGAAGATGATCTGAAAGAATACCCACTTCCGCTGGAAGAGTATACAGATGAGCAAAGAAAGAGAGTCAAAGCTGATAGACTGGCTAGATCATTTATCTTACAAGGGATTCCAAACGAGATCTATGTCAAGATCGACATTTACAATGCCACGGACAAGGAGATGTGGGATCAACTAGAAAATATGATGCTAGGATCCAAGATTGGCAACCAACTAAAAGTCTCAAATTGCCTCAACAACTACGAGGAATTCAAAGCTAAAGAAGGTGAATCTCTAGAGGCCACATATGATAGATTCGTGACTCTTTTGAATGAACTCAGTAAGAACAAAGTCAGGAAATCACAGATTGAGCTCAATGTCAAATTCCTGAGCATTCTTCAGCCTGAGTGAAAGAGGTTCACCAGACAGATGAAGTAGATGAAGGATCTGAATGAGATTCCACTTCACGAAGTTTATGAGACCTTAAGACAAAATGAAGAAGAGGTGGAGGAAATAAAATATGAAAAGAAGAAGGCCGAGAAAGTGGTTGTTGATCCAATTGCTCTAGTGGTAAAGAAGAAATCAGTGAGTTTAAAGAAGAAGAAGAAGAAAGTAGTAGTTTCTGAATCCGAGGAGGTGGATAGTGAAGAAAATGTTGACTTTGATGATTGCGAGAATCTGAAGCAGGCGATGCTACTATTGACTAAAGCTTTTCAGAAGAAGTTTTACAAGAAGCATGCATCTAACAATCAGAGGTATTCTTCGGGTTCAAGGAACTATGAACATAAAAAGAGAATTGAAGGAAAAAGAATAGAAGAGATAAGGCCTGAAGAGAAGAGGTACAAATCTGAAGAGAAGAAGAAAGAGCCAGAACCAACTAAGTGCTAGAACTGCAGCAAGACCGAACACTTTGTTAAAGACTGTCGAAAGCCTAAGGTCCGAGACTCCGGGTACTACAAGAATGAGATGCTCTTGGCCAAGCAGCAGGAAGCTGGCAAGGCTCTTATGGCTGAAGAAGAGTTCTGGATCGACCACTCGGAGGATGAAGAAGAGAAAGAAAAAGCCCATTTGTGCTTTATAGGTAAAGAAGAGACTGAAGCAAAAGCAGATTCTGACTATGAAGAAGACATTGAAGAGGTATGTGATATGTTTGAATAAGATTTTCTTAATGAAATGCATGTCATGATGGTTACACTCCAAGAATTAGAGTCTAATCTTAAACATGAAAAAGGTATCAATAAAGAGAAAAACCAATCAATACTGAAACTTAGCAAGGCTATTGCTGAGAAGAACGTGTTGATTGAGGGTTTACACAAAAAACATTGATACCAACGCGAAAGAGAAGACTATAATTCACAATGAACTATCTGAAACTACTTCCAAATATAGACTGTGTGAGTTTGAAGTGAAAGAGGTTGCTAAAATCTGTTCTTCACTAAAGAAAGAAAACAAATCTTTATCTGATAAAGTGAATGTGTTGGAATAAAAACTTTACACGTTAGGTCAAACTGAGTAAACCATTCACTTGAATAAACCAAAAGAGAGTAGTGAGTATTGGGGTGTTGGTTACGAGAACCCACACTTTCTCAAAAAGGGTATTTCTAAAGTGTCTGCGTTATATGATTTTGGATTTTTGAAATTGGCACCACAATACCCCGAAATCAAAGTTAAGTGGACTAAATTTTCTGAAGAGGACGAAGCTAAGGAAAAAGAGAAAAGAAAGAACAAAACTAAAATGCAACTTCCATTTCGCTATGAGAAGTTGAATTCTAGTTATAGTTCTGATAAATCAAAATTTCTTTCTAATGACTATTTCGAAAGTTATTCTTCAAAGGAGTTGGAGGCTAAGCATGTTGAAGGTAAAATCTATGTACCTCCACTTGTGTTAGAAAGTACAATTTCTGAACTCGAGAATACTCTGATAGAAGAAAGGATTTTGATTAATCTAGAACAACTTGTGTTCTCAACTGTGTTTGTAAATTCTAATTTTTCTAAAACTCCCAAGCTTCAAAACCTGATGATTTTAATGGTCTACTTGATGAAGAGTTTGATTTCTTAAACTCTGAAGGTTGTTTAGATGATTGTGTTGGTCAATTTGATTTCAATGCAAAATTTCCTGATCATTCACAGTTTGTTATTAATTCTTTTGGTCTACCCAGTGTATATGAAAAGGGTGACATATCAACGAAAGTTGATGTAACAGTTTCTGTGAATACCAAGAATGTCAAAGGTAAGAAGAAGAGAACTCGGCATTCCCAGAAACAGAATACCACTAGTAAGCCAAAGAAGAACAAGCAAACATTCAAATCTAACAGTTCTAACTTTAAAAATTCCAATGTTTCAGATGTGAGTATAAGAAAGACTGGAGTCAGATCAGAATGGCAACTAAAGAATAAGATTGACGAGACTGCGAAATCATATTCTGATCTTGATTGTAATAGAGTAACTACTAGTAACACTGATGTAGTTGAGAATGTTGCTTTCAATAAACAAAAACTTGTAACTTCTTACAAGAAATATTCCATAAAGCAATTATTCCAATTATCTCCGTCTGCTAGAAATTTTTCTAATTATCGTTGAAATGATTTTGCTTCTTGACAATATTCTGATGTTTGGTTATGAAACATATCATGTATATTCTTATGCTTCAAAATATTTTCAAAAGAAAAGAGGACCCAAATTCAAATGGGTGCCAAAATCTTGTGCTAATCTGATAGGACCCAGATTTAAATGGGTACCTAAAGTTTTTCCCTGATTTCTCTTATGCAGACCCGTCATATGTGGTACTTGGATTCTGGTTGCTCCAAGCATATGACTAGACAGAAAGATTTATTGTCTAATTATGCAGAGAAATATTGTGGAAACGTGCGCTTTGGAAATGATCAGATTTCACCAATTCTGGGCTATAGTGACATTATTCAAGACAACGTGACGATCAAGAAGGTGAGTTATGTTGAAGGCTTAGGACATAACCTATTCAACATTGGACAGTTTTGTGACAAAGACCTAGAGGTTAATTTCAAGGCCAAGAGTTGGTGTGTGCGTACTAAAGATGGTAAAGAACTCTTGGTTGGTACGAGAAAGTCAAACCTCTACACGATCAATCTTTCAAAAGTCAAGACTGACAATGAGGTGTGTCTACTGTCAAAAGCCTCGTTGCAACGAAGTTAGTTATGGAATCGAAGGCATTCTCACCTGAATTTTCGTTACATCAACAAACTGGTCATGGGAAATTTGGTAAGAGGACTTCCAGCGCTCAAGTATATGAAAGAACATCTCTATGCAGCGTGTGAGAAGGGAAAGATGAAGAGAGTTACTCATAAGCCAAAGCCTGAGCCGAGTACAAGTTCATTCTTAGAGTTACTGCATATGGATCTCTGTGGTACAATGCGTACTCAAAGCATAAACGGCAAGAAATACGTTCTAGTGATTGTGGACGATTACTCGAGGTACACTTGGGTCAAATTTCTGTGAACAAAAGATGAGACGTTCGAAGTCATCATCACATTTCTAAAGACCACTCAAGTGAATCTGCAAAAGACATTCAAGCTTCTTCGAACAGACAACGACACAAAATTCAAAAACATAATTGTTGAAGATTATCTCGAATCGGTCGGGATAACACATCAGTATTCTGCTGCCAGAACGCCTGAACAGAACAGAGTTGTAGAGAGACGTAATAGAATGCTAGTCGAGGACTCTCTTACTATGCTAAGTCAATTGGATCTACCTTTGTTTCTATGGGCTGAAGCTGTATCGACTGCCTGCTACACATATAATCGTTCTATAATCCACCACCGGTTTGGTAAAACACCATATGCTTTAATAAATAATCGTACACCTAGCATTAAACATTTTCATATTTTTGGATCCAGGTGCTTTGTATTGAATGACAAGAAGAACTTAAACAAGTTCAGTCCGAAGGCAGACGAAGGCATCTTTATCGGCTACTCTCAAACGTCTGCAACTTACAGAGTCTACCTAAAGAAGTCCAAGATTGTAGTCGAGAGCGTCAGTGTCACATTCGATGAAGAGATGGCTTATGTTCAAGACAGTTCAGAACCTATTATTACTGGTGTACTAGCTTCTGGGCAGATCAATCCAGAACCTCTGCCTACTGATAAGAAATCAGATGAAGCGTCATCATCTAATTCTCATTTATCTGATTTAGATCTTTTGTTTTAATTGTTTTATGATGACTTTCTTGGTACTAAACTGAATAAACCTGTTGTGGCTGACAAATTGGACGATTCAACGCATAAACATCCAACCACTTCTGAGATATCTACTGAATCCAATTCCCCGGTTCAGCAAGAAATTCCAATTCAAACGCCTACTCCAACAGTTGAAGCTGTGAACATTCATGAAGAGCTAGAAGTTGCTGAATCAGTTGGTTGAACTGTAAGGACTACTCAACAAACAAAAAATGTCCAAGAAACTGAAGCTTCTGCACAGAATATTTCAACTACACTTTTGGTCCAGAAGGTGCTTAACAAGTTTGTAGAAGGGGGGGGGGGTTGAATACAAACACAAGAATTAAAGTTTAATAAATTGTTTATTGATAAATCAAATACAATTTACATGTTTGTTGCGGAATAAGGTTAAGACAGACTCAATCTAAACAAACTTAAGAAACACTAAGATGGTTGCACAAGAAATTCAGAGAAAGGGGGATTAAGAGATATAGAAAACAAGGGTTTCTATTTCGGGGTTTAAGGATTAAGCATACTTCAGATGAAGGGGTGATCTTCCTATTTATACCCTCTGCATTAAATGCATGGCAGGGCACTTTACACGTGGCGTTCACTGATTGGCTTTGGGAGTTTGACTTTTGGGAGACATGCTTTTGGCCGAACAATGAACAGTGTAGTTGACAGAGATGTTGTACGAATTATGGCAGAGACATGTCCGTTCTGACATATCGTACTAAGTTGTGCAAGGTGAGACAAAAGGAAACTTGAGGCATAATCTAAGTGATCATTTGATCGTTGAGTATCTCTTTCTTCAGAGATATCAAGAGTTCAGCGATCGCTAAAGCTTTTCCTCATGTTCCTTCGCGTATAAGTAGATTCGTCTTTGCTTTACTGATATCCGCATCAGGTCACTAGTAGACTTGTCTTTGTTCACCAGCTTCGTCTTTGATTCAGCTATGAACATCTGTTGACGCGAGGCTTGTCTTCAGGGATTACATTTTCTGTTTACATCAGAAACTATCAGTGATAACTGAACAAACTCAGTCTAATTGCTGATAGTGAAACACTAATACATAGAAATGTTTATAAGAAAGATTATCAACGATAACTGAATAGACTCAGTTTGATCGCTGATGATGAAACACTAATACATATTAAAACGTAATTTTCACTAAGTATAGAAGAGGGTAGTTATCAAATCACTGAGAGAGTTTGGATCAACAATCTCCCCCTATTTGATAATGACAAAGTAACTGTAGAAAATTACTTTATAATTCAAAATGATGGAATAATCAGGACTCATAACATACATGTCCCAATTACTATTTTGAGGGATCTTTTACAGTATTGATAGAGTTAAGTACTTCACTGAATTTCTCATTAATCCAAGAAAAGAATTACAATGTATGAAAATTACAAGTACAAGTGATGTACTAACTACTGTAAGTTAAACTAATAGATTACAAGAAAGGAAACTAATCTATCAGCTATCTAAAGAGGGTTTAGGAGGATTGATCAAATACTCAGGTATTTCTTCTCCTTTTTGCCTTCGCTCTAAAGATTCTTTGCAGATGATCGCTATGATTGGCTCATCAGCAGGAGAGAGAGTACACCATAGGCACATGAGATCCTTGAGAAGAGCGAGGGGACAGATAGGGATTTCAGAGACATTTTGAAATCTGAGCTGTTCCTCATCATCTCTGAAGAAGATTCCAAAAGGTTCTTCAAGTACTTGTCCTGCAACATATGGTCCGCCAGGAGGCAGAGATAGATCCAGAACTGAAAGATCAGGAGGAGGACCGAACAGAGTTTCTCTTGAGAATTTGATGGAGGTTTCATTCCTGATCACTGCGACATTAGCAGATGAGGAGGAGATAGGCTTTCTCTTGATTTGCTTGGACTTTGGAGGAAGAGTAGATGGGACCTTTAGTATAGCAGCGACTCTGTTGATGAGGGCATCATTTACCCTTTCAACATAGCCTCTGTATGTAGACTTTGATTTCTTCAGCGCATCTTTGAACTCAAGCCACTCCATGTAGCCAAAGTCTTCTAGCTTTGAAATGAACATAGCCTTGCAGCTTCCATCCTCTCTGGTAATCTCCATGGTGACAGAGAGTTTATCCTTCTTCTTTCTTCCAGAGATAGCAATAGCTACGATCTTCATTGGGTCAGAGCGATAGTCAATTTTGTGCTTGCACCAATCGACAGAATTATCGCTGACCGCTTTTTCTTTGGAGCGTTCCTCTTCAATCTCTTTCAAAAGAGCTGCCTGGACTTCCACTGGTTTGCTTTTCAGCTTCTTGTCTTTGACTTGAGAAGACTGAATTTTGAGAGCCAGAGAGGCATCTCTTTGACAATCAGTAATCAACTTCTCAGCCCTGACAGATTCTTCAATTTCAGCTTCAGTCAGGAACTCCAGATCTGATGATTGAGAGGGGACCTTTCGTCGCTGACTCTCCAGATGAGAGATTATCTCTATTCTTTCTTTCTCTCTTCCTCTGACCAGTGAGATGGTCTAGAGGGCCTTCCATGATGTTGCAGGGACTCTTCTTCTTCTTCTTCATCCTCTTCATCAATCTCTCTGACAGAGATTGGGATTATTTGGTCATCAGCTTCAGCAGCTGGTATTATTTGAAGCTCTTTACCCTTAAGCAGGGGAGAGAACTATCTGGTCAGAAAAAGAAAAAGGTTAGATTTATTTTTAGGGAAGGAGAGAGATAAAGGCTAGAAAGAAACAAGGGTGGGATTTTTATAGAAGGATAAAAGAACAAGAGTAAGGCATACCTGAGAAGGATTCTCCTCAGGTAGTGAAATCATCTTCAGGGTTCCCTCAGCAGTTTCACCTTTGCTTTGGGAAGGGGTTCCTGAAGGTGTCTCTTGACTCCCCCTGCTTTGATAACTTCTTTCGAAGCTATCGCTGATGAAGTGACGGCTGAAGAACACCATAGAGATTGATCTTCATCGTCATCATCATCATCTTGATGAGAATCTTCTTCTTGATCTTCAAGATCAAGGTCTTCATCATCATTATCTTCTTCCTTCTTCCTCTTCATCATCATCAGCTTCTTTCTCCTTATTTTCTTCAGATGCTTTCTCCCCCTCTTTGTCATTATCACGAAGGGAGAGATCTTGGGAAGGAGTAGAGGTCTCAACGGTGGACAACTTCTGGACTTCATCCTCCAGTCCTTTGAGCCGGTCTTCAAGTACAGGGATATCGGACGTAGCTTGATGAATAAACTCCACAACTACGTCTAGAGCGGTACGATCATCTTCTGTAAATGAAGGAGCAGGAGTTGGAGCTGGTTCCTTCAGGCGAGACAGGATCTGCTGAAGAAGGACCTCACAGGCATCAACCTTTGTAGTCAGAGCTGCAAACTGTTGCTGTGAGTCTTCCCTGACTTTGACAATCGCTTCTTGGAGAGTAGCGATTTGAGAAATGTCAGCTTTGGAGGCGCAGTTGGCTGTCAGCGTCTTCAGAGCTTCACCAGCTGATTGAACAACATTGGTGGTGGTCTTGAGAGATGCAGTCAGAGCCTCCACCTTGGTAGTCAAACTGTTGACATTGGTGTCAATAGTCGCCAGACTAGGACCTGAAATATAAGTTAATTTTTGAGAAACAGGCTTATATGGTGAGTTGGGAGAAGTGTTTAAGGTTATAGGGATACCTGAATTATCAAACATTTTGTAGAATTGTAACGATTCCTCAAAAGATTGATGTTCAGGTCCTATGGGTCCAAACTGTGGTTGAGTAGAAATAGATGGAGGGTTAGAGATCAAAGAAATAGAAGGACTAGAGATGGGGATAGAAGATGTAGGGATAGGGGTAGTTACCTCAGGTTGTTGTTGAACTAAGATTGTAGGTTGCGTCACTGTTGTTGTGACAGCAACCGAGATCGCTGGCACGGTTGAAGTGGTTGTCACTGAGGATATGGAGGAGAGACCCACGAAAGCATCCAAGGAGGTTTGTTGATAAACATCCTTAGGTATAGAGCTAGAGGTAGCTTTCTCCTTGGTCACCTTGGCCTTCTTCGAAGGACCAAGGGAGCCAGTTGATGGTCGTTTGGAAGGGGTAGCGACAGGGATAGCAGAAGAAGGAACCTTCTGCGTGGCCGCTGAAGACGAAGAAGTGAGGAGAGAGAGACGAGAGCGAAGTTCAGAGATACTTACCTCATTTGGGAGCGTCTTGACTTCCAGGGAGCGCTGACCCACTTTTGGAAAAGATGCATCCGAGTTAGTGGGGTAAGTGGCAGGGTAGAGAAACTTCAGGTACGCGCAGATAAAGCGTACGTAGGGGACCTTGGGATCCCTTTCGGTCTTCTCTATCTTTGACTTGAGATCGTCAAAGATAGCTGTTGCGTAGTCGAAGTTTCGTCCAGCGATCACTGAGTAAGCCATCTGGACCTGAATCTTGCTTGCTTGGTCCAGTGACCCACTCTTCCCACTCATACATTGAATGAAGTGTGAGAAGATGTAGTTAAGCTGAGAAGGCATCAGTGCCTTTTTCACAAGAGTCAGCTTCTTGTTTGGAATCGTCGTCCTTGGCTTGGGTTCCCAAGCGTATTCCATGGCATCCAGGAATTGGATGAGTTCAGCATTAGTTGGCAAGGCGTCGAATCCATTCCTGGGTTTGTTAGGAAGATGTAGATCTTTCCTCAGGCCTAAGGCAGTCATCATCTCTGAGCCAAGTTGAGTGCTGAAAGAGATAGCAGGAACCTGTTCACCCTTTTTGTTGGTGATAGAGGTTTCGTCAGTAGTAAACCAGAATTGCTGGAGAAGAGCTTTGGAGGGTGTGGGATCCACAGTGATAGCATAAGCAATGCAGGATTGCTTTAGAAACATTGCAGCTTCCTTTAGATGTGAGTACTTAACACCGTCAAAATCGAGACGTGCGAGATGATTGTTCTTTGGAAGCTCCGATTCAGTGAGTGCGAATTTGACGTTCTTAGAAGCGACAAGTGCAGATTGAGCAATTCTGAATATGAGTAGATAAAAAGAGTAGAAGAAAAAGTTTTAGTCTAAAAATAAAGAAGATTTATTAGTTTCTATTTGAGGAAAGAAACATAGAAAATCAACAAATTTGAAGATTAACAAGGTGTTCTTAATATAATATACAAGAACAAGAAGAAAAACCAAATATTTTGAATGAAGAAAATCCAAATAAAATGGTTTTTAAAGAATAAAATCGAAAATGAAAATGATTTTATGTGATTAGAATCTTATAAACCCATAAATGGAGTTTTATGTAAAAAGATTGAAGATAAGAATTAGAAAAAGATCACGAATAACCTGTTGATCTTTGAAGAAGATGATACAAATGCTTGAGAATGCTAGAATGCTTGAGAGAGTATTCTTGCTTTGAAAGTATTTCCAGAAAGCGTAAAATGATAAGAATGTAAAAACATTCCTTTTATACGTGTGAGAAAGGAGAGAGAATGTGAGAGGCGGGAAAACAAATGCTCATCATGACATGGACACGTCCCACGAAGTTGATTGGATAGAAGGGCAACGGACGAACGTGTCAGAAAAAAACATGTCGTGGATTGTCGGTTCAAATGACGTCATAGAAGAGAGAGACTGTTCATTTGTCCGTTTTGAAATTATCGTTGAAGAAAAGTCAGCGATAAATTTTTCTTTTTGAAAGTATCCCTGATGGTAAAGATAGGGATAGATTTTCTTTTTAAATGATCACTAACTAGAAATATCAGTGATAAATTTATTTTTCAAAAAGCTTTTAATCATTTGAAGAAAGTTCAGTGATTAAGGTTTATATTTTGAAAAACATCTTAACTGAATGAAGATTCAGTTGTAGGGATTGAGAGAACATACCTAAGAGTCAGAATGTTTATCAGAGAGAATGATAAAAGGAGAACTCATGATTACTGACACAATGCATGAACGCTGAAGATTTATTCTTCTAGATTCAGCATTCCAAGCTCACTGATGAGAAAGTTGAACCTTGTCTCATCAAGAGGTTTGGTGAATAAATCAGCAAGCTGAAAGTTAGTAGGGATAAAGTGAAGTTCAATATCACCATTCATCACATGATCTCTGATAAAGTGATATCTGATCTCTATGTTTTTTGTCTTTGAATGTAGCACTGGATTATTTGCTATAGCGATAGCACTAGTGCTGTCGCAATAGATAGGAATCTTTGACAACTGAAGGTCATAGTCTAATAGTTGATTTCTCATCCATAAGATCTGAGAACAACAGCTTCCAGCGGCTATGTATTCAGCTTCAGCTGTGGAAGTGGACACTGAATTTTGCTTTTTGCTTGTCCAACTTACCAGCTTTCCTACCAGGAGTTGACATCCACTAGTGGTACTCTTTCTGTCAAGTTTACAGCCTGCAAAATCACTATCAGAATAACCAGTTAGATCGAACCCTGAGTCTTTGGGATACCAAAGACCGAGGTTTTCCCTTCAGATATCTGAAAATTCGCTTAACAGCGATCAAATGGGATTCCTTGGGTTCAGATTGATAGCGTGCACATAAACAAGTAGAGTACATAATTTCAGGTCGGCTTGCTGTAAGATATAGTAGGGAGCCTATCATTCCTCTATAGGCAGTGACATTAACAGGTTTTCCAGAAGGATCTTTGTTAAGTGTCAGGGGTGGTGCCATAGGAGTTTTCATCGCTGAAGTTTGAGTAAGGTCAAACTTCTTCAGCATATCTTTAACATACTTACCTTGGCTTATAAAAGTGCCTTTGTCAGATTGTTTAATTTGAAGACCAAGAAAATATGTCAGCTCACCCATCATACTCATTTTATATTCTTTCTTCATTCTTTCAGCGAAGCGAGTACATAGAGATGGGTTAGTAGAACCAAATATTATGTCATCGACATATATTTGTACAAGAATTATATGACCTTTTATCTTTCTGAAAAATAACGTATTATCAATCTTGCCACGTTCAAAATTTTCAGAGATAAGAAATGATGAGAGAGTGTCATACCAAGCACGAGGGGCTTGTTTTAGACCATAGAGAGCCTTATCCAATTTATAAACATAACTTGGATACTTAGGGTCATAGAACCCTAGAGGTTGTTCTACATAGACTTCTTCATTCAGCTTTCCGATTAGGAACGCTGATTTTACATCCATTTGATAGACGATGAAATCTTTATAGACTGCATAAGCTAAGAATAGTCGAATTGCTTCGAGCCTAGCCACAGGGGCAAAGGTTTCATCATAGTCTATACCTTCCTCTTGTCTATATCCCTGAGTAACAAGTCGAGCCTTGTTGCGGGTTACAGTTCCATGTTCATCTAACTTGTTTCTAAACACCCATTTGGTGCCTATAACAGTTTTATCAGATGGTCTAGGAATGAGATTCCAAACTTTGTTTCGAGAGAATTCAGTCAGCTCTTCTTGCATAACGCTGACCCAGTTTGGATCTCTGAGGGCATCATCAGTCTTCTTTGGTTCTATTAAAGAAAGAAAGTTGACAAAGAGACAGATATTACCTGAGCTTCGTCGTGTCTGAATACCTGCATCTGGATCACCAAGAATTTGATCTATTGGATGATCTCTGGTCCATCATTGAGCAGGAGCATGATCTATCAACTCAGAGGTTGAATCAACAATTGGGATGTTTACTGATGATGACGTTTGAGGTTCATCAGAAATTAACTGTTGAGTAGTGGACAAACTGTTGTTATCAGAGAGGTTTTCAGACAGAGGTAGATCTGATGGTAGCAAAGTGTTTAGAGGTTCAGCTGAAACCCATGAGTTGGATTCAGCGCTAGGAGGTATAATGTTTGGATCATCATCATCGGCTGGAGGATCTGAATGCTGATGGTTTGAGAAGAAGGGTTCAGTTTCTTTGTAGTGAGAAAACATCCAAGCATTTAACTCTTCATTGTCAGTGATTGGTTTAGAGTTCGCTGAGCGAGTTTCATCGAATGTGACATGAATTGTTTCTTCCACAGATTGTCTTCTTTTGTTGAAAACTCTGTAGGCTTTGGAGATGGTGGAATATCCTATAAATATTCCATCATCAGCTTTTGAGTCGAACTTTCCAAGTTGATCTCTGTTGTTTAAGATATAGCACTGGCCACCAAAGATATGAAGAAAACTGATAGAAGGCTTCCTTCCATGAAAAAGTTCATAAGCTGTCTTCCCAAATCGCTTTACTATTAGCGATATGTTTTGAGTAAAACATGCAGTGTTTACATCTTCTGCCCAAAATTGAGTAGGAAGATGAGAATCGCTGAGCATTGATCTAGCAGCTTCAATGATCGTTCTGTTTCTTCTTTCAGCGACTCCGTTTTGCTGAGGTGTTCTTACTGTAGAGAAGTTATGAGAAATTCCCTTGTTTTCAAAGAAATTGTTCAGGGAACTATTTTTGAATTCAGTTCCATGATCACTTCTTATTGAATGAACAATAAGATTATTCAGCACTTCCATCTTTTTAACAAAAGATGTTAGTTCTTCTGGAGTATCATTCTTACAGCGAAGAAAGATTACCAGGTATATCGAGAGAATTCATCTACAATGACAAGCGTATATTTCTTTCCAGCTATTGATTGGATGTTGACAGGGCCAAACAGATCCATATACAAGAGCTGAAGAGGACTTGTCACCGAGGAAACTTGTTTAGACTTGAAACTAGCTTTTGTTTGTTTTCCTTTTTCACATGTTGAGCAGAGAGATTCTTTAGCATATGAGTGTTGAGGAAGACCAGAAACCAGTTCCTTAGATGAGAGAGAATTTAAGGTTTTGAAGTTTAGATGAGAGAGCCTTTTGTGCCATAGCCAGTTGACATCAGAAGAGGCCTTAGAGAGAAAACATAAGTTTTCAGTGATAGTAGAGTCCATATCTATTACATAGACATTTTCTCTGCGATAACCACTGAGAGCAAGTTTTCCTTTCTCATCCACCACTAAACACGGTTTCTTAGAAAAGCGAACTTCGTAGTCTTTGTCACATAGCTGACTGATGCTCAGAAGGTTGTGCTTCAGTCCATCTACATAAGTGACTCTTCGAAAGGTAGTTGTCCCATTGCTGAGGACACCAAACCCTCGGGTATATCCTTTTCCATTTCCTCCGAAGGTCACAGAGGGACCTTTCTCTTCCTTGTATTCAGTGAGCAGGTCTTTTTGTCCAATCATATGACGAGAACATCCACTATCGAGATACCAGATGCCCTTTGATCCCTGCACACATAAGGAAGATTAAGCTTTGTTTGGTACCCACTTTTCAATGGGTCCTTTAGAGTTAGTGGATAAGGAAGATTCAGCAGTCTTCACAGCAGATGAGGATTCAGCTTCAGTAATGATCTTCACTTTGGTTAATTTCTTAACCTTAGTGGTATTCTTCACCTTGGTCGATTTTTCAACTTTGGTGACCTTCTCAGCCTTAGAGGCATTTATCTTCACTTTAGCTGTTTTATCAGCTTTAGTGGCAGTCGGACATTTGCTTGCAATATGGTAAGTAAAACCACAGTGATAACATTTTCGGTATTTGAAAATGGTTTTAGGACAAGAAGTAGAAGGTTTTGCAAGTTTAAGATGAGCAGGTCCAGGTCCGAGAAGGCTTTTCTCATGAGATCTGGGAGGAATTTTCATTTCTTCAGATCTCGTGGATTTAAGATCAATCTTTAGCTTTGGAGGACAGAGATCAAATATTTCTATCACAGGGCTAGAGGATTGATTTGCTGAATGTTTAGAAGTAACCTTCAGCTTTGCTTTCCTGGTAGCCTTCTGAGGAAGAATGGATTTTCCTTTATCCGCAGACTTAGTGTCTTTGGATATTTCCTCAGGGATAGAGTTAGAAGAAGAACAGGGATAGAATTGATTATAAGAAGTGTCAAAGAAAGAAGTGACAAACGTTCCAAACTTAAGCGAGGAACTTTCTTCTTTAGTTACATCCTGTGGTTTCCAATAACCAAGACCAGTTCTATCACTTTCAGGAATTTGAGCATTTATTATCTCAGAGATCTTTGTTGATGATTTGCACCATTTTTCAACATGAGCCTTTTCTGCTTTTAGAGCAGCGATGGCTTGTTCGCGTTCAATACTGATGATTTCATTTATAATGACTTGATCTTTCAACTTCTCTTCTAAAAGAGTTAGTTCTCTGATCTTTTCATGACATTTCTCTAGCTCTTGAGTTAAATGAACATTTTTATTCTCAGCTTGAGTTTTGTCGTTTAGAGCATTATAAAGGTCAATCGTCAGCACATCAACAACACGACTTCTCTAAGCTTCAGGCAGAGAGGGATTTGTAGAGATAGATACATGAGATGATATGTACCTCATGGAAGGTTCAGATGGTTCTTCCACTTCTTCTTTAATCTCAGCCATGAGGCAAAGATTAGCGACGGCTTCTTCATCAGAGCTTGATTCTTCTGATTTAGCCCAGTCATGTTCTTCAGCGATGAGACTTTTACCTTTTCGCTTATAGCTTTTCAGTTTTTGATATTTGTTCTTCAGCTTTAGGTATTTGTCATCACTGGATCTTCTTGAGGTAGAAGGTTTGAAGACCTTTTTCGACCTGCACTCACTAGCAAAGTGTCCAATCTTTTCACAGTTATAGCAAGTGGCAGTAGCCTTATCAATAGGCGTTGATTTTGGCTTTTCAGTAAGAGAGAGAGGCTTACTTTTTCGGAAGTTGCTCTTTCTTGCAAATCTCTTGAAAGAGTTTGTCAAGAGTGCTAAGGACTCATCAAACTTTGAAAGATCAGTGTTTGATAGATCCTCAGATTCAGAATCTAACTCAGTGATGGTGAGAGTAGATCGCTGAGATGGAATTATCTCTGAAGAGACTAAAGCAACAGGAGTGCTTTTGGAGTCTTTAGAATCTTTTAAAAGATTCTTTTTCAGGATATTCGATTGCTCATAGTTGAGCAATATTCCATACAGAGTGCTGAGAGAAAGAGAATTTAAGTCTTTTGTAAGCTTAAGACATATTGAATAACTATCCCAACTTTCAGGAAGACATTCTAAGAATTTTGTTAGGACCTCAGAAATAGGATAGGTCCTGGAAACAGTTCTTAGGTCAATGATTAAGCAGTTAAACCGCTGATGAACGTCAGAGAGAGATTCATTCTTACCAGCGAAGAAACTTTCATACTGTCTTACCAAGTTAATCTTATGAGTTTCTTGGATTTAAGTGGTGTCCTCATATTGAACACATATGGTTTCCCACATTTCTTTAGAAGTTTTTAGATGCATGATGGAATGGAAAACTTCATCAGGCAGAGCCATTGAAATAATGGTCTTTGCTCTTGCATCTATTCCTACCTTCTTTTTATCTTCATCACTCCACTGTCTTATTTCCTTAACGACATAGCGTTCAGGGACAACTTCAGTGGTGGTAGTAGCGGGAACTGCAGCTATAATTCTAACAGGTTTATAGGGTCCATTTTCTATATATTCAGGTATAGTAGGATCCGCACCTTCAAGAAATAGCATCATTCGATTTTTCCATAGAGAAAAGTTATCTCTGCTAAATCGAGGAGGTTTAGAAAGTGAACAATTATCATAGTAGTTTGTGTTTGTGTTAAGTGCCATTTAGAATCGAAAAGAAGAGAATAAAGCAAGATCTTGTTTATTAGATTAAACAAACTGCTCTGATACCACTTGTTGGTCCCGAAGGTGCTTAACAAGTTTGTAGAAGGGGGTTGAATACAAACACAAGAATTAAAGTTTAATAAATTCTTTATTGATAAATCAAATACAATTTACAAGTTTGTTGCGGAATAAGATTAAGACAAACTCAATCTAAACAAACTTAAGAAACACTAAGATGGTTGCACAAGAAATTCAGAGAAAGGGGGATTAAGAGATATAGAAAACAAGGGTTTCTATTTCGGGGTTTAAGGATTAAGCACACTTCAGATGAAGGGGTGATCTTCCTATTTATACCCTCTACATTAAATGCATGGCAGGGCACTTTACACGTGGCGTTCACTGATTGGCTTTGGGAGTCTGACTTTTGGGAGACATGCTTTCGGCCGAACAATGAACAGTGTAGTTGACAGAGATGTTGTACGAATTGTGGCAGAGACATGTCCGTTCTGACATATCGTACTAAGTTGTGCAAGGTGAGACAAAAAGAAACTTGAGGCATAAGCTAAGTGATCATTTGATCGCTGATTATCTCTTTCTTCAGAGATATCAAGAGTTCAGCGATCGCTAAAGCTTTTCGTCATGTTTCTTCGCATATAAGTAGATTCGTCTTTGCTTCACTGATATCCGCATCAGGTCACTAGTAGACTTGTCTTTGTTCACCAGCTTCGTCTTTGATTCAGCTATGAACATCTGTTGACGCGAGTCTTGTCTTCAGGGATTACGTTTACTGTTTACATTAGAAACTATCAGTGATAACTGAACAAACTCAGTCCGATCGCTGATAGTGAAACACTAATACATAGAAATGTTTATAAGAAAGATTATCAGCGATAACTGAACAGACTCAGTTTGATCGCTGATGATGAAACACTAATACATATTAAAACGTAATTTTCACTAAGTATAGAAGAGGGTCGTTATCAAATCACTGAGAGAGTTTGGATCAACAACACTCCTACCAAATACTGAACAAACTGATGAAGCTGAAAGTGGATTTTTAGATGAAAATCATGATTAATCTATATCATATCATAGGATATCCATCTAAACTGGTGCAAACTAGGTCTGCTACACTTAATCAATGTATGCATGACTCATTCTTGAGCAAGGTAGAGCTAATACGCGTATCTGAAGCTCTAGCCGACTCAGATTGGGTTACTGTGATGCAAGATGAATTGAATCAGTTCGAAGCACTCAAAGTCTAGAGACTAGTGTCTAAGCCTTAAGGTAAAACCATTATTGAAACAAAATGGGTGTTCAAAAACAAGAAAGACGAAGATGGTATCATTATCAGAAATAAAGCAAGACTAGTGGCTAAAGGATATAGGCAAGAGGAAGGTATTGACTATGACGAGATCTATGCTCCAGTGGCGCGCATCGAGGCTATACAGATGTTTCTTGCAATAGTCGTCCACAAGAATTTCACCATCTACCAAATGGACGTGAAGACTGCCTTTCTCAACGACATCTTAAATGAGGAAGTCTATGTCTCTCAGCCTGAAGGCTTTGTTAATCTAGAGAAACCGAATCACGTATATATTCTGGACAAAGCTCTTTATGGTCTGAAGCAAGCCCCTCGAGCCTGGTATGAAGTCTTATCAAAATTCCTAGTCAAGTTTGGTTTCTCGAAAGGTAATATCGATACTACTCTTTTTATTAAAAAGGAAAAAGCCGATATCATTTTAATTTAGATTTATGTGGATGATATCATATTTGGCTCAACTAATGCAAAATACTGTAAGAATTTTTCTAACCTCATGGTGTCCAGATTTCAGATGAGTATGATTGGAGAGATGAATTTCTTTCTCGGATTACTAGTCAACCAGTTTTCCACGGGTATCTTTATCAATCAAGCTAAGTATATTTTCGATATTCTTAGAAAATTCAAAATGAAAAATTGTACCCCTTTTGGAACCCCGATGGCACCAGGAACTAAGATTGACACTGATCCTTCTAGAAAAGCTGTCGATGTTAGAACCTACCGAGAGATGATTGCTTCTTTAATGTATTTAACATCTAGTAGGCCAGATATTATGTTTTCTACATGTCTATGTGCTCGATATCAGGCTTCTCCAAAAGAATCCCATTTGTCTGCAGTTAAACGAATTTTTAAATATCTGAAGGGCACTGTAGATCTTGGTCTATGGTATCCTAAAGATACAGGTTTTGAACTGACATCATATTTAGATGCATATCATTCAGGTTGTATGCTTGACAGGAAAAGTACGTCGGGACACATACAATTTCTATGCGATAAACTCGTGCGTTGGGCTTCAAAGAAACAACTTTGTGTATCTACATCAATAGCTAAGGCAAAGTACGTTGCTGCGGCGAGCTGTTGTTCTCAAGTGTTGTGGATGAGAACATAACTCCGAGACTATGGATTTAAATACAACAAGATCCCGATCTACTGTGATTCGAAGAGCGCAATTGCAATATCTGCGAATCCTGTTCAACATACAATGACCAAACACATCAATGTCAAATATCATTTTATCAAAGATAATGTGGAAAATGGTACAATTGAACTTTATTTTGTAAACACAGATTACCAACTTGATGATTTATTTACCAAGCCTCTCGATGAAAAGAGATTTAATTTTCTCATTTCAAAACTTGGTATGTTAAATCTCAAGACTAAATCTGTGATTACTTTCTAAAGTTTTGTTATTGTCATTTTTTTCATTTCTTTATTTTTACTCTGAAAGATATCTGCACTTAAGTTTGTTCATGATCTCAGGGGGAGTGCGAGATTATACAAGATAAGATGATCTACATACATTTGAGGGGGAGTTCATAAGTTTTGCATATGTTTATCACTGATAAATTTTCTGATGCATAATTTCAGGGGGAGTAAGAGTCAAGGAGTATGGAATATGACTTCTGATTACATCTCATCGGAACTCGTATTTTCAAGTTTTTATTTCTTTATGTCATTTTATTTTCAATAAATTTTGTGAATAAAGCTTTGTACGTTGACAGACTTGAGATTTTTGCAGAATTGAGAGAAAGCTTACACTATCATATCATATATGACTTCGAATTGACTTGATGAGATTCAAGACTAAGCAAAAAGATTTATTTCTAATCTTAATCTCATACGTGTCTGAAAGAAGGACAACTTTCAGATATAAAAACATGTTTTTAAATGTTCAAACCACTTCCGATTCTTAAAAAAAATCATGAATATAGAAGTGTGATTTTAAATGTTTTCATGTTATATGTGCTTCAATGTTTAAACAAACTGTGTGTTTTAAAGATAAATACTTGTGTAATATCTTTTCCATTTACTGTCAAGTATTCACACACACTGGTTTAACTATTTTGTTGAAAATGTTCTTACCATGTCTCATATTGAAATCAATTTTCGATGGTAAGACACCGCTATTGATATTCAATGTTTGAGCGTTGATTTCATTTCAACATGTTTATTTCAAGACTTGTCTGTAATTGTTCTTATAGACAATATCTAATTTTTCTTGACCAAAGCCTTGATTGATAAATCATTCTATTTGATATTTTCATACAATGTCAGATTTTCAAACAAGTTTCCTGTATTCATTTCATTCATTCAGTATACTTGTTTTGAAAAATCTTCAATGTTTAAAATGCTCAAATCTTCATGATTACATCTATGAGCATACAAACATCTGACTTGTATATATTTGTGATTTAACTGCAAAGTTAAACCATTTTGAGCAACATGTTCTTATAGGAATTACATGGGTTCATTGTGTGAGAACTTAATTGAACTTCTATGGATTCACATTAACCAGTGTTTTCTACCCAATAAGTTAATCCTTGAGTGATCGAGAGGCGAGGAGTCAAAATAACTGAGTGTGGGTTGAGTGATGAGGTAAAATGTAAAAGAGAGTTTGGTTAGAAGAGAGCTCAATGATTAAAAAGAAAGAGAGTGTGAGAACAGAGTAAAAGAATATCAAACTCTGCACCAACTTTTTCTGAGTCGGGCAGCCACATTGCTGGTGTTTCACAATTCTTCGTGAACATCATTGAAACAGGCAACTAGCCTATGACAACTCTTGATAAAAACCCTACAAGCTACTCATCTTTTACTCAATTAGAAGATGTTTCATATTTCAAGGCGACGCGACACATAATCTATCTGGTTTTCATTTGGAAAATTTGGATATTGAAAAAGAAGGAAGTCTTCCCCACCTTCGCATTTCAATCATGCACAATTGAGTTTGTGTTATATTGTTGTTGTCTCAATGGTTTACACAATTTTGAGCATATGAAAAGCAATCATCAATCTTAATTCTTTCATACTCAAGCACGAACACACAGAAAATTTGTTTTTCTGTCTAAATGTTCATAGAATAAACTTATGTTATTCGATGATTGAATGGAAGACCAGGGGGAGTGAACATCAAAAAGATCCTTTCCAATGTGTATTCGTTACAAAGTGACTTTGTGTTACTGACAGGCACTTCTAACTGATTCATTTGTTGATTCAGGTGTGACACTCTTATTTGTCTGGATTTGCAAAGATTCAGATGAAAACAATCTTTATGAATTGAAGAACAATTAGATGCTCTTGGAAAAGATCAGTGGTCAGATTAATGACATTTCTTGTGAAAGTTTTGATGATGTCAATGTCATTTCATCAAAAAGGTGGAGAGGTAATCAAGAAATGTATATGGGAGAGACGAAAAGTTCAAGAAATGGTTGTGAAAGAAAGTTCTGAAGAAAGTTAATTAAAAGTTTTTGTGAAAGAATACATTTTGTAAGAAGACTGTACAAGTGTGAAAGAGAAAGTTCAGAGATTTCAAATTGTGAGCAAAAAGTACTGAAATTTTCTTTGAAGACAATTTGCTGAAGCAAACCGAGCAAAACCTGAAGATAATTTCTTTCTGGAGTCTAAAAAAGGTTTCTACAACCTTGGGGAGATTGTTACTGTTCTTGAAGAGTATATTCAGAGACCTTGGGAAGATTACATAATTTTTGAAGCTTGTCTAAGTAAAAGGGGAGATTTAATATGACGATATTTTGACAGAGGGGGAGATTGCTCAAATGTTTATTTTGCTGAAGATAAAGTTGTTAAAGTTTCATCAAAGGAGGAAATTGTAATTTTGAGCTTAAAGGAGGAGATTGTATTGCAAAATCTTTTTGAGATGATCTTGAATCCAAAGGGGGAGATTGTTAGAGCATATATTTGTTGGATGCAAGATCATGAAGACTGAAAGCTGAAGGTCAAAGCCAACTCAAAGCTAAAGTCAACTCTCAAGAAAAGTCAAAGTCTTAGTGTAATAAAGTCAAAGTGTTGTAATGTGTTGTGTTTTTGTGTTGTGCGCGTGTGTTTTAAATAGGGATATGACTAAGAGAAGTTAGAAGTTGCATTGCACGCAGACTGTGTTTCTAGAGAGAGAAAGTAACATAGAGCATTGTAATCGAATTCTTCAATCGAATTGAAACAGGTTGATTAATTGTTTGTCATCTTGTTATTGTAATTAGAACTTGAATTTGGGACATAATAGCAACTCATCTTTTTCTTAACAAAAAGATGCTTCAAATTTTATTGGGGAAGCAACACAAAATCTATCTAATCTTCATTTGGAAGATTTGGATATTGAAAAAAAAAGGAAATTTTCCCCACCTTTGAACCTTTTTCATGAACATTGAGTTCATGTAATATTGTTGTTAACTCAGTGGTTTACATATTTTTGAGCCTAATAAAACAATCATTATACTTAATTCTTTTATACACAAGCACATTCACACAGAAAATTCATTTTTCTTTCAGAACGTTCATAGAATTACGTTGTGTTATTCGATGATTGAATGGAAGACCTGGGAAGTGAACATCATTAAAACTCCTTATATAGTACATTCGTTGTACTAAGTAACTTCGTGTTACTTACAGGCATCATAACTTTATCATTTGTTGATTCAGAGTTACCATTCCAAATATGTCTGAATTTGAAAAGATTCGGATAAATACATTCATGAATTGACGGTTACATGTTCATATCAGATCAGAGGGAGAAACTATTCTCTTCGAGGGAGAGTGCTTACCATATTGAATGGGGGAGATTGTTTCTGCTTATCATGAAGACTATGCTTATTTTGATATATGGGGGAGATTGTATCAAAGAGTCTAGAATTCGCACACTAGAGACACTCAAAAAACCACAATTCGCATGAGACTTTATGCATATTCAAAGAATCCGTATATAGCTTTATGCAAATTCCTTGCAATTCGTATAAGTCTCTATGCAAATTCTTACCTTGAAAAATTTAGAGTTGAACTTTTCGCACAAAACTTTTCGCACACAGATTTCGTATAACAAGATGATGTGAATTCTTTACTTATAAAAATTTTCAGATTCAAAAAAATTTCGCATCTCATACGAAATCTGAACTTTAAAAATTTCAAAATGAAATGCGAAATCTTATAGAATTCGTATGAAACCTGTGTGAAATATCACAATTCGTACACCACAGACGTGCGAATTCTACACAATTCGCATCTGAGACATATGCGAATTCATTACTTTTCGTATGTCAAGGTATACGAATTATGCACTTAATAAAATTTCAATTAATCTCTTAAGCGAATTCTATCTTTTCGTACAAATCAGATGTTCGAATTATGTACTTAAATGAATTTTAATGGAATTTATGTGAATTCTCTCTGTGAAAATCAATTGTGCGAGTTCTTCATACGAAAAGAATAGATCCTGCGAGTTCTTGAAGTTTCGGTCCTAAAAATCACTTTATAGTCCAAATTTCCACTTAATTCTTCGATTCAGATGATGTAAACTCACAAAAATGAACAGATTAGTATCAAGAACAATCCAAAATCATCGATTAATCCAAAAATACACTTAATCATCAAAATCAGTAATCAAACAGTAACTACGACTTTGTTCGAACAAAAGTTTTCAAAAATCAAAATTTGATGATCCAAATCGATTTTCCAATGCAATTCACTCACACAAACTTAATCTAAAACATAAAACGACCATATTTCAACCAAAGATTTTATCAAAAACTCTTTTATACTCAAAAATCCAATCAAGACTCAAGAATAGTATACGAACTCTCAAAAACTTTCAATTTGTCGAATTTAGCTCTAATACCAATTGTGATATGTTATTCCCAAATTCAAGTTCTAAATGTAACAACTAATCAAGATGAACAATTTCTAAAATCATATGTCATTGATTTTCAAATCACAAGTTACAAATCATACACTTTCTCTCTCTATACGATTTCTCTCTCTCTCTAGATTGAATAACCAATAACCTCTTCTCTACAAATGACTTACACACCTGATTCCAACTTACACGATTTCTTACAAAGACTTACAAAGGTATTTATACCCAAGACAATTACAAAGAAACAAACAAATACAATATGTTGACTTTGACTTTTATTACAAAATGACTTTGACTTTCACTGAGAGTTGACTTTCTCAGCTTTGACTTCTTGAACTTTCATCTTCAATCTTTATGATCTTGAATCCAATAAATTTGTGCTCTAACAATCTCTCCCTTTGGATCAAGATCATTACTAAAAGATTTAGCAATGTGATCTTCTCTCTTTAAGCTCGATTGAAATAAACTCCCCCTTTGATCAACCTTTATCTTCTCTTGTAATCTCCCCTTTGACACAAGAATAATTTACAATCTCTCCCTTAACACTAACGAATTCATCTTTGATAAGCTCAGAAAATTCTCTCCCAAGGTTATAAAACCTCTTTCACAAATAAAATTTCAGCAAATCTTCAAAGTCTTTCAGTTCAATCAAATCTTGAACATCTTTCCCATATCTTAAATTTCGGACATTTCTTTTTCTTTATCTTCCCATTTCTGAATTAAACTTCAAACATCTCTTGAAACAAAACTTGTAATGGACATTTCTTCAAACTTTATCTTCTCCCCCTTTTTGATGATTAGAGCATCGATGTCATCAAAACTTTCTCCAAGAAATGTCATTGACCATTCTGATCTGTCCAAGAGCCTCTGATTCACCGTCAATCCTCCAAGATATTCATCTAGATCTTTTCAAATCCAGAAAAATTAGAAATGTAACACCTGAATCAACAAATGAATCAGTTAAAATGCCTGTCAGTAACATGAAGTCACTGTGTGTAACAAATACACATTGGAAAGGAGCTTTTTAATGTTCACTTCTCCAGGGCTTCCATCCAATCATCGAAACACCACAAAGGAAATTTCTATGAATGTTATGACAAGAAAAAAAGTTTCTTGTGTGTTCGTGTAAGTGTAGAAAGAATTAAGTCATCATATGCTTATAAAGGCTCAAAATTGTGTAAACCACTGAGACAACAGTAGATAAACACAGACTCAATGTGCATGATTGAAGTGCGAAGGTGGGGCAGACTTCCTTCTTTTTCAATATCCACATTTTCCAAATGAAAATTAGATAGATTATGTGCTGCGTCCCCAGAAAATATGAAACATTTTCTTCTGGAGAAGAAAATGAATGGTTGGTGGGGTTTTAACAAGAGTTGGCATGAGCTAGTTGCCTGTTTCAATAACGTTCACGAAGAATTGTGAAACATTAGTAATGTGGCTGCCCGACTCAGAAAGTAGTTGGTGCAGAGTTTGATATTCTTTTACTCTGATCTCACACCCTCTTTCTTTTAATCATTAAGATCACAGCTAACCAAACTCTCATTTCCATTTTACCTCAACGCACATCCCACACTCATTTCTTTTAGACGCCTCACACTCAATCACTATGGAATAACTTCTTGGGTAGGAGACACTGGTAATCGTGAATCCATAGAAGTTCATTTAAGTCCTAGCACAAAGAACCCAAGTAATCCTATAAAGCATAATGTTGCTCAATATGGTTTAACTTTATCAGTTAAAGCTCGAATACACGTCAGATAAATGTATATGCTAAGAATATGATCATGAAGATATGAGCATTTTTAAACATTGAAATATTTTCAAAACAAGTAAATTGAATGAATGAATATGAATGCAAGAGACTTGTTTGAAAATCTGACATTGTATGAAAAATGATCAGAAATTAATGATATTGCAATCAAAGCTTATGGTCAAGAATAATGGATATTGTCTATATGAATCAAAATACATACATTCTTGAAATGACGTTTCGAAATGAAATTACGCTAAAAAATTCTTTGAAGTACAAGCGGGGTGTCTTACCATCGAAAAATATGTTTCAAATGTGAGACATGGTAAGAACATATTTGAATAATAAGTCAAACTGGTGTGTGTGAATACTTGAAAGGATATAGAAAAGACAATACACAAGTATTTATCTTTGGAAACACATGGTTTGTTATCATGTAATCACAAGTAAATTTAAAAAAAACATTTAAAAAATTACACTTCCAATTCATGAAATTTGTTTAAGAATTGGGAAGTGGTTTGAATATTTAAGAACATGTTTTCTATGATTGAAAGTTGTCCTTCTTTCAACCATATATGAGATTAAGATAAGAAATTAACCTTTTCACTTCGTCTTAAATCTCATGAAGTCAGCTGAAATCATAAAGAATATGATCTTGATAGCTTCTCTCATTCTGCACAAGTCTCAAAGTCATGTCAAAGCAACTTTATTCACAAATTTATTCAAAAAATAAAAGACGTAAAGCAGTAAAAGGATTAAAGTACGAGTTCTGATCTGAATGAATCATAAGTCATGATTCTTTACTCCCCCTGAAAATATGCATCTGAAATTTGGCAGTAAAAGGCACATGATAGAGATCTGCAACTCCCTTTGAAGTGTAGTTCGTCATATCTTCTGAATACATAATTCCGGAAACATATGTACTCCCCCTTGAAGGTTGATTTCCTCTTCTAAGTATCTGAGTACACTCTCTTATCAGCCTGGGAGTAAGGTCTTTTGATCAATGAAGTACGAGTCCTAAACTGTTGTGTTTAGAAGTCAAACTTTGTTGAGGTACGGATCTTAAGCTGATTTACATAGAAGCCTCGATTCTTTTACTCCCCCTTGACCGTAGGTGCCTGCAATATAGAATCAACTTTAGGCTTTGGCACCCACTGGTATTTGGGTCCATATTTGTGAGTTGTAGTTATATTGGGAGTAACAGAATAAGAACCATACCAGAAATGATCACTTGTCTTGTGAACATAATCATGTGTACAGCAGTAAGAACAGTAATATTTCTTACCTGATAACCAGATTAATTGATCTTTCGTGTATATATGATCAGGTTTATCCTTATGCACGTTGTTCTTCTTTGCAGTATGTGTATGCACACATGACTTTTTACTTTTCAGCTCATCTTTCTTCTCTTCATCATCCACTGGTTTCACTCTCCATACCAGTTTCTCTTCTTTATATCTCCTTCTTCTATGTGTACCTGAACCATCTATCTTGATATCATAGAAAAGGTTAGTACTACGAATCTGATTAGAAGATTTAACTGACCTTTTGGAAGAAACAGTGTTCTGATGTGAGCTTGCAGCTGTCTTGAATGAGCATTCTGAATCAGCTGTATCATCTCTAGGTATGTGGATAATTAACTCTGGAGTCTTGTGCTCAATCACCACCACCATCTTAGAAATGATATCTTCAAGCTCTTTTACCTTTGAAGAGTAAATGTCTCTTTCTTTTACAAGAAGGTCAATCTTCGTCTCAAACTCAGACTTCATTTTCTTCTCTTTCAGCGCATATTCAGATAGTTCAGATAGCTTGACAGTAAGCTTCTTGATTTCTGCTTCAAATATGTTTCTTTCTTCTTCAAATCCCTTCTCAGCATCTTTTCTCTGGCCTGATATTTCCTTGAAAAATCCCGCATTCTTTTGTTCAATGGCCTTCTTCTCTTTGGCAAACTTTTCTCTTTCCAAGATTATTTCTTTCTCAAAATCAGTAAGTTGCTGAGAAAGCTTTATACACTTAAGCTCAAGAGTCTTCTTTTCTTCAAAACTCTTCTTGGAAAGTTCTGAAAACTTCTTTTCAAACTCACCTTTCTCCTTAGCCATTTTTATTTCCAAATCTGATATTTTCTTCTAAAGCTCAGTGTTCTCAATTATCAGACTCTGTTCCTTGTCTTCAAAGCTTTCATCATTAATGATAGAAGGAGAATGAGGTGGAAGTGGTGCATTGAAGTCAAACATATCAATTTCCTTAACACACCCATTATCAGAATTAAGAAAATCATTTGAATACTCAAATAAGTCATCAAAGTTATCAGTCGAAGTTTGAGGTGCCTTCAAAACTTTAGAACACATTTAGATTTAAATTGACAAACAGTGTTCTTTATAACAATAGAAAACACACTTTGTTCAATATCAACCAAAATTCTTTCTTCAAATAAAACATTTTCAAGCTCAACTATTTTGCTTTCTAGAATGAATGGAGGAACATAAACTTTTGCAGTTGCAGGTTTTGCCTCCATCTCAGTAACAGAATAGCTAACAAAATAGTCATCTGAAAGAATTTTTGGTGTGTCAGAACGGTAACTATCATATATCTTTTCATAGCGAAATGGTAGTTGCATTTTCTTTCCATTCTTTCTCTTCTCAGTTTCTTTGGCCTCAACTTCTTCTGGTAATTTGGTAACAAATTTGGGTTTCAAATGAGGATATTGATCAGCATAATACATATAATTTGCATTATAGAAAGATGGCTGTTTTCTGATAGCTTTTTCTAGGTAATGAGGATTATCATAACATCGTCCCCATTTCTCTTTAAATCAGCCTCTTCAATGGGTGCATTTAGAAAAATGGTGTGATCTGTTTGACCTATCGCATGAAGTTTAACTTCCAAATCATTTACCTTTTTCGTTAGGCTCTCGTTCTCAACCTGCAATTTATAAACAGTTAGTATAGATTTTTTCTTTTCTAAATCAAACTTTGAAAGTTTAGATTCAACATCAAAAATCTTCTTTTCAAAACAATCCTTTTCATTTTTAAAATCTGAAGCAGATTTACGTAGTGAATCAATTAGATCTTTATTTCCAATAACAGACTTATTAAGCTCAAAGATCTTTTCATTTCTTCTAGCAACTCTGTCTTTTACTTTTATCAATTTATCTTGAAGGTCTTGAACTTTAACCATCATAGCTTCCATTGTGGTCATGAAATCATTTACAGTGAAATCCTTTACCTCTTCAGCTGAAAAACTCATCTTGAATATCTGTTAACCAAAAAGAAACTTGAAATGATCGTTAGAAATTCAGAAAATTGAAATGGATCAGTAAAAATCAAACTTGGACAAATTTCAGAAAAACTCAGAAAAAAAATTATAAGTATGAAACTCTCAAACCAAAGAATACCAACTTCGCGCTAACACTAATTTGCGCGTTTTGAAGTTCACGCACAAGAAAGGATGCGAGTTCTGAGATTCGCGCTAACAGGCTCGTGCGAGTTCGAGGTTCGCGCTAACCGAAGCTTGCGAGTTTCTGAGTTTCGCCCTAACTGAAGCTTGCGAGTTTCTGAGTTTCGCGCTAACTGAAGCTTGCGAGTTTCTGAACTTAGGAAAATTTCAAAAACACTTCGCGCAAAACACCACTTCGCGCAAAACACCTGAAATGAACAGTAGAAACTCGCACCTAGTTATGTGTGAGTTTTAGCTTCGCGCATAACCTTACTAGCGAGTTTTACACTTGCGAGTTCTTCGATCTGCGAGTTCTTCCTTTGCGCGAACTGAAGATATAGCGAGTTCTTTAGTTTAAAGGATTTTTTTTCTCTGATTCGATTAATCACTCGACCAATTGATTCGATTCTTTGCAATTATCCTTGAAAATGATATACGAATCGATTACAATACATGAAATATCAAAACAAACAGAAATCTATGGACTATAATCCTATAACAGTTCGTATAGAGTCGAGTCCAAAAATCGAACAAAAATCCAAAATTCAATCGATCTGCTGAAAATTTGACTAAACATTATACTACAACTATGTTCTAGATGTTTAAACGAGTACAATGATGCACACATCAAACCAAAAACATCACTGTAGCTACAAACATTAAATCCAAACAGTAACTAGCGAGTTCTTCCAAAATGTCAACTAAAAACTTTCAATTCAATCCATTTCTGAATTTCTATCTGCTCTGTTACCATTTGTTATTCCCAGATTCAAGTTCTAAATGTAACAACTAATCAAGATGAACAATTTCTAAAATCATATGTCATTGATTTTCAAATCACAAGTTACAAATCATACACTTTCTCTCTCTATACGATTTCTCTCTCTCTCTAGAATGAATAATCAATAACCTCTTCTCTACAAATGACTTACACACCTGATTCCAACTTACACGATTTTTTACAAAGACTTACAAAGGTATTTATACCCAATATAATTACAAAGAAACAAACAAATACAATATGTTGACTTTGACTTTTATTACAAAATGACTTTGACTTTCACTAAGAGTTGACTTTCTCAGCTTTGACTTCTTGAACTTTCATCTTCAATCTTTATGATTTTGAATCCAATAAATATGTGCTCTAACATGATCCCAATATTCTAGCATTCAATTAACACTCAGATTATCAAACACAACTTTTGTTAATCAATCACACAATCTACAAATAGTCATATCCCTATTTCTTGAATTAGACTCTAAGCATTGTGTATGTGGGTGTTTTTCACCGTGTAAGTCTTACCAAATCTGCGCATGTGTTCTATGACTAAAGACATTATGACTTGCTATTTATATGGTCAACATGACCTTTAGCAATAGTCAACACTTTACACCCTTTTACATTAAACACCCACAACTTTACACACTTTACACTTTTGACCCAACTTTTTATCTTGAATACAATATAGCTCTAACATATCGACATTATGAGGTTATCCGAGCAGACAACAGAGTGTACAAATTTAATGACAATGATTTGGTAAATCTGAATTCGTATAAATTGACTCATTCTATGCATACTGCTCAACAAAGTCAGAGAGAGGAAGAGTCTAAAGAATGGGAGAGTACAAAGTGAAAATGGCTATGGAAGCCCACATAAAGCTCATAGCTAAGATAGATTTACAATAGTTGACAACAAAATCTTTGTAGAAGGCGCAAAGCAGAATTTACATGATATCAAACTCTAAAAGTTTTTTCTCTTTAGCCACAACACGACACAAAATAAGACTCCACAACAAAACTTGCATGAGACGGTTTATTTCACAAAACTAGTAAAGTGATATGCGCTTTGGTAAAACACATAAAATAATTTATGTCGGTTTTCAAGTTCAAAGTCAAATAACAATATGCCCTCTTCGTTCTTATTGATCCAAACTCTCTCAGTGATTTGATAACGACCCTTTTCTATGCTTAGTGAAAATTACGTTTTAGTATGTATTAGTGTTTCACCATCAGCGATCAGACTGAGTCTGTTCAGTTATCGCTGATAGTCTTTCTTATAAACATTTCTATGTATTAGTGTTTCACTATCAGTGATCAAACTGAGTCTGTTCAGTTATCACTGATAGTTCCTAAAGTAAACAACCAACGTAATCCCTGAAGACAAGTCTCGCGTCAACAGATGTTCATAGCTGAATCAAAGACGAAGCTGCTGAACAATGAGAAGTCTACTAGTGACCTGATGCGGATATCAGTGAAGCAAAGACAACTCTACCAATACGCGAAGGAACATGAGAAAAAGCTTCAGCGATAGCTGAACCTCTTTATCTCTGAACTTAGAGATACTCAGCGATCAAACGATCACAAAGCTTATGCCTCAAGTTTCCTTTTGTCTATCCTTGCACAACCTAGTACGATGTGTCAGAACGGACAAGTCTCTGCAATCATTCGTACAACAACTCTGTCTACTACACTGTTCATGACCCGGCCGAAAGCATGTCTCCCAAAAGTCAGTTTATCAAAGCCAATCTGTGAACGCCACGTGTAAAGTATCCTGCCATGCATTTAATGCATAGGGTATAATTAGGAAGTTCACCCCTTCATCTAAATGTGTGCTTCATCCTTGAACTCAAGATAGAAACCCTTGTTTTCTATATCTCTAAACCCCCATTCTCTGAACTTCTTGTGCAATTATCTTAGTGGTTCTTAAGTTTGTTTAGATTGAGTCTGTCTTAATCTTATTCTACAACAAACTTGTAAATTGTATTTTGATTCTTCAATAAACAATTTATTAAACTTTAAATTCTGTGTTTGTATTCAACCCCCCCCCCTTCTACAAACTTGTTTAGCACCTTCGGGACCAACAAGTGGTATCAGAGCAGTTTGTTTAAATCTAATAAACAAGATCTTGCTGTATACTCTTCCTTGCTATTCTAAAATGGCATTAAACACAAACACAAACTACTATGATAATGGTTCACTTTCTAAACCTCCTCGATTTAGCAGAGATAACTTTTCTCTATGGAAAAATCGAATGATGCTATTTCTTGAAGGTGCGGATCCTACTATACCTGAATATATAGAAAACGGACCCTATGAACCTGTTAGAATTATAGCTGCGGTTCCCGCTACTGCCACCACTGAAGCTGTCCCTGAACGATATGTCGTTAAGGAAATAAGACAGTGGAGTGATGAAGATAAAAAGAAGGTAGGCATAGATGCAAGAGCAAAGACCATTATTTCAATGGCTCTGCCTGATGAAGTTTTCCATTCCATCATGCATCTGAAAACTTCTAAAGAAATGTGGGAAACCATATGTGTTCAATATGAGGGCACCACTGAAATCCAAGAGACTCGAAAGATTAACTTGGTAAGACAGTATGAAAGTTTCATCGCTGGTAAGAATGAATCTCTTTCTGACGTTCATCAGTGATTTAACTGCCTAATAATTGACCTAAGAACTGTTGGTAGGACCTATTCTAATTCTGAGGTCCTAACAAAATTCTTGCAATGTCTTCCTGAAAGCTGGGACAGTTATTCAATATATCTTAAGCCACAAAAGACTTACATACTCTCTCCTTAAGCACTCTATATGGAATACTGCTCAACTATGAGCAATCTAATCTACTGAAAAAGAATCTTATAAAAGATTCTAAAGACTCTAAAAGCACTCCTGTTGCTTTAGTCTCTTCAGAGATAATTCCATCTCAGCGATGTACTCTCACTATCACTGAGTTAGATTCTGAATCTGAGGATCTATCAGACCCTGATCTTTCAGAGTTTGATGAGTCCTTAGCACTCTTGACAAACTCTTTTAAGAGATTTGCAAGAAAGAGTAACTTCCGAAGAAGTAAACCTCTCTCTATTACTGAAAAGCCAAAATCAACTCCGGTTGATAAGGCTACTGCCACTTGCTATAACTGCGAAAAGATTGGACATTTTGCTAGTGAGTGCAGGTCGAAAAAGGTCTTCAAACCTTCTACCTCAAGAAGATCCAGTGATGACAAATACCTTAAGCTGAAGAACAAATATCAAAAGCTGAAAAGCTATCAGCGAAAAGGTAAAGGTCTCATCGCTGAAGAACACGACTGGGCTGAATCAGATGAATCATCTTCTGATGAAGAAGAAGTCGCTAATCTTTGCCTCATGACTGAGATTAAAGAAGAAGTTGAAGAACCATCTGAATCTTCTATGAGCTACATATCATCTCAGGTATCTATCTCTACAAATCCCTCTCTACCTGAAGCTGAGAGAAGTCGCGTTGTTGATGTACTGACGATTGACCTTTATAATGCCCTAAACGACAAAACTCAAGCTGAGAACAAAAATGTTCATTTAACTCAAGAGCTGGAGAAATGTCATGAAAAGATCAAAGAACTAAATCTTTTAGAAGAAAAGTTGAAAGATCAAGTCATTATAAATGAAATCATCAGTATTGAACGCGAACAAGTCATCGCTGCTCTAAAAACAGAAAAGGCTCATGTTGAAAAATGGTGCAAATCATCAACAAAGATCTCTGAGATAATAAATGCTCAAACTCCTGATAGTGATAAAACTGGTCTTGGTTTTTGGACACCTCAGGACGATCCTAAGAAAGAGAGTTCCTCGCTTAAGTTTGGAACCTTTGTCACCTCCTTCTTTGACACTTCTTACAATCAACTCTATCCCTGTTCTTCTTCAAATCCCATCCCTGAGGAAAAATCCAAAGACACTAAGTCTACGGATAAAGGAAAGTCCATTCTCCTTCCTCAGAAGGCAAACAGGAAAGCAAAGCTGAAAGTTCCTTATAAACCTTAAACCTTCGAGATCTGAAGAAATGAAAATCCCTCCCAGATCTCAAGAGAAAAGTCTTCTTGGACCTGGCCCTGCTCATCTTAAACTTGCAAAACCTTCTACTTCTGGTCCTAAAACCATTTTTAAAAGTGTTATCACTGTGGTTTTACTGATCATATTGCAAGCAAATGTCCAACTGCCACTAAAGCTGATAAAATAGCCAAAGTAAAGAAAAATGCTTCTAAAGCTGAGAAGGTCACCAAGGCTGAAAAATCAACCAAGGTGAAAAATTCCACTAAGGTTAAGAAATTAACCAAAGTGAAGATTACCACTGAATCTGAATTTTCATCAACTGAGAATACTACTGAACTTACCTTATCCACTAACTCTGAAGGACCCATTGAAAAGTGGGTACCAAACAACGCTTAATCTTCCTTATGTGTGCAGGGATCAAAGGGCATCTGGTATCTTGATAGTGGATGTTCTCGTCATATGACTGGACAAAGAGACCTGCTCACTGAATACAAGGAAGAAAAAGGTCCCTCTGTGACCTTTGGTGGAAATGGTAAAGGATTTACCCGAGGGTTTGGTGTCCTCAGCAATGGGACAACTACCTTTCGAAGAGTCGCTTATGTAGATGGACTGAAGCATAATCTTCTAAGCATCAGTCAGCTATGTGATAAAGACTATGAAGTACGCTTTACTAAGAAAGCATGTTCAGTGTTAAATGAGAAAGGAAAACTTGCTCTCAGTGGTCATCGCAGAGAAAATGTCTATGTAATAGATATGGACTCTACTATCACTGAAAACTTATGTTTTCTATCTAAAGCCTCTTCTGATGTCAACTGGCTATGGCATAAAAGGCTCTCTCATCTAAACTTCAAAACCCTGAATTCTCTCTCATCTAAGGAACTGGTTTCTGGTCTTCCTCAGCACTCATATGCTAAAGAATCTCTCTGCTCAGCATGTGAAAAAGGAAAACAAACAAAAGCAAGTTTCAAGTCGAAACAAGTTTCCTCAGTGACAAGTCCTCTTCAGCTCTTGCATATGGATCTATTTGGCCCTGTCAACATCCAATCAATAGCTGGAAAGAAATATACACTTGTCATTGTAGATAAATATTCTCGCTACACCTGGGTTATCTTTCTTTGCTTTAAGAGTGATACTCCAGAAGAACTAATATCTTTTGTGAAAAAGATGGAAGTGCTGAACAATCTTACTGTTCGTTCAATAAGAAGTGATCATGGAACTGAATTCAAAAATAGTTCTCTGAACAATTTCTTTGAGAACAAGGGAATCTCTCACAACTTCTCTTCAGTAAGAACACCTCAGCAAAACGGAGTCGCTGAAAGAAGAAACAGAACGATCATAGAAGTTGATAGATCAATGCTCAGCGATTCTCATCTCCCTACTCAATTTTGGGCTGAAGCTGTAAACACTGCATGTTTTACTCAAAACAGATCGCTGATAATAAAGCGATTTGAGAAGACAGCTTATGAACTTTTTGTTGGAAGGAAGCCTTCTATCAGCTTTCTTCATATCTTTGGTTGTCAGTGCTTTATCTTAAACAACAGAGATCAACTTGGAAAGTTCGACCCAAAAGCTGATGATGGAATATTTCTAGGATATTCCTCCATCTCCAAAGCCTACAGAGTTTTCAACAAGAGAAGACAAACCGTAGAAGAAACAATTCACGTCACTTTTGATGAAACTCGCTCAGCGAACTCCAAACCAATCGCTGACAATGAAGAGTTAAATGCTTGGATGCTTTCTCACTACAGAGAAACTGAACCTTTCTTCTCTAACCATCAGCATTCAGATCCTCCAGTCGCTGATGATGATCCAAACATTATACATCCTACCGCTGAATCCAACTCATGGGTTTCAGCTGAACCTCTAAACACACTCCTACCATCAAATCTGCCTTCGTCTGAAAACCTCTCCAGTGAATCTACTCAACAGTTAATCGCTGATGAACCTCAATCGTCATCATCGATAAACATTCAAATTGTTGATCCAACCTCTGAGTTAAGCAATAATGCTCCTGCTCAGCGATGGACCAAAGATCACCCAATAGATCAAATTCTTGGTGATCCAGATGCAGGTATTCAGACACGACGAAGCTCAGGTAATATCTGTCTCTTTGTAAACTTTCTCTCTTTAATAGAACCAAAGAAGACTGATGATGCCCTCAGAGATCCGAACTGGGTCAGTGCTATGCAAGAAGAGCTGACTGAATTCTCTCGAAACAAAGTTTGGAATCTCATTCCTAGACCATCTGATAAAACTGTAATAGGCACCAAATGGGTGTTTAGAAACAAGTTAGATAAACATGGAACTGTAACCCGCAACAAGGCTCGACTTGTTGCTCAGGGATACAGACAAGAGGAAGGCATAGACTATGATGAAACCTTTGCCCCTGTGGACAGGCTTGAAGCAATTCGACTATTCTTAGCTTATGCAGTCTATAAAGACTTCATCGTCTATCAAATGGACGTAAAATCAGCGTTTCTAAATGGAAAGCTGAATGAAGAAGTCTATGTAGAACAACCACCAGGGTTCTATGACCCTAAGCATCCAAATTATGTTTATAAATTGGATAAGGCTCTCTATGGTCTAAAACAAGCCCCTCGTGCTTGGTATGACACTCTCTCATCTTTTCTTATCTCTGAAAATTTTGAACGTGGCAAGATTGATAATACGTTATTTTTCAGAAAGATAAAAGGTCATATAATTCTTGTACAAATATATGTCGATGACATAATATTTGGTTCTACTAACCCATCTCTGTGTACTCGCTTCGCCGAAAGAATGAAGAAAGAATATAAAATGAGTATGATGGGTGAGCTGACATATTTTCTTGGTCTTCAGATTAAACAATCTGACAAAGGTACTTTTATCAACCAAGGTAAATATGTTAAAGATATGTTGAAAAAGTTTGATCTTACTCAAACTTCAGCTATGAAAACTCCTATGGCACCACCCCTGACACTTAACAAAGATCCTTCTGGAAAACCTGTTAATGTCACTGCCTACAAAGGAATGATAGGCTCTCTGTTGTATCTCACAGCAAGCCGACCTGACATCATGTACTCTACTTGTTTATGTGCACGCTATCAACCTGAACCCAAGGAATCCCATCTGATCGCTGTAAAGCGGATTTTCAGATATCTGAAAGGAACTCCTAACCTCGGTCTTTGGTATCCCAAAGACTCAGGGTTCGATCTAACTGGTTATTCTGATAGTGATTTTGCAGGATGTAAACTTGACAGAAAGAGTACCACTGGTGGATGTCAACTCTTGGGAGGAAAGCTGGTAAGTTGGACAAGCAAGAAGCAAAATTCTGTGTCCACTTCCACAGCTGAAGCTGAATACGTAGCCGCTGGAAGCTGTTGTTCTCAAATCTTATGGATGAGAAATCAACTATTAGATTATGATCTTCAGCTGTCAAAAATTCCTATCTATTGCGACAGCACTAGTGCTATCGCTATAGCAAATAATCCAGTGCTACATTCAAAGACAAAACACATAGAGATCAGATATCACTTTATCAGAGATCATGTGATGAATGGTGATATTGAACTTCACTTTATCCCTACTGACTTTCAACTTGCTGATATATTCACCAAACCTCTTGATGAGACAATGTTCAACTTTCTCATCAGTGAGCTTGGAATGCTGAATCTTGAAGAATAATTCTTCAGCATTCATGCATTGTGTCAGTAATCAAAAGTTTCCCTTCATCATTCTCTGATAAATATTCTGACTCTCAGGTATGTTTTCTCTATCCCTACAACTAAATCTTCATTCAGTTGAGATATTTTCTAAAAATATAAATCTTAATCACTGAATTTTTCTTCAAATGATTAAAAGCTTTTTGAAATTAAATTTATCACTGATATTTATATTCAGTGATCCTTTTAAAAGAAAATCTATCCCTATCTTTTCAACAGGGATACTTTCAAAAAGAAAATTCTATCGCTGATTTTTCTTCAGTGATAATTTCAAAACGGAAAAATGAAACGTCTCTTTCCCATGACGTCATTTTGAGCGGATAATCCACGACACGCCTTTTTTTCTGACACGTTCGTCCGTTGCTCTTCTATCCAATCAACTTTGTGAAACGTGTCAATGTCATGATGATTTTTTCCCGCCTCATTCTTTCTCTCTCCTCTGTCTCTTTGTATAAAAGGAATTCTTCTCTCCTTTATACGGTTTACGCTTTCAAAACTTTCATAGCAAGAAATACTCTCTTTCAAGAACACTCAAGCAAGTAAACCCAGAATATTGAATCTGCAAATCTTCGTCTTCGAAATAAACAGGTTTATTTCATGTTTATGTGCATTGTTTGTCTGCTTTCTATTTTTTTAAAATCCTACTCGTTCTTGTTCTTCATGGATTTTATAATTTATTTTGTTTAAAACTAAAAATCATTCTTTCTGATTTTATGTTTTTTTAAAATAAAAACCTTTTGGTTTTTAAAGTGTTCTTCATTCTTTCTACCCAGAACACTATTTTTCTCTTCCTAAAAATAACTTGATATTCTTCCAGTTTCCCCTCATCTAGAGAAACTGGTAATCATATTATTTTTAAATCATAATCATTTCTTCTATTATGCTTCTTTCCATAACAGAAATGGCACAATCTTCAATCGTTGCTTCCAAGCATGTGCGATTCGCTATCACTGAAGTTGAGATTACTAAATGTAATCATTTGGGAAGACTCGACTTTAAAGCTGACAAATACCCACATCTGGTGGAAGCTGCTGAATTTCTTAAACAATCATGCATAGCTTACGCGATCACTGTGGATCCTAAGCCTTCAAAGACTCTACTCCAGCAGTTCTGGTTCACTGCTGATGCCACTGAACTCACCAACAAAAAGGGTGAACGAGTCCCTGCTATCTCCTTCAGCACGAATTTGGGTCCAGGGAGCATGACCGCTCTTAGCCTCAGGAAATCTTTGAGATTCCCTGACAAACCAAAGAGTGGGTTCGACGCACTCCCCACTGATGCTGAGCTGATCTCCTTTCTGGATGCAATGGGTTATTGTTGGGAAAACAAACCGAGATCTTCTATTCCCAACAAAAAGCTCACCAAGATTCTCAAAGCTCAGATGCCTTCACAACTGAACTTCATCTTCTCGCACATAATTCAGTGCATGAGCGGGAAGAGTGGTTCGCTGGATCAAGCCAGCAAAACACAACTGCAAATGGCCTACTCAGTAATCGCTGGTCAAAACTTTGACTACGCCACTGCCATCTTTGAAGACCTGAGGTCGAGATTAGAGAAGCCTGAACGAGATCCCAAGATCTCGTACGCACGTTTCATATGTACGTACATCAAGTTCCTCTATCCCAACACCTATCCCACCAAAGATGATGGCACTTTTGCCAGGATAGGTCAACGATCACTGGAGGTAAAGCCACTCGCCAACGAGGTAAGTATCTCTCTCCTTCGTTCTCGTCTCTCTCTCCATTCTTCTTCTTTTTCAGCGACCACGCAGACGGTTCCTTCGTCTGCTATCCCTGTCGCTACCACTACTTCCAAACGACCATCAGCTGGTCCGATTGGTCCTTTTAAGAAGGCCAAAAAGACTAAGGAAAGTACTCCTTCTAGTACTATACCTGAGGAATCTTCTCAACAAGCTACCTTAGATGCTTTTGTGGGTCTTTCCTCCACAACTCCAGTAGTCACTCAACCTGCCGTGTCAGCGATTTCAATCGCTGTCACACCATCAGTGACCCCACCTACTATCTCATCCGCTGAGATTAACCCCAACCTTACTTCTATCCCCATAATTCTTCCCTCTCCTTCTTTGGTCTCTGAACCCGCTACCGCCTCTTTACCTATAGGACCTGAACATCAAACGTTTGAGGAATCTTTGCAGCTCTACAAAATGTTTGATACTTCAGGTAAACCTATTATCCTAAACACTTCTTTTCCCACCTCTCCAAATAAGCCCATATCTGAACTGATATCATTTTCAGGTCCTAGTTTGGCGTCTATTGACACGCATGTCAACAGTCTGGGAGAAAAGGTGGACGCTCTCACCAACACCATCAACAACACCACCAGCGCCGTTAATCAGGCTGGTGAGGAGCTGAAAAGGTTGACAGCCACCTGCTCATCCAAAGCTGAGAACTCCAAACTTTCAGCTGTAGAAGAACAAGTCGTCCAACTCAGAGAGTCCTCTCACCTCTTTCAGGGACGATCTGAGTCTCTTACCACTGAAGTTCGAGATCTCTCTTCTAAGGTTGATCTCTGCACGTCCCTTCTACAGCAACTTCTCCAAAAGGTATCTGAAACAGCTCCAGCGCTGCCTCCCTCCTTCACTGAAGATGATCGAACAAATCTCAACATCGCTGTGGAATTCATCCATGATGCCACATGCGACATCCCTGCAGTTGAAGAACGGGTCACGTGTCTGGAGGCTGACATTCAAGTGCTAAAAGCTTCAACAGCTACTCCAGCAGTTGAGCAACCCCCTACCGCTGATAATGACAAAGTGGGGGAGAAAGCTGAAGAAACTTCTATCGCTGCTGCTGGGGAAGCTAAGACTTCAAAGAAATCTCCCTCTCAATCTGAGGGGGAGAAGGCGAAAGAACCCTCCTCATCTATTCATTCTCTTCTCTTTGAAGATGATGAGGAAGAAGACGATGAAGAGGAAGATGATCTAGATCTTGTTGATCAAGAAAAGGATCAACCCTCCAACGATGACGACGACGATGAAGAAGACCAATCTATGTGGTTCTCCAAGCCGAACGTTTCATCAGGGACAACTTCGCAAGAGGTTGTCAAAGCAGGGGTGAGAGGTGATACATCTTCAAGCGCTCCTTCGCAGAGCAAAGACAAGCAACCAATCGCTGAAGAATGCTTGAGGACTGGATCACAATCTGAGGGGGAGCATCCTTCTCAGGTATGTCTTTCAATTGTACCACTCTCCTACTCTTTTCAAACCCCTATCTCTTTCTAGCCTTTATCTTTCTTTTTCTAAAAATATACACTTATCCCTTCTTTCCTTCATTTTTCTATCCAGACAGTTCTCACCCCTGCTTAAGGGTTCTGAACTACAAATAATCCCACCTGCTATCGCTGAAGAAATAATCCCAATCTCTATCGCTGAGATTGATGATGAAGAAGAAGAAGATTCCCTGGTCCATCCAGGAAGGCCCTCTCAACCATCTCATTGGTTAGAGGAAGTGATGAAGAAAAGAGCTGAAATGATCGCTCAACTAGAAAGTCAACGGCTGAAAGTCCCTCTTCAAACATCCTTCTCAGAGCTCGAATTCCTCACTAAAGCTGAACGAGAAGAATCTGCCAAAGCTGAGAAACTGATCGCTGAATGCAGACGAGATGCCCAACTCGCTTTAAAGATTCAATCTTCTCAAGTCAAGGACAAGAAGCTGAAAAGAAAGCCTGTGGAAGTTCAAGCTGCACTGCTGAAAGAAATTGAAGAGGAACGATCCAAAGAACAAGAGATCAACGATAAGTCCATTGAATGGTGCAAACAGAAGATGGATTATCGCTCTGATCTTCTTCCAATAACAGCCGTGACTATCTCTGGTCGCAAGAAGAAGGATCAACTCTCAGTGGCCATGGAGATTACCAGAGAGGATGGAACTCAGAAAGCTATGTACGTTTCCAAACTTGAAGGTTTCGGGTTTACAGAGTGGATAGAATTCTGGGATGCGCTGAAGAAATCAAAATCTACATACAGAGGCTACGTTGAAGGACTTCTTAAAGCTCTCATCAACAGAGTCACTTCTGTACTGAACCTGCCATCTCCTATCCCTCCCAATCCCAAGAAACTCAAAAGAAGAATCGGGTCCTCCTCCTCTGAAGACGTCGCCATCATCAGGAATGAAACTTCTATCAAATTTTCAAGAGATGCACTGTTTGGTCCTCCTCCTGATCTTTCAGTTCCGGATTTATCTCTGCCTCCTGGTGGTCCTTTCCAAGCTGGTCAAGTAATTGATCATCCTTATGGAATATTCTTCAGAGATGATGATGAGGAACTCAGATTTCAAAGAGTCTCTGAGATTCCTATCTGTCCTCTGAATCATCTCAAGGATCTCTTATGCTTATGGTGTGACTTCTTCCCTGCTGCTGAGAAAATCAAAGAAATTATCAGCCAAGAATCTTTGGAACGAAGACAGAAAGGAGAAGAAATACCTGAGTATATGATAAATCCTCCTAAATCTTCTTATAGCTGATAGATTAGTTTTCTCTTCTGTAATCTATTAGTTGTACTTACAGTAGTTAGTAATTTACTTGTAATTTTCATTCCTTGTAATTCTATTCCTGAATTAATGAAATTTCAGTAAAGTACTTAACTTCATCAGTGCTGTAAAAGATCCCTCAAAATAGTAATTGGGACATGTATGTTACGAGTCCTGATTATTCCATCATTTTGAATCATAAAGTAATTTTCTTCAGTTACTTTGTCATTATCAAATAGGGGGAGATTGTTGATCCAAACTCTCTCAGTGATTTGATAACGACCCTTTTCTATGCTTAGTGAAAATTACGTTTTAGTATGTATTAGTGTTTCACCATCAGCGATCAGGCTGAGTCTGTTCAGTTATCGCTGATAGTCTTTCTTATAAACATTTCTATGTATTAGTGTTTCACTATCAGTGATCAAACTGAGTCTGTTCAGTTATCACTGATAGTTCCTAAAGTAAACAACCAACGTAATCCCTGAAGACAAGTCTCGCGTCAACAGATGTTCATAGCTGAATCAAAGACGAAGCTGCTGAACAATGAGAAGTCTACTAGTGACCTGATGCGGATATCAGTGAAGCAAAGACAACTCTACCAATACGCGAAGGAACATGAGAAAAAGCTTCAGCGATAGCTGAACCTCTTTATCTCTGAACTTAGAGATACTCAGCGATCAAACGATCACAAAGCTTATGCCTCAAGTTTCCTTTTGTCTATCCTTGCACAACCTAGTACGATGTGTCAGAACGGACAAGTCTCTGCAATCATTCGTACAACAACTCTGTCTACTACACTGTTCATGACCCGGCCGAAAGCATGTCTCCCAAAAGTCAGTTTATCAAAGCCAATCTGTGAACGCCACGTGTAAAGTATCCTGCCATGCATTTAATGCATAGGGTATAAATAGGAAGTTCACCCCTTCATCTAAATGTGTGCTTCATCCTTGAACTCAAGATAGAAACCCTTGTTTTCTATATCTCTAAACCCCCATTCTCTGAACTTCTTGTGCAATTATCTTAGTGGTTCTTAAGTTTGTTTAGATTGAGTCTGTCTTAATCTTATTCCGCAACAAACTTGTAAATTGTATTTTGATTCTTCAATAAACAATTTATTAAACTTTAAATTCTGTGTTTGTATTCAACCCCCCCTTCTACAAACTTGTTTAGCACCTTCGGGACCAACAGTTCTAAAATGTTGGCTAAAACACTATAACGAAAATTTCAAATAGAATATGTATGCATACTATATGTAAAATAAACTGTCGGCACAAAACTCAAGGGAAAACAATACAACGGGATGCCATTAAAATCACCACATTAAATCAACAAAATCGCATGAAATAAAATTCTCAATAAAACTCAAACACCAAAATAATGAGATAACTCTTCGTCCAAAACCTTAATATATATGGAGGAGATCCAGTGTTAAAGTCGTAAACCGCAGTACTTGTCCAAGACCCTAAACAACATCCAAATACGAACATCACAATATCCGAAAATAGCGTTGGACAACAAAAATAATAAAGAAGGTCTCAACAAAGTTTGCAACCGCATGCAATAAAATAATTTGTGCATGTTTACAATCATGGTTTAAGATCTTGTGTGTGCTAAATGTTTTTCCAAGATTTCGCAATAAAGTTCCACATGATGCTTTGGAATCATGAGAAATAATCGATGCAATTTATTTTAGAAATAAATTTCGTGCATGAATTTGATCAACACTCAACGTCTCGAAACTACGCTCCCCAATTTCCAGTCACACTAACGTCATCTGGATGCTCAACCATCTTAAGGCAATAATTAAGGATTTCATAGGTTCGCCTCACAAAATCTCCTCGAATAATATCAATTCCATAAGTCTATGGTTCTAATGAGACCAATAATTTTGACCCGAAATGATCCACTTAATACAATCATCATGCTTACTGTCACTCAAAGTGACGAATGTTAAAATCGTCAACCTCTTCTAACGGCTACCCACTTAGAAACTTCTTCACTACTCCAAATGCCGTCACATCAAAGTAGTCCAAGTATACACATGTAACTTTTAGGGTCACCATAACACTGTCCAGGTGTAATTATGAACATATTGTACATGATCATCCTTGCTACTCTCGACGTCATTCCCGTTCCTATTGACTCCATTTGTCTCAAAAATTTTTATCTTAAAGTGCCTATTGGTAAATCAACACCTAATTCTCTCAAACTTAAGCTCTGATACCATTTTATAACACCCTCATATTTGGAAAAAGCAACTAATTAAAAATTTCGATAATACATCAAGCAAAAGATAAAGCTTCTTCATATAAAACAAAGCATAATACACTTCCAAAATAAAATTCTAGATTTAACCTCATCAATTATAACTCCAGTCTTATACAAGGACTAAACCTAAGTCGGGTGTTTCTTAACCCAAATACAAGTTGATAATCCCATAAATAAATGCGGAAGACTTTGCCAAGCTATTCACCTTTCGAGCAGACAACTAGCACTCATCTTTTCACGGTGTCACTAGGACTAATCCCAACCGGATCCTGTTGCACATGCCAACAAATAAAAAGGTTAGGCTAACGTCTAGTGAGTCCATGAGTTTTCAACATGAGTAAATATATCGTTAAAAGGAAAGAATGCAAATTAAAATCCTACATTCCAAATGATTAGCTTTAATATGAAAACGATTCGTTTTCCAACAACACACATTTTTATAGATGAACTCCCAAAGTAAAGTATTCATTTGTAAAATGATGCAACATGAAACACAATCAAAATGTGAATAGAAAACAAACTCCCAATTTATGGAAGCACGGATAAAATTTTATATCCCGAAACACCCAAAACATGGGTGGGACATAATATTCAACCCATAAATCATATATATAAAATCCGTAAATGTAAAACGTCACCGAAAACAAGGATACTAAAACTCAATACCCAAAATAACATCTTTTGGTGATGGGGGAGACCCGATTCCGTATAATGTGGTGGACACAAGGTAAGCCACACACTATGTTAGTAATGCCAAACGCATAATAAAATACATGCAAGGGATGTTAGGCTCGGTAGCTTTAAACGTACACACACGAAAAGTCAACTTCAACACAAAGAGTCCTTACGTTGAGTTCCTCATCCAATATCATGTACAAGCACGTTGGACTTATACCCTATCCGATGCCTATTCGTGCCTCAATGGGGAGAACTAGCGTTCCACCATTGGACGTAATGACTCCAAACACAATTAATGTTAGGCTCGGTAGCTTTAAATGTACACCCATGGAATATCAACTTCAACCATACAAAGGTCCTAAAGTTGAGTTCCTCGTCTAATATCGTAACCAAAGCTCTACATCGAGCTATCAAACCTTGACAAACGTCCCCCAACCCAACAAATCAAATACTGAGCTACAAGCCCAATTAACCCAAAGGACTATTTGTCAAAAGAAATAAAATACGATAAAACGCAATTGACCGACGTTTATGCGAACACATGTTCCAAAAAACATGAATAATCTCCAACACAACTTAGATCGAGACAGATCATGTTTTTTCCAAAAAAGTTTATACCATTAACTCTTTCAAACGTCTCATAACACCAGGTTTCACATTTCTTCAAAACACACAATAAAAGTTCATTTACACCAAATGATTTACACTCGTAAAATAAATCGTTATAATGTCGATACCTAAGATTTACTTACCAAAATACTTGAGATATATCTTTTCCCAACCAAAAGATTTACAAATTTCTGAAATATTCACAAGATTGGGAATGACCAAAATTAAAGGACTCACACATTCGTACTTTCAAAACGTCTCATTACATAAATGATGCATATTTCCAACAAACACAAAAGGTGCATTTTGACCAAGTAATCTCCATTTATGCAATAAATCATCAAAACACTTTCATTCATAACTTATTTATCAAAATGTCCAAAAATCTTAAATGTGGGTGTTTTACAAAGTTCACAAAGCTAAACACTTCAAATAATCAAAAGTTACCAAATAACTCAACAGTTGGTAATTTCATGTAAAACACATAAATATGTAAAACACATGTAAAACACACAAAATGGACATTTTGGCATGTACAACGTTTTCACAAATCAACTTGAATTCACCTTGCTATATATAGGTTAAATCTAGATTTTACCCCACTTACAGTTTCCTTGAAGAAACTTGAATCCTCAAAGCCAAAACTTCCAAAACCAAGATCCATATATTTCCGACCATAAATATTCATTTTCAAACCATATAAAATCGTTTCCCAAACATTATACATGAAGATGTCACCTTATACCAAAAATCCTACTTTCCATAGTCGAAGAGAAGAGAAGATTAACTTTGTCATAGTTTGAATCCATAAATAAAACTCTTCTAGGTCACCAAAATGATCCACAAACTCCAAATCTTCAAAATGATGAAAATGGTTAGATGAAAACTTAAGAAAACTTGGTGATGATGAAGAAGATGAAGATACCTTAGCTCTAGCTTCCAAACCTTGCTAGATGATGAAAAAACACTTGGATTTTAGGAGGAAACCCCCCCCCCCAAAAAAAAAATGAGATAGGGTTCATATGCGAGGGTGGAGATCGGTTTGGGAGAGAAAATGGAAAGAGTTTAGGGTTTTTGTGAGAAATGGGGTGGAAGGCCGTTTATCCCCCTTTTATGTCTGCACAGTGGCTCCGCACGAGCACTGGTGTGGGTAGACTTGCGCTGGGAGTCACGTAGATCTCTAGAGTCCAGAGCCTCGCACGGATCACGGCGCGACTCGAGTCGCGCGGGGAGTCGCACGAGACACTGTTGCCGTTTTCGCCTTCTCTTCGGTCTAACATTTTGGGGTGTTACAATCCTCTCAACCTTAAAAGAGATTTCGTCCCTGAAATATGGCACGGAGAAAACACCTAACGTCGCATTTAGCGAGACCCATCAGTTCCCTATCCAAAAGGGATTCCTCAACAATACTTTGTCCCATAAACGATGTTAAACCTAGATTATAGTTGATAAACAATCACAACACAATAAAGAACAAGAGATAAAAAGATCAAATCAACATACCACAAATCTCTTGATTAATCAGAAAATACGTGTGTGTTCTTGGTGAATACAGATACCTCGTGTGTAGAATATTGAGAATATGCGGCCTCCTCTCTAACTTCACGTATTGTTCACACCCTAAAACTAGAAAATAAAATCCTTTTATACTTAGGTCAACATGACCTAAACATTATTGAATATTAGCTAAAATACCCCCTAGAGTATTAAACACTATTACAAACTAGACCCCTTTTATAATTTAATCTTGAATACAATTACTGATCTAACAATCTTCTCCTTTGGATTCAAGATAAAAAAAATTCAATTATCTTCGGGTCTTCACTTCTCTTGAAAACTGTATCTGATATGACGTTGACAGCTTCAAAGCTTGTAGCTTTACACAGTCTTCATCTTCCTCTTTCTTTAAATGAAGTGTCCTTCTGACAATCAAATAAGCTCAGACACTTTGATATCTTTGAATTCTTCAGCAGTCTTCTTTGTGTATTCTCCCTCTTTTTGATGAGTGGCGAGAGTCAGCATCATCAAAACATATCAAAATAAGGTAGGAATTTTCTCCCCCAAGTCATCAATTAAGCGCAGTCTTCATGTATAGACCCCTGTGTGGAAATAAGAGCAGTCTCTCACTAATGGAAAGAGTGATTATTTCAATCTTTGCAGATTCAAATAAGTAAAGAGTGGTAACCCTGAATCAACAAATGACTCAGTTTGGAATGTCTGTCAGTGACATACAGTCACTGAGTAACACAAAGTTACTATTTAAGGAGCTGGTTTTGATGTTGGCTCCCCAGGACTTCCATTCAATCATCGAATAACACATAGTTATCTATGAACGTTCTGACAGAAAAGATATTTCTGTGTGCTCATGCATGTGTATGAAAGAATTAAGCACCGATGATTGCTTTTCAATGTAGGCTCAAAGTATGTAAACTTGTTGAGACAACAACAAATTATACAAAAACTCAATGTGCATGAGAAAAGGTCGAAGGTGGGGCAACTTTCCTTCTTTTTCAATATTAGTATCTTCCAAATGAAGAACCAATAGCGTATGTGCTGCGTCCCCAGAAAATGTGAAACATTCTCTTTTTGAGAAAAGAATGAGTAGCTGGTGGGGTTGTATGCCACCTGACGATAAGGGAAATACAGTGCTGACCAAGAGAGATTGTGCCTTAGCATATATGCTAGAGATTCTAGCACTGGAAGCTGAGAATAAAGATCTGAAGATTCAGAACTCATCTCTTTTTGAACAAATTAATAAATTGAAAGATGATAAAGATTTAAAGAAAGACTTTGTTTGCTCAGACTGTATCTCTAACTCAAAGATTAATTTTGCAGGAATTATTGAGTCGAAAGAAAAGGAGATCTTAAATCTTCAAGCTAAATTAAAAGGATCTGAAAGTATAAATTATAGCTCAAGTTGGTCAAAGAAGGAATCAATGTAAAGAGAGCTAGATGAACTGAGAAGAAGAGAAAATATTGCATGTGAGACATCTAATGGGCTGAGAATAATGAATTCTCAAATTTTTGCTGAAAGAAACTCATTGAAAGATAAAGTTTTCAGTCTTGAGGTTGAGATTAATATGCTGAAAGAAAAGACAACCCAAGACAGAAACAACACAAAAGCCCAAGATGAGATGATGAAGATTGAGAAAGAAAGAAAAGAATTTGCTAAGAAATTCTCTGATTTCTCAAGAAAAGCCTTTGAAGAGAAGAAATCATTAGAGCTTAAATGTGTTAAGCTTTCTCAACAAGTTTCAGACTTTGAGAAAGTTATCATTCTTGAGAGAGACAAGGTTGAGAATGAGAAGAAGAAAGCTGAGCAAAAGGATGTAAATAAAGACTTTTCTAAAAAAAAGAAAGATCTAGAGACTGAGATAGCTAAGATGACAAGAAAGCTATCTCAGTTGTCAACAAACATCTTGAAGGAGAAGAATGCAAAATCTGAGTTGCTTAAGAAGTTTGATCTGATTGCAAAGGAAAGAAACAGTTTGTCGTCAAAGATAAAGGAACTTGAAGAGATCGTATTCAAAGTGAAGCTGACTGAGCACAAGACGTCAGACTCAATAGCTCAATCACCAAGAGATGATCTAACTGCATTCGAATGCTCATTCAATTCAGCAGAAAGTTCAAGTTTTACTAATGTTTCTAATAATCCTTTGTTTGATGTAATTGATGATCATACTTCTGAACATAAAGATCGTTTTCGTCCTTCTAACCTTTTCTTTGACAAAAATGTTGACGGTTCAGGTAATTTCAAAAAGAACAAGTCTCGGAAGAAAAGGTTCTTGAGAAGGGAAGATGAAGAAAAAGATAGAGAAAATTGGATCTGGAGAGTTAAAGGATCTTCAGAGGAAAAGAAGAAAGAAGAATCATTTGTGCATACATCAAATGCAAAATGGAACTATGCCTCAAAATGTAAAATTTTTGGCAAACCTGATCTGGTTTACACAATCAATCAATTGATCAGGTTAGCACAAAAGAAAATTAGTTGTTCCTACTGCGGCTCAAATGATTTTGTAAGAAAAGATTATGTGAATAACTGGTATGGTTCTTATTTTATATCTTCCACTAGAACTGCAACTAACCCTTTAGGACCCAATTACCAGTGGGTACCAAAAGCTAAATCTATGTTGCAGGCACCCAAGGTTTGAGGGGGAGAAAGAACGATGACTTCTAGACAATACAGTCTAGGACTCGGACTTCAATGTCAAAGAGTTTGACTTCTGAATTTACTTTAATCCTAGTAATTCAGAACTCGGTTTCATGATTAAGGATTATGCACATATTAAGGGGAAGCTTATATGCTTTATATATTTTTACTGATGTGTTTTCTGATGTTTCAGGAAAAGATTAAATATTATTCTCACCGGAGAATATGTATAATGGCTCTTGAATAACACAGTTCAAGACCCGATCTTCATTGGTAAAAATGAATGATACTATTCTCACCGGAGAATAAGTAATCATGGTTTTTGAATACCTAAGTTCAAAACCCGTACTCAAATATTTTCTTCTGATAGGATGCTTAAATGATAACATCTTTTCTAGAAGTTTTTGGTTTGAGAGGAAGCTAACTGTTATATCTCTTAGGGGGAGGAGATAAATATGATTTTTACTATCATCGTCATATTTTTCTGATGAATTGTTGTTTTATAGATATAAAGAGGGAGAACACTTAAATGAAAATATTCATTCCAGGGGGAGTTAAGGATTCTGATTTACATGTATATCTTTCTAATCCTTACACTCTATCACTTGTTGAAATATGAACAAGTTTCACTTGTGAAAAATGGTTTCTTAAATGTTCAAACCACTTCCTATTCTTCAAAGATTTTCATGAATTGTGAAGTGTGATTTTTAATGATTTTTGGATACTTAATTGTCAAACACTTTTAGTTTGAGGGGGAGAATAGTATTGTCAAACACACAAATGTTTTTGAGTTCTCCAACATTTTATTCTTCATGTTTATTTGTATTCCTTTGTGCTTACATGTACACAAGGCTGTTGAACATCTCGTTCTTTTAGGAAAATGCATAGGATTCAGTGTGAAAGCTTAACAGAACTTCCATGGACTCACGAGAACCAGTGTTTCCTACCTAGGAAGTATTCCCTGAGTGATTGAGGGGAGAGGGGTCAAAAGATTTGAGTGATGGTGTGTGAAGAGGTAAAATGGAAAAGAGAGATTGGTTAGAAGTGAGATTTAAAAGATTAAAAGAAGGAGGGTGAGAGAACAGAGTAAAAGAATATCAAACTCTACACCAAATTCTTTCTAAGTCGGGCAGCCACATTATCTGTTGTTTCACATTTCTTCGTGAATGACATTGAAAAAGGCACCTAGCCCATGCCATCTCTTGCATACAACTCCACCAGCTACTCATTCTTTTATCAAAAAGAGAATGTTTCACATTTTATGGGGACGCAAAACATACGCTTTTGGTTCTTCATTTGGAAGATACTAATATTGAAAAAGAAGAAAAGTTGCCCCACCTTCGACCTTTTCTCATACACATTGAGTCTTTGTATAATTTGTTGCTGTCTCAACAAGTTTACTTACTTTGAGCCTACATTGAAAAGCAATCATCGGTGCTTAAATCTTTCATACACATGCATGAGTACACAGAAATTTGTTTTCCGTCAGAACATTCATAGATAACTATGTGTTATTCGATGATTGAATGGAAGTCCTGGGGAGCCAACATCAAAACCAGCTCCTTATATAGTAACTTTGTGTTACTCAGTGACTGTGTGTTATTGACAGGCATTCCAAACTGAGTCATTTGTTGATTCAAGGTTACCATTTTTTTTACTCATTTGAATCTGCAAAGATTGAAATAATCACTCTTTCCATTTGGGGAGACTACTCTTATTTCCACACAGGGATATATACATGAAGACGATGCTTAATTGTTGATTTGGGGGAGGATGTTCCTAGTTTGTTTTGAAATGTTTTTATGATGATGATTCTCACCACTCATCAAAAAGGGGGAGAATACTTAAAAGAGGAAGATGAAGATTGTGTAAAGCTACAAGCTTTGAAGCTGTCAACGTCATATCAGATACAGTTTTCAAGAGAAGTGAAGACCCGAAGATAATTGAATTTTTTTTAATCTTGAATCCAAAGGGGGAGATTGTTGGATCAATAATTGTATTCAAGATTAAATTGAATAAGGGGTCTAGTTTGTAATAGTGTTTAACACATTAGGGGGGTATTTTAGCTAATATTCAATAATGTTTAGGTCATGCTGACCTAAGTATAAAAGGATTTTATTTTCTAGTTTTAGGGTGTGAACAATATTGGTGATTAGAGAGGAGGCCGCATATTCTCTGTATTATACACACGAGGTATCTGTATTCACCAAGAACACACACGTATTTTCTGATTAATCAAGAGATCTGTGGCATGTTCATTTGATCTTTTTATCTCTTGTTCTTTATTGTGTTGTGATTTTTTATCAACTATAATCTGGGTTTAACAAACGAAAATGATTACATCCCATTTAAGATTGTCGTTGTATTTCTCATAATGAAACGTCACAAACTTAATCACAGGGTTCGACGTATCTTACCAATGACAGAATGAACGTCGAGTTCGTATTATCTCATGTTTCTATCATTAAGATCTCAGTTGCCTTCTAACCTTAGATTGCTTTTATCACCTCAAGAGTAGCTTACGATCTTAATTAACCATTTCCACCAAGGACACCCCAAGGCGAACTGTACCCTCAAATACTTCGACTCGTCCTTCATGGAATTACATTACACTCTTTTCTTGCTTTCGAGAACACAACATCCTTTGTAGAAAGGATCCAACCATCGCTTGTCCATATTCCTTTCAATACCTAGTATTCTCAACTGGGTTGAATTTACCCGAGTGATAAAGATTCCGCATAGAATTGTTGGTTCGGTCGCCCGCTGCTGTCATAAAACGATATTTCTACTTTCAATAAATTAAGGTCTGCTTATTGATCGGTTTCTACTTAAGGTTAACCTCGCCATTTTCATCCAATCTCCCAATAATTCATATCATGAAAGATTCATCGTCCCTTCCTTCACATATGAACCCTTGTGATTCACATATAAACTAATTAACTGATTCATATATGAATCTGTAGGGTTAGGATCACTTCTCTACTTCTCATACATTGAGCATTTCTCATTTCAACCTCTCCATATACATACATACATATATATACATATATATATATAGGGGGCCATACAAGGGAGAACTCGGTTATTTGTGATAACCGTGAGATCCAATCTCAACCACACATTATTAATAATCAATGGGTATTATTAAAAAAATTTAATTTTGGTAATTATCTATTAATTTAAAAAATAAATAAATTTATGGATAATATTTAGGGGTAAATTAATCTTTTTGTAAATCTCTCTCTCTCTCTCCTCCATTACTCCGACCAAACTTATTCCGGTGTACATCACCGTGATACCTATTGTGATACCCAATAACTTATGTGATACCACTGTGATGCCTATTGCCATCCAATTCATCATCACATTCATTACTATTGTGATACCCAAGAACTTGTGTGATACCACTATGATACTTCTTGTGATACCTACTGCCATCCAATTTATCATCACGTTCATTACTATTGTGATACCCAAGAACTTGTGTGATACCACTATGATACTTCTTGTGATACCTACTGCCATCCAATTTATCATCACGTTCATTACTATTGTGATACCCAAGAACTTGTGTGATACCACTATGATACTTCTTGTGATACCTACTGCCATCCAATTTATCATCACGTTCATCTGGAAATGGGTCAAGATGATTCGAGAAGGACGATGCATGCTCTCAAAGTCAACTTTCTTTAACATTGGTGTCGTCGTTGTAATTAATGGAGTCATTATTCAAAGGGTTTAAGTTGGGCAGGATACTAATCAGCTATATATAGTAATGGATAATCACAAATCAATTTGTTGAGATAATGAAGGAAACTATCTTAGATTGATAACTGTCAAAGAAAACAATTAATATTTAAATAATAATTAATCAATTTACTTATACACCCTTATCTATTAATTAAAAAAATAAAATTAATATAATAAAATGATTGGCCCACATTGGATCTCACAGTTATCACAAACTACTGAGTTCTCATTTGATTATGCCCCTATACACACACACAGGGTTGGGTTATGGTGAGAAGTTGAGGTTAACGTGAGAAACATGAGAAGTTTTTATCAACCATCCGATGAGAAATGGATGCACATTAGGATGAGATGCAACGGATCGATTCCCTTCAAAGTCGCAATTCATGGGAGGGCATTTGATTAAAATTGGTCAACGGTTAAGATCCATTTCTCATGCTTCTCACGTTAACCTTAACTTCTCACGTGATATATATATATATATATATATATATATATATATATATATATATATGTAAGAGTAAGTTATAGATTTGGTCCTTGAGGTTTAAAGGCTAAGGATCGTGTGAGACATTGAGTTAACGGTGAGAAGCTTGAGAAGTAGATCTAAACCGTTGTTCTCTTTTAATCTCAAGCCCTCCTATGAATTGTAACTTAGAAAGGAATTGATCTAATGCATCTCGGTGTATCTCATCTTAATGTTCGTTCATTTCTTATCCGACGGTTGATAACCACTTCTCACGCTTCTCACCGTTAACTCAACTTCTCACCGGAACCCAACCCAGTTTAAAAATATAATATAATTTAAAAACCATTAAAAAATTGGTTATCTGACCCTTTTGCCCTTAGAGTTAACAGAGATTTTTGACAGACGTTAGTGTGAAGGACCAAATCTATTAGAATCTGTACACCTGAAAGTTTCTTATGTAATAAAGGAAGTTAAGGGACCAAATCCGTAATTTACTCTTTATTTTATTTGCATTTGCCTTGGATCAAAATAGTAAAGATGAATATCATCAAATCATTTTAAAACCCTAATCTTCCCACCTACGTCTGCCGCCGATCTGTGCCTCTCCAAACCTTAATGTTGAAGCTCACTTCTTCCCGCATCATCCTGTGGTCGAGTGAGGTATCTTGGGATAAAGACAATGTTATGACCATATATTCCCATTTAGATAAGTTTTCAATAATTTATTCTCCTATGGTATCTTGTACCTCATAGAGCAACTACACATGCTCCGTTAGGGAGGATGAAATGGTAGATCATGCGCTCGTCAATTATGAAGAGGTGAATACCCTTTGGAAACTAATGGGGAGATGGTGGAATATTAACGTGGATTCGGTGAGTAATTTGAACGATCTTCTTGGGGTTGGAGGGCAAATGGGCAACAATACAAAAGGCTTGAAGAGATGGACAGCGGTTGTAACACCCTAAAATTTAGGTATATTAAAAACTTAAAATTTTTGCAATATGATGTTTATAATTCAACGGAATTTAAACTTGGAACATTTGACGTAAAATAACATTCATAAAATGATAACACCCAAAAAGGGGAAAAGTATAAGCGTTTACAATTTAGAATTCTAATGGAGACAAAAACCAACAACCTACTAATCTAAACCATACTAGATTAGATTACAATCGGGTGTCGTTATCATTTCCCAAAAGTATTGCCAAGTGTTATGTACACTCTATGTCCCAACAACTGCTATAACTCTAAAAGATTGTCCTCGACGGGACTCAACTCCCACTCAAGGCCTCGCCACCCCACCACTAATGGAACCTGATATACACACCAATGCAAACAAGTGTTAGGCTTCGAGCCTAGTGAGAACATCTAAAACTATGAATGTAAGGAAAAATGATGCATAAATGTTACTTTAAATAATCAACTTAAATAATGGTAGACAATACTATTCCACTATTTGAACTTCTCATGTAAAACGGGGGAGACCCGTTCCACCATAGGTTGTGACGGAATACATAAGTAGGACACAACACATTCACACACATATCAAGAATGGTTATTTACCAATGTCAACTCTATCTAAGTCTTTAGCCGTTAGAACATCAACTCGATCCAAGTCTTTAGTTCAATGTAAACATGGGTTCAAATCTATCCAAATATTTACCTCAAAGAAATCCAAGTTCAACCCTATCCAGGTCATTACCTTGAACTCTCACCATTCTCCATGTTTCATGCCACAACATTTTATTAGCTTGTATTAACGACAACCCAAACATGCAATCTCGTGTATCACCATAGCGTTACAAGATAAATCCAACTATCACATATGTCATCCCTTTCACATTTATTTAAGCTTACGCAAAATGTAAAACACATTAACATACTATTTCATGTTCAAGAGTACCAATAACACAATAGAGGTCATAGACTCTCAAACCATTTCCTCATTTATAAGTCCCCTCTAAATTACAACACCCACTTAGGATTCAATGTTCCATAAAACTAGAAGAAACAATGTTTGAAACCAACCAAACATTTTTTTGCCATCATATACCAAAACATTTCAAGAAATGTCAAACCCTAGATTTTGACCTACTAGTTCAAGAGATACAAATAATGGGGAAATCATGTAAAGACTAAAGTAAAGTAAGAAAGGGTTTTCATAGTTGTATAAAGCATTTAGGATGAAGGATGAACTCACAAAAATGGGTATTGAGGAAACACCCAAAACCCTAAAACCTCCTTCTTGAGTAAAAGAAAATGGAGATGATGAGTGGTTGGTTTCTAGCTTCCAACTTGCCAAGGATGACAAGATTCTTGCAATAAATGAGTATGGTTGAGCTTTGTAAACCCTAGATTCGGATTTAATGAGGGGAGGGGTTTTGAGAGAGCATTCAATGAGTTTGGTTAGAGTAATGAATGAAAAGAGGGAAAATCCCGTTTTTATCACATCAGACCCCAGCGACGATAGTGACATTGTCACTATCGCGAGGCATTCTGTCAGGATCTGATTCTTAACAAGAATAATGAAACTCAGAAACAATATTAAAGAAGTTGCGGAAAAACACTTTAATATTCAAATATCAATGTAACAGTAAAGTAGAAATCACAACTTGTAAACTTTATTGAATGATTAAAGTTACAAGCTTTCACACAAAACCTCAATCTTGATGAACAGGCTCACCAAGACGAATTCTACTTCTCTAGAACTAGGGTTGTAAACCTTGAGGTCAATTCTCTCTCTAAACAAAAACTCAGAATACTCGTCTATCAAACTATTCTTAATAATTCTATACATATATTGAAAGTAAAAGATAATTACAAAACATAAAAGATCTTCAGTATATTCTTCCATAATTATCTTCAACCTTCCATGATTATCTTCAAACCTTGATCTGCGTGGCTTACCAAGATAATCACATAAGCAGTATTATGTCATAGCAGCATTAACACTCTGAGCAGTATTAATCTTCACCAGCAGTAGTAACTATGTTTAGCAGTATTAATTTCTACAAGCAGTAGTAATTTGGCTCAGCAGTAGTAACTTGTCTCAGCAGTAGTAACCATGTACTGGCAGCAATAATCATACTTAAACAAATCTTCAGTTCCCAACAATCTCCCCCAAACTTGACTTTTAGAGAAGAGAAGTCAAGTTCTTCAGATGCTCCCAAAACTCCATTGCTCATAATCCTGTATCAGGATTCAGCCCCAAACTTTGATTAATAGTTCTCTGGATCAAGTATCTTGCCATTACAGAATCTGGTGCACAACCAAGCTTTTTCTTCAACATAGCATGCAGCTTTAACCTGCTATGGTTGTAAACTCTATCCACTAAGAAGTATTCAATGTGATTTGTATCCCTAATCAGTGCATATACTCCACTTCTTTCATACAGAGTCCAGTTGTTAATGGTTTTGAAAACATTTCTGATAACATGTTGAACTTCCTCTGGCTTGAACAACATGCATAGGTATTCCATCACAAGTTTTGTAACTGGTATCCCTGGAGTTTTCATCTTATCAGCATATAATTTCATCCCCACCTCAAACATTTCCTCTAAATCAGATCTGGAGCATACTCTTACAATCTTGGCCCAAGTAGGATAGACTTCAAACTTGTCATCTTTCCTCTTAAGCCTGATATACTCGTTTCCATCTACTTTCATGGTATCCTAGTGAATAATCTCAGGAGGCTTGACACCAACCGGTTCAACTGTTATAGGCTCAGGCACTTTTTCCATCACCACCATGTACATATTCACATCATAAGTACTGGATGGTTCTTCCTGAGATTGAACTTCCTGTTCATCAGACTTAGGAGCCCTTTCTTCTTCAGCTACCTTCTGTTCTTTCTCAGCTTCTTCCTCATCCACTATAGGTTTCTTAGCTGGTTTTCTTCTTGCCATCATTTTTGTTCTTTTCAAAGTCCTCAAACTTTCACCTAGAGTAGCTTCCTTCCTTGGTGTTTCTTGATCATCAGGAAAGGGTTTTTGTATTTGAAGGTCATGCCTCTCTTTCATCTTCTTTTCCACTTCAACTCTTGCTTGATCATTTCCTTGTAACTTAGTCATCTCTGCCTCATACAAACCTTTGATTTGATCAAATGACATTTTTGTGAACATTTCCTTTTTGACTTCCACAGCACCTTTGAGGAAAGTGATCATCTTTTTTCTCTCTTGAGTGCCAAGGTAGGTCTGTGAAGGTTGCCTCTTCTTTGCACCCATTTTGATCATTACAAGCTTCTTTAGAATTTCAGATTTCTTCTGTGCCATCTCTGTTGCCAAACTCTTTTGATATGCTTCATTAAGCTCTACAGCTAGAGCTCTTGATATCTCCCTATCTTTTTCCACTTGATCCTTTTCTGCTTGCTCAAATTCTGCCTGCATTTTCTTAGCCAAAGCTTCATCTGACTCAATCAACTTTTTCTTTTTAAGTGGTTGGTCAAATTCCACTATCTTGGTTTTGCCTTTGTCCTTGCTTGCTACCTTATCAGCACTAGCTTTCTTGATAACCTCAGCATTGTCTTTGATGACAACTCCTTTGGTCTTTGAAGTGACCTTAGGAGTGTCATGTTTAGCCTTGATTAATTCTTCGGCTATATCAATTTCTTCCAAATTGTTGCTAAGGAGGTCAGTTAATATTTCTTGAACAATTTCTGTTGCTTCATTTATTTCAGCAGCATTAACAGTTTTTGCTGCTTTGCTTGCTTCAGCAGCATTAACTGTTTCTGCTGCTTTCTCAAACACTGTTTCAGTTTCTGCTGCTTGTACCTTATCCCCACTACCACCCGCAAACTCCCCCTTCATCTCCATGTTTCTCCCCCTTATTCTTAGCATTCTCCATGTTGACCTCAGTTTCTGACTCCCCCTTTTTGGGAGCATCATCCACTGGGTTCTTTCTTCTGAGCACAAATCTTTGCTTTGACCTTCTTTGAACCACCTTCTTAAACAACTTCTTTAAGGTGCTGATTTCTTCTTGCTGGTTGATGATGATTTTATTGAGTTCATTTACAACCTTCTTTTGAGAATCCAGTTCAGTTGCCATGTTGGACATGGCAGAAATCAATTCCTGGTAGTCATATCTATCCTCACCTTCTCCAGGAGTGTTACCCCCTTTTGAGGGATCATTGGAATGTTTAATAGGGATCTCCAGCCAAACTGAAGCACCACCTATTCCCTTGGTTTCTGGGCACCCGGGACCTTTGAATGATTGCTCATTCAAAGTTGTCGTGGGGAAGGTCTTAGTGATGTTACCACTGGCCTCCTCTGTGCTAGCAGGACTAGTGGTAGCCTTCTCACCCACATGCTCATGCATCTCCTTAGTGAGCACCTCCTTGGGGTTGGGAGACACCCCAGTGGTTTCCCTATGGATATTCTCTAATGGAGAATGCTCCATTAGAGGGCTTTGAGGTTCTGGGTTTGTAGGAGGTACAACAAGGGAAGGAGCCTTGTGTACCTTTCTCTTAGTATAAGTTTTGGATATAACTGGGGTTGGCTTAAGAACAAGGGACTAAGAGAGTGATATAGTGGTTGAAGGTTGGGTTTGGCTATCTGTGGGATGGTCTAGTGAGGGCCTTGACCCTGATGCCATACCTTCTTGGTTGTGGGACACCACCATCATTGTAGATAACAATGGGGTGTCAACTCCTTTCGAGTCCTTGGCAGATCTTTTCATATTTGAAAAGACCTTGCCCTTAGGGATTTTAGGTACATATACCTCATTAAACTGAGGCATATCCGTCAATTCAGAGGTGATAACGGCCTGGACAAATCTTGGATACATATAGAAACTCTTTTTATTATCCAAGTTTGACACAAGGTCATTGAAAATCATTTTTGAGAAATTATACTTTATGGCAGTGGACAAGCAGACCAAAGCATAAGCAATGGTACTACTGAACTGACTCCATCCAGTAGTTTTTCGAGAAATACAGTGCATAAGAATATGAACAAAGAAACGCCATTGGGGAGAAAAGTTAGCTTTGTAAAATTTGAAAACACCCTGTTGGCCTTCATACCCCATTCATGTGAGATTGGAAAACAAATCCTCATTAGAGATAGAGGTGATACCTAAGGCATCGTCTAGTCGTAGACTGATGCGAATGGCCTCTTCAAAGATTGTCAAGGGTTTGTCACACACCCTTGTCTTGATACACTTCACACCTTTTTCAATAACCACGGTGGCATTGGCCCAAAATTGCTTCTGGTGCTCCATGTAAATTGGTGGTGACACTGTAAGAGCATGAGCTATATGACTGGACTGGAGAAAATCAACTATTTGATGGAATCTAGCAGCCTGCTTAGGCTTTTGAAGCATTGCGATCTCATTGTGTTCATCAATAAACGCCATGGATGCCATCTGGCTTGAGAATTCTTGACTGAAACACACTGGTTGCTTGAGAGAAAAGAGTTAGAGATAAAACGAACAATATTCAAAGAGTCGTTGTGAGCTTTTAGGCGGGCAAAGAGGGTATTTATAGAATTCGGAAAAGAAGTAGTATTAACCCTAATTTCTGTTAAAGCAGTACTAACCCACTCGTAGTATTAACTGAGAGCAGTAGTAACCAACTAGCAGTATTAACTAACTAACAGTATTAACTAACTAGCAGTATTAACTAACTAGCAGTAGTAACACATACCTGAAGTAGTAACTCAGACTAGCAGTAGTAATAATGAACCTGCAGTAGTAACTTTGCATTGGTAGCATTAAAACTGCACTGGCAGTATTAACGATACTTACACTGTTGAAGCTTGTGTTAGTCTGAGCAAGGCAATAAAACTTACCGAGAAAGATGATTAGTCGCACCAAAAAAATAAACAAATAACAGGTATACAAACACTTTTTAAACATGAGCTCATTCAGAGTTGATCATGCCCACACTTGTGACCAAGAAAGTGAATCTACCCACATCAAAAGCTTTAGTGAATAGATCAGCAAACTGGTTATTAGTATGAACTTTAGCAACTTGAATAAGCTTCTTTTCATTGCAGTCTCTAATAAAGTGATACCTGATTTCAATGTGCTTTGTTTTGGAGTGCTTGACAGGATTGTTAACAATGTTAATAGCACTGCTATTGTCAATGAGGATTGGAGTGTGAAGAAAGGTTACCCCATAGTCCAGCATTTGATTCTGAATCCATAGAACCTGAGAGCAGCAACTTCCAGCAACAATGTACTCAGCTTCTGTTGTGGATAAGGACACTGTGGTTTGCTTCTTACACTGCCAAGAAACTAGTCTTGCACCCAAAAGCTGACATCCTCCTGAAGTAGACTTTCTATCCATATTAACACCACCCAAGTCACTGTCTGAATATGCAATCAAGTCAAAAGTAGATTCATAGGGATACCAAAGACCTAATCTAGGTTGCCCTCTTAAGTATCTGAAAATCCTCTTAACTGCTTGAAGATGTGACTGCTTTAGCTTGACTTGGAATCTGGCACACACATACACTGGAAACATGATATCTGGTCTTGAGGCTGTGAGATACATGAGAGATCCAATCATTGATCTATAAAGATGGACATCAACATCCTCCCCCTCGAGATCAGCAGTGATCTGTTTGTGTGTTTCCATTGGTGTGCTTTCTGGCTTTGAGTCTGATAAACCATACTTATCTAGGATGTCTTTCACATACTTTGATTGACTTATGAAAATCCCATCTTTCTGTTGTTTTACTTGAAGCCTAAGGAAGAAAGTGAGTTCACCCATTGAACTTATTTTGAAGCTCTTGTGCATCAACTCTTCAAAGTCTCTACACATCTGATCTTTTGTGGATCCAAATATGATGTCATCCACATAGATCTAGACAAGTAGGGTGTCCTTCTTACTTCTTTTAATGAAAAGGGTCTTGTCAATGATTCCCCTTTCAAACCCATTTTCGAAGAGATAGGTAGACAAAGTATCATACCATGCTCTTGGGCCTTGATGTAGACCATAGAGTGCTTTCTTAAGTTTGTATACTCTGTCAGGATATAATGGATTTTCAAATCCAGGGGGCTGATAGACATATACTTCTTCATCAATTGTGCCATATAGAAAGGCACTCTTCACATCCATCTGATATACCTTGAACTTCATATATGAGGCATAGACTAGAAATAGCCTAATTGCCTCTACCCGTGCAACTGGAGCAAAGACTTCCTCATAGTCTATGCCTTCTTCCTGAGTGTACCCTTGTGCCACTAGCCTTGCTTTGTTCCTGATTACTATTCCTCTCTCATCCTTTTTATTTCTGAAAATCCACTAGGGGCCAATTGCTCTATGACCTTTTGGAAGGTCCACCAAGTCCCAAACATCTTGCAATTTAAATTGTAGCAACTCTTCTTGCATGGCTTCTATCCAACTTGAATCTTTCATTGCATCATAAGCCTTCTTAGGCTCAATATGAGATAGAAAGCAAGAGAGTACTGTATGCTGCTGATCCTTCAAATCTTGAAGTCTGCTTTGATTCCTAGTCATCATAGGAGAAGAGATGTCTACTATTACCAGCTCAGGAGGATGATTCTTATGAGTTATTGTCTGAGGATTAGGCTCTTCATTAATTCCCACATCTAAATTGGAGTCATTTAAGTCAGCTGAGGGGATCTCATCAGCTACTTCCGGCTCTTCATGCTCTGGATTCTCCTCATCTCTTCTTTCTTCTTCACTCTGAATTGGTTCAGTAACAGTCTCCCTTTCACAGATTTCAACAGGGTTCATTGTAGGTATGAGAAAGATCACATTCTGAGGAATAATATCTTGTACTTGTTCATCCCCTGATCCTCTACTTCCTGATCCTGCATGATCATCACTACTGAAACCCAAAGAGTTAGTTAGTGAATCAATGTCAAATAACCACTGAGGACCTAAACCAATAGGATTTGGTGAGTTCTCATTGTATTTGACATTGTCACTTTCCTCAATTATTCTAGAATAAGAATTAAACACTCTATAGGCCTTACTCTGAGATGAGTAACCAATAAGAAAACCATCATCTGCTTTGCTATCAAACTTTCTTAAGTGAGTTTTGGTATTGAGAATGGTACAAGGACACCCAAAAGGTTTGAAAAAACCAATAAATGGTTTTCTTTTATTTAAAAGCTCATTTGGTGTCTTGTTCTTATGCTTGACTACTAGAACTCTGTTTTGGACATAGCAAGCAGTATTAACTGCTTCAGCCTAGAAAGTAATTGGAAGTTTTGAATCAACTAACAGAGATCTAGCAGCCTCAATCAGTGTCCTATTCCTTCTCTTAGCAACACTATTTTGTTGTGGAGTCCTAGGAGCACTGTATTGCCTCTCAATTCCTTTTTCCTCACAAAAGGTGTTTAGGTCAAGATTTTTAAATTCAGTACCATCATCTGACCTAATGACTTTTACCTTTTGATTTGTTTGGTTTTCAATTCTTAGAATAAAGGATTTGATCAGTCCACTTGTCTCATCCTTAGTCCTTAGAAAATACACCCAAGTAAATCTAGAGTAATCATCAACAATAACTAAGCAGTATGATTTCTTACCTATACTCATGACATTTGTAGGACCAAACAGATCCATATGCAACAACTGAAGAGAAGAAGAAATTGTGTTCAACTTTTTGGACTTATGAGAAGTTTTGTGTTGTTTGCCTTTGAGACAAGCAACACAATGATCATCACATGAAAAGACTTTTGAAGGCAGACCTCTTGCAAGGTTGTTTTTAACAAGTTTATTCATTATTTTTAAAGTTCATGTGACACATCCTTCTGTGCCAAAGTGATGATTAATCCAAAGAGGCGTTTGAAACAAGACAGTTTAAGGATGAATCATTTGAAACAGTTTCCATATTCAAATAATAGACATTATCCTTTCTTGGAGTTCTTAGTAGTATCATCTTTTCATCAACTACCTTGAATCCAGGAGCAAGGATAATGCATTCTGAATTAGTGAATAATATACTATGCTTTTTGTCATAAACCTGTGATACACTTAACATGTTGTACCTTAACTGCTCAACATAGTAAACATCTTCAAAAGTCATCTTACCTTTTGTTACATCTCCCTTACCACTAATCTTACCTCCATCTGGAGTATTACCAAAGGCAACATGCCCTCCATCAATTTTATTGAAATTCTTGAGGCAAGCCATGTTCCCTGTCATGTGCCTAGAGCAACCACTATCAACATGCCAAATGCTCTTTTCCTTGAGCTGCTGGTTGCCCTGCACATAAGATAAATCAATTAGTATTGATTGGGAACCCAAGCCAAAGTGGTCTTGGGCCTCCCTTTCTCATCAAAGTACTTACACTCCTTTTTGATGAGATTTTTAAATTTAGAATACTCTTTACTGGAGTACTTTGTCAAGTTGATTGGTCTAGAAGCACAAACATTAGAAGCAGTACTAATTTTAGAAGTACTAACAGAGTTAGCAGCACTAACAGGTTTAGCAGTACTAACCTTGTTAGAAGCACTAACAGAGTTAGCAGTATTAACATCTGATGAAGTACTAACAATGTTAGTTTTAGAAGTACTAATACTCTCAGCAGCACTAACATTGATAGCAGCAGTATTGCTTCTGGCAGCACTATCTTTATCAGCAGCACTATTTGTGGTAGCATTACTAAAAGTTTTAGTGCTTTTGGGAACCCACATCTTGACACTCTCTTTTACAGTCTTTTTCTTCATGTGGCTTTTAGAATTAACAGGTTTCTTAGCCACATGGTTCCTTTCATCCTTCCTATAACCAAAGGGTTTTTGGATAGATCTTTGACAATTTATCTTTTGGTTAATAGGATTAAAATAACAGTGCTTGGCCAGATGGTTCATTTTGCCACATATGAAACAAGGTTTTGGTCTGATGATTCTACTTAGATCAACTCCTTGTTTCTGAGCCCACTGATTATTCCAATTTCTTTGATTGCCCCTCCTTTTATTATGTTTTAGGGGCTCAGACTTATTACCTGCACACTGTTTGCAAAGAATTGGATTCACAACTGTAGTCTGCTTGTAATGGACCTTTTTAGACTTTCCCTCAGTCTTCTCTACGTCATCAGATTTGACCCAATCTCTTCCACCACCCTCATTGGTTAGAATATTATTTTCTAAGGGAATCTCACCACTCACAGTATTATTCTTACTCTTACCAGCTTCTTTCTCAGTCTTGTCCTTAACAACTACTTCATCTAAAGGATCTATCTTAGTGGCTCCCTCATGCAAGTTCTTCCTATCCTTGGTCTCTAGCAAGTCTGATTTAGGAGGGATGTAGTTGTTGTTGTTGTATGGTGGTGGTGTGGTATTGTACCCAATTCCTGGTTTAAGCTTATCATGGATTTGGACCTTTAGAATTGAATCCATGGCTTTAGAAGCATATGAAAACTTTTCCACATCCAACTTAACCTTGGCTAGCTCTCCTCTCAACTTTTCATTCTCCTCTCTAGACTTTGTATGTTGGATTCCTAAATCATTTTTCTCCCACTTCCAGTAATTTGTATCATATGTGTGTTGAAGTTCATTGGCTTGGAAACCTTTAATTTGTTCCTCAAACCTCTCAACAATTTTCACATAGTCTTTTATATCCTTTTCTAACCTCTTAAGATAATCACTCATACTTTGGTTGTGATCCTTGTACCTTTTAACAGTGTCTATACAAGTTTGAGAACAGAGATTAGAGAGTACCTCAGTTGGAAGATCAGATACCTCTGCCATGAGAGATTGATTTTGAATGGCCTCTTCTGCTTGATCACTCCAGTCAAACCCCATTCCTTGTCGAGAAACAAGAGCTTGAGCAGAGTTTCTGTTCTGGTTGAAGCTTCCAGTCTGAGCTTGTTGGTGATTGTTGTGAGACACTCCACTTCTGCATTCCCTGGCAAAGTGTCCCTTCATATGACACTTGTAGCACTCCACCTTTGACTTATCAAAGCCTGCTCCATCTTCTCTTCTTTGGGAGAAGTTGTTCCTCCCAGTCCTCTTTATGAACTTCTTCACCCTCATAGAAAGCATGGCCATCTGCCATTTAATATCCATCTCTTCAAGATCATCAGGATGAAGCTGTTCCAAGTCATCATTGATTAAAGAGGAGTTACCATGGCTGGAAAGAAAGGCTTCAAAAACAGATTCATTGCCTTTTTCTTGATTTACTCCATTAGAAGTATTAACTGATTCAGGGTTAGTAGTAGAATCAGTTGATGCTGAAAGGAGTGCAGCATTATGAACATATCCAGTAGGCTTCTTCTTTGCTTCCACCTCAGATTCAAACACTCTCAGATCATTGTACAGATCATCCAGTTCCTTTTCTTCCAATTTGTCATTCTGTCTGAATGAAACAGTATACATGGTCCATTCATCTCCAAGAGATCTGAGGAACTTTCGGTTGACATCATCTTGTTCCATCTGGACTCCAACAGTAGCCAACTCACCAATCAACTTATTGAATCTATCAAAAGTTTGAGTCATAGACTCATTCTTTGAAGATGTAAAATTCTCATATTGCTGCTTGAGAATATCCCTTTGATTCCTCTTAGTGCTCTTGGTGCCAGCAAATCTCTTCTCTAAAGCATTCCATAGAATCTGAGCATACGTGCAGTGGTGAAACTGATGTTGATACTCATTAGGAATGGCCAAAAGCAGGGTGCTTAAGGCTTTCATCTCCAATTGTCTCACTTTCTTCTCAGCATTAGTTTTTGGAGGTGGTCTTCTTCCATCTTGTCCAATTTTACCTTCAGTAGAGGGACCATTCTCAACAATGTCCCACATAGAAAAGTCTGTAAGGAGCATGTACTGTTTGATCCTAATTTTCCACATGTCAAACTCATTAGGTTTGAGCATGGGAACCTTTGAAACAAGAGTACTGTTTGATTCAACTGTGTTGTCCATGATCAATGAAGGTTTCTGAAAATACTAGACTCTGATACCACTTGTCAGGATCTGATTCTTAACAAGAATAATGAAACTCATAAACAATATTAAAGAAGTTGCGGAAAAACACTTTAATATTCAAATATCAATGTAACAGTAAAGTAGAAATCACAACTTGTAAACTTTATTGAATGATTAAAGTTACAAGCTTTCACACAAAACCTCAATCTTGATGAACAGGCTCACCAAGATGAATTCTACTTCTCTAGAACTAGGGTTGTAAACCTTGAGGTCAATTCTCTCTCTAAACAAAAACTCAGAATACTCGTCTATCAAACTATTCTGAATAATTCTATACATATATTGAAAATAAAAGATAATTACAAAACATAAAAGATCTTCAGTATATTATTCCATAATTATCTTCAACCTTCCATGATTATCTTCAAACCCTGATCTGCGCGGCTTACCAAGATAATTGTGTGTTCCAGATTCTAGTTTCTAATCACTAACAATTAATCAAACAAACAAATTCAAACAATTACCTGTTTTGATTTCACTTCTCAATTCAATTACAAACTTTCTCTCTCTAGAACTCTCTCTCTCGAATATAACTCTGTTCAAGATTTCTTACAACTGAATACACCTCTTACAAAACAGAAATAGAAAGCTATTTATACCTACAACTAAAATACAAAACAATAAACTTTGACTGTATTACAAATAGACTTTGACTTTAATGAGAGTTGACTTTCTCAGCTTTGACTTCTTGAACTTTGACTTTTGACTTCTTGATCTTGTATCCAACTATTTCATGCTCTAACAATCTCCCCCTTTGGATTCAAGATCACTTGTTGAAAGATCTAGCAATTAAGTCTTCACTTTTAAGCTCTGTCAGTACAAACTCCCCTTTTTCTTTAACGACATTCTTTCCAAAATTGTCTTCAAACTATTAACAATCCCCCCAAAACTTTCACAAAACACACTTTCAGACTTTGGAAAGAAATTATCTTCAGAATCAGCTCGAATTGCTTTAGCAAATAATCTTCAAAGAAAATTTCCTCAAATCTTCAGGAATTCTTTGATCTTCATCAAATCTTTACTTTGAACTTTTCTGACTTGGACATTTCTGACAATCATCTCTCAAAACTTTATCATTTCTTGATACCATCTCCCCCTTTTTGATGATTTGAGCATCTATATCATCAAAACTTTTCTTCCAAGAAATGTCTTTGACCATTCTGATTTGTCAAACTAAGCCGCTGATTCTGTGATCCATAGTCAAGTATTCATCCAGATCTTTTCAAATCTAGACAAAATAAGAACATGTAACTCTTGAATCTACAAATGAATCAGTTAAAATGCCTGTCAGTAACACAAAGTCACTTTGTGTAACGAATACACAATATAAAGGAGCTTTTTGATGTTCACTCCCCAGGGATTCCATCCAATCATCGAAACACCACAAAGGCAATTTCTATGAATGTTATGACAAAGAAACAAATTCTTTGTGTGTTCGTGCATGTGTAGAAAGAATTAAGCATGAATGATTGCTTTTATAAAGGCTCAACATAGTGTAAACCACTGAGACAATAGTAGATAAACACAGACTCAATGTGCATGATTGAAGTGCGAAGGTGGGGCAAACTTCCTTCTTTTTCAATATCCAGATTTTCCAAATGAAAACCAGATAGATTATATGTTGCGTCCCCAGAAAAATATGAAACATTTTCTTTTTGAGAAGAAAATGAGTGGTTGGTGGGGTTTAAGCAAGAGTTGGCATGGGCTATTTGCCTGTTTCAATAATGTTCACCAAGAATTGTGAAGCATTAGTAATGTGGCTGCCCGGATCAGAAAGTAGTTGGTGCAGAGTTTAATATTCTTTTACTCTGTTCTCACACCCTCTTTCTTTTGATCATTAAGCTCACTACTAACCAAACTCTCTTTTCCATTTTACCTCATCACACATCCCACACTCATTTCTTTTAGACTCCTCACACTCAATCACTAAATGATTAACTTCTTGGGTAGGAAACAATGGTTAACGTGAATCCATAGAAGTTCATTTAAGTCCTAGCACAAAGAACCCATATTTCCTATAAAGCACGTGTTGCTCAGATGATTTAACTTTATCAGTTAAAGCTTATATACAAGTGTCAGATAAAATGTATGCTCAGATGATATAATCATGAATATATGAGCATTTTGAAGCATGGAAGTATTTTCAAACAAGTATATTGAAATGAATGAAAATGAATGCAAAAGACTTTTTTGAAAATCTGACATTGTATGAAAATGATCAGAAATGAATGATATAGCAACTAAGACTTATGGTCAAGAATAACGGTATAGTCTATATGAAACAAAAATATAGACATTCTTGAATGAAACGCTTCGAAATGAAATATCGCTCAAAAATATTTGAAATACAAGCGGGGTGTCTTACCATCGAAAAATATGTTTCAATATGAGACATGGTAAGAACATTTAGAACAAAAAGTCAAACCGGTGTGTGTGAATACTTGAAAGTATATAGAAAAGACAATACACAAGTATTTATCTTTGGAAACACACGGTTTGTTTATCAATTAAGCATAAAAATTAAAATGAAAACATTTAAAATCACACTTCCAAATTATAAAATCTGTTTAAAAATCGGGAAGTGGTTTGAACATTTAAGAACATGTTTTCTATATCTGAAAGTTGTCCTTCTTTCAAATACATTTGAGATTAAGATAAGAAATTTACCTTTTCCGCTCAATCTTAATTCTCATAAAGTCAGCTGTAGTCATCAAGATATGATCGTGCCATCTTCTCTCATTCTGCATAAGTCTCAAAGTCTAGTCAAAAACAAATTTATTCACAAAATTTATTCAAATGAAAATGACATAAAGCAATAAAACGATTAAAGTACGAGTTCTTATTTGAAATAATCAGAAATCATTGTCTTACTCCTTTTGACTTGTACACTCCCCCTAAATTCATGCATCACAAAAATTTATCAGTTAAGTAAAATGCAGAAATTAGATAAGCTCCCCCTCAAAATAATGTAGATCATCTAAAATCTTCTCTTATTCCCCTAAGATCATGAGCAAACAATTAAAGTGTAGATATCCTTCAAACATAATGATAAAGAAAATGATGAAAAATTACAATACGTAACTTTATTAGGTAACAACCGATTATGTCTTAAGATTTAACATACCAAGCTTAGAGACAAGAAAATTAAATCTCTTTTCATCTAATGGTTTGGTAAATAAATCTGCAAGTTGATAATCTGTTTTTACAAAATAAAGTTCAATTGTTCCTTTTTCTACATTATCCTTAATAAAATGATACCTGACGTCAATGTGTTTAGTTTTCGTATGCTGAACAGGATTAGCAGATATTGCTATTGCACTCTTCGAGTCACAATATATTGAAATTTTGTCGAACTTGAATCCATAGTCTTGCAGATGTGTTTGCATCCACAGGACTTGAGAGCAGCAACTGGCAGCAGCTACATACTATGCTTCGCAATCGATGTGGAAACGCATAATTGTTTCTTTGATGCCCAGCTAACGAGTTTGTCTCCAAGAAATTGAATGTGACCTGAAGTACTCTTTCTGTCCAACATGCAACCTGCATGATCTACATCTGAATAAGCAGTCAGTTGAAACCCAGTATCCTTAGGATACCACAGACCAAGATCTGCAGTCCCCTTCAGATACCTAAAAATCCTTTTGACAGCAACCAAATGGGATTCTTTAGGAGCAGCCTGATATCTAGAACATAAACATGTTGAAAAGATAATATTTGGTCTACTAGATGTAATATACATTAACGATCCTATCATACGTCTATAAGTCCTAACATCAACACTTTTACCCGAAGGATCAATGCTGATCTTAGTACCTAGTGCCATCGGGGTTCCAATTGGTTTACAATTTTTCATTTTGTACTTCCGAAGAATGTCCAAAATGTACTTATATTGGTTAATGAAAATCCCCGTAGAAAACTGTTTAACTTGTAATCCGAGAAAGAAATTCATCTCTCCCATCATACTCATTTGAAAACGTGACACTATGAGGTTAGAAAAGTTTTTGCAAAATTTTGGATTAGTAGAACCAAATATTATATCATCAACATATATTTGAATAAGGATAATATCAACTTTTTCCTTTTTGATGAATAAAGTGGTATCAACCTTACCTTTAGAAAAACCGGACTTGACCAAAAATTTAGATAAAACGTCATACCATGCTCGAGGGGCTTGTTTTAAACCATACAGGGCTTTGTCCAAGATGTAGACATGATCTGGTTTCTCTGGATTGACGAACCCTTCTGGTTGAGACACGTACATTTCCTCTTTAAGAATGCCATTCAAAAAGGCTGTTTTCACATCCATCCGAAAGACTGTGAAATTCTTATGAGCTGCGTAGGCTAGAAACATGCAGATTGCTTCTATACGCGCTACTGGAGCATACGTCTCATCGTAGTCTATGCCTTCCTCTTGCCGGTAACCTTTGGCAACAAGTCTAGCTTTGTTCCTTATGACGATACCATCTTCATCCTTTTTATTCTTGAATACCCATTTAGTTCCTATTACTGTTTTACCTTCTGGTTTTGGAACTAATCTCCAAACCTTTAGGGATTCAAACTGATTGATCTCTTCTTGCATAACAGATACCCAGTCCGAATCAGCAAGAGCCTCAGATACTCGCGTTGGCTCAATCTTGCTGAGGAATGAGTCATGCATACATTGATTAAGAGTCGCTGACCTCATTTGTACAGGCTTGTTGAGATCTCCAATTACTTGATGTAATGGATGCTCTTTGGTCCAGCGATGCTCATGAGGGAGTGGAGTAGTTACTGATTGAACATGATCATCATCTAGAAATCCACTATCAGAATCTTCAGTTTGAATAACAGGAAGGGGGTTTGCAGTTGAAGTTTCAGGTGCAGAAGTATCAGTTGGAATAGCAGAATCTGGCTGTTGAGTAGACAAAGTATGACACCCAACTGAAACAATTACTTCTGGCTTATCAGTTACTTGTGTATCTTCAACTGTAGGAGTAGTTGATGGAATGTGAGTTTCTGACTGAACGGGGGATACAAGTTCAGATAAAACTTCTGAGGTGACTGGATGATTGCAACTTGTGTCTTCAGACCTGTCAGTCACAGCAGATTTAGTTACATTAGATCCTAGAAACTCATCATAAAAGAATTCAAATAACAAATCTAAATCAGATAAATGTGAAAAAGAAGTAGAAGCGTTATTCGAATTATTGGCTGTAGAAACAGGTTCTGGACTGATCTGCCCAGAAACTAATACTCCAGTAATAACGGGTTCTGAACTGAGTTGTTCAGAAGCCATTTCTTCATCAAATGTTACATTGACACTCTCGACAACTGTCTTTGACTTTTTCAAATAAACACGATATGCTGCCGATGTTAAAGACTAACCAATGAAGATACCCTCGTCCGCCTTAGCACTGAATTTATTCAGACTCTCCCTGTCATTAAGCACGAAACACTTACACCCAAATACGTGAAAATACTTGATTGTCGGTGTTCTGTTGTTGATCAGCTCATATGGAGTCTTTTGAAAATGGTGGTGTATTATGGACCGATTTTGAGTATGACATGCAGTCGATACAGCTTCTGCCCACAAAAATAGAGGTAGATCGGATTGGCTGAGCATAGTACGAGCGACCTCGACTAGCGTTCGATTTCGCCTTTCAACTACTCCATTTTGTTCAGGCGTACGAGCAGTAGAGTACTGATGTGATATCCCGACCGATTCGAGATATTCTTCAACAATCTTGTTTTTGAACTCTGTGTCGTTGTCAGTTCGAAGAAACTTTACTTGTCGCTGCATTTTCACCTGGGTCGTCTTTAAGAAATTAATGAGAACTTCCGACGTCTCATCTTTTGATCGAAGAAATTTGACCCACGTGTATCTTGAATAATCGTCCACAATAACCAACACGTATTTCTTTCCTCCTAAGCTTTGTGTTCTCATTGGACCACACAAATCCATATGTAACAATTCTAACGGAGAACTAGTGCTTGGTTCAGGCTTCGGTTTATGAAGAGCTCTCTTCATCTTACCCTTCTCACATGCAGCACATAAGTGTTCTTTCTCATATTTCAGCTCAGGAAGTCTTTTTACCAATTTCCCACTAACCAGCTTGTTGATATAACGAAAATTCAGATGTGATAGTCTTCGGTGCCAGAGCCAACTTTGTTGCATCGAAGCTTTTGACAATAAGCAAACATGACTGTCATTCTGTTCCTTTGAAAGATTGATGGTATAGAGGTTTGTCTTTCGATTTCCGACTAAGAGTTCATTGCCGTCTTCAGTACGAATCGAACATCTCCTAGCTTTGAAATTGACCTCTAAGCCTTTATCATAGAATTGATTGATGCTAAACAAGTTGTGCCCTAAACCTTCGATATAACTCACCTTTCTAATCGTTATGTTGTCTTGAATGATGTCACCATATCCTAAGATTGGTGAAACTTGGTCGTTTCTAAATCTGACATTTCCACTTAATTTCTCTGTATAATTAGACAATAAAGCTTTTTGCCCAGTCATATGCTTGAAACATCCACTCTCCAAGTACCACATATGCCGGGTCTGCAAGAGAAATCAGGAAACAATAACTTTAGGTACCCATTTAAAAACGGGTCCTAACAGATTAGCACAAGATTTCGGTATCCATTTGAAAATGGACCCTCTGTCCTTTTGAAAACCTTTAAAAATATTTGATCTCGAAGAATAAACATGATAAGATCCATACCAATCAGAAGAATTATGAGAATAAGCAAAATCAGTTCTCCGATAATTATAATGAGATATAGTAGTAATAGGAGATAATTGAATCAACTGCTTTATTGAATAACGCTTGTAAGAAGTTACAAGGTTTTGTTGATGAGAAGCATATTGACCAACTACATCTGAATCACTACTAACAGATCTAGTACAAGAATTATCAGAAACTGATCCAGCTATCTCATCATCCTTCCGTTTTGGTCGCCATTCTGTTTGAGCTTTCGACCTGTTCTTGCTTATATCTGAAACACAAAATGTAGATTTATTAGGAAAAACAGATTTCTGAGATTGAGTTTTCTTTTGTGTACCAGTGTATTTCTGTTTCTGTAATCGTTGTTTCTTATTTTTCTTACCTTAAGCATAGTAATCAACAGTTACAGAAACTGATTCACCAACCTTAGCTGATGATTCAGCAATATTAAAACCACTTGGTAACACTTTTTCATTTAAAAGACAAGTAGAATGATCAGGAAGTGTAGCATTGAAGTCAAACATATCAATTTCGTCTATGCACCCATCATCAGAATTAAGAAAATCATTTGCAGACTCAAATAAGTCATCAAAATTATCAGACGAAGTTTGATGTGCCTTAGAAACTTCATAACACTTTGTAGATTTAGTTTGAAAAACAGTGTTCTTTAATACTGTAGAAAATACACTTTGTTGAATATCAACCAAAAGTTTTTCATCAGATAAAACATTTTCAAGCTTAACTATTTTGCTTTCAAGAATGAGTGGAGGAACATAAACCTTTGCAACTGAAGGTTTTGCCTTCATCTCAGAAACAGAATAACTAGCAAAATAATCGTTTGAAAGAACTTTTGGTGTTTCTGAAATATAACTATCATTTAACTTTGCATAGTTAAATGGTAGTTGCATTTTCTTTACATTCTCTCTATTTTCAGTTTCTTTGGCCTCAACTTCTTCTGGTAATTTGGTAACAAATTTGGGTTTTAAATGAGTATGTTTACCAGCACAAGCAAGAAAATCAAAATTATAAAGTGCCAATTGTTTTCTGATGGCTTTCTTTAAGTAATGAGGGTTTTGAAAACCAACACCCCATTTTTCCTTAACATCAGCCTCTTCGTTAGGTGCATTAAGAAAAATAGTTTGATCTGTTTGCCTTCTTGCATAAAGTTTGGCTTCCAGACCATTTACCTTCTTATTCAAAATCTTGTTCTCAACCTGCAATTTATGAACAGTTAGTGCAGATTCTTATTTCTCAAACTCATACTTAGAAATTTTAACATCAAAATCAGAAATCTTCTTTTCAAAATAATCTACTTGAAGTTTAGAATCAGAAGCAGACTTGCGTAAAGAATCAATTACATATTTGTTCCCAATAACAGACTTTTTAAGCTCAAAGATCTTGTTGTTTCTTTTGACAACTCTGTCTTTTTCTTCCTTCAGTTTTACTTGAAGGTCATTAAGCTCAACCATCATATCTTCCATTTTGGTTATGAAATCTTTTTCAGTTAAGTTTAATACCTCATCAGCTATCTCATCATCTGACTCATCATACTTGATCTCTTTTCCCATTAGACAGAGATGAGCATTTTCTTCCTTCTCTTCCTCTTCACCTTCTGAATGATCCAACCAAAATTCGTCTTCAGCCATTAATGCTATGCCAACTTCTTGCTGTTTGGCCAATTGCAACTTATTCTGAAAGTACTGAGAATTACGAACTTTTGGTTTTCTACAATCTTTTGCAAAATGAACAATCTTGCCACAGTTGTAGCATTTGACTGGATCACTTGCTGGCCTTTCGGCAACAGTGTAGTCATTCATGAACTTCTTCCTTTCATCAGGTTTCTTCTCAACATATCTGTTCTCTTCATATCTCCTTCCTTCCACCCTTTCTCGGTGCTCGTGATTCTTAGAACTTGATGAAGAATATCGTTGAGAATTTGATCCCGGATTTTTGTAGAATTTCTTTTGAAAGGCACGGGTTAGCAACAACATTTCTTGCTTCAGACTTTCTCCATCATCACCATCTGATTCAGATTCAGATTCAGAACTTGTAATCACTTTCTTCTTTTTCTTCTTCTCTTTCTTTTCTTTCTTTTTGTCTCCAGCTACCAAAGCAATAGGATCAGGAACTTCGTGAAGAGGTATTTCACTCAAGTCTTTCATCTGTTTCATCCTACGTGTATGTTTCTTCCATTCAGGTCATAGGATACTCAGAAATTTGACATTGTTTTCCAGCTGCTTCTTTGTCACTTTGTTCTTCATCAGTTCATTCAGAAGCAAAGTAAACCGTTCATATGTGTCTTCCAAACTCTCATTCTCTTTCGCTTTGAATTCCTCGTAGCTATTGATGCAGTTAGCCACTTTCATCTGATTCCCTACCTTGGATCCCATCATCATCTTTTGTAATTGATCCCACATATTTTTAGCATCATCCTTGTAGCTATCAATCTTGATGTAAATCTCATTAGGAATGCTTTGAAGTAGAAGACATTTTGCTTGCTTGTCTGCTTTGTAACGGCTTTTCTGTTCTTCAGAATACTGTGAGACATCCACTTTAACTGGTTTTGTCTTTTGTTCTTTTTCCTCATCACCATGTCCACTATCAGATGAATCATCATCAGCAGGTACTTGAACTATGATTGGTTTCATAGGACCTTCTGTAATTGACAAAAGAATATTCTCTCCATTTGTGTGTCGGTCCACGAAATCAAGGAATCTGTCCTTCCATTGTTCATACTCTCCTTTAAACAGTACAGGAGGCTTGACATCAGTGCCAATGGAAAGTGCATCTTTAGAAGTCATCTTGATAAAACCTGTTTTGAAAAATATATCCAATAAGAAACTAGAACTGATCGTTAGTCCAAATATGAAATCACAAAATACAAGAAATCTTGAAATAGAAATTCAGGAATTTTGATCACAATCAGAATTTTGTCCCCCCTCCGCAGACTTAGCACGGGGGTCCCTATTAAAAGCCATATTACTGTTTTGAAAATTTCTCAGAAAATATTCTAAGTATAGAAACTCGCAAGTCACTATTAAAATATGAAACTCGCAGACGCTGAAACTCGCAAACAACTGTTTACTAAGAAACTCGTAGGCTTAAGCTTGCGCGTTTGTGAAACTCGCACGCAAAGACTTGCGTGTTTTGAGAAACTCGCTAGTCAATGAAACTCGCTAGTCGTAGAAACTCGCAAGAGACTATTCACTAGTGAACTCGCATATAGAGGCGTGCGAGTTTGAAAAACTTGCTAGTCGCTACTAGCGCGTTTTGACCAAACTTGCAGATCGACCAAACTCGCAGATCGACCAAACTCGCAGATCGAACAAACTCGCAGATCACTATTCCGGCTCAAACTCAGCACCCTTCGATTTGCGCGTTTGTAGAACTCGCAAGTGTCTACTTGCGCGTTTCAACACTTAGAATTTTTTTCCCAAATTTCAAACTCGCAGACTTAGATCTGCGCGTTTCTAGAACTCGCAGATAACACCTTGCGCGTTTGAGACCAAATTCTTCAACTTGCGCGTTCTTGCGGATGAACTTGCGCGTTTTGAAGATCTTGCGCGTTCTTGAAGTTTTTCGAACAAAAACTTGATTTTCACTTCAAATTCGATTCAAATCTCCACCAAATGATCTGAAACTTTGCAGATTTCCTCTAAATCATGATTCGAACCAATTACAATACAAAGATTACAAACCAAAACAACAAAAGTACAAGATTGATCTGTGTAACAGTGCTCTAAAAACTCGTAACATAAAACTCAATAAAATCTAAAAATTCGTGAAAATTACAGTGCATTTCGTGAAATTATCTATACAAACTCAATCTATTACATTCATCTATCACTAATAAACCAATTACAACTCAAAATTCACTCTAAAACTCAAAAAAAAAATCTGATTTTGAATAACACAGTGTCGAACCAAACTTTTCTAATTCTTGATCTGATTTCACTTTTGGATTTGCTCTGATACCAATTGTGTGTTCCAGATTCTAGTTTCTAATCACTAACAATTAATCAAACAAACAAATTCAAACAATTACCTGTTTTGATTTCACTTCTCAATTCAATTACAAACTTTCTCTGTCTAGAACTCTCTCTCTCTAATATAACTATGTTCAAGATTTCTTACAACTGAATACACCTCTTACAAAACAGAAATAGAAAGCTATTTATACCTACAACTAAAATACAAAACAATAAACTTTGACTTTATTACAAATAGACTTTGACTTTAATGAGAGTTGACTTTCTCAGCTTTGACTTCTTGAACTTTGACTTTTGACTTCTTGATCTTGTATCCAACTATTTCATGCTCTAACAATAATCACATAAGCAGTATTAAGTCATAGAAGCATTAACACTCTGAGCAATATTAATCTTCACCAGCAGTAGTAACTATGCTAAGCAGTATTAATTTCTACAAGCAGTAGTAATTTGGCTCAGCAGTAGTAACCTGTCTCAGCAGTAGTAACCATGTACTGGCAGCAGTAATCATACTTAAACCAATCTTCAGTTCCCAACACATTCTCGCTGAGATGTTACCATGGGTTCACGGCCCTCGGCGACTATGCCAAGCGATAGTGACCTTTTCACTAACGCAACGCACTATCGCCTATTTTGTACCGCGACCTTCCTCAATGTGGCGACTATGACTCGACGATAATGCCCCTGTCATAGTCGCAGGGCATATTTTTTCCTCACGTGTACCGCGACCTAATTTGAGCGTTGACTTGATTTCTCGCACGATTCAACTCACGATTTTAAATGTAAACAAAACTAGAATATTATAGATTTACCAAAGGACAAATTATAGATTAAAAGCACGAGATTTCTTACATAGAAAATTCCGGTTGTTACAATCCTCCCTAACGTGGAATTGATTTAACCCTCGAAATCTAGCTTGCATGAATAAATGAGTGTACCTCCTCTTCATGTCTCCTCCGCCTCCCAAGTCACGATGGCCCCCCGATGGTGTTTCCAATGCACTTTGACCATGGTGACTTCCTTGTCACGGAGTTTCTTTAACTTCTTTTCCAGAAGGGCATCAACTTCCTCAATACAGCGGTTACCCTCATCCACCCTTATCTCCGAAAGAGGAATAACGCTTTCTTCTGCCAAACATTTACGGAGGTAGCATACCTGGAAGGTGTTATGAATTTCGTTCATCTCGAGTGGGAGCTCCAATTGGTAGGCTTGGAGACCGATCCATATGGTTATTGTGATTAGCCAAAGGAAATGAGGGCTTAACTTTCCACGTTTACGAAACCGAATAATCCCTTTCCAAGGCGATACCTTAAGCATAACGCGATCACCAACTTGGAACTCCACCGGTCTCCTCTTCTTATCCGCATAACTTTTCTGACGGTCTTGGGCCGCTTTCAAGCGCTCCCGAATGTTCTTAACCTCATCCGTGGTCTCTTGAACAATCTCGAGTCCAACAAACTGCTTCTCATCCGCCTCTAACCATCAAACTGGAGTCCAACATTTCCGGCCATACAAAGCCTTAGCAATGCTGGAATGGTAACTGTAGTTGTAAGAAAACTCTACTAGAGGTAAGTGAGAATTCCAATTCCCTCTAAAGTCAATAATGCATGACCTTGGCTTTTCCTCGATTGTTTGGATGATCCGCTCTATTTGACCGTCGGTTTGGGGATGATAAGTCGTGCTCAACTTCACTCTAGTACCCAACTCTTTCTGAAGGTCATCCCAAAAGTTGGAGGTGAAACGACTATCACAGTCCGACACAATGGACAAGGGTACGCCATGTCTCGAGACGACTTCGTTGATGTAAAGTTTGGCCAACTTGTCTATCGGAAGAGTCTCTCTCGTAGCCAAAAAGTGTGCATTCTTGGTCAGGCGATCCACCACCACCCATATGGTATCATTCTCTCTCATTGTCTTCGGTAGCTTGGTCACAAAGTCCATGGTGATGTGTTCCCACTTCCAATCCAGAATTTCCAAGGATTGGAGACTTCCGTATAGTCGTCGGTGTTCGGCCTTGACTTGAAGGCATGTCACACATAGCTCCACGTAATTCGCCACGTCAAACTTCATGACGGTCCACCAATAACTGAGTTTCAAGTCCTGCTACATCTTTGTACTTCCCGGGTGGATAGAATACTTAGACTTATGGGTGTCTTCGAGGAGTAACTCATGATTACCCCCGACTTTGGGCACCCATACTCGGTCTTTGAAGAGTTTCACCCCACGACCATCTTCGGTCAAGAGGACGTGTTGCTTTACCATCACTTCACTTTTAAGGTTCTCTTTACGATGGGCATCGGATTGAGATGCCTTGATCTTATCGATCAAACTTGACACTAATTCAATCCGGGAAAGAGAGTCTTGAAGGCTACCGTTATACTCTTTTCTACTTAGAGCATCTGCCACCATGTTTGCCTTGCCAAGGTGTTAGAGTGGTTCACAGTCATAGTCCTTTAGGAGTTCTAGCCATCTCCTTTGCCTCATGTTCAACTCTTTCTGGTCGAAAATGTGCTTCAGACTCTTCTGATCCGTATAGAGGGTGCACTTAGTGCCATAGAGGTAGTGCCGAAAACTTTCTCCTAGGCATCCATCCAAACGAATTTTACATTCTTTAGAGTAAGAGATGTCAAGGAAGAGGCGATCTTAGAGAAGTCTTGGATGAATCGCTGGTAATAGCTCGCTAGACCCAAGAAGCTTCGGATCTTGGATGGACTCTTGGGCGGTTCCCAATTCATCATGGCTTCGATTTTTTAGGGGTTCACCTTTACCCCATCTCGAGTGACCATGTACCCCAAAAATTGGAACTCCTTCAACCAAAAGTTGCATTTTCAGATCTTAGCGTAGAGTTTCTCTTTCCTCAAAACTTCTAGGACCTCGCGAAGGTGTCGATCTTGCTCGAGATCTTCCTTAGAATAGACAAGTATATCGTCAATGAACACTGTCACCGAATTGTCGAGGAATGGTCGACACACTCGGTTCATTAGGTCCATGAATACCGCCGGCACGTTGGTCAACCCGAAAGGAATGACCAAAAATTCATAATGCCCGTACCGGGTCCTAAATACCGTCTTAGGGACGTCTTTGTTCCTCACCCTCACTTGGTGATACCCAGATTGAAGATCTATTTTTGAAAAGCAACCCACCCATTGCAGTTGATCAAACAGATCGTCGATCCTCGGGAAGGGTATTTGTTTTTCACCGTTTCCTTGTTTAACTCCCGGTAATCGATGCACATTCTCATCGTGCCATCTTTCTTCTTAACGAATAAGACTGGAGCTCCCCATGGTGAGGAATTCGATCTTACAAAACCTTTCTCAAGTAAGTCTTGGAGTTGCGACAACACTTCTTGCATCTCAGATTGTTAGCTCCAAATCATCTGTTTGTTAAAGTGTTGAAAATACCAGTCCTATTTCAGAGGACTTTCAAGAAGATACACTTTAGAGGACGAAGACTTCAGAGGATGAAGACTTCAGAGGACACACCTGCCTCTGAAGTACTTTTCAGCAACTAAGACATCAGAGATGGCTTCATCAGAGGCTCTGAAGACAACGTCAGAGCTCTGAAGACATTCTCTCTGGATGTTCACGTGAGAATGAAGACATCAGAGATGGCTTCGTCAGAGGCTCTGAAGACAATGTCAGAGGCTCTGAAGACATTCTCTTTGAAGATGTTCTCTGAAGTTCAGAGAATGAACAGAAGAACAGATGACACGTCACTTTGTGATAAGATTTACTTTCTAGAGTAGGTCACTGTTCAGCATGCTCTTTCTCGTCATACAAGTACACTCCTTACTTTATGGTCCTATAAATAGGACCATCACCTTATTGTTCAAAGTGTGCTTAAGAAGTTATATATCTGATAATATAAGTTGAATACTTTATTCTAAGAATATCTTGTTTATCTTTATCTGCTTTATGAACTGTGATATTTGAATCTCCTTTGATATTAAACTGTATTACTTCCGCTGTCATTACTCTTATTGTTTATATCATTGTTACGAGATTAGATCTGGAATCCAACAATTGGTATCAGAGCCTCCTTTGTTTCTAAAACAAAGAAAGATCATATCTGCATACTCGGATAGATTTACATCTCATTGATTCTAAAACTTTCAATATCTGTGCATGTTCATATAAACCCAGTTTATTCAAGAACATCCTATGCTCTAGATTTGACAGTAAATCACAGTTCATTACTCAAAGCATCTGCACTTAAATTTTTTTATGGCAAACTCAAGCATAAGTGCCATGTATACAGCTGGGTCATTAACAAAACCTCCTACACTTTTAAGGGATGAATATCCCCAATGGAAAATAAGGATGGTAAATTTTCTAGAAGGTATGGACAGGGATCTTTTTAGATCTGTGAACATTGGACCTCACATTCCAATGGTGTTGGTACCAAGAGTTCCTGCAACAGCAGATACTGCCGAAATACCTGCATATTATGAAAAGAAAACCACAAACTTCACTGATGAAGAAAATAATATGATGGATAATGACTCAAAAGCTGTTAGATTACTCATAATGCCATTCCCAATGATATCTTTCAAGAACTTGATTCTTGTAAAACCGCAAAAGAGATATGGGATCAGTTGTTAAATCAACTTGAAGGTGGCCTACAAACTCAGAAAAACAGAAGAAATCTATGCATCAATGAATATCATGATTTTCATGCTCTACCAGAAGAAAAGTTACACCAAACTTACTCAAGATTCAACATTCTAATAAACAAATGTAGAAAGTTTGGAGTGATAAGAACAAAAGAGGAAAACAACGTTCTTTTTTTGAAAAGCTTGAATGAAGAATGGTCACAACTGTCCATGTCTATACAGGCTAATCAAGATCTTGAGTCATGGTCATTAACTGACATTTATGGTACTCTTGTTGCACATGAAAAAGAAGTTATGAAGCAAAAATCAAAAACCTCTTTGGGTGGACCCCTTGCACTTGTTTCAAAACAAACATCAAAAGAAAACAACTGTGAAGAGTCACAAAAATGTTTGGAAACAGATCCAAAAAGGTTTTGATAGCAGAAGAAACCCATACTGATTCAGACTCAGATGAAGATATAAATGCCTTTGCCAAATCTCTTGCATTAATCACTCATCAGTTTAACAAGAAATTTGGTAAGAAGGTATTTGAAGGAAGGAGAGAGAATGAAGAAAGAAGAAATCCGGAGAGAAGATTTCAACAAGAACCCAGATTCACTCCATATAGTGATCAAAAGGGTGCAAACTTCAACCATGAAAATGCAACACCACAAACAAGACCACAACAGCCATTCTAACCAAGGTATCCACAACCACAAAGATACTTCAAACCTCAAGAACAGAAGCCAGAGACAAGCTCTACCACTCTTCCACCAAATCAAAATGATGGAAGATGCTTCAGATGTGGAAAATCAGGCCACTTCTCTGCAAACTGCAGAGGAAAACTTGTCAAAGATCAAGATTACTACAAGAACAAATACAAATACAATGTAAAAGAAAGAGTTCTTGTAGCAGAAATAGAAGACTGGCTATTTGACTCAACAAGTGATGGTGAGGAAGAGCCTACCAATCTCTGTGGTATGGCTTTTTCAGATGGAAATCAAACTGATGAAGCATCCGAAGATAACTCTGAAAAGGTAAACTCTCTTTACACCTCTGACAGTGATCCTGAAATAGATGCTTTTAAACTAATTAATGAACTTCAGGATCTAAAGCAAAAGTTTGTTGAAGAAAAAGAAAAGAGAGAGCAAGTAACAAAAGAGCTCATTTTTTACAAAAGAGAAAAGAATCTTCTGGAATCAGAAAAGAAAGAAATTTTTCTTGAAAAAACCAAACTTGAAGAAACCAACAAGCAAAAAGAAAAGTCATTTTCGGAAGAAAGAAAAGAGATTGAAAAAGTTTTAAAAGGAAAAGAAGAAGAAGTAAAGAAATCTGAGTATGAAAGGCTCAATTCTATTGCCTTAACCAAATTTTTTCAAAAAGAAAGAGAAATCTTACATCAATCTCTAGATAGAAAAAATCTACGAATCAAAAGCTATGTCAATGCACAAAGTGTTTTCGATAAAATAAAAACTCAAATGGACTCTCAAGGGCTAGGATTCAATGAGTTGAATTCATTTAATGGATTGGAGAAAACTTCACTTTCTTCCACTTTCTGTATAGGAAAGGTCCAAACCTTTGAAGATCCATCTCTGAATAATTTCAAAAGAATGAAAACATCAGAGGGATCAAAAGCAAGAGCTTTAAATTTCAAAAATACAAAGTACTCTGAAGTAAAAGACATGAAAGAATCTGTGTTACAGATAAAAGAAGAAACTTCAGAGGTACACTTTACAAAACCTCAGAGCTATGATTCCAAAGAAATTTTCAGGTTTGATGCTTTCATCTCAAGAGAATCAGAGACATTTGAACCAAGTACCTCTGATACAAGTACTTCTGAAAATGAATCTCAGAATTCACTTAATCCGAATGCTCCTCTGTATTCACCAAAGTCAGATGAAAACATCAGAACTACGTTTAAAGATGATGTTCAAAAGATTTGGGAAGAAAATGTCATGGAGGACGTGAAAAGAAAAGAAAGCATGAAACGAATCATCAAAGTCTCTAGATCAAAAGAAATAAAAAAAACCAATAGAGATAGATATCTCTATTAAATCTAAGAGAGATTTTCTTGACTCTGATTCAGAATCTGATTTAGAGATTGATGAACAGATTTTTTGTAAACCAGGGAATGTAATTCACAAAAGAATAGAAACTGTTGGCTCTGGTATTTTGAATGTTCCAATTTCAGTATTGAAAACCAAAACCAGAATACCAATAAATCCTGATTTTGCAAATATGTGTTTACAAGCAAAAACATCTCTGGAACTTGAAAAAGATTTGCAAGAAAAGGCAAAGAATAAAACAAACACTTCTGGTTCTTACACCTATAAAACAATAAAATTCTCTCCTGAACAAAAAGGCAAATGGACAAAAGTTAACCATATTGATCCTGTCTGTGCAGTAAGCAGCAAAGAAAAGAAGATGTTTTTGAACAAGAAAAAGCAACTTGAAAAGAAGACTGTCTATCAAGCAAAAAGAAAAGAACTAGTTAGGGATAAAAGTAATATTCCTAGTGCTAGTTACAAAAGAAGTCAAAATGTAACAAATGCTTTTAATAAAAGGAAAAACTTTGCTCTTACTTCTTCTTGTTCCATTAATTGTAACTGCATTTATCTCTTGATGAAACTGAAAAATCATTTTAAAGGATCACACCGTCTTTTGAATAAATCTCTGGAAAATATCTCAGAGACAAAATCTCAAGGAAAGACGAGGAAAGGCAAGACATCAAATGATGAGATGCCAAAAAGTCATACGAATCCACCAAAGTCTAACACAAAAGGACCCATAATGAGGTGGGTACCTAAGAAACAATAATCTGTCTTGCAGAAACAGTCAATGCCAATCTGGTACCTAGATTCTGGATGTTCAAGGCATATGACTGGAAATAAAGAACTGATATCCTCATTCAAAGCAAAATCCGGAGGAGCAGTTACTTTTGGAGACAACAAGCAAGGACAGATTAAAGGATATGGTGAAATATCAAGAGGAAATGTTTCTGTATCAAAGGTTGCTTATGTGGATGGATTAAAACACAATCTGATAAGCATAAGTCAACTTTGTGATCATGGTTTCAATGTGAAATTTCAAAGAAAATATTGTTCACTTCTTCACTCAGAATCAAGTCAAGAAATGCTGAGAGCAGACAGAAGAGGTAACCTCTACAGAATGAACTTTACCAAAATCACAGACACTGATTCAGAGAAACTTTGTCTTGTATCTCTGAAAAGTGAGGAAATCTGGCTCTGGCATAAAAAGTTTTCACATCTAAACTTTTCCTCACTTGATAAGTTAGTTAAACTTAATTTGGTCAAGGGATTACCATCTTTAAAGTTTAACAAAGATCATCTTTGTTCTGCTTGTGAGATGGGTAAAATGAAAAGATCTTCCCATAAAACCAAAAGTGAAAACAACTGTCCTAGACCTCTGCACATGCTTCATGTGGACCTCTGTGGTCCTATCTCTGTACAGAGTCTAGCAGGTAAGAAATACATTCTGGTTCTAATTGATGAATTTTCAAGATATACATGGATAGAATTCATTAGAGCTAAATCTGATGTACCTGAAATTTTAATAAGATTGTTGAAAAGATTACAGGTTCTATTCAGCAGCAAAGTTCAGAAACTAAGAAGTGATAATGGAACAGAATTCAGAAATGCCAAAATCAATTCTTATCTATCAGAAGAAGGCATTACCCCTAACTTCTCAGCAGCAAGAACTCCTCAACAAAATGGAGTAGTTGAAAGGAAAAACAGAACACTTGTTGAAGCTGCCAGAACAATGCTTGCTGAATCTAATCTTTCAACAAATTTTTGGGCAGAAGCAATAGCAACAGCCTGCTTCACTCAGAATAGAGCTACAATTGTGAAGAGATTTCAGAAAATATCTTATGAACTCATTCACAATAGAAAACCTAACATTAAATATTTTCATGTTTTTGGATGCAGGTGCTATATTCTGAAAGATAGAGAATATCTTGGAAAGTTTGACAAGAAAGTTGATGAGGGCAAATTCATTGGATATTCATTAGCCTCAAAAGCTTTCAGAGTGTTCAATCTTAGAACAAGGACTATCCAAGAGAGCATCAATATCACTTTTGACGACAATAAAAGCTCTGAACAACAAGAAAGTTCATCACAAATATATGAATCATCAAGGGAATCTGAATTAAACAAAATATTTGAAGATTTCTTTGATGATGAAGATATCTCTGAAGTTATCTTCAGAGAAAGACAGGGAGAGAATTCAGAAGAACCTCAAGAAACAGGTACAACCCTTTCAGGGCCCTCTGAACTAACACCTTCTGTCTCACCAAATGCAGATCAGCAAAGTGAATCAGAAGATGATCACGAAGTATCTGAAGCAACTCCAGAACCAAATGATGAACAAGACTATACATTTCTGGAACAAAACTCAGAGCCTCTGAACAGTACAACAGAGGCATCACCAACAGAGCCTCTGAACAATACAACAGAGGTATCACCAGACGTCAGAGCCTCTGAATCTCAAACTGCACAAATTATTGCTCCAATCACCAGATGGACAAAAGATCATCCAATTGATCAGATCATTGGATCCTCATCCGAAGGAGTTAAAACAAGATCTGCCACCATCAATGAATGCTTCTATGTAAACTTTTTGAGCATTATTGAACCAAAGAAGGTAAAAGAAGCTCTTGAAGATCCTCATTGGATTTTTGCAATGCAGGATGAGCTTCAGGAGTTTGTAAGAAACAGAGTCTGGACCCTAGTTCCCCTTCCTAAAGGAAAATTTGCAATTGGAACAAAATGGGTTTTCAGAAACAAAAAGGATGAGGATGGCATAATAATCAGAAACAAAGCCCGGTTGGTTGCAAAAGGATATTGCCAGGAAGAAGGCATTGATTATGATGAAACCTTTGCACCTGTAGCTAGGCTAGAAGCAATCAGAATCTTCTTAGCCTATGCTGCACACAAAGGATTCAAAGTTTATCAAATGGATGTTAAATCTGCATTTCTTCATGGTAAATTAAATGAAGAAGTCTATGTCCAACAACCACCTGGATTTGAAAGTACAGAGTATCCTAATCATGTGTATTATTTGGATAAAGCTCTGTATGGACTCAAACAAGCCCCAAGAGCTTGGTATGAGACTCTGTCCACTTTTCTGATTAACAATGGATTTGAAAAGGGCACAATTGATACTACCTTATTCATCAAAAGGTACAAGAATGAGATGCTTTTAGTACAAATTTATGTTGATGACATTATATTTGGCTCTACCAATCAAAAGTATTGTGACAAGTTCTCAGAGTTGATGAAGAGTAAATTTGAGATGAGCCTCATGGGAGAATTAACTTTCTTTCTAGGCTTACAAGTAAAACAAACTTCAGAAGGTACATTCATAAGTCAATCTAAGTATGTCTCTGAAATTTTGCTAAAATACAAACTCAATGATTCAACTTCAATGAGAACACCTTTATCCACCGGAGTCAAACTTGACTCTGATCCATCAGGAGAGAATGTGGACATAAAAACCTACAAAGGGATGATAGGTTCACTATTATACTTAACTGCAAGTAGGCCTGATATAATGTTTGCAACATGCCTTTGTGCTAGATATCAAGCAAATCCAAAGGTATCTCATTTAACTGTTGTGAAAAGAATTTTCAGATACCTCAGAGGGACACAAACATTAGGCCTCTGGTATCCAAAACTTTCAAATTTTGATCTAACAGCTTACACTGATGCAGATCATGCCGGATGTAAGCTTGACAGAAAGAGTACCTCAGGATGCTGTCAGTTATTGGGCAATAAGCTGGTAAGTTGGTCATCCAAGAAACAAAACTGTGTTTCCACTTCAACTGCAGAGGCAGAATATGTTGCTGCTGCTAGTTGTTGCTCACAAGTATTATGGATGAAAACTCAGCTCAGAGATTATGGCCAACAATTTGACAGAATTCCAATTCTCTGTGATTCAAAAAGTGCCATAGCCATCTCTGCCAATTCAGTACAGCACTCCAAAACCAAGCACATCGATGTAAGGTACCACTTTCTGAAAGATCATGTTGAAAAAGGAACAATAGAGATGTATTTTGTACCAACTGAACTTCAACTTGCTGATATTTTCACAAAAGCTTTAGATGAACGAAGGTTCAATTTTTTAATTAGCAAGTTGGGAATGTTGAATATGTCTACCTAAAGAGCAGAGTCTCTGAATCGAGTAAAGTCTCTGATCCTTTCATCAGAGCCTCTAGACTTTCAAATATGGTAAAAGTTACTCTTATGAATCTCCAAGCATGTGTCAAGGGGGAGACAACGACCCTTTCATCTTTCAAGGGGGAGAAATGATCTTGTCTCTGATATTTATATCAGAGCCTTTGATCTTGTCTCTGATGTTTCTATCAGAGTCTCTGATCTTGTCTCTGATGTTTATATCAGAGCCTCTGATCTTGTCTCTGATATTTATATCAGAGCCTTTGATCTTGTCTCTGATGTTTATATCAGAGCCTCTGATCTTATCTCTGATATTTATCAGAGCCTTTGATCTTGTCTCTGATATTTATATCAGAGCCTTTGATCTTGTCTCTGATGTTTCTATCAGAGTCTCTGATCTTGTCTCTGATGTTTATATCAGAGCCTCTGATCTTGTCTCTGATATTAATATCAGAGCCTTTGATCTTGTCTCTGATGTTTATATCAGAGCCTCTGATCTTATCTCTGATATTTATCAGAGCCTTTGATCTTGTCTCTGATGTTTATATAAGAGCCTCTGATCTTGTCTCTGATGTTTATATCAGAGCCTCTGATCTTGTCTCTGATATTTATATCAGAGCCTTTGATCTTGTCTCTGATGTTTATATCAGAGCCTCTGATCTTGTCTCTGATATTTATCAGCCTCTGATCTTGTCTCTGATGATTATATCAGAACCCAGATCTGGTCTCATTAAACAAATCCTCAAGAATTTTTTTTAATCCTTTTGGATAACCACTCGTTTCTTTTCTGACGGTTTACTGACTCAAAGCGGTTCTCCCCTACACGCCTAAACGTGTCACCCATCAATTCGGGGATGATGGAACGTCCTTTCTGACATTGGGACTCTCATTCGCCGCTTCAATAACCTCTCCCTCTACCTTCCTTTTGTAGCTATAAAATACCCTTGTTCTCTTCCCATTACTCTTTACGCTCTCAAAATCCAAAAGTCGATTCTCTCTTTCTAAGCTTTCATCTTTCTCAACCTGCAACAATGGCGGCTCATTCCCAAACTTCAGATAACTCAAGCAAACTTGTTCCAAGCTTGAATTTGGTACAGTTCGACGTTCCAGTCAAAGGAAACAACTACTTTCTGGACGTAACCCCATCAAAATATGATGAACAGTTTCGCCCAATCCTCGACTTTTTCACCAACTGCGAACTCAATGATGTTCTAACCAAACATGCGTCAGACATTCCCCTTCGCTTTGTCCAACAATGGTGGTATTCAAGTGAATACGACGATGAAAAGGAAGGACTGGTTGGGCACATTAACCTAGGTGAACAAAGCTTAAGCATAAGAATAACCCCACAAACCCTAACTCGCCGATTCAACCTCCTCACCACAACTGATCTTCAAATAGAAACCTTTGAGAAACCCCCAACTCAAGAAGTTCTTCTTCAGTTCCTCCAACACTTAGGCTACAACAAAGAAATAACACGCATCAGCCAATTCAGACGTCAGTACCTGCCTCCCAAATGGAACTTTATGTTCAGTGTTCTCAACCGAACAATAACCTGCAAGATTGGAAGTCAGGATCAGACTCATCCAGCGATAATAGCCATAATGTATGCTCTCTTTTTCAACAGAAGCATCAATATGGCCCACATTCTCTTCTGTGAGATGCTGACAGCGGTGGACAAGAAGAACAAGGACTTGGCCAAAGGAAAACAACCAATATTGGTACTGTTTCCACGATTCATCTCAGTGGTCATTCAACGAGCAATGGAGAAATTCTCCATCACTGAGGAAGGCCCAATGACACCTCTGTTTATGATGAACTCATTCAAAGCCACAGAGGTTCCTCCGTATCCACATGACCGACGTTTCCCACACACCATGATTGAAATCATTCCTGATGACTCTCCTACCCATCTCCTACTTAGTCGTGTTGCCCAATCATCAGAACCGATGATGGGATCCCCAACACATTTAGGTTCTGAGCCTGAGCATGAATCAGAGAGTGATATCTCTGATACTGCTCAAAACATCAACAGAGCGCAACAAGAGGGTGGCTCTGAGAGAGTGAGGAAGAGAAAACATGAGAACCCTCCCTCTGACGAAGAGAATAACTCTGTCAGAGCAGAGGAAGGTGAGCACGAGAGATTTCCAGAGGGTGAGTTTCTAAACCTAGAATCTGAGGGCGGTGAGGTAGAAAAAGATGTCCTTGATGACACAAATGAGAGAATCCAAATCCCAAATCCCATTGCAAACAAATTTACTGTCCAAGATGGTCTAGCATCAATGGACATTGAAACAGAGGTGCACACCTCGAACCCTTCCCATCCTAACCTCTCAGAGGCATCTGCTTCTGCCTCTGACGCATGCACCAGAGGGGAAACCTCTGATACGGCTAAGTCCTCCCAAAAGGACTTGGACCAAGATAAAAATACTCAATTACCCCAGAGTATGTCACCTCCACCCACACATGATGCCTTTGTGGCTCAAACTAAGTTGGACCGTCCCTTAGAACGTAAGGATTGCCTGTCAGAAAAAGAATGGCACGACCTTATTGCACAAGGAATCCTTAGCCTGGACAGCAAGGTTTCTAAACACATTCGGTTCTCATCATCAGATTCTGACTCTGATGATCAGAGACCAATCGGAACCATTATAGGGAGATCCTTGAAAAAGGGTCCCCAAGGATTAATGGGAAGTCCTTCCAGAGACAACATCAAACCACCTCCGACAGAAGGCCCCTCTGAACTCGAGGGAAACTTAGAATCATGTGTTGATCCTAAGGTTACCCCCTCTGATTACGTTACCAAAGAGGAGTTCAAAATCTTTGGTGATGAAATCAGAGAATCTCTGAAGGAGATAAAACTTCAAATGGAGAAGACCTCAGAGGCCTCTGCCTCTAACTCTGAAGTTGAAAAGCTCACTTCAGAGGTCTCTGAGCTGCGAAAGACGGTTCTCAATCAGAACGAAAAACTGGATACTCTGGAAAGCCTGGTCATAAAAAATGACTCAGTTTTGTCTAGAGAGATTCAGAACTCCAAAACAGAGCTCCTCAAGGCGATTCCTCCTACCTCTGCCCCCACTCCAACACATGCAGACTTTTCTCAATTCAAAGAGGAAGTCTTGCGTTCTTTGGCAGAGGTAATTGCAAAGATTCCTACCTCCTCTGCTGCTGCTCCTGCTACAACACAATTCATTACAAAGGCTGACCTGACCAACTTCTCAAAGAAGATCACCAGCAATGTTCTGAATATCTCCAGCAAATTCGTCTCCAAGACCACTCAGCAGAACAAAAAGATTGAAGACCTTCTGAAGAATGTCAAATCTTCAGAGGGAGTATTGAAGAGGAAGGTACCAGAGGTCGCATGCTCTGAGGAAGCACGGAAAAAGGCAAGGTATGAAGATTCTGATGACGCAGATGACCAACCTCAGGGGTTATCCGATCTTCATAAGGGGGAGAAAACTCCTACACCAAAACCTGTTGAAACACAAAAGGAGTCCACTCCCTCTGAAACAAACCAAAGCAAGGAGAAAGGAATAGAAAGACGCTCAACCTCCAACTCTGCTGAAGATCTTCAGGCAACTTTAAAATCGCCAGTACCTGTCATCTTTCTAGCACCATCCACTGCAGGTGCTCCAATAGTTCCAATCACAGCTGAAATGACAACTGCAAATCAAGAAACTATTGGAGCTCTGGACGAAGACGAAGCTGAACAGCTCGTAGACTTCTCAACATCAGAAGATGCATTCTCATCACCAGAAAGACCAACTTATGTGATGAGAGATGCCTACGAATCAGAATCTGAACAAGAAGAAAAATCAGAATCTGAAAAAGAAGAAAAAGAAGAAAAATCAGATTCTGAAAAAGAAGTTGAAGTAGTTGATGTCGAAGAATATGTCTTCAAAAATGCTCAACCACATCATACTTCAACAACGTCAGAGCTGAGGGAATCACCAGAGATAGATGGCTACATCTCTGAACCCTCAAAAGAAGATCCTCCACAACCAATGGAACCAGAAACCATGGTTGCTGATGAACAGGCTCCTTCAGAGAATCCTGTTCAGAAAGCAAGCATCGGTCTTCCAGCAAAAGTGTTCAATAAACCACCCACATTCCTCGAATCAAATCCAGAAGCTTCCATAGAAGACCACTTCAGATACATTTACTGTGAGTTCAACATGGCAGATACACTGGTCATTCCTCTGAATCCAAGAATCAGAGAAGACATGCCAGACTATGAGCGAAGATTTATCAGAGATAAAACCAAACCAAGAGCACAGGTCCTCTCTGATGATCCAATCATCAAAATCAACAAAATCTCAGAAAAGACCTTTGCTTACAACAAGATAATCTATAGGAATTATGTGGTAACTCGATCTGATCAGAAGATTTACGAGTTCAATGACAATGATCTCGTAAATCTAAATCCATATGATTTACCACATTTATATGCCTATTGCTCTGCCAGGTATGATCATGGAAGAAGGGAAATCAGGATGGGCATGGTTGAAGTCCGACGAGCAATGGAGGCCTATGTCAAACACCGAGCAAAACGTGACTTTCAAATTGCTCTGAACCTAGGGGACGAAAAGCTGGAAGTAACTGAACCTGTGGAGTCATTCGACAAACTTAAAGAACAGAAGACTGGATCAATCGTTGCAGAACCTCTGGGTTTCGTCTTCAGAATAAATCAAGAAAAGAAGATCTTTCTAGCTTCAGAAGTGTCGAAGTACTCTGATGAAACCTTGAGAGCTATAAAGAAATTGATCCATGCAAAGGAAGAAAGGCACAGAGCAGATTTACTGGCAAAGCTTGACTTAGAGATCGACTCGATGATCAACTTCAGAGCTCTGATCATGAAATTCCATGGAATTTGTTCAAGTGACAAATAGTAGTCTGTTTCTTTATTTCTTTTATTATTACTTTCTTTGTATTAAACTTCCAAATGTTTAAGAAGTAATACTTAAGAGGATAATTTTCTCCTCTATGCTTTCTAGTTTAAAATTCAATTCTCTGTTATTTTTTTTTGTATCTTCTATTTTCGACACTTAGGGGGAGATTGTTAGCTCCAAATCATCTGTTTGTTAAAGTGTTGAAAATACCAGTCCTATTTCAGAGGACTTTCAAGAAGATACACTTCATAGGACGAAGACTTCAGAGGATGAAGACTTCAGAGGACACACCTGCCTCTGAAGTACTTTTCAGCAACTAAGACATCAGAGATGGCTTCATCAGAGGCTCTGAAGACAACGTCAGAGCTCTGAAGACATTCTCTCTGGATGTTGACGTGAGAATGAAGACATCAGAGATAGCTTCATCAGAGGCTCTGAAGACAATGTCAGAGGCTCTGAAGACATTCTCTTTGAAGATGTTCTCTGAAGTTCAGAGAATGAACAGAAGAACAGATGACACGTCACTTTGTGATAAGATTTACTTTCTAGAGTAGGTCACTGTTCAGCATGCTCTTTCTCGTCATACAAGTACACTGCTTACTTTATGGTCCTATAAATAGGATCATCACCTTATTGTTCAAAGTGTGCTTAAGAAGTTATATATCTGTTAATATAAGTTGAATACTTTATTCTAAGAATATCTTGTTTATCTTTATCTGCTTTATGAACTGTGATATTTGAATCTCCTTTGATATTAAACTGTATTACTTCCGCTGTCATTACTCTTATTGTTTATATCATTGTTACGAGATTAGATCTGGAATCCAACACAGATAGAGCCAACCGGTAAGGAACTCTAGTGATTGGAGGTGCTCTCGGCACTAGATCGATCCGAAATTCAAATTGCCTCTCTGGCGGCAAACCGGGTAAGTCGTCAGGGAAGACGTCAAGAAACTCCCAAACTACTTTCACGTCCTCGAGTTTCTTCTTTTCGATCTTGGTATCCAACATATAGGCTAAGAAGGAGGAACACCCCTTTACCAAACACCTTCGTGCCTTTGCCATGGTAATGATGGGTACGTTGCCCTTCCACCTTTCACCGTAGACCATCACCTTATCACCATTCGATGTGGGAATTCGGATCAACTTCTTTGCACACAAAATATTCGCTTGGTTTACCGCCAACCATTCCATTCCAACTACTACGTCAAATCCTCTAATGATCATCGGCACGAGGTTGATTGAGAATTCCTTCCCTCCGATTTCTACGGTACAGTCTTTTATCAACTCGCGGACCATTACGTGACTACTATTAGCTATCTCGACAACTAAGGCATCATCTAACATGCTAGTGGCTATCGAAAGGTTTTACCAAAATGACTCCGACACAAACGAGAAATGTGCACCAGAGTCAAACAATAT